>CM066986.1:69678558-70295999 GCA_033977485.1 Hydrangea macrophylla | reverse complement strand
GTAAGAAAGATTTAATTAATGGTATGCCATCCGAGCCCCCACACTTGGTGTTGAGTGATTCTCCAGTACGGTTTCGTACTACGAAAATGTCTTCAATAATTCGATTGATCTTGGGATGGTGAATATGCCATCTTCACTGTTTCAAATATTTTAGTTTTTGCTGCAGTGCTACTCTTTAGATGTTTATGTAGTACACTTCTTTATCCCCTACTGGAATTTGTTCTTGATACTGGTTTCCTGGATCTTCCTCTCTATTCCTCTGTCTTGTTTGCAAACCTTACGAGTAGACCCAATTGTCTTCTATTTGTGGGAATATAATCACATATCAATGCGAGGGGCACAAACACTTTATCCAAATACTTTACAAAAACACTCTATCTCACTCTAGGTGGCACTGTGGGGTCCACTGAAATTACCGGACTGTGTTAAGTGTTTGTGCACTCATAATAACATGCTAGCAGCTCATGTTTGAGTGTGATGAATCACTGCATGCCGACATTGCCACGCTCCGGAGTAGTAGAAATTAGGAGGAAATAAAATTTTCCTTTCTGGGTCCGTAAGCTATGACTAGTTACATTAACTAATTGTCCACAACGCACTAGATAATAAAAGAATAACTTAAGCGGAAGCATAAACTAGATATATACACCAAAAGGTTACTAACTATTACATCAGAGTTTTGTGGTTTTCAAAAGGAGAAATAACAAAATAGATTAAGGCGTTGGACACCGTTTACATCTTTACATGTAAGGTACAAAAGAAAGTGTAAGATCGTTAAAGTAAGGCGTGTGACGCCAATTTACAACTTAGTATAACTGGACAGAAATCTATATAGGACAACTAAGTCTTCTTCTTTGAAGTCGTGCCTCTAACTGGCGTAGCCGTAACCTTCATCGTTGTAGGCTTCCCCTTCAAAGGCTTCCTCCTCGTAGGCTTCTTCTGGGTAGTGCTCCTCCGGGTAGTCATATCCTGTGAAGCCTAGACGTGGGAATGTCCAGGGCGTAGTATGCCGTTAGCTTTAATAAAAGCTAAGTGAGCGTCCTAACCGAACACTCCTAATAAAAATATGTATCCGAAAGTACATAGCGAATAGTTGTGACTGTTGAATGAATTATCATGAGACCGTGCGTGAACTATGCATCATTGATATATTCGACTTCACTCGATTTAACATCCGACTCACTTGACTGTGTTACATTACCTGTGTAACGCCGTTGGCTTAGAGTGACTCGCACAGTGGGTCGAGCTATGGTTACTTTACTATCATTATTTGCCTCTCCGTGGCCACAGTAGTAATCTCGCTTTATAAGCTAACCAAATACTCAAGGTCCCCGGGACCTTGCCTTATGAATATCGTCGCCGATTTGCGAAACGGTTACTTTACTATCGTTAGCCGTCACGACCGCAGTAGTAATCTCGCCTTACAGGCTAACCGTGTTTATTCATTTCTCGATTTGTACTTATCAACATGGTTACTTTGCTATCGTGTTTGCCTCTCCGTGGTCATAGTAGCAATCATCGCCAACATGTGATCCTGTAATTCCATTTGACAGTGCCGACTCACTACATATCAACTTTCGGACCTCTGCGGTCGACTATACATATTTCCAAATGCATATGAACTTTGTCTCCGCGACCGTCTGACTCTACACCCGTACACGTCGACTTGACGTTACAATGCCGACTCCTACGTGAGGTGTATCATGTGACATGCACGAGGTACAAGTTAATTAAACATGTGCTATTCTTGTAATATAGTACAGGCTCTAAGCTCATAGTACTACACGTTAAAGCATGAGGTTAATCAAACTGATGATAGTACACAACAATAACAATAATAATAATAATAATAATGATAATAATAATAACAATAACGGAAATAATATGTTCGTGATATAACATATTAACACGAGGTTTAACAAGAGTAAATAATAATAATAATAATAATAATAATAATAATAATAATAATAATAATAATAATAATAATATAAGTAATAAACAGAATACTAATAAATCGGACATTAATATATATTCAGGGTACAACATATTAACATGAGTTTTAACCGGAATAAACAATAATAATAATAATAAGCTCAGGGGACAACATATTAACATAAGGCTAAAACTGGAATAAATGGTGATTAATATCTAAGTATATGTATGTATACTATACTATATACCACACACAACCTACCACACCAAACACACTGCCACACCACTCCACTGCCACACCAACTCACACGCCACACCATTCACACAGACACACTACACCACATACATGCACTACACACACATATACTATGCATACATCACACAAGCATGTAATCATCACACACCCCATTGCCACTCATACACGCCACACACAAACACAACACACACACACTCATTGCTGCACTCTCTCTCGGCTCACTACACTCACACACATACCACATGTATATACTAGTGTGTAAGGAGGGTAGTTTGATGGGGTATGGTGGTGGTAGGGTGATGTGAGAGTGGAGTGTTGGAGTGGATTAGTGGTTGGGAAGGGGTATGGTGAGGTGATTGGTTTGAGTGTAGGAGGGGTTGTGTAAGGGGTGGGTGGGTACTTTCTCTCAATTCAAGGGATTGTGACCGATGTGATTGATGTGACGCGTCTCAAATTGCGTGCACTCTTGGACTATGTGCAACACAAGTATAATTACGGGTTCGCGTGTAAATCTCAGTTTGGGTCTATGTCTATCAGTCCGGGTTCTACTATTTCTACTTCGAAATAAATATTATAACTATACTATAAATAAAATTTAAATGATACTGGGAATTTTAAATGCGTATTAATATTACGAAATTTGAAAATAAGAAATACAGTCTAGCGAGTACATTCTGAAAATTAAAATTTACATAAATTAAATAAAAAGAAGATTGTAGGTATTACAATATCCATTTCCTATTAAAGATTTCGTCCCCGAAATCTGGGCTAGCTAATCGCTAAACAAGGCTGGAAACTTTTCTTGCATTTCTGATTCTAACTCCCAGGTAGCTTCGCGTTCGTCATAGTGTCTCCATTGAACTTTCACGAGAGGGATTTCCTTAGTCCTCAATTTCTTGACTCCTCAATCCAGAATTCAGACTGGTCCTTCAGTATAAGTCTATGTCCGTGAAGTCAATCTCATGTGACAGATCATTACAACCTTCCTTAGTATGCTGATGTGAAATACATTGTGCACTCCTGACATCTTGGGCAGCAGTGCAATCTGTAGGCAACATTTCCCACGCTCTAAAATTTCAAACGGTCCAATGTAGCGTGGTGACAACTTTCCTCGTTTCTGTCCGAATCTGACAACGCCTCGCACCGGAGATACCTTAAGAAGTATGTGATCTCCAACACTGAACTCCAATTCCTTGCGGTGCTTATCTGTGTAGCTCTTTTGTCTGCTTTGTGCTGCTTTCGTCTTTTCTTTCACGATGTTGATCTTTTCATTCGTCTCTCGAACCATTTCTGGTCCCAGAAGTTTGTTGTCTCCAACCTCGGTCCAGCACAATGGTGATCGGCACGATCTCCCATACAAAGCCTCAAAAGGTGCCATCCCGATGCTAGAATTATAACTGTTGTTGTAAGCGAATTCTACCAATGGTAGGTGCGTCTCCCAAGAACTCCCAAAGTCTATGGCATAAGCTCGGAGCATATCTTCCATTACTTGGTTGACTCGTTCTGTTTGTCCATCAGTTTGGGGATGAAATGCTGAACTTAACTTCAATGAAGTCCCCATTGCTGCTTGCAAGCTTTCCCAAAATCCAGATGTAAAACGCGAGTAACGGTCTGATACGATCGATACAGGCACTCCGTGTTGTCGAACGACTTGCTGCAAGTACATTCTGCTCATCTTCTCAACTGGGTACGTCATGTTGTAGGCGATGAAATGAGACGATTTGGTGAGTCGGTCCACAATCACCCAAATGGCGTCATGATTCTGTTGCGATCTGGGCATTCCTACAACGAAGTCCATAGTAATGTGTTTCCATTTCCATCGAGGAACTGGTAGTGGTTGTAATAATCATGCTGGCCTCTGGCGTTCTGCTTTGACTTGTTTGCAGGTTAAACATTTGGATACATGATCCGCAACCTCTCTTCTCATTCCTTCCTCCCCAGAAGTTCCTTTTCAAGTCCTTATACATCTTTGTTCCTCCAGGGTGGATAGTCATTCTTGACTTGTGCGCTTCGTTCAGTATGTCCTTCCTTAAATTGTCCTCGTTAGGCACACAAAGTCTATTGCGGTATCTAAATCCTCCGTTTGCTCCAATATTCCATTTTGTTGAGTCCTTTGCTAATGCTTTCTTAAACCATTGATGAAGTCCTTCGTCATTTTCCTGAACTTCAAGGATGCGATTGATGAGTGTCGGTTGAACTACGAGACATCCGAAAAGTCGTCCCTCACCAGATTCGGTGGTCTGAAAGTCAAATTCAGCTAGTGTTTCCAACACTCTCCACTCCTTAACCATAAGGGAGGATATGATCAGCTTGCGGGGTTTTCGGCTGAGTGCGTCAGCAACTATGTTTGCTTTACCAGGGTGGTTTTGCAAAGTGAAATCGTAATCCTTCAATAATTCCATCCAATGTCGCTGCCTCATGTTCAGCTCCTTTTGAGAGAACAAATATCTCAAACTCTTGTGATCTGAAAGCAGGTCGAACTTCTCTCCATAAAGGGGATGTCTCCAAATCTTGAGAGCAAAAACGATTGCAGCTAGTTTGAGGTCGTGCGTAGGGTAGTTCATCTCATGTGGTTTCAGTTGTCGTGATCCATACGCTATCACTCTTCTATCTTGCATGAGCACACATCCAAGTCCTTGGTGTGATGCGTCAGTATAAATTGTGAACTGCTCACCGCTCTTTGGTATTGCAAGCACTGGCGCTGAGGTCAATCTTTCCTTCAGCTCTTGAAACGCGCGTTCATGCTTGTCCTTCCATTCGTACTTGACGTCTTTCCTTATCAGGTTGGTCAAAGGGGATGCTATCTTAGAGAATCCTTCAACGAATCTTCTGTAGTATCCAGCTAAACCAAGGAAACTTCTAACTTCGGTTGTAGTGTTTGGCCTATTCCAATCCAGAACAGCTGTCTTTGTTGGATCTACAGCTATCGCGTCGAATGAGACAGTGTGACCCAAGAATTTGACTTCCTTTAGTCAAAATTCACACTTGCTGAACTTCGCATACAAGTAGTTGTCTCGAAGCGTCTGTAGTGCGATCCTTACATGTTCTTTGTGTTCCTCCTTGGTCTTTGAGTAGATTAGGATATCATCTATGAACACAATCACGAATCGATCCAAGTAGGGCCTGAACACCCTATTCATTAAATCCATGAATACAGCTAGGGCATTCGTTAGTTTAAACGTCATGACCAGGAATTCATAGTGCCCATATCTCGTCCTAAAGGCTGTCTTTGATAAGTCCTCAGGTCGAACCAAAGTTGGTGATACCTGGATCGTAGATCTATCTTGGAGAAGGTCGTCGCTCCATGCAATTGATCGAATAGGCCGTCGATTCTGGGAAGTGGGTATCGGTTCTTGATTGTAACCTTGTTCAACTCTCTGTAGTCGATACAAAATCGAAGTGTCCCATCCTTGTTCTTAACAAATAGCATCAGCGCTCCCCAAGGCGACGTGCTTGGTCGAACGAATCCAAGATCTTCAAGTTCCTAGACTTGCTTCTTTAATTCTTGCATTTCCGTTAGGGCCATCCGATACGGGGTCTTGGATATTGGTAGGGTACCGGGTACCAACTCAATACAAAAGTCAATGTCTCTCTTAGGTAGCAGTCCTGAGATGTCCTTAAATACGTCCTCAAAAGTTTTGGACTACGGGGATTGTGCAATCGGGATTTCCAAACTTATGCTTCCAAGAGTAGCTAGACAGCTGGTGAGGAAGGTGTCGCACAAAGGATCGCATTGGAATCTGAATGGTTGGCTTCCGGGTATCGAAAAAGTAATAGACTTGCTAACACAGTCTAATTTGGTATGGTATTTCGTGAGCCAATCGATTCCTAATATTTAGTCGAATTCCTTCATCGACAAAACTATCAGATCAGCGGGGAGGTTCTGACCTTCCAAGTTCAAAGTGCAGTCCTTACACACTTTTCCCAACTTAATATTCACTCCTAAGGGGGACATTACGTTCAAAGCTACATCAAGCGTCGGGTACTAGACCCAACCGTTGTACAATCTTAATAGTAATGAAAGAGTTGGAAGCACCAGTATCAAAGAAAGCTTTAACTTGACTGTTAAACAGTGTGAGGGCACCTTCCATATTCTGTTGTTCTCCTTCATTGAATTCGACTTCCTCCGGGATAATGGCATTTAAGCGGGCTTGCTTGGGTTGACCCTGAGTAAATGCTCCGTAGTATCCGCCTCGAGGTGCTCGACAATTCTTGGATATGTGGCCCTTTTTGCCACAGTTGTAGCAGATGGTGTCCTCTCGGCTTCTCCTTGGAGCTCGACAGTCCTTGGTCCTGTGTCCGGGTTTCCAACAATTGAAGCATCCATCGTTATTAGCTTCAGTGACAGCGGGTGGTCCTGTTGGGGGTTGTGCTTGGGGTACAGTTGTTTGGTTCTGGGGGAACGTCACTTGTGGCTTCCTTTCGCCAGTCCAATTACGTTTATTCCCTTGGAATTTTGCTGAGGGTCTCGATCCTTGGTTACCTTGATTGCTCCTGAACGGTGGTCGATTCCGAAAACGCCCTCGTTCTCGACCATTGATTTCTTCGTGGGCGATTGCCATGCTTACTAGGGCTTTGAAGGTTAGGCCTTGATTGTTGAGAGTCATACGCTGAAGTGGTAGCGAGAGGCCTTGGTGGTACTTCCGGTTTTTCTTCTCTGGGGTATCAATCATGTGGCGGGCAAAGCGGGACAATCGTTCGAACTGGACTGAGTATTCTCTCATGGTTCGATTTCCCTGCGTCAGCTCGATGAATTCTCTCTCCTTCTTGTTCCTGTCTGTCTGTGGAAAATAATTCTTCAAGAACAGCACTTTGAATGTAGCCCAGGTCATCCTTCTTATTGCCGCTTCTCCTACAGTTGCTTTCTCTGATTCCCATCAATCGACTGCAGCGTATGTCAACTGGAAGGTCGCCAGTCGACGCTTTTCAATCTCCGTACATCCCAGTGTGTCGAAGATCGACTCCATTTCCCGAAGCCACTGTTCCGCTTTCCATGGCTCGGCATCTCCATCGAACTTTTCAGGACGAAATTGACGAAAACGTTCTACCACTCTATCCTCTACAGGTCTCGGAGGTGGCGCGGGGTTGTTACCATTATTCGCGTTGTTGTTCACATTGTTGATACGTTCCAATCTTCGCACAAAGGCCTCGAATAGACCAGTAGGATCAGCAGCTACAGGTGTCGGGGGTGGGGCCTCAATCTGCTCGACTGGACGATTACGAGTAGGTCTCCCAGCCATAGTGATTCGTGTGTTGGTGTACCTACATAGACATCTATTGATTACTACTAGCATACACGCACTCATCTACAAGTTATTAATGCAGCAATATACATTGAGATATGAAATTTAACAAAGTAGTAAAATTTTAAAATAATATCAAGATCATTGGAACACAGTGTATACTAAAGATAGTTATCTTAGTGTGAGCACTAGTCGAAGTATCTTAAGGGTCACAACTTAAAGGTGTAGGACAGTCAGCGAGCACGTCTAAGTAAAACCAAGTGCTCTGATACCAAAAATTCTATCACGCCCTGGAGTACAGAAATTAGGAGGAAATAAAATTTTCCTTTCTGGGTCCGTAACTATGACTAGTTACATTAACTAATTGTCCACAACACACTAGATAATAAAAGAATAACTTAAGCGGAAGCATAAACTAAATGTATACACCAAAAGGTTACTAACTATTACATCAGAGTTTTGTGATTTTCAAAAGGAGAAATAACAAAAGAGATTAAGGCGTTGGACACCGTTTACATCTGTACATGTAAGGGACAAAAGAAAGTGTAAGATCGTTAAAGTAAGGCGTGTGACGCCAATTTACAACTTAGTATAACTGGACAAAAATCTATAAAGGACAACTAAGTCTTCTTCCTTGAAGTCGTGCCTCTAACTGGCGTAGCCGTAACCTTCATCGTTGTAGGCTTCCTCTTCGAAGGCTTCCTCCTCGTAGGCTTCCTCCTCGTAGGCTTCTTCTGGGTAGTGCTCCTCCGGGTAGTCATATCTTGTGAAGCCTAGACGTGAGAATGTCCAGGGCATAGTATGCCGTTAGCTTTAATAAAAGCTAAGTGAGCGTCCTAACCGAACACTCCTAATAAAAATACGTATCCGAAAGTACATAACGAATAGTGTGACTGTTGAATGAATTATCATGAGACCGTGCGTGAACTATGCATCATCGATATATTCAACTTAACATCCGACTCACTTGACTGTGTTACATTACCAGTGTAACGCCGTTGGCTTAGAGTGACTCGCCCAGTGGGTCGAACTATGGTTACTTTACTATCGTTATTTGCCTCTCCGTGGCCACAGTAGTAATCTCGCTTTACAAGCTAACCAAATACTCAAGATCCCCGGGACATTGCCTTGTGAATATCATCGCCGATTTACAAAACGGTTACTTTACTATCGTAGGCCGTCGCGACCGCAGTAGTAATCTCGCCTTACAGGCTATCCGTGTTGATTCATTTCTCGATTTGTGCTTATCAACATGGTTACTTTGCTATCGTGTTTGCCTCTCCGTGGTCATAGTAGCAATCATCGCCAACATGTGATCCTGTAATTCCATTTTGACAGTGCCGACTCACTACATATCAACTTTCGGACCTCTGCGGTCGACTATACATATTTCCAAATGCATATGGACTTTGTCTCCGCGACCGTCCGACTCTACACCCGTACACGTCGACTTGACGTTACAACGCCGACTCCTACGTGAGGTGTATCATGTGACATGCACAAGGCTCAAGTTAATTAAACAGGTGCTATTCTTGTAATATAGTACGGGCTCTAAGCTCGTAGTACTACACGTTAAAGCCTGAGGTTAATCGAACTGATAATAGTAAACAACAACAACAACAACAACAACAACAACAACAATAATAATAATAATAATAATAACGGAAATAATATGTTCGTGGTATAACATATTAACATGAGGTTTAACAAGAGTAAATAATAATAATAATAATAACAATAATAATAATATAAGTAATAAACAAAATACTAATAAATCGGACATTAATATATATTCAGGGTACAACATATTAACATGAGTTTTAACTGGAATAAACAATAATAATAATAATAATAATAAGCTCGGGGGACAACATATTAACATAAGGCTAAAACTGGAATAAATAATAATATTAATAATATTAACGGAATAATAATACGGACATTAATATGTTCATGGTACAACATATTAACATGAGCTTTAACCGGAATAAATAATAATACTAATAATAATAAATATATCAGTAACGGAATATTTATATGGATATTAACATGTTCGGGGTATACTTGTTAAACTTGAGGTTAACGGCTAAGAAGTAACATAATAATAATAGAGATTAATAATAATAATAATAATAATAATAATAATAATGATAATATCGGAATCATAATACGGACCTAGGTTAGAGGCACAACATGTTAAGCACAATTTTGCTCCAAAAATAATAAACGGAAAATAATACGGGCATTATTTTGGTATACCGAGTGAGTTAGGAACTCACCTAGGGTCGGGTCGCAGTGTGGCTTGGAGGCGGGCTTCCTTTCCTTTTCTCCTCCTCTAACTCTCTCGGCTAACTCTCTCTCTTTCTCACTCTTTTCTTTGTTGTAAATGATGAGAGATTGGGAGGTAGTTATATTTATAGGGGGAAAATGGTGATTAATATATAAGTATATGTATGTATACTATACTATATACCACACACAACCAATCACACCAAACACACTGCCACACCACTCAACTGCCACACCAACTCACACACCACACCATTCACACAGACACTACACCACATACATGCACTACACACACATATACTATGCATACACCACACAAGCATGCAATCATCACACACCTCATTGCCACTCATACACGCCACACACAAACACAACACACACTCACTCATTGCTGCATTCTCTCGGCTCACTACACTCGCACACATACCACATGTATATACTAGTGTGTAAGGAGGGTAGTTTGATGGGGTATGGTGGTGGTAGGGTGATGTGAGAGTGGAGTGTTGGGGTGGGATTAGTGGTTGGGAAGGGGTATGGTGAGGTGATTGGTTGAGTGTAGGAGGGGTTGTGTAAGGGGTGGGTGCGTACTTTCCCACAATTCAAGGGATTGTGACCGATGTGATTGATGCGACGCGTCTCGAATTGCGTGCACTCTTGGAGTATGTGCAAACACAGGTATAATTACGGGTTCCTGTGTAAATCTCAGTCTGGGTCTATGTCTATCATTCCGGGTTCTACTATTTCTATGTCGATATAAATATTATAACTATACTATAAATAAAATTTAAATGATACTGGGAATTAAAAATGCGTATTAATATTACAAAATTTGAAAATAAGAAATACAGTCTAGCGAGTACATTCCGAAAATTAGAATTTACATAAATTAAATTAAAAGAAAATTATAGGTATTACAGACATGTTGCCAATAAAGAGTGTGTGTCAAGTGTTTGTGCACTCATAATAACATGCTAGCAGCTCATGTTTGAGTGTGATGAATCACTGCATGCCGACATGTTGCCAATAATTTTGGGGGCCCGGGCCTCTTTGTACACTCATAATAACATGCTAGCAGCTTATGTTTGAGTGTGATGATTCACTGCATACCAACATGTTGCCAATAATTTTAGGGGCCCGGGCCTCTTTGTGCACTCATAATAACATGCTAGCCGCTCATGTTTGAGTGTGATGATTCACTGCATGCCAACATGTTGCCAATAATTTTGGGGGCCTCTTATGAGAATAAACTTCCAACCCTCAAATGTGTCTCAATGGTTTGGCCTACACTGGAGGTAGTTACCTGGAACTTGAAAAGTTTTGGATAGCTAACTTGCTATTCATCCACCTACAGCGTGTTTGTATTTATCAAACACGAGACATATTTCTCTGGATTTCATTTTCATAATCATGTTTTGGAATCAAATGTGTATAATAATCACTAACACATATCAGAATGTAATATTGCCAGTCCTTTGGCGTGCTAAACAAAAGTATTTTGTAGTTTGATGAGAAATATGACGATAACCATGAACCAATTATCTGCTGTCTATTTGATCTGATTTTTTTTTTTCTTATGGTTTGAAAAATAAAAAAGGGAATATTGTTCTTCCTTCTATGAATTTAAGAATTCAAGACAATCGAATGTTATTTTTGACTGAAAAATGTCTCTATTTTTGGGGGTAGTTAGCTATTAAAAAACAGGTTTTATAAGAACAGAATATACTACTATCACAACCATACTGGCTGTGTCCATACAGTAGAGAACGAGAAGCGATTAAATACAGCCCTATAGAGTAGGGAACGAGAGGATCCCCTTAAGAAATCATGCTGTCGGGACCTGCAAAAAGATAGGAGCATTCTTCCTCTAGATTTAGGAGGAATCTTCTGAAAGTAGGGAGTTTAACCTGATGGTGACAATGTTAGAGAATCTGTTGGTGGCTCAGATGCTTGCAAATAGTAAAAGCTACCTTTTTTGTCAAAATTACTTAGAATGATTCCACTCTAATTTCGGTCAATCCTTTGAATTTGATCATTTTGGCTTTTTCTGTTACGGTTCAACTTGGCATTGAATTTGGTGAGTTGGGTCGCTCTTTGTTACGGAAAACATGTCATACCATACTTCTAAATCTTATTTTTTATCTGATCATTTCAGCTGGTAATCAAAGGTTTATCTCTGCATAATAGCTCAAAATTTTTCCCTTGTTTTTATATGTGCATTTAATTTTTTTAAAATTGTGGTGACTTGCAGATCAAATAGATGCCCATGATGACATGCGTGTACTCCTTGTAGAAGATTGATATAATTGTCCCTCATTTTCAGCATTCATTGCCAGAACCTAGTTATGAAACTTTACAATTAATGGCGATCTTCGGTGTGATCGTATAATTGAAGGCAACATTGGGTAGTATCTTTTTTCACACACCCTCCGTCCTTGGTAGTTTTTCCCGGGAATCTGAATAGTTGTTTTAAGTAGGAATACTGGCATTTGTTTTCAATTTCTGTATACTTGGATGTTTGTATCTATGAAATATATTCAAATTGCAGTAGGATTGTAATTTTCTTGTACAAATTACATTTAAATCACAATTTGTTGACAACATGTTCTTTAGTCAAGTTTATGTTATCCTTTAATGTGATTAGATTTCCTCTTTCATCCTGTCTCAAATATACAATGCTTTTGTCAACTTAAAATGATCCTTTAGCAATCAGTAGATCTCTTTATTAGGCTTCTCTGGTTTTATGCAACTTTTTTCTTAAGCCAATATTATAATTGTATTTATTATCCTGGTGGTTAAAATTCCTGGAAGGGCTTCTTTGTTTGAATGTAGGTACGATGACACAGGTGTGGCTTTGCTATCTGGTTAAATTTTTCTCCACCATTTTTTTGTAGGGCTGTATATTATTTAGCTGATTGCCCTAGTTTGCTGAACAAAAAAATGTGTTCATGTGATCTAGCTTGACTAAATTTGGCTCATTTTTCTCACCATCAACTCTCTCTGTCTTCCTCCAAATGAGGAACAAGGATCTAATAGGATCAAATTTGAGAGCTTGTTTGGTAATGCTTAATAGGATGAGGAACAAACCAAGTCTTTCTTTTATTGGGTTTGTGTGAAAACAAGTATTGTGTTGGTTTGACAAATAACTAGTTTTTAACTTATTTTTGCCTCTAATATGGACTCCTATATTACCAGAAAGCGGCTACACAAGTACAAGTACCAGCTTCTCAAAAACAATATATATATATATATATGAGTACAAGTAGTACCAGACTATTTAGAACTAGTACCTCAAAACCATTTCCTGTATTACTCAAATAGTCTCTAAGTTACCTATTCTGTTTAGGAAAAGTGGACAACACTTTAGTGTTGTCACATGACTGGTTCATCAAATGTCCACAGACGAAATACTTGTTTTTTTTTGGTCAGTATGAACATAGAGCATTATACTTGCATACATGGACTAATCACTCTTATCAACAGCACCGTATACATGTATACGGCACCGAATCTGAGTCTTTTTCTTCTCTCTATATATTACGAACCAGGTGGTGGCTCCTGTACGTTCTGTACTAGAAGGTACCGACACTTCGAAAAAAGGCCATGTACCCGTGTCCAACACGTATCAGATGCAGCAAATATGTGTCACGTTTCTGTTTGCAATTTTTTGAGGTGGACACTACACCGACGTGGTAGGACACCTCAAGGGACATGGAGGGACACTCTTTTTGACCAAAATGCAACCTTTTAGTAGTTCTTTTACAAATTTATAACCTATACTACATCGATTTTGTCAAAAAGCATCAGTTATCTCCTCATTTTCTTTCCCAACAACAGCCTCTCAAGACCCTATTGGTCCATTTCCCTTTCTCCGTTCAAACAATAATTTCGGACAAATAAGAATTGTACATGAAATAGATAATAATTGCATTACAGTTTTGAAAAGCATAAGAAATGTACTTATAAAAGTTAAATTATTATTATAATAATAATAATAATAATAAAATAATTATCGTATCCCCGCCATGTCGTGTCCTCGATTTTTAACATTTACCGTGCCGAGATACCGGTGTCGTGTCGTACCCATGTCAACATCTCCGTTTCCATGCTTCATAGGTTTGCATTACGAAATGGAAATAAAGTACAGGCATATTCGAGTGGCTTACGACTAGACTAACTCATTTGTTGGGCAAATGGGAGTATGGGATGAAATTGAGTATTCACAAGTGAACATGGTGTTTCAAAAAGAGGAGGGACAGTGTAAGAACTGCGTTAGGACCTGTTTGTCCTTTCAACTGAATTGCTCCATTCATGTATTACATAGCATCCCTATGTATAAATTCAACATTTAGGATGAATGTGAATGAAAAAATAGTAGTTATCTTGAACATAATGTTTAAGATGAAGAATTTGTTCATCTCCAAAAAAAAAAAAAAAAAAAAAAAACGCTACGAATGAATACGTAGAAAGTGGAGGCGATGGAGCTCCGGTTAGAGACAGCCGTTGAATTGAGAATTTGAGGGGCGGTAGAAACATGATAGATTGTTGAACAAATTACACTGACTGTAGAGGTAATTGTTAAAAGAATACAGAGACCTCATTTGTGATATGAAAAATTACGACATTTTTCCCTTACGTTGTTCAGTTGACAGTTACATTTTTTTTATTAGACATTTTATAATGACCAATTTTTCCGTACCAAAGTCAATAAAAGTTCCATATAATTCCATAGCATGTGGGATCTGCTCACTGTGCTTGGGTGAGCAAAAATGCACTCGAAAAATAAACAGATAATTCTATAATAGAGTCCCACACCAAAAATGTTCTACCGTATATCTTATTGTTTAGGGTGTATCATACAATCCAACTTTCAACACTTTAGTGCCAAAGTGGTGCCAAAATGTTTAAATTTGATGCAAAGTGATTGTAACTTTTAAAACCCACTTTGCTTTTGAAAACTACTAGTATTTTTTAATTCGTACTACATTTTAGCACCAAGTTACAACATTTTAACACCCAAACCACTAGATTGCATGATACATCATAACTACTAGAAGGTATCATATATTTTCCAAGAAAATGTTCTCTATAAACAGAAACTCCAAGTCTAATATGTCATCTTATAACTATCCAAAATAACTGAGGAAGCTCATTTGGGGTTTCGAAGTTGCTAATTTCTTGGGGAATACTTGTAGGAATGCCCTTCCTACCAAAGAAAATTTGTTTAAACGAAAAGCTACCCAGTCCCCTCTTTGTTCCATTTGTGAAGAAGCTTTTGAATCTGTCAAGCACTTGCTTCTCATTTGTCCTTGGACCAGATGCTTCTGGTTTGGCTGTCCTCTCCAGCTTGTCCCTTCTACCCATGATATCACCAGATTTGATTCTTGGTTTGGTAACTCTTTGCAGAATTTGAACTCCAATAATCAAGAGGCCTCTGATTTATGCTCTTTGCTTGCTTATGGTTGCTGGTGGATTTGGAAGAGCAGGAATTCCTGGTTTTTTTAATTTATTATTATTATATTAAGCCTAATCCTTGGGTCAGTATTCGGAAAGCCTCTCGTGATGTTTCTGAATTTCTTAAAGCTGATTTTGAAAAAGAAAGAAGAGCTGATAAATCATCCTAGATTTAATATGAGCAGACATTGGGTTTCTTTTGATGAGGATTTTGTGAAAATTAATTGTGACTGTGCTTTGACAACTGACCTTGTTTTAGGCTAGATCCAATGATGGGTCTTTTTTGGGCGGCTATTCTTCTTTGCAGTGTGCTAGTACGGTTGCGGTGGAGGCTTATGCTTTGCTTGAAGCTGTCAAGTTTGGTTTACATATGGGCTGGAACAAGATCTACTTGGAAAGTGATTCCAAGATTGTCATTGATGCTGTCAATTTTTTTTCCCACTAGGATCCCTTGGGGGATCCATGAGATTTGTAGACTTCTTGTTTCTTTGTTCTTCTTTCCAAGAGGTCCATTTTCATGTATCTAGGAGTGCTAATGGTGCTGCAGATTGGGTACTAAAGCTGGTTCCCTTCCTGTTGACTGAACTTTAGTTTGGCCTAGGGGCCTTGTTTTTTGCTTGTCTGAGGATGTCCCCTCTCCTGGGATTGGTTGATTGTATTCTTTTGCTTTGTTCTATTGAATGTTTCTTTACCCCCACCCCCCAAAAAAAAAAAAAAGTCTAATTTGTCAACTTTTGAAATTACACAAGTACACACTAAGAGGATGTAAAATGTGACTTTACCGGGGAAAAAAAAATAGGAGAGAAAAAACAGGTGGTTTACGGAGCTAAGAGCACAAGAAGTACAACCAAAGACAATACGACAAATAGATGGTTAAGAGATGGTTAAAAGAAGAAGAAATTAACGAATTGGTAGAAGAATGATGAGCAACGCAATGAAACGAGGTAAATAGAAATAAAAATGTGTCAAAAACTATTTCATTTCTCAATTAAAAATCTCTAACTCATACTTAATGCTGAAATATATATATATATATACATATATATATATATATAACCATGAAAAGAAAGGAATTAAACCATTGAGAAGAAGCTGTAATGGCTGATAAACCTTACTATGATCATTTCCTAAAACTTTTAAGCAATCCCATCCATGATAAAATACGACACTCAGCTTAAATACAATAACATGATGTCTTCTATCTATAGGAATGATATTTCTAAGCAAACGTGTACAAATTCTAAACATCTAAATGTGACGTATAAAGTTTGGGACACACCATTGACACAACTTTTGGAACACAACCCAAAAGGTGTGTCTATCTCTCTCATGTGATGTCAGTGGACCCCAAAGTGACACATGACAGAGAAAGACATATCTTTTAAGTTGTGTACCAAAAATTGTGTGAATGGGTGTGTCCCAATCCTTACCCTTGTTTTGGGACACACCCATTCATACAACTTTTGGAACACAACCCAAAAAATGTGTCTATCTCTCTCCTGTGATGTCACTGGACCCCACATTGACACAGGAAAGAGATACACATCTTTTGGGTTGTGTCCCAAAAATTGTAAGAATGAGTGTGTATCCCAAGTATTACTCTAAAAACAAACCTACATCAAAACCAGTTGTGTTCAACAGGTCTAATTTATTTATACTAAGCAATAACAAACTTGAACCAACTGCTAGTGTTTCTACTGTTGAATACATTGGATTACTTGATACACCTCTAAACATCAGACTTCCTAAAGAAGCTCACTATATATCAATTATCAAAGCATGTTTCACTAAACTATAAGATCTAATTTGCCAAAAAACATAAAACCGTAAATCATTCGCTTAGAGCATTTTTGTTTTTTCAAGCCATCCCTCAAAATGCATCCTTACGAGAGCATTTCCTTTAGAGTAATATTTGGGACACAACCTTCATACAACTTTCATACAACCTCTCCAAAAGATGTGTCTATCTCTCTCATGTGATGTCACTGGACCCCACAGTGACACAGGAAAGAGATAGACACATCTTTTGGGGAGGTTGTATGAAAGTTGTATGAAGGTTGTGTCCCAAGTATTACCCTTTCCTTTAAGATGAAGCTGTAGCAGAGATGAATTAAGTCGACCCGATCTATTCATCAAGACAACACATACCAAAAACTGAAGGAAAAAAAAAAAAGAGTATGAAATATGATATGCCCGTCATCACGTATCGGTAAAATGTGCCTTTCATGCTTTTATCATTCCATCTAACAAAAGTACAATCCCATGGACTAATAAATATTATAGATCAAATATTCACCCTCAAGCGAATATCTTGAAAGAAAATAGGAAAAACAAAACGAGAGAGAATACAGAAAAACATATGAATAGGAAGATCATCCGGACAACAAGATCTAGATAACCACAACATTACTTTTCTCTAACAAGAAACTAAGTATTGGAGGACAATAACAACCAGGAATCTTACATATCACAATATGTGAAATGACTGACATGAATCCGATGTTTAGCGACATGAAAAAGCTGCAATAGAAAAGTTGTATCACTGCATTAACGGTGGAAATTTTGGAAATCTCTAATGATATACACAATACAGATATCCCTGCATTTCAAACAAAAAGTGCACAGCTGGGAAAGAAAATGCACCCAGTCAATGTAAGATGGCCAAAGTAAATCATAAATCACTTTCACAATAAATGGTAAAAGTTTGTATATAAGCTACACAAGATCAACACCAGCAACTGGCAATGAACTCATCTGCAAGTTTCTACCATTTCCTGAACCAAGAAACCGAACAGAAGGCAACGAAGGATCCGTAACGGATTCAATCTCGAGAAAGTTGAAATCCATTGCACCAGATCGCTTCAAACTGAATACAAATACCAATACAACCCAAGCCAGCATAGAAATTGCCCAATAATTTGTCATCCCATGGATCAAACCCCACGCAATAGAGTACCCAACAACAATTCCAGACAAATGCCCAATAAAACTTGCTTGTGGAACAATTATTGAAGTGAAAATGAGTGACTCAAATGGTGCAAAACTGATCGGAAGCGAAAGAAACCCAAAAAGATTCAACTTTGAAGAAGGTTGCTTCACTGAGAGAATGGTCATCCACCCAAAAACTACACAAGAATACCCAACCGCAGTTACTCTTCGAAAATAATCTAGCTTGAATTTTTGAATCAAAACATGGTATAACCCCAAAACCAACAAACCAGAAAGCACTATCAACACAAGTGTATAATGAAGATAGAATTCCACTCCAAGCCCCATGTGCCCTAATTCCTCAACGACACCAAGGCTCCAAAGCGCACTCATATTGAAAACAAGGTGAAGAACACTTATATGCGAGAAAGCAGACGTTATTATCCTCCAGTAATGACCTTCAATGGCAGTTTCATAACTTATACCCACATGTGAATACCCAATATTTTTCTTCTGTATATAGAACCAAATTGCAGTACATATTCCTATAATACAACTTGTAGCAGGTTTTTCCAAGATCTCATAGAACAGAGGCTTCCCCATCTTGGATCCCTTTGATTGCACTCTGTATCTAGAATCTTCAAGCCAACTTATTGAAACTCAAATATTCAATTTGTGCAATTACTAAACTCAATACTACTTCTTCTTCTTTTTAAACTGAGTGGGTCTCCTGATGAATGTAAAACCCTAAATAGCCAAAACTAAAAAACCCATTACAAAAATTCAACAATATCACTAGGTTTTAGATCAAATTGATGGACCTAGGCAACATGAATTTTCCACATCTAGCTACAAAAAGAGATCAAACCCACAATTGGGTTCTTGAGAGCAATCAAAATAACTTCTTTCTTACAGGGAATTTCATCAAATTGCTGATCTATAGAAGAAAATGGTAACTACATAGATCATCAGATACTGTCTGATTGACACAGAAAATGAAAGAAATACTTTCCCGCATAAAAAAAGACGAAGGATATAATAGTGTTTTAGAGGGATTATCAATTTGGAAAGATTTAGGGTTTTGAGAGAGAAGTTTCACACCTTTTGCCTCTCCAAATAGATTCGAGTTCTTCGCGAGCGCTAGATTTTCTAGTTCCTTCTCTACCAAACAAGGCAAACAGTGAAAAATCGCATCTATACGTATGGTATGGTATCTATATACAGTCAGGCTATGGAGAGGGCTCCCTCTCTTTAATAAAGAGAGGGCCTCTGTTTTGACCGTTAGATCGTGTTTTCATTAAGGGCAGATTTGTCACTTCACAGTTTTTAAGTACGATCTGACGGTCAAAACAGAAGTGCTCTCTTTAATAAAGAGAGGACGCCCTCTTTATAGAATTTTCGATCTATATATATATATATCAATATCAAAATATTATTTTACCTCCAGCAAAACAACAAAATTATAAATTATATAGACACTCCACCACGTGTATTGTTCTTTTCTGTAACACTCCTTAGATTAAAAATTTTAAAAATTAACCTTTCAATAATTGTTTTCTTCTCAAATTGACCCCTTCAAAAATACCCCACAAATAGTTGATGGGTTAGTTTGTTGAATTTTTTTAGTTTAGATCCTTGGGATGTATTAGTAAAAAAGTATTAACACATGAGAGGGTGTATGTATTTTACCCAAAACACATATATTATATTTGAGTAATGCTAGACCCAGTAGAATTTAGAGCAAGAATTTTTTTGTATGAAATTTTATATATAATTTTTTTGTGAATCTAACATTATTGATATTATTTTACCTTAATCAAACTACGACAATACCTTGAGGAAAAAAACACAAAAAAAAAAAAATAGGGACAATTGGTTACGGGCCCAAAATACACATGTCATGTAGAGTTAGGCTCATTTAGATACAAGATTTAATGGAAAGTTGTAACGACCCTGGTGTTGTGGGCGGGCTGCTGTAGGTGCCTTTGAGGCTGCAGTATGTGCTGGCAGGCTACACACTATGGGGAGTTCGTCCCACATCGCCTGGGTGTGGAAAAGTAATGTGCTATATATGTGTGGTTCTAAGTCTCCCTAGTAAAAGGCCTTTTGGGTAGTGACCCAAGAACAAATCCGTGCGGGCTTGGGCCCAAAGCGGACAATATCTTACTGAGCGAGACTTGGGTCGTGACAGAATGGTATCAGAGCTAGACCCAGCCGGAAGTGTGCCAACGTGGACGTTGGGCCCTAAGGGGGGTGGAATGTAACGACCCTGGTGTTGTGGGCGGGCTGCTATAGGTGCCTTTGAGGCTGCAGTATGTGCTGGCAGGCTACACACTATGGGGAGTTCGTCCCACATCGCCTGGGTGTGGAAAAGTAATGTGCTATATATGTGTGGTTCTAAGTCTCCCTAGTAAGAGGCCTTTTGGGTAGTGACCCAAGAACAAATCCGTGCGGGCTTGGGCCCAAAGCGGACAATATCTTACTGAGCGAGACTTGGGTCGTGACAGAATGGTATCAGAGCCTTAGGTTACCCTAGAATGGAGAGTGTCTAGGTGATCTTCGGAATGTGGTGAATGGGTTGTTAATTACAATGAATGAGTTTGTGTCAGATATTCATGTATGTGTGGTTGTCTTATGAAGGTTATGGCTGGAGGCTACAATACCCGTCATGGAGCTCAGGCTGGAGGTGGTGAGAGTTCTGGAGGAGTTGGGGCAGGAGATCCCAACTTAGTTCAGGTTGACGTGGGGGCTATGATGAACCAGATTCTCCAAGCTGTGCAGAACAATCAGCAGGGAAACCAGGGTGACCCGTTCGCTAAAAGGAACAAGGATTTTATTTCTATTGGCGGGCGAACATTTGATGGGGATAAGGGTCCGCTGGCAGCACATGCTTGGGCCCGCAAGTGTGAATTTGTATTTGAGCGGATGCAGCTGACAGAGGTGCAAAAGCAAGAGTTGGCATCTCAGCAGTTAGAGGGTGCGGCCTTGTCATGGTGGGAGTCTGTGCGGGCTCAATATGATGTGGCAGAAATGACATGGGAGCAGTTTAAGGTTGAATTTGAAGAGAGTTTTGTTCCTAGAGCAGTGCAGTCACAATTGGCTAGAGAGTTTCAAGATCTTACACAGGGTACCATGTCTGTGATGGAGTACGTGAGAAAATTTAATGAACTTTCTTACTATGCTCCATATCTCATTGATACCGAGGAAAAGAAGAATGAGAAGTTCATTGATGGATTGGGACATTACCTCTCCAAGTCAGTGTTAGCGGCAGAGGGTGAGCCATTTAGTAAGATAGTGGATTTGGCCCTGAAATTTGAAAAGAAAGAGCAGAAGTTCCAGGCGGAGAAATCTGCAAGAGCTAAGGCAACAGAGTCATCGAGAGATAACCGTTCCCAGTCTCAGCAGAAGGATGGGGGAAAGAGTGGGAATCGATACAAGCCTTATGACCAAGGGCAGAAGGGCCAACAGAACCAGAGGCATGGTAATAGAGGTCAGTACTTCCCGCAGAACCAAGGAAATTTCAGGAATCAGAACCGTCAGTGGAATGGGCAGGGAGGTCAAAATAATCAGGGCTTCCAGGGCTATCGTCAACAGGTCCCGCAGCCACAGATTGGGTTCCGTCCACTAGTGCCTCAGATTGGAGCACCACCAACGGGAAAGAAGATGGTTGCAACTTCTAAGCTGTGTTATAATTGTGGGATACCAGGGCATATTGCTAAGTATTGTCCAAACAAGCCCCAGAACAATTAGGCAGCTCCTGCTAGAGCATTTGCAGTGATGCCAGGCAATGAGAATGTGCAAGGTAGTCTCAAACTTTTTCATTCCAATGTTCGTGTTTTGTTTGATACGGGTGCATCTCATTCTTTTATTTCTCGTCAGTTTGTTTTGAGATAGGGTATTCCTGTGACTCCTTCACTTGTGCCTATATGCGTAGAAACACCTTTAGGAGGGTCTGTTACCTTATATGAACAGTGTACAGACTTTGTGATACACTTTGTGGATAGGACATTTCTTGTTGATTTGATTGTGTTGGGTTTTGAGGGGTTCTCCATTATTTTGGGTATGGATTGGCTTAGGAAGAATCATGTCACCTTAGACTGTGCTAAAAGGACTATTCATATAGATACTCCGGGTTTGCCTCGTTTCTCTCATACTTATCCTGACAGCGCAGAGTTAGTGATGTCTAGTTTTATGTATTCGGTGGAGATACCGAAGAAGGATATTAGTGATGTGGAGGTGGTATGCGACTTTGAAGATATATTTCAGGAGATTCCTGGACCACCGCTTAAGAGAGAGGTGGAGTTTCAGATTGATCTTTTACCTGGGTCCTCACCTATTTCAAAATCAGCATATCGTTTGGCACACAAGGAATTAGGAGAGATGAAGAAGCAACTTGATGAGATGCTTCAGAAAGGGTGCGTTGAATTCCTTTCTTTTGTTGATTATTCTATTATTCATTGTTATTTTCTTTCCTTAGCCATTAGAGTAATCTTTTTGAGGTGTGTATGACTCAGGTTCATACGACCCAGTAATTCTCCATGGGGAGCTCCAGCTATCTTTGTGTCGAAGAAGGATGGTTCCTTGCGTATGTGCATAGATTATAGAGAGTTGAATAAGGTGACGGTTAAGAACAAATATCCGTTGCCTAGGATTGACGACCTTCTTGACCAGTTGAAGGGGGCAGCAGTCTTTTCTCAGTTGGATTTGAGGACGGGATATCATCAAATGGGAGTGGAGGAGGAGAGTATTCCACGTACAGCTTTTCGTACCCGGTATGGATTGTATGAGTTTTCGGTGATGCCATTTGGGTTGACCAATGCTCCAGCATTCTTTATGGATTTGATGAATCGGGTGTTCAGGCCGTATTTAGACCGATTTGTTGTTGTTTTCATCGATGACATATTGGTTTATTCTCGGACTCTTGAGGAGCATAGAGAACATTTGAAGGTTGTACTGCAGACGCTTCGAGAGCATAAGTTATATGCCAAGTTTAGTAAGTGCCATTTTTGGGAGTCGTCGGTGAGATTTCTAGGACATGTTATTTCAGCTAAGGGAATAGCAGTAGATCCTGAGAAAGTAGCAGCAGTTCAAGAGTGGGTGCAACCTACTAATCCTACAGAGGTGAGGAGTTTCTTGGGGTTAGCTGGGTATTATAGAAGGTTCATTGAAAAATTCTCAATCATAGCAGCACCGTTAACAAAGTTGACACGTAAGAATGTGAAGTTTTTGTGGACAGATGAGTGTGAGCAAGCATTCAAGGAGTTGAAGCAGCGGTTGACCACCGCACCCATTTTGACCATTCCGGTTGAAACTGGGAAACTTGTAGTGTTCACGGATGCCAGTGGGACCGGTTTGGGTTGTGTTTTGATGCAGGAAGGGAAGGTTATTTCGTATGCTTCTAGACAGTTGAGGCCACATGAGAGGAGGTATCCTACTCATGACTTGGAGTTGGCAGCGGTCGTGTTTGCATTGAAGGTGTGGAGGCACTACCTCTTTGGAGAGAGATTTGAGCTTTATACAGATCATAAGAGCCTCAAGTACTTATTCTCACAAAAGGAGCTGAACATGAGACAACAGAGATGGGTCGAGTTCATCAGTAGTTACGACTTTGAGATTCTTTATCATCCAGGGAAGGGAAATGTAGTGGCTGATGCGCTTAGCCGGAAACATAGCGTGATGGCTTCTATGATGGTTCGGGAGTGGAAGTCTCTTGAGGTGTTAATCTCTCATGATATTCAACCAGTGCGAGAGAGTGAGAAGGCGTACATTGGAAGTTTGTTGGTTCAGCCAACCCTAGTAAGTAAGATTCGACAAATGCAGTGTTCAGATAAAGTTTTGGTCAGTCATCTTAATGATTTGATTGTGGATTTGCTTGATGAATGTCCGACTGATTGGACTGTGGATTCAGAGGGGAGTCTATGTTTTCGAGGTAGACTTTGTGTGCCTGATGTTGCAGAATTGAAGAAGGAAGTTCTAAGTGAGGCACATCGATCTCGGTACACTATTCACCCTGGTGGGACTAAGATGTATCATGACTTGAAGCGTACCTTTTGGTGGGACGGTATGAAGAGAGATGTGGGAGAGTTTGTTTCTATGTGCGTGGTGTGTCAGCAGGTGAAGGCGGAACATCAAAAGCCGTCTGGCTTGTTGAAACCCTTAGAAATACCTGTGTGGAAGTGGGAATGCATTTCCATGGATTTTGTGGATGGGTTACCGAGGTCCAAGAAGGGGAATGAGTCGATTTGGGTCATTGTGGATCGGCTTACTAAGTCTGCACATTTTATTCCTATTAGTATACATCGTACGGTAGACAAGTTGGCACAGTTGTACATTCGGGAGATAGTACGTTTGCATGGGACTCCGGTCTCGATTGTGTCTGATCGTGATCCATTGTTTGTGGCAGAGTTTTGGGAGAGTTTTCAACGCGCTTTGGGGACCCAGTTAGATCTTAGTACTGCTTATCACCCTCAGACCGATGGGCAGACTCAGAGGGTTAACCAGATCCTTGAGGATATGTTAAGGGCTTGTATTCTCGATCTCGGTGGTAGTTGGGAAGAACACTTGCCATTGGTAGAGTTTGCTTACAATAACAGTTACCATTCTAGTATAGGAATGGCACCTTTCAAAGCGTTGTATGGGAGGCCGTGTAGATCTCCAGTGTGTTGGGCGGAAGTAGGTGATGTACCTATTTTGGGTCCTGAGATGGTTCGGGAGACTA
Source organism: Hydrangea macrophylla (assembly GCA_033977485.1). NCBI lineage: Eukaryota > Viridiplantae > Streptophyta > Magnoliopsida > Cornales > Hydrangeaceae > Hydrangea > Hydrangea macrophylla. Next base: position 70,271,182 of record CM066986.1, on the reverse strand, counting down.
CTGAGAAGGTGAGTGTCATTCGAGAGAGGATTAAGACTGCTCAGAGTCGGCAAAAGAGTTATGCTGATAGGAAGCGCAAGGGTGTAGAATTTGAAGTTGGAGATTTTGTGTTCTTGAAGGTATCCCCAATGAGAGGTGTGATGCGTTTTGGTAAAAAGGGGAAGCTTGCTCCGAGGTTTGTAGGACCTTATGAGATTGTCGGAAAGGTTGGAGAGTTGGCCTATAGAGTATTGTTGCCACCGGCATTGGCGGCAATTCATAACGTGTTCCATGTATCCATGTTGAGGAAGTGTGTGAAAGATCCTGAACTTATTGTTCGTCCGACAGAGCTTGAGATTAATAATGATCTTATGTATGTTGTTCGACCTATCACTATTGTCGATCGAGATGTGAAGTATTTGCGGAGGAAAGTAGTGAATCTTGTGAAGGTGCAATGGAGTGAGAGAATTAACGACGTTACGTGGGAACTTGAGGAGAAGATTCGGAAGTCACATCCCGAGCTATTCGAGTAGTGTTAGTGCGTGTTTCAAATCTCGGGACAAGATTTTCTTTGAGGTGTGTATAATGTAATACCCTGAATATTTTTAATAGTTCTTAATGTTTAAATTGGTATTTTTATGATTTTATTTAAATTAATAATGTGGTTAGTATACAAATATTGGTGTGAGTGTTTACACCATATGAAATACCATTTAATTTTAAAATTTATACAATTGTAGTGCACGCGCGTGTGTGTTTAATGTGGTGTGTGTGGTTAGGTTATATATATAATATATAATAGTGTAGGTGTATATCTATAGTATTTAATATTAGGTTAGGATATGTTTTATAAAAAAAAGAAAAAGAGACACTAGTTTTCCCCCTCTGCACAGCCGCCGAGAGAGAGAGAGAGAGAGAGAGAGAGAGAGAGAGAGAGAAGAAGAAGAAGAAGAAGAAGAAGAAGAAGAAGAAGAAGAAAAAGGATAAAAGGGAGAGGGTTTTGGCTTCGTGGGCACGTGTGGAATCGTGGAACATTCGTAGTTGTCAAATTTTATCCACAAGGTGAGTTAAATTTTGTGTACCCTAGTATATATATACACACGTATGTATATATGTATATGGGGGTAAATTAAATTAGTACTTGTTTAATATAATTGTTAGGGTTACATCCTTGTAATGTATACACGTTATTGTGAAGTAATCTAGATTGTTTTTTTTTCTTTCCCTTCTTGTGACTTTGTGATTATGATAATAGGGTATTCGACAAGGGTTAGGTGAATAGTTAGTTTGATAAAACCCTATGTGAGATATTCATAGTAATCAAGAAATATATGTGAAAATTCGTTTTTTTTTATTTCACACAGTTGCAGAAACTTCAGAAAATTATTGTAAATTCGTGGGTTGGAATTTTAACATTCTGTTCGCGTGGCCTGTGTAAAACGCAATTCTGCACACTTTTCGTGTTTTGAGTTTTCTCTGATTCTGCACCGTTTGGGCTGTAGATTTAAATTTCAGTAGCAGTTTTTATATGATTAAAAACGTATTGGATATCTAAATTGATTTATGTGTCGGGATAAACTCGTGTTCGTTATTGTGATATAACGTGAAAAATTTCGTTGAGATGTAAGCATTCTCATCTAATGTTGGGTTTCATAAATTTGTGAATGTGAGACCATTCATGTGAAGATTTTTAGAATTAATATTAGAAAATCCTTTAGTGTGTTCACCACTGCTCCTTATGAGTTTAGGCGGCGACTTCGTGGATGACCCGTCTTGTGTGATTAGACGGCGACTACGTGGATGACCCGTCTCTTCATTTTAAGCCTTATGCCCGGCTTGTTGGTCTATTTCATGTGTATTTAGACATTATTTATTGACGTCAAAAACGTAAGTACTAGCCTTTCGGTGTAGACTCAAATCCCAGTGATACCCCATTGGAGTTGGGACCGGAGTGGGAGTTAGTATTACGTTAGGAGACACATGGGATATATGTGTAGGCTGAACCATGGATGGGTGGCCGAAGTGATAAACATAAGATTTAATTAACTAAAACACATGTGGTGCTTAAATTGCGGCTATACGTTGTAATGTAGTTCGTTATATTATGTTGTAGTCGAATCCTTGTCATATCAAATAACTTATGTGGGTATCCGTTAGTTTAAATGTAGTATTGTATGTGTACCGTAAAATATTTGGGCACATTGTGAACTAATAATAAATAGGATCAGATTAGTAAATTGGATAATTTGGTCACTTAACTTCACAATTGAGGGTCGTTTCGCATAACCTGAAGTAAAACGACAATCCGAGCGACTTTCCTGTTTTACACTTTTCCTAAAAACGTCATCTTGACACCGTTTTGATTTAATTTCAGAATCTGCTGAATATCGCGTGTTTATGAGCTGAAGTTTAATAATTAATTTCTGACTTACGTGTTTAGAATTAATGAACGGGGACGCGAGACTTCCCTTGGAAATTTAATTCTGAACATCTTTCACGTTTTAAGTTTTGTCCAATTCCAACTCCTTCTTGAAGATATATTCATTTTTTTAAATACCATTTAAAGAAGGATTTTTGATTTTTTTTTACTAACATCTATTTATGCAGGATGGTAGGCCCACTAATGTGTTTGCAGGTATTGGCCTACCATAGCTAAGAAGGGTAAGTATTTATTCAGTCTAGTTCGGGTAGGAACTATATTGCCGTCACATAAAAGGGAAACTACCCCTTGTCCCGTTATGTGAGCGGAACTACTTTCCTACCCGATCTTTTATTTATTATTGTTGTGTTGGTGTAAGGGATTATGAACGATCCCTAAGATTGTGTGTAATTAGTTTTATTTAACTCATACCAGTCATGTGACTGACCCGTTGAGTTTTTTTTTCTCGCGGGTGCGTTCTTTTTGGAGCGTAGCCGATCGGAATTTGCAAGGATAGTGAGAAGTTCGTGGCATTTGATGATAGGAGACGTGTGAAGTCTTTATTAGCTTTTAAAATTTTATTTGAGAGTTTTAGTATTTTATATTTTGGCATTGTGGGCCATTTGACTTTATCAGATATTGTGTGAATTTTTTTTTTTTGAGATTAATTATGATTTTGGAACATTAGATTTTGATCCTTATTGATTGGATATTTTACTGGTATATTGCGTTTGGGAGTTTAAGTTTTATCCTGTTCAGACCGTGTGATTTTTCTTCTTTGCGATCACCTCTAATAATCGGACAACTGGATATTGGTTTAGGGATTTTCCTTTGACTAATATTTAATTGTCAGGAAATTTGGGGTGTGACAAAAGTCCTTACAAAATATTAGTACAAAAAATGCCCTCAACTATTCTTTCACCCCTCAACTACAGAGCACCAACTATGAACACACATCACCCCACGATCAAATCGCAGAAGCCATAGAATCCATGGAACTTCGAAGAAAAGCCCTGGAACAATCGATATTCAAGAAGATTGATGTGTGAAGAAGACATCGAAGATGAGCTTCAAAGAGATTCTACATTGAGCTGTGAACTAGAGATTGAAGAATTCGAAGAGACAAAGCACCAAAAACCCTAAATCAAAGTTGAAGGAGATTACGAAGACTCAATAGACTCTGAAAAATCCAAAATCATGGGGAAGAAAGGTATGAAAAGAGTACCATTCTTTGATTTCTTTCTGATTTCACATATTTTTTTTCAATTAGGGCTATGAATTTCACATATTATTTTCATTTGCTCTTAACAAATACAAGTGTAAGTTGATTTTCGAAGATCATTTCAATTGATTTCAGTAGCTTTGCCTAAATTTTAGTTTGTTTTCCAATTTCAGTTGATCAGAGTTGATTTTAGATTATTTAAACCTGATTCTGAGTTTTAATTTGAGTTGATTTCAAGGATTCTTGAGTTTGAGTTCTCTAGATTTCAGAATAGGCTCTGCTTACATTTTTAGGTTTTCAAATTTCTTTTAAGATAATTGAAGTTAATTTCAGATGATTTAAGTGAATTCTCCATTATTGTTCCAAATGTGAGATTTTAGTTGCTTCTGTGAATTTGGAGTTTTAGCCATTTTGGCTTCACTAGCTTTTGTCAATTTCACTGTTGTATGATTCCTATTCGAGTTTTAGTTCTTAAACGATTAGATTTCGAGTTTCAATGTACAAATTCATGCACTTTAATTTCATCTATATCCTAGTTTCTCTTCATTTATATCTTGGAGTACCAACCAAGGGTTTATGATAGGATAGAGAGCTAGTATAACTATGTATACGCAATGATATTTTGATTTTTGAAAGCATTGATCTATCACTAGTTTCAAGTTATGTCACGCCCCGACGTAGCATAAAAAAGGAAAGCGTTTAATTTCCTTTATGAACCCGTAGATCGCGACAGTTTGAAGGATCGATTCCGTCCCAAACGTCGAACAGTAAAAACATAATAATCAGAGAATAGCAATCAAAGCCTACAAATATTTTCCTAACTTAAACAATATTACAGCACGGGTTATCTAAAGGCACAGACCGCCTCGAAACAAAATGATAGCTTAAAGTCTGTTACAGTCATCCTTATTACAAATAATTTAAAACTTAAAAACATGTACTAAATAAACAGTTTCTTCATTCCAAAAGCAGCCATTCTCAATTAGCATAGTCGTACGATTCCTCCTGGTTATAACCTGAAAAGCCTGAACACGAATGTCCAGGACGCATCAACGTCGTCAGCTTCAAGAAGCTGGTGAGTATTAAAAACATGACTTTAAATGTAAAACATACCCAATTACCGTTTTCCATTTTCAGTTTTGTAAAATCAATAGTGTAACCATAAAGAGAATTTAATTAATAAACAACAAGGAATATGTTAAAAGTCGTTTATTCATAAAACCAATACTCATGTATGAGACAATGCACCACACTCATCTTGCCGACTCTTTTCTCTCGACAGCCACAACAACCCACTATCTTACTCCTGGTATCTTTGAAACACTAAGATAGCCACACTTTAGCAACGGGGCGCCAGGGAGTGTCCAGTTTGCCTCACACTTTGGTCCGGGGTACCAGGGAGTGTCCAATGCCTCACACTTTGAATACCCTAACCGCCATGCAAATACCGGGGCAACCCCTCACGCAGTATCCAGACTCGAGTTATCAGGGAGTGTCCGTAGGCCACACTTTAGCACTACCATGGGTGCCAGGGAATGTCCGAGTTCGGCGTCACACACTTTAACGCTTCCATGGGCGTCAGGGAGTGTCCATATTTGCCACCGTCGCATTTCAAAGATACCCTCACCACAATTCTCAACCACAACCTCAACCTCAACCACAACCACAACCACAGCCACAGTCTCAACCACAACCTCGTACTCTTTCCACACTGACCATTACTCTTTCCACACTGACTGACATCCACATGCATGTACCGCTGACCCCATATGAATGATATGCACTTAAACGAAAGCAAAAATGCTGAATTAAAGGAACAACGCGCATACGGGGATTGATAAGTCATAATACGATGTTTTAATCATTCAAACATAACCAAAAGAGTTCTGATTTACTAGATTTCCCAAACAGGACCTTAACAGTACTTAAAAGTTGAACCAAACAGTCCTTAAACACAAGACAGACAAAAGCCACAAACTGCCAGAACTCGCGCGAAAGGTCGCTCGCGCGGATCGCGCGCGCGATATGCCCATTTTTCCTTTTATAATATAAACTTTTCTATCTGCCTGAAACAGCCAAGGTAGCGCGCGCGGATCGCTCGCGCGAAGGGATTCTCGCGCGACCCTCGCTCGCGCGAACTGCCCAAATTTCAATTTATATATATAAACTTTACTGATTGCCTGGGGACGCATACCTCGCTCGCGCGGGCCGCTCGCGCGACACTCGCTCGCGCGATCGCGCGCGCGAGGTGATGCAGAGGCTTCATCTTCTTCGTGGGACTGCTCTGTTTCAGCAAACAGGGTCTAAAATTTACCCATTTCAATTCTGTTAGTATATATGTCCTATTATATATGGATCTCTTTGTTTTTCAACAAGGATTCCAAATATGAAATCAATTTTACAAGATTCAATCTATAGCTCTCAAATTTTATGAGTTTTCAAAAGATGTCAAAACTTCATTTTTAATATACTTTTTCACATGAACAAATTAGGCTCTATAACTTCAAACATGGCATGTAGGATGTGTAATCTTTCATATTCATCTCTAAAAACGAATTTTGGTTGAGTTTGGAAAATTGTGATTTTGAAGCTCAAGCTTCCATGGATGAATTTAGAAATGGCATTCCAACTATACATACACAAAATCAGTAATTAAGCATAGAATTACATTGGGAGTGAGTTAATAATACTCACTGTGATTAAGAGCAAAGATGTTGTTGAGAAAGAAATAAGATTAAGCAAATAAGAAATCCAATCAAAGCTTGCAAGCTATGGTGATTTGGAAGCTCTCCCTCTCTATGCAATCCCTGAAATTCTCTGTGTATCTCTCTCTCAAGCTCTCTCTAAACTCTCTGAATGAGCTTGTGCAGAATGTGCAATGAAGCAAGGGGATGTGGTTAATATAGAACTCCAATTTGGAGAACTTGGAGCCCAAGTTGTGTTTTCTTCACTCTACAATTGATTTTATTTTCTAATACACTAAAGAGTTGATTATACATATACGTATTACATATATACCATCTGCTGAATTGTTTAGATGGAATCTCAGATTGCTTAGGAGCCATATAGGCCTATAGGGGGCAAGTTGTATGTGTTTGGCAAAACAAACTTATGGCCTTAAATTAACATACACACCAAGTGTATTCCCAAACAAGATTCTATCAAATGATTACTTTCCATAATTGGAAATAAAGCAATTGTCAAATCAGTCACTTCCAAAATCTGTGGAAGTTCAACACAGCGTGGACAGTTTTGAACACAAACTGGTATTTTCGGGGTGCGGTGTCCACCACAAAAATACAGAAAATTCATTTTAGTGTAAGAAGTGATTTCCTGGTTTCATAAAAATACAGCTGGAATTAAAAGAAAACATTTCCACCGTTTTGAAATACAGATTTGAAATCTAACACAGGTGTTGTTCAATTTTATAAAATTGCAGTTTAACCCCAAACAGAATTTCAATGTATAATAAAATAGGCCAATCACAACTTTTAATACATGAGAATTGAAATTAAAATAGAAGTAAACAATACAATTAAATTTAAATATGAAATGAAAATGCCGGTTATTACACCCTTCCTCCCTTAAACAAGATTTCGTCCCCGAAATCAAGACTAACTAGTCCTGAAACAATTCCGGGTACTTCTTCCTCATATCAGTTTCAACTTCCCACGAGGCTTCGTTCTCGTCATGGTGATTCCACTGAACCTTCACCAACGGGATATCTTTATTTCTCAACTTCTTGATACTCTGATCTAGAATCTTCACAGGTCTCTCCTTGTAAGAAACGTTATGACTCGTCTCAATATCGTCACAACTAACCACGTGCGAGGGATCTCGTATGTATTTCCTCAACATATTCACGTGAAACACGTTGTGAACCCCAGACATCTTCGGTGGTAGCGCCAGTCGATAAGCTACTTTCCCGACACGTTCCAAAATCTCAAACGGTCCGATGAAACGCGGAGCTAATTTCCCTCTCTTGAGACCAAAGCGTACCACTCCTCGGGTCGGTGAAACCTTAAGGAGTACGTGATCTCCAACACCAAACTCCAAATCCTTCCGGCGTCGATCAGCATAACTCTTATACCGGCTCTGAGCGCTTCTCATCCTTTCCTTGACCAAGGAAATCTTCTCGTTGGTTTCTCTAACCAAATCTGGTCCCAACAATTCTGTATCCCCAACTTCTGCCCAACACAATGGAGAACGACAAGGTCGTCCATACAATGCTTCGAACGGAGCCATCCCGATACTCGTGTGATAACTGTTGTTATAAGCAAATTCAACCAACGGCAAGTGTGTCTCCCAAGATTCTTCAAAATCGATAACACAAGCCCTAAGCATATCCTCCATGACCTGGTTAACACGCTCAGTTTGTCCATCTGTCTGAGGGTGAAAAGCAGTGCTCATTTTGAGCGAGGTTCCCATAGCTTCTTGCAGACTTTCCCAAAATCCAGAAGTAAAACGTGCGTCACGGTCTGACACTATTGACACAGGTGCACCGTGAAGTCGCACCACTTGTTGTATGTACATCCGGCTCATCCTCTCTACCGGGTATGTCATACTATAAGCAATAAAATGAGCAGACTTTGTCAATCGATCCACGATTACCCAAATAGCGTCATGATTCTGCTGCGACCGGGGCAATCCTACCACAAAATCCATCGTAATGTGCTCCCACTTCCAACCAGGAATAGGTAGCGGTTGCAACAATCCTGACGGTCTTTGATGTTCGGCCTTGACTTGTTGACACGTCAAACACTTGGATACAAATTCGGCCACGTCCTTCTTCATACCTTCCCACCAGAAATTTCTCTTCAAATCTTTGTACATCTTTGTCCCTCCTGGGTGAACTGTATATCTTGACTTATGTGCTTCTTTCAGGATATCCTTCCTAAGTTCTCCCTCACCTGGCACACATAATCTATTCTTGCAACGATATCCTCCATTGACTCCCACTCTCCATTCTGTCGGGTCTCTTTCTGACATTTTTGCAAACCATGCTTGAAACTTCTCGTCTTCCTTCTGAGCTCCAATAATGCGGTCGATAAGAACAGGCTGAAGGATAAGACATCCGAACAATTGTCCTTCTCCTTCTTCAGCATTCTGTAAATCGAACTCCGCCAAGGTCTCCAACGCTCGCCACTCTCTAACCATTAAGGAGGCGATCGTCTCACGAGTCTGTCGACTCAAGGCATCGGCAACCACATTGGCTTTACCCGGGTGGTATTCCAATGTGAAGTCGTAATCTTTGATCAGCTCCATCCATCTGCGTTGCCTCATGTTCAACTCTTTCTGTGTGAACAAATACTTGAGGCTCTTGTGATCGGAGAATAAATCAAACTTCTCACCGTAGAGATAGTGTCTCCAAATCTTGAGTGCAAATACCACTGCCGCCAACTCCAAATCATGAATGGGATAGTTCAACTCATTCGGCTTCAGCTGTCTGGACCCATAGGCTATAACTCTGCCATCTTGCATAAGTACACACCCCAGTCCTTGATATGATGCGTCACTAAAGATAGTGAACTTCTCATCAGGCTTGGGTATTGCTAGTACCGGCGCGGTAGTGAGTCTCTCTTTCAACTCTAGAAAGGCGCGCTCATGCTTCTCTGCCCACTCGAACTTCAAATTCTTCTTTGTCAACCCTGTTAAAGGTGCTGCTATCTTTGAGAATCCCTCAACGAATCTCCTGTAATAGCCTGCGAGTCCAAGAAAACTCCGAACTTCTGTAGGGTTACTCGGCCTAACCCAGTTTGACACAGCATCGGTCTTGGACGAATCCACTGAAATTCCTTGAGATGACACCTTGTGTGCCAAAAATTTCACCTCTTGCAACCAGAACTCACACTTACTGAACTTGGCATACAAGTGGTGGTCCTTAAGTGTCTGCATCGCGATCCGTAGATGTTGCTCGTGTTCTTCTCCTGACTTAGAATAGATCAAAATATCATCTATAAAGACGATGACAAACTGATCCAAATAAGGTTTGAACACTCTGTTCATCAGATCCATAAATACTGCCGGGGCATTCGTCATTCCAAATGGCATTACCAGAAATTCATAATGACCATATCGGGTTCTGAAAGCAGTCTTAGGTATGTCTTCCTTTCGTACCCTCAACTGATGATATCCCGACCTTAGGTCGATCTTGGAAAATGTCGTAGCTCCTTGTAGTTGATCAAACAAATCGTTAATCCGAGGCAAGGGATACTTGTTCTTGATAGTCATGCAGTTCAATTCTCTGTAGTCGATACACAACCTGAGTGTCCCGTCCTTCTTCTTTACGAATAACACTGGTGCTCCCCAAGGTGATGTACTTGGACGTACAAAACCTAGGTTCTCGAGCTCTTGAACTTGTTCCTTCAATTCCAACAGTTCTGTGGGGGCCATTCTGTAGGGAACCTTGGTGATCGGTACGGTACCCGGTATAAGTTCAATACAGAACTCTATACTTCTCTCGGGCGGCAAACCAGAAATGTCTTCAAATACTTCTTCGAAGTCCTTGACTACAGGTATAGATGACGCTGTCACCTCTGTACTGACGACTTCGATGTTGGCCAAACATCTCGTGAGGAACATATCTCCCGAAGGGTTACATTGAAAATCAAAGGGTTGATTCTCATTGTCGGGGAATGTAATTCTCTTCCTCGCACAATCCAACTTCACTTGATTCTGAGAGAGCCAATCCATTCCTAGGATTATGTCGAACTCCTTCATCGATAGGACAATCAACCTCGCAGGGATTTCTCGGTCTCCTAACCGTAAGGGACAATCCTTGCACACGTGTCCTAATCTGACTGCAGCTCCTAGTGGCGAAGTAGCCTTCAAAGCTTTCTCTAAGCGATGAGGTAAAATACCCAATCTCCGAATTGTATTAACAGATATGAACGAAAGAGCAGCACCCGTATCAAATAACACTTTAATATGGGAGTTAAACAGAGTTAATGTACCTTCTACTGCTTGCTGATCAGGTTGAGCTTCTCCATAATCTCCTTCTTCGTACGCAGTTCCATCATATCCAGCGGCATCAGGGATAACAGCATTCAAGCGAGTCTGTCCCTGTTGACCATAAGTCACCTGCTTAGGTGCAGTACAGAACCTGCTGATGTGACCTGGTTCACCACAGTTGAAGCAGACTATCCCTTGCTGAGTAGCACGCCTTGGTGCCTTGCAATCACGAGCCAAATGTCCCGGGTTGCCACAGTTGAAGCACTTTCCACTACTACTTCCTTCTCCTACTCGAGGTTGAGTCGGATAGGTAATAGCCTGAGTCTTCTTGCTTCCGTCGAAATTCCTCTTCTGCCCTTGGGTACGATTCATTGGCGGTCTATTCCCAAAATTACCCCTTTGAGGCGGTCGGAATTCAAATTGTTTTCGGCTTACTCGAGCATCCTCTTCCAGATCGGTAGCCAAACCAACAAGTCCTTCAAACGATTTATCTAAGTGGCCGAGAGTCAGGCAACGAATCTGCGGTGTCAGTCCTTGGTTATACTTACGGATCTTCTTTTCCTCAGTATCAACCAGGTGTGGAGCAAACCGAGACAGTCTTTCAAACTGTGTGGTGTACTCTTGCACCGACTTGGTTCCTTGCATCAGATCCATGAATTCCTTCTCTCTTCTATGCCTCTCCGTAGCCGGGAAGTACTTCTCCAAAAATCTCCCCTTGAACGCAGTCCACGTCATTCCCATTGCAGCTCCATTCCCGATAGTAGCTATGACCGAATCCCACCAATCTGCGGCAGCATCGATCAGCTGAAACGTAGCCAACCTCCTCTTGTCCATCTCGTTGCATTGGACAGCCTCGAACATCTGGTCCATCTGTCTTAACCATTGTTCAGCCTTCCAGGGTTCTGCGGTACCCGCAAACTGCTCGGGCCTTAGTGCACGGAATCTCTCCAGCAATTTGTCTCCAGTCTGGCGGTCTCGTCGGTTTTCATTCTGATTACTAACCCTTTCGAGACGTCTAATGAAAGCTTCAAATATTCCTGTGGGATCAGCAGCCTCAGGTGCTCCCTCGATTAGATTTCGGTTCCTCCTTACTCCTCCAGCCATTCTATGCATGATGGTGATGAAAGGATGAGAAACATGCATGCAACAATGTATACGAAGAAATTTAATTGACCATCAACATTCAAAAGGGTATATTTTATATATATCACTTCTTGTCAAGTTGATACAAAAAGCATGTATGGTCAGATCAATGCCTACCCTATCTGTATGGGTTAGGACGCATGCAAGAGTTAATGTTACAAAAATGGGGTCATTGCCCTGCACTCTAATGCATGTAATTACAGTTGCAAAAAGAGATAGAGCTAATAATTAAAAGCAGTTAATATGTACAAGTCATAACTAAAACGTCAATCATCTCCATAAGCAGCTATCAGGAGATCTAGCGAATCGACAGGGCGAAATCGCTGAACAACGAACGGTCCAACCCCGTCATAGCTGTGAGAGGTGGACGATGAAGCAGGTATAGGAGCATCTGCCTCATCTACCATCTCCTCTGGTAAAGCTAGCTCAAGTGCTAGCTCAGCCTCGAGCTCGGCGGCAAGATCATCTAGACCTATGCCGTCCTCTATAATCTCCCCACCTACTGGGACCACATGAACAACCTCAGCATCGTCCTCAACGATGGGAACTACTGGCGGGGGCATCTCTAACTGAGCCAGATGGGCATGCACAATCTGGACCTCGAGAGGAAGATAGAAAGCATCGCTATCAACCAACCTCAAAACCTCGACCAAAACCAAACGCTGAGCCTCAGCAAAGTAACGAAGCTCTAGACGGATACGAGTCAGGTCGACTAGGCCTACCACGTGAACCTGGTGCCATGCCTCAGATACTACAGTCGCTGTGGCCAACTGCTCAATGGCCGCATGATATAAGTCAAGAAAGGCTGGGATCACTGCCCCAGGTATCACAAAGTGTCCTCCAAATCTGTCTGGTACATATAGCGGAGGAGCTGGATCCATACCTGGTAAGAAGGTACTATCTAAGTCAGAACAAAGATAATCTTAGGCGTTTGGGTTCTGAGTCTATCCTCCCTGTCGTATCATCGGGTGTGTAACACTTAATAGAATGTGGAATCGGGTCTATACTGGTAAACCCTAACCTGGCTAAACTATCTTGAGATAAATAATAACCTGGCTCTGATACCACTAAATCCTGTCACGCCCCGACGTAGCATAAATAAGGAAAGCGTTTAATTTGCTTTATGAACCCGTAGATCGCGACAGTTTGAAGGATCGATTCCGTCCCAAACGTCGAACAGTAAAAACATAATAATCAGAGAATAGCAATCAAAGCCTACAAATATTTTCCTAACTTAAACAGTATTACAGCACGGGTTATCTAAAGGCACAGACCGCCTCGAAACAAAATGATAGCTTAAAGTCTGTTACAGTCATCCTTATTACAAATAATTTAAAACTTAAAAACATGTACTAAATAAACAGTTTCTTCATTCCAAAAGCAGCCATTCTCAATTAGCATAGTCGTACGATTCCTCCTGGTTATAACCTGAAAAGCCTGAACACGAATGTCCAGGACGCATCAACGTCATCAGCTTCAAGAAGCTGGTGAGTATTAAAAACATGACTTTAAATGTAAAACATACCCAATTACCGTTTTCCATTTTCAGTTTTGTAAAATCAATAGTGTGACCATAAAGAGAATTTAATTAATAAACAACAAGGAATATGTTAAAAGTCATTTATTCATAAAACCAATACTCATGTATGAGACAATGCACCACACTCATCTTGCCGACTCTTTTCTCTCGACAGCCACAACAACCCACTATCTTACTCCTGGTATCTTTGAAACACTAAGATAGCCACACTTTAGCAACGGGGCGCCAGGGAGTGTCCAGTTTGCCTCACACTTTGGTCCGGGGTACCAGGGAGTGTCCAATGCCTCACACTTTGAATACCCTAACCGCCATGCAAATACCGGGGAAACCCCTCACGCAGTATCCAGACTCGAGTTATCAGGGAGTGTCCGTAGGCCACACTTTAGCACTACCATGGGTGCCAGGGAATGTCCGAGTTCGGCGTCACACACTTTAACGCTTCCATGGGCGTCAGGGAGTGTCCATATTTGCCACCGTCGCATTTCAAAGATACCCTCACCACAATTCTCAACCACAACCTCAACCTCAACCACAACCACAACCACAGCCACAGTCTCAACCACAACCTCGTACTCTTTCCACACTGACCATTACTCTTTCCACACTGACTGACATCCACATGCATGTACCGCTGACCCCATATGAATGATATACACTTAAACGAAAGCAAAAATGCTGAATTAAAGGAACAACGCGCATACGGGGATTGATAAGTCATAATACGATGTTTTAATCATTCAAACATAACCAAAAGAGTTCTGATTTACTAGATTTCCCAAACAGGACCTTAACAGTACTTAAAAGTTGAACCAAATAGTCCTTAAACACAAGACAGACAAAAGCCACAAACTGCCAGAACTCGCGCGAAAGGTCGCTCGCGCGGATCGCGCGCGCGATATGCCCATTTTTCCTTTTATAATATAAACTTTTCTATCTGCCTGAAACAGCCAAGGTAGCGCGCGCGGATCGCTCGCGCGAAGGGATTCTCGCGCGACCCTCGCTCGCGCGAACTGCCCAAATTTCAATTTATATATATAAACTTTACTGATTGCCTGGGGACGCATACCTCGCTCGCATGGGCCGCTCGCGCGACACTCGCTCGCGCGATCGCGCGCGCGAGGTGATGCAGAGGCTTCATCTTCTTCGTGGGACTGCTCTGTTTCAGCAAACAGGGTCTAAAATTTACCCATTTCAATTCTGTTAGTATATATGTCCTATTATATATGGATCTCTTTGTTTTTCAACAAGGATTCCAAATATGAAATCAATTTTACAAGATTCAATCTATAGCTCTCAAATTTTATGAGTTTTCAAAAGATGTCAAAACTTCATTTTTAATATACTTTTTCACATGAACAAATTAGGCTCTATTACTTCAAACATGGCATGTAGGATGTGTAATCTTTCATATTCATCTCTAAAAACGAATTTTGGTTGAGTTTGGAAAATTGTGATTTTGAAGCTCAAGCTTCCATGGATGAATTTAGAAATGGCATTCCAACTATACATACACAAAATCAGTAATTAAGCATAGAATTACATTGGGAGTGAGTTAATAATACTCACTGTGATTAAGAGCAAAGATGTTGTTGAGAAAGAAATAAGATTAAGCAAATAAGAAATCCAATCAAAGCTTGCAAGCTATGGTGATTTGGAAGCTCTCCCTCTCTATGCAATCCCTGAAATTCTCTGTGTATCTCTCTCTCAAGCTCTCTCTAAACTCTCTGAATGAGCTTGTGCAGAATGTGCAATGAAGCAAGGGGATGTGGTTAATATAGAACTCCAATTTGGAGAACTTGGAGCCCAAGTTGTGTTTTCTTCACTCTACAATTGATTTTATTTTCTAATACACTAAAGAGTTGATTATACATATACGTATTACATATATACCATCTGCTGAATTGTTTAGATGGAATCTCAGATTGCTTAGGAGCCATATAGGCCTATAGGGGGCAAGTTGTATGTGTTTGGCAAAACAAACTTATGGCCTTAAATTAACATACACACCAAGTGTATTCCCAAACAAGATTCTATCAAATGATTACTTTCCATAATTGGAAATAAAGCAATTGTCAAATCAGTCACTTCCAAAATCTGTGGAAGTTCAACACAGCGTGGACAGTTTTGAACACAAACTGGTATTTTCGGGGTGCGGTGTCCACCACAAAAATACAGAAAATTCATTTTAGTGTAAGAAGTGATTTCCTGGTTTCATAAAAATACAGCTGGAATTAAAAGAAAACATTTCCACCGTTTTGAAATACAGATTTGAAATCTAACACAGGTGTTGTTCAATTTTATAAAATTGCAGTTTAACCCCAAACAGAATTTCAATGTATAATAAAATAGGCCAATCACAACTTTTAATACATGAGAATTGAAATTAAAATAGAAGTAAACAATACAATTAAATTTAAATATGAAATGAAAATGCCGGTTATTACACCCTTCCTCCCTTAAACAAGATTTCGTCCCCGAAATCAAGACTAACTAGTCCTGAAACAATTCCGGGTACTTCTTCCTCATATCAGTTTCAACTTCCCACGAGGCTTCGTTCTCGTCATGGTGATTCCACTGAACCTTCACCAACGGGATATCTTTATTTCTCAACTTCTTGATACTCTGATCTAGAATCTTCACAGGTCTCTCCTTGTAAGAAACGTTATGACTCGTCTCAATATCGTCACAACTAACCACGTGCGAGGGATCTCGTATGTATTTCCTCAACATATTCACGTGAAACACGTTGTGAACCCCAGACATCTTCGGTGGTAGCGCCAGTCGATAAGCTACTTTCCCGACACGTTCCAAAATCTCAAACGGTCCGATGAAACGCGGAGCTAATTTCCCTCTCTTGAGACCAAAGCGTACCACTCCTCGGGTCGGTGAAACCTTAAGGAGTACGTGATCTCCAACACCAAACTCCAAATCCTTCCGGCGTCGATCAGCATAACTCTTATACCGGCTCTGAGCGGTTCTCATCCTTTCCTTGACCAAGGAAATCTTCTCGTTGGTTTCTCTAACCAAATCTGGTCCCAACAATTCTGTATCCCCAACTTCTGCCCAACACAATGGAGAACGACAAGGTCGTCCATACAATGCTTCGAACGGAGCCATCCCGATACTCGTGTGATAACTGTTGTTATAAGCAAATTCAACCAACGGCAAGTGTGTCTCCCAAGATTCTTCAAAATCGATAACACAAGCCCTAAGCATATCCTCCATGACCTGGTTAACACGCTCAGTTTGTCCATCTGTCTGAGGGTGAAAAGCAGTGCTCATTTTGAGCGAGGTTCCCATAGCTTCTTGCAGACTTTCCCAAAATCCAGAAGTAAAACGTGCGTCACGGTCTGACACTATTGACACAGGTGCACCGTGAAGTCGCACCACTTGTTGTATGTACATCCGGCTCATCCTCTCTACCGGGTATGTCATACTATAAGCAATAAAATGAGCAGACTTTGTCAATCGATCCACGATTACCCAAATAGCGTCATGATTCTGCTGCGACCGGGGCAATCCTACCACAAAATCCATCGTAATGTGCTCCCACTTCCAACCAGGAATAGGTAGCGGTTGCAACAATCCTGACGGTCTTTGATGTTCGGCCTTGACTTGTTGACACGTCAAACACTTGGATACAAATTCGGCCACGTCCTTCTTCATACCTTCCCACCAGAAATTTCTCTTCAAATCTTTGTACATCTTTGTCCCTCCTGGGTGAACTGTATATCTTGACTTATGTGCTTCTTTCAGGATATCCTTCCTAAGTTCTCCCTCACCTGGCACACATAATCTATTCTTGCAACGATATCCTCCATTGACTCCCACTCTCCATTCTGTCGGGTCTCTTTCTGACATTTTTGCAAACCATGCTTGAAACTTCTCGTCTTCCTTCTGAGCTCCAATAATGCGGTCGATAAGAACAGGCTGAAGGATAAGACATCCGAACAATTGTCCTTCTCCTTCTTCAGCATTCTGTAAATCGAACTCTGCCAAGGTCTCCAACGCTCGCCACTCTCTAACCATTAAGGAGGCGATCGTCTCACGAGTCTGTCGACTCAAGGCATCGGCAACCACATTGGCTTTACCCGGGTGGTATTCCAATGTGAAGTCGTAATCTTTGATCAGCTCCATCCATCTGCGTTGCCTCATGTTCAACTCTTTCTGTGTGAACAAATACTTGAGGCTCTTGTGATCGGAGAATAAATCAAACTTCTCACCGTAGAGATAGTGTCTCCAAATCTTGAGTGCAAATACCACTGCCGCCAACTCCAAATCATGAATGGGATAGTTCAACTCATTCGGCTTCAGCTGTCTGGACCCATAGGCTATAACTCTGCCATCTTGCATAAGTACACACCCCAGTCCTTGATATGATGCGTCACTAAAGATAGTGAACTTCTCATCAGGCTTGGGTATTGCTAGTACCGGCGCGGTAGTGAGTCTCTCTTTCAACTCTAGAAAGGCGCGCTCATGCTTCTCTGCCCACTCGAACTTCAAATTCTTCTTTGTCAACCCTGTTAAAGGTGCTGCTATCTTTGAGAATCCCTCAACGAATCTCCTGTAATAGCCTGCGAGTCCAAGAAAACTCCGAACTTCTGTAGGGTTGCTCGGCCTAACCCAGTTTGACACAGCATCGGTCTTGGACGAATCCACTGAAATTCCTTGAGATGACACCTTGTGTGCCAAAAATTTCACCTCTTGCAACCAGAACTCACACTTACTGAACTTGGCATACAAGTGGTGGTCCTTAAGTGTCTGCATCGCGATCCGTAGATGTTGCTCGTGTTCTTCTCCTGACTTAGAATAGATCAAAATATCATCTATAAAGACGATGACAAACTGATCCAAATAAGGTTTGAACACTCTGTTCATCAGATCCATAAATACTGCCGGGGCATTCGTCATTCCAAATGGCATTACCAGAAATTCATAATGACCATATCGGGTTCTGAAAGCAGTCTTAGGTATGTCTTCCTTTCGTACCCTCAACTGATGATATCCCGACCTTAGGTCGATCTTGGAAAATGTCGTAGCTCCTTGTAGTTGATCAAACAAATCGTCAATCCGAGGCAAGGGATACTTGTTCTTGATAGTCATGCGGTTCAATTCTCTGTAGTCGATACACAACCTGAGCGTCCCGTCCTTCTTCTTTACGAATAACACTGGTGCTCCCCAAGGTGATGTACTTGGACGTACAAAACCTAGGTTCTCGAGCTCTTGAACTTGTTCCTTCAATTCCAACAGTTCTGTGGGGGCCATTCTGTAGGGAACCTTGGTGATCGGTACGGTACCCGGTATAAGTTCAATACAGAACTCTATACTTCTCTCGGGCGGCAAACCAGAAATGTCTTCAAATACTTCTTCGAAGTCCTTGACTACAGGTATAGATGACGCTGTCACCTCTGTACTGACGACTTCGATGTTGGCCAAACATCTCGTGAGGAACATATCTCCCGAAGGGTTACATTGAAAATCAAAGGGTTGATTCTCATTGTCGGGGAATGTAATTCTCTTCCTCGCACAATCCAACTTCACTTGATTCTGAGAGAGCCAATCCATTCCTAGGATTATGTCGAACTCCTTCATCGATAGGACAATCAACCTCGCAGGGATTTCTCGGTCTCCTAACCGTAAGGGACAATCCTTGCACACGTGTCCTAATCTGACTGTAGCTCCTAGTGGCGAAGTAGCCTTCAAAGCTTTCTCTAAGCGATGAGGTAAAATACCCAATCTCCGAATTGTATTAACAGATATGAACGAAAGAGCAGCACCCGTATCAAATAACACTTTAACATGGGAGTTAAACAGAGTTAATGTACCTTCTACTGCTTGCTGATCAGGTTGAGCTTCTCCATAATCTCCTTCTTCGTACGCAGTTCCATCATATCCAGCGGCATCAGGGATAACAGCATTCAAGCGAGTCTGTCCCTGTTGACCATAAGTCACCTGCTTAGGTGCAGTACAGAACCTGCTGATGTGACCTGGTTCACCACAGTTGAAGCAGACTATCCCTTGCTGAGTAGCACGCCTTGGTGCCTTGCAATCACGAGCCAAATGTCCCGGGTTGCCACAGTTGAAGCACTTTCCACTGCTACTTCCTTCTCCTACTCGAGGTTGAGTCGGATAGGTAATAGCCTGAGTCTTCTTGCTTCCGTCGAAATTCCTCTTCTGCCCTTGGGTACGATTCATTGGCGGTCTATTCCCAAAATTACCCCTTTGAGGCGGTCGGAATTCAAATTGTTTTCGGCTTACTCGAGCATCCTCTTCCAGATCGGTAGCCAAACCAACAAGTCCTTCAAACGATTTATCTAAGTGGCCGAGAGTCAGGCAACGAATCTGCGGTGTCAGTCCTTGGTTATACTTACGGATCTTCTTTTCCTCAGTATCAACCAGGTGTGGAGCAAACCGAGACAGTCTTTCAAACTGTGTGGTGTACTCTTGCACCGACTTGGTTCCTTGCATCAGATCCATGAATTCCTTCTCTCTTCTATGCCTCTCCGTAGCCGGGAAGTACTTCTCCAAAAATCTCCCCTTGAACGCAGTCCACGTCATTCCCATTGCAGCTCCATTCCCGATAGTAGCTATGACCGAATCCCACCAATCTGCGGCAGCATCGATCAGCTGAAACGTAGCCAACCTCCTCTTGTCCATCTCGTTGCATTGGACAGCCTCGAACATCTGGTCCATCTGTCTTAACCATTGTTCAGCCTTCCAGGGTTCTGCGGTACCCGCAAATTGCTCGGGCCTTAGTGCACGGAATCTCTCCAGCAATTTGTCTCCAGTCTGGCGGTCTCGTCGGTTTTCATTCTGATTACTAACCCTTTCGAGACGTCTAATGAAAGCTTCAAATATTCCTGTGGGATCAGCAGCCTCAGGTGCTCCCTCGATTAGATTTCGGTTCCTCCTTACTCCTCCAGCCATTCTATGCATGATGGTGATGAAAGGATGAGAAACATGCATGCAACAATGTATACGAAGAAATTTAATTGACCATCAACATTCAAAAGGGTATATTTTATATATATCACTTCTTGTCAAGTTGATACAAAAAGCATGTATGGTCAGATCAATGCCTACCCTATCTGTATGGGTTAGGACGCATGCAAGAGTTAATGTTACAAAAATGGGGTCATTGCCCTACACTCTAATGCATGTAATTACAGTTGCAAAAAGAGATAGAGCTAATAATTAAAAGCAGTTAATATGTACAAGTCATAACTAAAACGTCAATCATCTCCATAAGCAGCTATCAGGAGATCTAGCGAATCGACAGGGCGAAATCGCTGAACAACGAACGGTCCAACCCCGTCATAGCTGTGAGAGGTGGACGATGAAGCAGGTATAGGAGCATCTGCCTCATCTACCATCTCCTCTGGTAAAGCTAGCTCAAGTGCTAGCTCAGCCTCGAGCTCGGCGGCAAGATCATCTAGACCTATGCCGTCCTCTATAATCTCCCCACCTACTGGGACCACATGAACAACCTCAGCATCGTCCTCAACGATGGGAACTACTGGCGGGGGCATCTCTAACTGAGCCAGATGGGCATGCACAATCTGGACCTCGAGAGGAAGATAGAAAGCATCGCTATCAACCAACCTCAAAACCTCGACCAAAACCAAACGCTGAGCCTCAGCAAAGTAACGAAGCTCTAGACGGATACGAGTCAGGTCGACTAGGCCTACCACGTGAACCTGGTGCCATGCCTCAGATACTACAGTCGCTGTGGCCAACTGCTCAATGGCCGCATGATATAAGTCAAGAAAGGCTGGGATCACTGCCCCAGGTATCACAAAGTGTCCTCCAAATCTGTCTGGTACATATAGCGGAGGAGCTGGATCCATACCTGGTAAGAAGGTACTATCTAAGTCAGAACAAAGATAATCTTAGGCGTTTGGGTTCTGAGTCTATCCTCCCTGTCGTATCATCGGGTGTGTAACACTTAATAGAATGTGGAATCGGGTCTATACTGGTAAACCCTAACCTGGCTAAACTATCTTGAGATAAATAATAACCTGGCTCTGATACCACTAAATCCTGTCACGCCCCGACGTAGCATAAATAAGGAAAGCGTTTAATTTGCTTTATGAACCCGTAGATCGCGACAGTTTGAAGGATCGATTCCGTCCCAAACGTCGAACAGTAAAAACATAATAATCAGAGAATAGCAATCAAAGCCTACAAATATTTTCCTAACTTAAACAGTATTACAGCACGGGTTATCTAAAGGCACAGACCGCCTCGAAACAAAATGATAGCTTAAAGTCTGTTACAGTCATCCTTATTACAAATAATTTAAAACTTAAAAACATGTACTAAATAAACAGTTTCTTCATTCCAAAAGCAGCCATTCTCAATTAGCATAGTCGTACGATTCCTCCTGGTTATAACCTGAAAAGCCTGAACACGAATGTCCAGGACGCATCAACGTCATCAGCTTCAAGAAGCTGGTGAGTATTAAAAACATGACTTTAAATGTAAAACATACCCAATTACCGTTTTCCATTTTCAGTTTTGTAAAATCAATAGTGTGACCATAAAGAGAATTTAATTAATAAACAACAAGGAATATGTTAAAAGTCGTTTATTCATAAAACCAATACTCATGTATGAGACAATGCACCACACTCATCTTGCCGACTCTTTTCTCTCGACAGCCACAACAACCCACTATCTTACTCCTGGTATCTTTGAAACACTAAGATAGCCACACTTTAGCAACGGGGCGCCAGGGAGTGTCCAGTTTGCCTCACACTTTGGTTCGGGGTACCAGGGAGTGTCCAATGCCTCACACTTTGAATACCCTAACCGCCATGCAAATACCGGGGCAACCCCTCACGCAGTATCCAGACTCGAGTTATCAGGGAGTGTCCGTAGGCCACACTTTAGCACTACCATGGGTGCCAGGGAATGTCCGAGTTCGGCGTCACACACTTTAACGCTTCCATGGGCGTCAGGGAGTGTCCATATTTGCCACCGTCGCATTTCAAAGATACCCTCACCACAATTCTCAACCACAACCTCAACCTCAACCACAACCACAACCACAGCCACAGTCTCAACCACAACCTCGTACTCTTTCCACACTGACCATTACTCTTTCCACACTGACTGACATCCACATGCATGTACCGCTGACCCCATATGAATGATATGCACTTAAACGAAAGCAAAAATGCTGAATTAAAGGAACAACGCGCATACGGGGATTGATAAGTCATAATACGATGTTTTAATCATTCAAACATAACCAAAAGAGTTCTGATTTACTAGATTTCCCAAACAGGACCTTAACAGTACTTAAAAGTTGAACCAAACAGTCCTTAAACACAAGACAGACAAAAGCCACAAACTGCCAGAACTCGCGCGAAAGGTCGCTCGCTCGGATCGCGCGCGCGATATGCCCATTTTTCCTTTTATAATATAAACTTTTCTATCTGCCTGAAACAGCCAAGGTAGCGCGCGCGGATCGCTCGCGCGAAGGGATTCTCGCGCGACCCTCGCTCGCGCGAACTGCCCAAATTTCAATTTATATATATAAACTTTACTGATTGCCTGGGGACGCATACCTCGCTCGCGCGACACTCGCTCGCGCGATTGCGCGCGCGAGGTGATGCAGAGGCTTCATCTTCTTCGTGGGACTGCTCTGTTTCAGCAAACAGGGTCTAAAATTTACCCATTTCAATTCTGTTAGTATATATGTCCTATTATATATGGATCTCTTTGTTTTTCAACAAGGATTCCAAATATGAAATCAATTTTACAAGATTCAATCTATAGCTCTCAAATTTTATGAGTTTTCAAAAGATGTCAAAACTTCATTTTTAATATACTTTTTCACATGAACAAATTAGGCTCTATAACTTCAAACATGGCATGTAGGATGTGTAATCTTTCATATTCATCTCTAAAAACGAATTTTGGTTGAGTTTGGAAAATTGTGATTTTGAAGCTCAAGCTTCCATGGATGAATTTAGAAATGGCATTCCAACTATACATACACAAAATCAGTAATTAAGCATAGAATTACATTGGGAGTGAGTTAATAATACTCACTGTGATTAAGAGCAAAGATGTTGTTGAGAAAGAAATAAGATTAAGCAAATAAGAAATCCAATCAAAGCTTGCAAGCTATGGTGATTTGGAAGCTCTCCCTCTCTATGCAATCCCTGAAATTCTCTGTGTATCTCTCTCTCAAGCTCTCTCTAAACTCTCTGAATGAGCTTGTGCAGAATGTGCAATGAAGCAAGGGGATGTGGTTAATATAGAACTCCAATTTGGAGAACTTGGAGCCCAAGTTGTGTTTTCTTCACTCTACAATTGATTTTATTTTCTAATACACTAAAGAGTTGATTATACATATACGTATTACATATATACCATCTGCTGAATTGTTTAGATGGAATCTCAGATTGCTTAGGAGCCATATAGGCCTATAGGGGGCAAGTTGTATGTGTTTGGCAAAACAAACTTATGGCCTTAAATTAACATACACACCAAGTGTATTCCCAAACAAGATTCTATCAAATGATTACTTTCCATAATTGGAAATAAAGCAATTGTCAAATCAGTCACTTCCAAAATCTGTGGAAGTTCAACACAGCGTGGACAGTTTTGAACACAAACTGGTATTTTCGGGGTGCGGTGTCCACCACAAAAATACAGAAAATTCATTTTAGTGTAAGAAGTGATTTCCTGGTTTCATAAAAATACAGCTGGAATTAAAAGAAAACATTTCCACCGTTTTGAAATACAGATTTGAAATCTAACACAGGTGTTGTTCAATTTTATAAAATTGCAGTTTAACCCCAAACAGAATTTCAATGTATAATAAAATAGGCCAATCACAACTTTTAATACATGAGAATTGAAATTAAAATAGAAGTAAACAATACAATTAAATTTAAATATGAAATGAAAATGCCGGTTATTACACCCTTCCTCCCTTAAACAAGATTTCGTCCCCGAAATCAAGACTAACTAGTCCTGAAACAATTCCGGGTACTTCTTCCTCATATCAGTTTCAACTTCCCACGAGGCTTCGTTCTCGTCATGGTGATTCCACTGAACCTTCACCAACGGGATATCTTTATTTCTCAACTTCTTGATACTCTGATCTAGAATCTTCACAGGTCTCTCCTTGTAAGAAACGTTATGACTCGTCTCAATATCGTCACAACTAACCACGTGCGAGGGATCTCGTATGTATTTCCTCAACATATTCACGTGAAACACGTTGTGAACCCCAGACATCTTCGGTGGTAGCGCCAGTCGATAAGCTACTTTCCCGACACGTTCCAAAATCTCAAACGGTCCGATGAAACGCGGAGCTAATTTCCCTCTCTTGAGACCAAAGCGTACCACTCCTCGGGTCGGTGAAACCTTAAGGAGTACGTGATCTCCAACACCAAACTCCAAATCCTTCCGGCGTCGATCAGCATAACTCTTATACCGGCTCTGAGCGCTTCTCATCCTTTCCTTGACCAAGGAAATCTTCTCGTTGGTTTCTCTAACCAAATCTGGTCCCAACAATTCTGTATCCCCAACTTCTGCCCAACACAATGGAGAACGACAAGGTCGTCCATACAATGCTTCGAACGGAGCCATCCCGATACTCGTGTGATAACTGTTGTTATAAGCAAATTCAACCAACGGCAAGTGTGTCTCCCAAGATTCTTCAAAATCGATAACACAAGCCCTAAGCATATCCTCCATGACCTGGTTAACACGCTCAGTTTGTCCATCTGTCTGAGGGTGAAAAGCAGTGCTCATTTTGAGCGAGGTTCCCATAGCTTCTTGCAGACTTTCCCAAAATCCAGAAGTAAAACGTGCGTCACGGTCTGACACTATTGACACAGGTGCACCGTGAAGTCGCACCACTTGTTGTATGTACATCCGGCTCATCCTCTCTACCGGGTATGTCATACTATAAGCAATAAAATGAGCAGACTTTGTCAATCGATCCACGATTACCCAAATAGCGTCATGATTCTGCTGCGACCGGGGCAATCCTACCACAAAATCCATCGTAATGTGCTCCCACTTCCAACCAGGAATAGGTAGCGGTTGCAACAATCCTGACGGTCTTTGATGTTCGGCCTTGACTTGTTGACACGTCAAACACTTGGATACAAATTCGGCCACGTCCTTCTTCATACCTTCCCACCAGAAATTTCTCTTCAAATCTTTGTACATCTTTGTCCCTCCTGGGTGAACTGTATATCTTGACTTATGTGCTTCTTTCAGGATATCCTTCCTAAGTTCTCCCTCACCTGGCACACATAATCTATTCTTGCAACGATATCCTCCATTGACTCCCACTCTCCATTCTGTCGGGTCTCTTTCTGACATTTTTGCAAACCATGCTTGAAACTTCTCGTCTTCCTTCTGAGCTCCAATAATGCGGTCGATAAGAACAGGCTGAAGGATAAGACATCCGAACAATTGTCCTTCTCCTTCTTCAGCATTCTGTAAATCGAACTCCGCCAAGGTCTCCAACGCTCGCCACTCTCTAACCATTAAGGAGGCGATCGTCTCACGAGTCTGTCGACTCAAGGCATCGGCAACCACATTGGCTTTACCCGGGTGGTATTCCAATGTGAAGTCGTAATCTTTGATCAGCTCCATCCATCTGCGTTGCCTCATGTTCAACTCTTTCTGTGTGAACAAATACTTGAGGCTCTTGTGATCGGAGAATAAATCAAACTTCTCACCGTAGAGATAGTGTCTCCAAATCTTGAGTGCAAATACCACTGCCGCCAACTCCAAATCATGAATGGGATAGTTCAACTCATTCGGCTTCAGCTGTCTGGACCCATAGGCTATAACTCTGCCATCTTGCATAAGTACACACCCCAGTCCTTGATATGATGCGTCACTAAAGATAGTGAACTTCTCATCAGGCTTGGGTATTGCTAGTACCGGCGCGGTAGTGAGTCTCTCTTTCAACTCTAGAAAGGCGCGCTCATGCTTCTCTGCCCACTCGAACTTCAAATTCTTCTTTGTCAACCCTGTTAAAGGTGCTGCTATCTTTGAGAATCCCTCAACGAATCTCCTGTAATAGCCTGCGAGTCCAAGAAAACTCCGAACTTCTGTAGGGTTGCTCGGCCTAACCCAGTTTGACACAGCATCGGTCTTGGACGAATCCACTGAAATTCCTTGAGATGACACCTTGTGTGCCAAAAATTTCACCTCTTGCAACCAGAACTCACACTTACTGAACTTGGCATACAAGTGGTGGTCCTTAAGTGTCTGCATCGCGATCCGTAGATGTTGCTCGTGTTCTTCTCCTGACTTAGAATAGATCAAAATATCATCTATAAAGACGATGACAAACTGATCCAAATAAGGTTTGAACACTCTGTTCATCAGATCCATAAATACTGCCGGGGCATTCGTCATTCCAAATGGCATTACCAGAAATTCATAATGACCATATCGGGTTCTGAAAGCAGTCTTAGGTATGTCTTCCTTTCGTACCCTCAACTGATGATATCCCGACCTTAGGTCGATCTTGGAAAATGTCGTAGCTCCTTGTAGTTGATCAAACAAATCGTCAATCCGAGGCAAGGGATACTTGTTCTTGATAGTCATGCGGTTCAATTCTCTGTAGTCGATACACAACCTGAGCGTCCCGTCCTTCTTCTTTACGAATAACACTGGTGCTCCCCAAGGTGATGTACTTGGACGTACAAAACCTAGGTTCTCGAGCTCTTGAACTTGTTCCTTCAATTCCAACAGTTCTGTGGGGGCCATTCTGTAGGGAACCTTGGTGATCGGTACGGTACCCGGTATAAGTTCAATACAGAACTCTATACTTCTCTCGGGCGGCAAACCAGAAATGTCTTCAAATACTTCTTCGAAGTCCTTGACTACAGGTATAGATGACGCTGTCACCTCTGTACTGACGACTTCGATGTTGGCCAAACATCTCGTGAGGAACATATCTCCCGAAGGGTTACATTGAAAATCAAAGGGTTGATTCTCATTGTCGGGGAATGTAATTCTCTTCCTCGCACAATCCAACTTCACTTGATTCTGAGAGAGCCAATCCATTCCTAGGATTATGTCGAACTCCTTCATCGATAGGACAATCAACCTCGCAGGGATTTCTCGGTCTCCTAACCGTAAGGGACAATCCTTGCACACGTGTCCTAATCTGACTGTAGCTCCTAGTGGCGAAGTAGCCTTCAAAGCTTTCTCTAAGCGATGAGGTAAAATACCCAATCTCCGAATTGTATTAACAGATATGAACGAAAGAGCAGCACCCGTATCAAATAACACTTTAACATGGGAGTTAAACAGAGTTAATGTACCTTCTACTGCTTGCTGATCAGGTTGAGCTTCTCCATAATCTCCTTCTTCGTACGCAGTTCCATCATATCCAGCGGCATCAGGGATAACAGCATTCAAGCGAGTCTGTCCCTGTTGACCATAAGTCACCTGCTTAGGTGCAGTACAGAACCTGCTGATGTGACCTGGTTCACCACAGTTGAAGCAGACTATCCCTTGCTGAGTAGCACGCCTTGGTGCCTTGCAATCACGAGCCAAATGTCCCGGGTTGCCACAGTTGAAGCACTTTCCACTACTACTTCCTTCTCCTACTCGAGGTTGAGTCGGATAGGTAATAGCCTGAGTCTTCTTGCTTCCGTCGAAATTCCTCTTCTGCCCTTGGGTACGATTCATTGGCGGTCTATTCCCAAAATTACCCCTTTGAGGCGGTCGGAATTCAAATTGTTTTCGGCTTACTCGAGCATCCTCTTCCAGATCGGTAGCCAAACCAACAAGTCCTTCAAACGATTTATCTAAGTGGCCGAGAGTCAGGCAACGAATCTGCGGTGTCAGTCCTTGGTTATACTTACGGATCTTCTTTTCCTCAGTATCAACCAGGTGTGGAGCAAACCGAGACAGTCTTTCAAACTGTGTGGTGTACTCTTGCACCGACTTGGTTCCTTGCATCAGATCCATGAATTCCTTCTCTCTTCTATGCCTCTCCGTAGCCGGGAAGTACTTCTCCAAAAATCTCCCCTTGAACGCAGTCCACGTCATTCCCATTGCAGCTCCATTCCCGATAGTAGCTATGACCGAATCCCACCAATCTGCGGCAGCATCGATCAGCTGAAACGTAGCCAACCTCCTCTTGTCCATCTCGTTGCATTGGACAGCCTCGAACATCTGGTCCATCTGTCTTAACCATTGTTCAGCCTTCCAGGGTTCTGCGGTACCCGCAAACTGCTCGGGCCTTAGTGCACGGAATCTCTCCAGCAATTTGTCTCCAGTCTGGCGGTCTCGTCGGTTTTCATTCTGATTACTAACCCTTTCGAGACGTCTAATGAAAGCTTCAAATATTCCTGTGGGATCAGCAGCCTCAGGTGCTCCCTCGATTAGATTTCGGTTCCTCCTTACTCCTCCAGCCATTCTATGCATGATGGTGATGAAAGGATGAGAAACATGCATGCAACAATGTATACGAAGAAATTTAATTGACCATCAACATTCAAAAGGGTATATTTTATATATATCACTTCTTGTCAAGTTGATACAAAAAGCATGTATGGTCAGATCAATGCCTACCCTATCTGTATGGGTTAGGACGCATGCAAGAGTTAATGTTACAAAAATGGGGTCATTGCCCTACACTCTAATGCATGTAATTACAGTTGCAAAAAGAGATAGAGCTAATAATTAAAAGCAGTTAATATGTACAAGTCATAACTAAAACGTCAATCATCTCCATAAGCAGCTATCAGGAGATCTAGCGAATCGACAGGGCGAAATCGCTGAACAACGAACGGTCCAACCCCGTCATAGCTGTGAGAGGTGGACGATGAAGCAGGTATAGGAGCATCTGCCTCATCTACCATCTCCTCTGGTAAAGCTAGCTCAAGTGCTAGCTCAGCCTCGAGCTCGGCGGCAAGATCATCTAGACCTATGCCGTCCTCTATAATCTCCCCACCTACTGGGACCACATGAACAACCTCAGCATCGTCCTCAACGATGGGAACTACTGGCGGGGGCATCTCTAACTGAGCCAGATGGGCATGCACAATCTGGACCTCGAGAGGAAGATAGAAAGCATCGCTATCAACCAACCTCAAAACCTCGACCAAAACCAAATGCTGAGCCTCAGCAAAGTAACGAAGCTCTAGACGGATACGAGTCAGGTCGACTAGGCCTACCACGTGAACCTGGTGCCATGCCTCAGATACTACAGTCGCTGTGGCCAACTGCTCAATGGCCGCATGATATAAGTCAAGAAAGGCTGGGATCACTGCCCCAGGTATCACAAAGTGTCCTCCAAATCTGTCTGGTACATATAGCGGAGGAGCTGGATCCATACCTGGTAAGAAGGTACTATCTAAGTCAGAACAAAGATAATCTTAGGCGTTTGGGTTCTGAGTCTATCCTCCCTGTCGTATCATCGGGTGTGTAACACTTAATAGAATGTGGAATCGGGTCTATACTGGTAAACCCTAACCTGGCTAAACTATCTTGAGATAAATAATAACCTGGCTCTGATACCACTAAATCCTGTCACGCCCCGACGTAGCATAAATAAGGAAAGCGTTTAATTTGCTTTATGAACCCGTAGATCGCGACAGTTTGAAGGATCGATTCCGTCCCAAACGTCGAACAGTAAAAACATAATAATCAGAGAATAGCAATCAAAGCCTACAAATATTTTCCTAACTTAAACAGTATTACAGCACGGGTTATCTAAAGGCACAGACCGCCTCGAAACAAAATGATAGCTTAAAGTCTGTTACAGTCATCCTTATTACAAATAATTTAAAACTTAAAAACATGTACTAAATAAACAGTTTCTTCATTCCAAAAGCAGCCATTCTCAATTAGCATAGTCGTACGATTCCTCCTGGTTATAACCTGAAAAGCCTGAACACGAATGTCCAGGACGCATCAACGTCATCAGCTTCAAGAAGCTGGTGAGTATTAAAAACATGACTTTAAATGTAAAACATACCCAATTACCGTTTTCCATTTTCAGTTTTGTAAAATCAATAGTGTGACCATAAAGAGAATTTAATTAATAAACAACAAGGAATATGTTAAAAGTCGTTTATTCATAAAACCAATACTCATGTATGAGACAATGCACCACACTCATCTTGCCGACTCTTTTCTCTCGACAGCCACAACAACCCACTATCTTACTCCTGGTATCTTTGAAACACTAAGATAGCCACACTTTAGCAACGGGGCGCCAGGGAGTGTCCAGTTTGCCTCACACTTTGGTTCGGGGTACCAGGGAGTGTCCAATGCCTCACACTTTGAATACCCTAACCGCCATGTAAATACCGGGGCAACCCCTCACGCAGTATCCAGACTCGAGTTATCAGGGAGTGTCCGTAGGCCACACTTTAGCACTACCATGGGTGTCAGGGAATGTCCGAGTTCGGCGTCACACACTTTAACGCTTCCATGGGCGTCAGGGAGTGTCCATATTTGCCACCGTCGCATTTCAAAGATACCCTCACCACAATTCTCAACCACAACCTCAACCTCAACCACAACCACAACCACAGCCACAGTCTCAACCACAACCTCGTACTCTTTCCACACTGACCATTACTCTTTCCACACTGACTGACATCCACATGCATGTACCGCTGACCCCATATGAATGATATGCACTTAAACGAAAGCAAAAATGCTGAATTAAAGGAACAACGCGCATACGGGGATTGATAAGTCATAATACGATGTTTTAATCATTCAAACATAACCAAAAGAGTTCTGATTTACTAGATTTCCCAAACAGGACCTTAACAGTACTTAAAAGTTGAACCAAACAGTCCTTAAACACAAGACAGACAAAAGCCACAAACTGCCAGAACTCGCGCGAAAGGTCGCTCGCGCGGATCGCGCGCGCGATATGCCCATTTTTCCTTTTATAATATAAACTTTTCTATCTGCCTGAAACAGCCAAGGTAGCGCGCGCGGATCGCTCGCGCGAAGGGATTCTCGCGCGACCCTCGCTCGCGCGAACTGCCCAAATTTCAATTTATATATATAAACTTTACTGATTGCCTGGGGACGCATACCTCGCTCGCGCGACACTCGCTCGCGCGATCGCGCGCGCGAGGTGATGCAGAGGCTTCATCTTCTTCGTGGGACTGCTCTGTTTCAGCAAACAGGGTCTAAAATTTACCCATTTCAATTCTGTTAGTATATATGTCCTATTATATATGGATCTCTTTGTTTTTCAACAAGGATTCCAAATATGAAATCAATTTTACAAGATTCAATCTATAGCTCTCAAATTTTATGAGTTTTCAAAAGATGTCAAAACTTCATTTTTAATATACTTTTTCACATGAACAAATTAGGCTCTATAACTTCAAACATGGCATGTAGGATGTGTAATCTTTCATATTCATCTCTAAAAACGAATTTTGGTTGAGTTTGGAAAATTGTGATTTTGAAGCTCAAGCTTCCATGGATGAATTTAGAAATGGCATTCCAACTATACATACACAAAATCAGTAATTAAGCATAGAATTACATTGGGAGTGAGTTAATAATACTCACTGTGATTAAGAGCAAAGATGTTGTTGAGAAAGAAATAAGATTAAGCAAATAAGAAATCCAATCAAAGCTTGCAAGCTATGGTGATTTGGAAGCTCTCCCTCTCTATGCAATCCCTGAAATTCTCTGTGTATCTCTCTCTCAAGCTCTCTCTAAACTCTCTGAATGAGCTTGTGCAGAATGTGCAATGAAGCAAGGGGATGTGGTTAATATAGAACTCCAATTTGGAGAACTTGGAGCCCAAGTTGTGTTTTCTTCACTCTACAATTGATTTTATTTTCTAATACACTAAAGAGTTGATTATACATATACGTATTACATATATACCATCTGCTGAATTGTTTAGATGGAATCTCAGATTGCTTAGGAGCCATATAGGCCTATAGGGGGCAAGTTGTATGTGTTTGGCAAAACAAACTTATGGCCTTAAATTAACATACACACCAAGTGTATTCCCAAACAAGATTCTATCAAATGATTACTTTCCATAATTGGAAATAAAGCAATTGTCAAATCAGTCACTTCCAAAATCTGTGGAAGTTCAACACAGCGTGGACAGTTTTGAACACAAACTGGTATTTTCGGGGTGCGGTGTCCACCACAAAAATACAGAAAATTCATTTTAGTGTAAGAAGTGATTTCCTGGTTTCATAAAAATACAGCTGGAATTAAAAGAAAACATTTCCACCGTTTTGAAATACAGATTTGAAATCTAACACAGGTGTTGTTCAATTTTATAAAATTGCAGTTTAACCCCAAACAGAATTTCAATGTATAATAAAATAGGCCAATCACAACTTTTAATACATGAGAATTGAAATTAAAATAGAAGTAAACAATACAATTAAATTTAAATATGAAATGAAAATGCCGGTTATTACACCCTTCCTCCCTTAAACAAGATTTCGTCCCCGAAATCAAGACTAACTAGTCCTGAAACAATTCCGGGTACTTCTTCCTCATATCAGTTTCAACTTCCCACGAGGCTTCGTTCTCGTCATGGTGATTCCACTGAACCTTCACCAACGGGATATCTTTATTTCTCAACTTCTTGATACTCTGATCTAGAATCTTCACAGGTCTCTCCTTGTAAGAAACGTTATGACTCGTCTCAATATCGTCATAACTAACCACGTGCGAGGGATCTCGTATGTATTTCCTCAACATATTCACGTGAAACACGTTGTGAACCCCAGACATCTTCGGTGGTAGCGCCAGTCGATAAGCTACTTTCCCGACACGTTCCAAAATCTCAAACGGTCCGATGAAACGCGGAGCTAATTTCCCTCTCTTGAGACCAAAGCGTACCACTCCTCGGGTCGGTGAAACCTTAAGGAGTACGTGATCTCCAACACCAAACTCCAAATCCTTCCGGCGTCGATCAGCATAACTCTTATACCGGCTCTGAGCGGTTCTCATCCTTTCCTTGACCAAGGAAATCTTCTCGTTGGTTTCTCTAACCAAATCTGGTCCCAACAATTCTGTATCCCCAACTTCTGCCCAACATAATGGAGAACGACAAGGTCGTCCATACAATGCTTCGAACGGAGCCATCCCGATACTCGTGTGATAACTGTTGTTATAAGCAAATTCAACCAACGGCAAGTGTGTCTCCCAAGATTCTTCAAAATCGATAACACAAGCCCTAAGCATATCCTCCATGACCTGGTTAACATGCTCAGTTTGTCCATCTGTCTGAGGGTGAAAAGCAGTGCTCATTTTGAGCGAGGTTCCCATAGCTTCTTGCAGACTTTCCCAAAATCCAGAAGTAAAACGTGCGTCACGGTCTGACACTATTGACACAGGTGCACCGTGAAGTCGCACCACTTGTTGTATGTACATCCGGCTCATCCTCTCTACCGGGTATGTCATACTATAAGCAATAAAATGAGCAGACTTTGTCAATCGATCCACGATTACCCAAATAGCGTCATGATTCTGCTGCGACCGGGGCAATCCTACCACAAAATCCATCGTAATGTGCTCCCACTTCCAACCAGGAATAGGTAGCGGTTGCAACAATCCTGACGGTCTTTGATGTTCGGCCTTGACTTGTTGACACGTCAAACACTTGGATACAAATTCGGCCACGTCCTTCTTCATACCTTCCCACCAGAAATTTCTCTTCAAATCTTTGTACATCTTTGTCCCTCCTGGGTGAACTGTATATCTTGACTTATGTGCTTCTTTCAGGATATCCTTCCTAAGTTCTCCCTCACCTGGCACACATAATCTATTCTTGCAACGATATCCTCCATTGACTCCCACTCTCCATTCTGTCGGGTCTCTTTCTGACATTTTTGCAAACCATGCTTGAAACTTCTCGTCTTCCTTCTGAGCTCCAATAATGCGGTCGATAAGAACAGGCTGAAGGATAAGACATCCGAACAATTGTCCTTCTCCTTCTTCAGCATTCTGTAAATCGAACTCCGCCAAGGTCTCCAACGCTCGCCACTCTCTAACCATTAAGGAGGCGATCGTCTCACGAGTCTGTCGACTCAAGGCATCGGCAACCACATTGGCTTTACCCGGGTGGTATTCCAATGTGAAGTCGTAATCTTTGATCAGCTCCATCCATCTGCGTTGCCTCATGTTCAACTCTTTCTGTGTGAACAAATACTTGAGGCTCTTGTGATCGGAGAATAAATCAAACTTCTCACCGTAGAGATAGTGTCTCCAAATCTTGAGTGCAAATACCACTGCCGCCAACTCCAAATCATGAATGGGATAGTTTAACTCATTCGGCTTCAGCTGTCTGGACCCATAGGCTATAACTCTGCCATCTTGCATAAGTACACACCCCAGTCCTTGATATGATGCGTCACTAAAGATAGTGAACTTCTCATCAGGCTTGGGTATTGCTAGTACCGGCGCGGTAGTGAGTCTCTCTTTCAACTCTAGAAAGGCGCGCTCATGCTTCTCTGCCCACTCGAACTTCAAATTCTTCTTTGTCAACCCTGTTAAAGGTGCTGCTATCTTTGAGAATCCCTCAACGAATCTCCTGTAATAGCCTGCGAGTCCAAGAAAACTCCGAACTTCTGTAGGGTTGCTCGGCCTAACCCAGTTTGACACAGCATCGGTCTTGGACGAATCCACTGAAATTCCTTGAGATGACACCTTGTGTGCCAAAAATTTCACCTCTTGCAACCAGAACTCACACTTACTGAACTTGGCATACAAGTGGTGGTCCTTAAGTGTCTGCATCGCGATCCGTAGATGTTGCTCGTGTTCTTCTCCTGACTTAGAATAGATCAAAATATCATCTATAAAGACGATGACAAACTGATCCAAATAAGGTTTGAACACTCTGTTCATCAGATCCATAAATACTGCCGGGGCATTCGTCATTCCAAATGGCATTACCAGAAATTCATAATGACCATATCGGGTTCTGAAAGCAGTCTTAGGTATGTCTTCCTTTCGTACCCTCAACTGATGATATCCCGACCTTAGGTCGATCTTGGAAAATGTCGTAGCTCCTTGTAGTTGATCAAACAAATCGTCAATCCGAGGCAAGGGATACTTGTTCTTGATAGTCATGCGGTTCAATTCTCTGTAGTCGATACACAACCTGAGCGTCCCGTCCTTCTTCTTTACGAATAACACTGGTGCTCCCCAAGGTGATGTACTTGGACGTACAAAACCTAGGTTCTCGAGCTCTTGAACTTGTTCCTTCAATTCCAACAGTTCTGTGGGGGCCATTCTGTAGGGAACCTTGGTGATCGGTACGGTACCCGGTATAAGTTCAATACAGAACTCTATACTTCTCTCGGGCGGCAAACCAGAAATGTCTTCAAATACTTCTTCGAAGTCCTTGACTACAGGTATAGATGACGCTGTCACCTCTGTACTGACGACTTCGATGTTGGCCAAACATCTCGTGAGGAACATATCTCCCGAAGGGTTACATTGAAAATCAAAGGGTTGATTCTCATTGTCGGGGAATGTAATTCTCTTCCTCGCACAATCCAACTTCACTTGATTCTGAGAGAGCCAATCCATTCCTAGGATTATGTCGAACTCCTTCATCGATAGGACAATCAACCTCGCAGGGATTTCTCGGTCTCCTAACCGTAAGGGACAATCCTTGCACACGTGTCCTAATCTGACTGCAGCTCCTAGTGGCGAAGTAGCCTTCAAAGCTTTCTCTAAGCGATGAGGTAAAATACCCAATCTCCGAATTGTATTAACAGATATGAACGAAAGAGCAGCACCCGTATCAAATAACACTTTAACATGGGAGTTAAACAGAGTTAATGTACCTTCTACTGCTTGCTGATCAGGTTGAGCTTCTCCATAATCTCCTTCTTCGTACGCAGTTCCATCATATCCAGCGGCATCAGGGATAACAGCATTCAAGCGAGTCTGTCCCTGTTGACCATAAGTCACCTGCTTAGGTGCAGTACAGAACCTGCTGATGTGACCTGGTTCACCACAGTTGAAGCAGACTATCCCTTGCTGAGTAGCACGCCTTGGTGCCTTGCAATCACGAGCCAAATGTCCCGGGTTGCCACAGTTGAAGCACTTTCCACTACTACTTCCTTCTCCTACTCGAGGTTGAGTCGGATAGGTAATAGCCTGACTCTTCTTGCTTCCGTCGAAATTCCTCTTCTGCCCTTGGGTACGATTCATTGGCGGTCTATTCCCAAAATTACCCCTTTGAGGCGGTCGGAATTCAAATTGTTTTCGGCTTACTCGAGCATCCTCTTCCAGATCGGTAGCCAAACCAACAAGTCCTTCAAACGATTTATCTAAGTGGCCGAGAGTCAGGCAACGAATCTGCGGTGTCAGTCCTTGGTTATACTTACGGATCTTCTTTTCCTCAGTATCAACCAGGTGTGGAGCAAACCGAGACAGTCTTTCAAACTGTGTGGTGTACTCTTGCACCGACTTGGTTCCTTGCGTCAGATCCATGAATTCCTTCTCTCTTCTATGCCTCTCCGTAGCCGGGAAGTACTTCTCCAAAAATCTCCCCTTGAACGCAGTCCACGTCATTCCCATTGCAGCTCCATTCTCAATAGTAGCTATGACCGAATCCCACCAATCTGCGGCAGCATCGATCAGCTGAAACGTAGCCAACCTCCTCTTGTCCATCTCGTTGCATTGGACAGCCTCGAACATCCGGTCCATCTGTCTTAACCATTGTTCGGCCTTCCAGGGTTCTGCGGTACCCGCAAATTGCTCAGGCCTTAGTGCACGGAATCTCTCCAGCAATTTGTCTCCAGTCTGGCGGTCTCGTCGGTTTTCATTCTGATTACTAACCCTTTCGAGACGTCTAATGAAAGCTTCAAATATTCCTGTGGGATCAGCAGCCTCAGGTGCTCCCTCGATTAGATTTCGGTTCCTCCTTACTCCTCCAGCCATTCTATGCATGATGGTGATGAAAGGATGAGAAACATGCATGCAACAATGTATACGAAGAAATTTAATTGACCATCAACATTCAAAAGGGTATATTTTATATATATCACTTCTTGTCAAGTTGATACAAAAAGCATGTATGGTCAGATCAATGCCTACCCTATCTGTATGGGTTAGGACGCATGCAAGAGTTAATGTTACAAAAATGGGGTCATTGCCCTACACTCTAATGCATGTAATTACAGTTGCAAAAAGAGATAGAGCTAATAATTAAAAGCAGTTAATATGTACAAGTCATAACTAAAACGTCAATCATCTCCATAAGCAGCTATCAGGAGATCTAGCGAATCGACAGGGCGAAATCGTTGAACAACGAACGGTCCAACCCCGTCATAGCTGTGAGAGGTGGACGATGAAGCAGGTATAGGAGCATCTGCCTCATCTACCATCTCCTCTGGTAAAGCTAGCTCAAGTGCTAGCTCAGCCTCGAGCTCGGCGGCAAGATCATCTAGACCTATGCCGTCCTCTATAATCTCCCCACCTACTGGGACCACATGAACAACCTCAGCATCGTCCTCAACGATGGGAACTACTGGCGGGGGCATCTCTAACTGAGCCAGATGGGCATGCACAATCTGGACCTCGAGAGGAAGATAGAAAGCATCGCTATCAACCAACCTCAAAACCTCGACCAAAACCAAACGCTGAGCCTCAGCAAAGTAACGAAGCTCTAGACGGATACGAGTCAGGTCGACTAGGCCTACCACGTGAACCTGGTGCCATGCCTCAGATACTACAGTCGCTGTGGCCAACTGCTCAATGGCCGCATGATATAAGTCAAGAAAGGCTGGGATCACTGCCCCAGGTATCACAAAGTGTCCTCCAAATCTGTCTGGTACATATAGCGGAGGAGCTGGATCCATACCTGGTAAGAAGGTACTATCTAAGTCAGAACAAAGATAATCTTAGGCGTTTGGGTTCTGAGTCTATCCTCCCTGTCGTATCATCGGGTGTGTAACACTTAATGGAATGTGGAATCGGGTCTATACTGGTAAACCCTAACCTGGCTAAACTATCTTGAGATAAATAATAACCTGGCTCTGATACCACTAAATCCTGTCACGCCCCGACGTAGCATAAATAAGGAAAGCGTTTAATTTCCTTTATGAACCCGTAGATCGCGACAGTTTGAAGGATCGATTCCGTCCCAAACGTCGAACAGTAAAAACATAATAATCAGAGAATAGCAATCAAAGCCTACAAATATTTTCCTAACTTAAACAATATTACAGCACGGGTTATCTAAAGGCACAGACCGCCTCGAAACAAAATGATAGCTTAAAGTCTGTTACAGTCATCCTTATTACAAATAATTTAAAACTTAAAAACATGTACTAAATAAACAGTTTCTTCATTCCAAAAGCAGCCATTCTCAATTAGCATAGTCGTACGATTCCTCCTGGTTATAACCTGAAAAGCCTGAACACGAATGTCCAGGACGCATCAACGTCATCAGCTTCAAGAAGCTGGTGAGTATTAAAAACATGACTTTAAATGTAAAACATACCCAATTACCGTTTTCCATTTTCAGTTTTGTAAAATCAATAGTGTGACCATAAAGAGAATTTAATTAATAAACAACAAGGAATATGTTAAAAGTCGTTTATTCATAAAACCAATACTCATGTATGAGACAATGCACCACACTCATCTTGCCGACTCTTTTCTCTCGACAGCCACAACAACCCACTATCTTACTCCTGGTATCTTTGAAACACTAAGATAGCCACACTTTAGCAACGGGGCGCCAGGGAGTGTCCAGTTTGCCTCACACTTTGGTCCGGGGTACCAGGGAGTGTCCAATGCCTCACACTTTGAATACCCTAACCGCCATGCAAATACCGGGGCAACCCCTCACGCAGTATCCAGACTCGAGTTATCAGGGAGTGTCCGTAGGCCACACTTTAGCACTACCATGGGTGCCAGGGAATGTCCGAGTTCGGCGTCACACACTTTAACGCTTCCATGGGCGTCAGGGAGTGTCCATATTTGCCACCGTCGCATTTCAAAGATACCCTCACCACAATTCTCAACCACAACCTCAACCTCAACCACAACCACAACCACAGCCACAGTCTCAACCACAACCTCGTACTCTTTCCACACTGACCATTACTCTTTCCACACTGACTGACATCCACATGCATGTACCGCTGACCCCATATGAATGATATGCACTTAAACGAAAGCAAAAATGCTGAATTAAAGGAACAACGCGCATACGGGGATTGATAAGTCATAATACGATGTTTTAATCATTCAAACATAACCAAAAGAGTTCTGATTTACTAGATTTCCCAAACAGGACCTTAACAGTACTTAAAAGTTGAACCAAACAGTCCTTAAACACAAGACAGACAAAAGCCACAAACTGCCAGAACTCGCGCGAAAGGTCGCTCGCGCGGATCGCGCGCGCGATATGCCCATTTTTCCTTTTATAATATAAACTTTTCTATCTGCCTGAAACAGCCAAGGTAGCGCGCGCGGATCACTCGCGCGAAGGGATTCTCGCGCGACCCTCGCTCGCGCGAACTGCCCAAATTTCAATTTATATATATAAACTTTACTGATTGCCTGGGGACGCATACCTCGCTCGCGCGACACTCGCTCGCGCGATCGCGCGCGCGAGGTGATGCAGAGGCTTCATCTTCTTCGTGGGACTGCTCTGTTTCAGCAAACAGGGTCTAAAATTTACCCATTTCAATTCTGTTAGTATATATGTCCTATTATATATGGATCTCTTTGTTTTTCAACAAGGATTCCAAATATGAAATCAATTTTACAAGATTCAATCTATAGCTCTCAAATTTTATGAGTTTTCAAAAGATGTCAAAACTTCATTTTTAATATACTTTTTCACATGAACAAATTAGGCTCTATAACTTCAAACATGGCATGTAGGATGTGTAATCTTTCATATTCATCTCTAAAAACGAATTTTGGTTGAGTTTGGAAAATTGTGATTTTGAAGCTCAAGCTTCCATGGATGAATTTAGAAATGGCATTCCAACTATACATACACAAAATCAGTAATTAAGCATAGAATTACATTGGGAGTGAGTTAATAATACTCACTGTGATTAAGAGCAAAGATGTTGTTGAGAAAGAAATAAGATTAAGCAAATAAGAAATCCAATCAAAGCTTGCAAGCTATGGTGATTTGGAAGCTCTCCCTCTCTATGCAATCCCTGAAATTCTCTGTGTATCTCTCTCTCAAGCTCTCTCTAAACTCTCTGAATGAGCTTGTGCAGAATGTGCAATGAAGCAAGGGGATGTGGTTAATATAGAACTCCAATTTGGAGAACTTGGAGCCCAAGTTGTGTTTTCTTCACTCTACAATTGATTTTATTTTCTAATACACTAAAGAGTTGATTATACATATACGTATTACATATATACCATCTGCTGAATTGTTTAGATGGAATCTCAGATTGCTTAGGAGCCATATAGGCCTATAGGGGGCAAGTTGTATGTGTTTGGCAAAACAAACTTATGGCCTTAAATTAACATACACACCAAGTGTATTCCCAAACAAGATTCTATCAAATGATTACTTTCCATAATTGGAAATAAAGCAATTGTCAAATCAGTCACTTCCAAAATCTGTGGAAGTTCAACACAGCGTGGACAGTTTTGAACACAAACTGGT
This sequence comes from Hydrangea macrophylla, assembly GCA_033977485.1. Lineage (NCBI taxonomy): Eukaryota > Viridiplantae > Streptophyta > Magnoliopsida > Cornales > Hydrangeaceae > Hydrangea > Hydrangea macrophylla. The sequence goes on along the minus strand of CM066986.1, from coordinate 70,230,309 downwards.
ATTTTCGGGGTGCGGTGTCCACCATAAAAATACAGAAAATTCATTTTAGTGTAAGAAGTGATTTCCTGGTTTCATAAAAATACAGCTGGAATTAAAAGAAAACATTTCCACCGTTTTGAAATACAGATTTGAAATCTAACACAGGTGTTGTTCAATTTTATAAAATTGCAGTTTAACCCCAAACAGAATTTCAATGTATAATAAAATAGGCCAATCACAACTTTTAATACATGAGAATTGAAATTAAAATAGAAGTAAACAATACAATTAAATTTAAATATGAAATGAAAATGCCGGTTATTACAAGTTAGGTTTTTGTTTTTTTAATTTTATTAACTGTTATGTAATGGTGATTGTGCAAAGGGCTGCGAGATTTTAGTTTCATCAACTATCCTTAATGTGGTATATTTGATATGACTCATGAATTGTGCTGCGATGTTTATGCTTTTTTTTGTCAAATTTTTGGCAAGGTCCATATCTCTTTCCGATTTTATACTGTTGTTTTAGAAACCTGAATTACTTTTGTGAAATTTCACAAAAGTATGATTTGCAATGCTATTGTTAAAAAACTTTTTGGTAAAAGTAACGGTGTGAATGTTTAATATGTAGCTCGCGCATTCACAAATCCTATCAAGAAGCCACCAAAAGCACAAAACCAAGGAAATAAGAAAAAACCCCTCAATATCGAGGCACACTAGTAACCTTGGTGAAACTGATGCGTGAAATAAAACTTAGAAAAGAGCATGTCGTAGAATTAAAGAAAACACCATTTTGACACCTATTCAATGCTTTCCTGAACAAAAAAAGTGATGCATGAAAGAAATTTGATAAGATTTCAACACGGATTATCCAACTGTATCGACCAAGAGAGAAACGATTTCAAATAAGGAGGTACCTCATTCCAATTAATGCAATGGATATATCTTTGATCTTCGGGATAATGGCTGAAAAAGTGCCAATTGACTTGGATTCCGGTAAAAAGGAAATGACACCATTTGTCAGAAGACGATTTAAGGATACAGAGAGGCTGGATGGTAAGAACATAAGAGATGCAATTGAAGAAGCTGTGAAGGGAACAAGTATAGATGACATTCAAGATGTAGTACGCCTGTTGTGTTTGAATCTATTCCTATCCATACTTTTTGCGACCACGGGATTCACAACTAAGTGGGCATTTGTTAAGTATGTCGATGACATTGAAGAAATGTCCAAATATGGATGGACAGAGGCAGTTTGTTCAACTCTATTAGGAGCAATTGAGAAAGCAAACAATAATCCAGTGACCGGATGTGTTATCGCGCTTCAGATATACCAAACATTTTCAAGTTGATATAAGAGAAAATTTATGTTGTTTTTATATACTAACAACGTCAAATCTTACAAAATGCAGTATTTGTTTTGTGAGCACACCTCTATTGTTAAATCGTTGTCAAAAAATTGTATCCCAAGATTTATCAAATGGAACCTCATTGATCTCAACAAGAAGCTAAGGCGTCTAGAAATATCAAATCTCGATGACACTCAGGTACCTCAATTAATTTCAAAACACCTGATTATTTTTGTAAAATTTCACAAAACTTTGCTCATGTAATGAACGTGCGTCTTTTTTCACAAGAGTATGTGTTTTTTTTTTTTGCTGAGTTTCTTTTGTGAAATAGTATGTTGTTCACTGTAATTAATGCTGAATCAATAGTTTTTCTAAAATTGCAGAAAAGAATTTGTTTTGCTGATTTTTTTAGAAAACCTGGATTACTTTTGTAAAATTTTACAAAAGTATGTTTTGCTGCACCATTTCAGAAAGGTCGAAGTAACTTTGTGGAATTTCACAAAGCTTTGCCCATATATTGATGAATGTGGATGTCTCCTTGTGTATAGGTTCACTTAGCTACACTGAAGCTAACTTCAAAAGAGAGAAAAGCTTATGGATGTCTTACAAGAAAGTACTTATAAGTCGTAGATGAGTCGCAGGATAGCGACGACAATACCGGTACAGACGGAGATGATGAAGCAAGTGAAGTTGAAACAAAAAATTCAGATGATAAGGAAGAATCTGAACAAACGATTGATGAAGACACTAAAGATAGCCTAAATGAGTGGGCTCAAGGTAATGATGAAGAGTCATCCACGTCGCAGAACATTGACTTAGATGGGGCCGTCAAATTCTGATCTGGAGACGATGATAATGAAGTGGTGTCTGTTGACTTAGATGGGGCTGTGAATTTCGAGTCTAGAGATGATAATGATGAAATGGTGTCTGCAATAGACGATGAAAAAGCATCTAACGCAATACCTAATTCGCCACAGCCACAAATAGAAAAAGATTATGATTTTAAGCAAATATATGCTGCTGAGAGCACAAAGTATTCACCCTTGAGACAAGAATGCTCATATCAAAGCCTCCGGAAAGATGAAATTCCAATTTTTAATCTAGGTGACTTTGATTTGTATGATGTTGGACTCTCTAACGACAAGACAACAAGAGGCACAACTCCAACACCGTATGGTACGGCGAGAAGTGGATTTGAATCTTCTAAAGAAGATAGAAAAAAGGGTAAAAAATGATCGAAGATCTGCTAAAAGAAGTTGAAGATCTGAAACGAGCAAGGATGGATGATGGAAATGTGATGACAGTGCTAAAAGCAACAATTGAAGATTTGAAAAAGAAAGAAGAAAATGCAACTGGTGAATTGAAAATGAGAATTACAATGTTGATGGCTGAAAATAATTCAATCAGTTATGCAAAGGAAAATGCGGATCAAACTACTTTGCATTGACATGAAGTGCATGGAGACAGCTTCTACGAGTGATACCTCATTGGACAACAATCCATATGTCCAATTCTTGCACGAACAGTTTGAATTTATGTAAAATAGAGAATTGAAGAATAAAATGGATGTTGCAGAAATGATAAAAGACAAAGAAATTGAAATTAAGTCCTTGAAGGAAGAGGTCCAAAGGCTTATAACAGAGAATACAGAGAAACGGGACCAGATCATGATTAACCATGTCGACAACTTAGTGAATGAGGTACATTTCTGATCACACACAATTGTTAATTTTGCTACATTTTAAAAAAGAAGATATACATTTGTGAAATTTCACAAAAGTATGCTTTTGTTGCCTTTCAGAAATGTGAATTATGTTTGTGCAATTTACATTTTGGTGAGTTACTTTTGTGAAATTTCAAAAAAGTATGTTTTCTTGAATTAACTTTTTGAAATTTCACGAAAGTATTGTGCTGAATTATTTTTGTGAGAATCCGTAAAAGAATATGTTGCTGCCCTTCCAAAAAAACTGAATTGGTTTATTCTGTAAAGAAGAATTTTAAAAAATTGCTTGAACAAAAAATATGCAGAATAAGGAATCTGTGATCAAATCATTGAGATCAAAACTAGAAACCCTAAGAGTTCAAAATGCTAAGCTGATGGAAAAGGATATCATTTTCAAGTTGAATAGAGTTACAGAAGAGGTTCAATTCAAACCAAATGAACCTGAAAACAAGGATGGGGATGAATTGGTGGAGACCGATGGCAAGAATGCTAAGAAGATTGATGAGAGTAACAAGATCGATGATAAGGTGACCAATAAGGACAAGAATGTGGGAAACAAAAAGATAAAAAGAAGATGGCCACGCCAAAAAACAAGCGTAAATGCGCAAAGATGACCATTCAGGAAATTTGGCAAAGTTCACTAGTTCAAGTAGTCAAGGGGAAACTGAGAATAAAGAAGAGAATGAAGGTATTTATGTATACACCAAAAAGGCAAAAATAGCACGTCAAACAAGGAGCAAAACAAAGGCTGACAAAGAAATAGGAAAAACAGCCATTTTTGTTGATGAAATAGTAGAAAAATGCTATGAAATACCGACTTCCAATAAGTTCCCAGTTTATCATTACTTGAAGGCCAAAGATCGAATGCTACTACACAAAATGCGAGATAAAGAAGGCCCATTGTAAGTATTAAAGCACTTTATATGAATATACATTATAAAGAACCATTGTGCATCCAAGTTGTGATTTCAAATTTGTAATTAATTTTTGAAATAACAGTGCAGCAGCATTCTGCATAATAGACAGAACTGACCATCTACTATTGGATGACTTAGTTGGTATCATTCGCGAAAGAGCACTTGGGAACATGTACGTAATATCCCTTGAACATCTCATGCATATAATTCGGTATTTAGCAGCTATCTATTATTGATTTGGTGAACCAATTTGTTGCAAGACTAGGTTTTCGATATGTATGCACATTTATTGATGAAAATGCAAGAACGTGGGAAGATTACACAAAGTCAACTAGAAAGGACTGGAACTTCATTTATATTTCCTAGCCAATGCTTGGTAAGCAACAAAAATTCCAAACAAAAATTTTGTATCATTTATTGTGTTGTTTTCAAATTCTAATTCTAATTTATTCTAGATAAAAACAAACAAGGATAAGAGAGAGCAACAAAAAAACACCGATTACCCTTGTACACCCGCACATTGAAATCAGAGAGCAGCACCGTTACTGCATCTATCCCCTGTTATCCAAAGGCTACAAAAACACTACAAGACACTGGACTTTGGTTGTACTGGACACAAAGGATAGAACTTGGAAGTTCTACAACTCTCAAAAGCCTCGAAAAGGAAAGAAAAGATACGATCACTTCAAAAGAGACTTCAACGACATGGTAATCAATCAAACAACTCTGACAATAATCACTTACCATATGGCTTTTAGAAACCTGAATTAACAGAAGTATGTGACTTACATAACTATGTTACTTTTTTAAAAGTAATTCAAAAAAATTGTGATTTGTTTGAAATACTTTTGAGAAATTTCACAAAAGTATAAAATTACTTTTGTCTAAGTTAACAGGAATATGTTTTGCTACCCTTTGCAAAAAATTGTGTCTACTTTTGCCGAATATCACAAAAGTATGTTTTGCTAAGCTTACTTTTGTGAAATTTCAGAAAACTTTTCTCACGTAGTAATAATGCTCTAACATCATTCTCAATAACCTTTCAGAAAAAATACGTTGACTCATATTGGAAGTCAAGAAAAGAAGAAGATCCCACGATCGAGGTTTTGGTGACTAAAGTTGAGTTCGTGGAAAAAAGCCCACAATAGGCTTTTGGGACGTATGTATCAAATCAAATTGATTTCTATATTAATATTCAACATTTACCCTTATCTTAATTTTCACAAATTAATTATGGTTTCTCGTGTTCAAATACAGACTTGATTGTGGTGTAATTGTTTGTTACATCATAAAGAAAATTTTCTTTGGTGAGAAAATCGACCTTTAATGCGATGCAGAAAGGTTCAGAGCAGAGATGATAATCGATTTCCTCAGCACTCCTGGGAACTCATGGACAGAAGAAGATTGTAAAGAGAGAGATGACCTCAGGAAGAAATTTGCAAATGAAGCGCAAATACCCCCTTCCACAAACACATCAAAACATATTTTCTTTGGATGAACTAGATCGCTGATATTGTTTTGATGAAGTATGGAAGCTAGGAAATAGACAATCATTTGGTGTTTTGTAAAGTTACAGAAATTGTAGTATGTCTATATGCATCTGTATTTTTTGATAAACTAAGATAGACAAACACGCTTTTATGGATTACTATATTCTGATGTGCTCTTTCAGAAAACTTTGCTCCTGTAATTAACGTGCATCTGTTACGTTACTGTTGCATACTTTCGCAAAAGCTCAAGTACTTTTGTGAAATTTCACAGAACTTTGTTCTTGTAAAGTATGGTACTTTTTGGCTGAGTTTCTTTCATGAAATAGTGTGATTTTTCCTTTCAGAGTAGATGAATTAATAGCTTTGTGAGATTTCATAAAAGCATCTTATTTTACTGCTGTTCCATGGAACTTGAATTACTTTAGTAAATTTTCACAAAATTACTTGCTTTGCTGCATGCTTTCGGAAAAGCTCCAGTGTTTTTGTGAGATTTCACAAAACTTTGGAGCTTTTGTTGCACGCTTTCGGAAAAGCTTTAAGTACTTTTGTGAACTTACACAAAACGTTGTTCTTATAACGTGCATCTTTTTAACGAAAATTTGGTATTTTTATGGTTGAGTTTCTTTTTAACGAAAATATGGTATTTTGTGCATCTTTTGAACGAAAATATGGTATCTTTTTAACGGAAATAATATTTTGTTGCCTTTCAGAATACCTGAACTAATAGTTTTTTAAAATTTGCAAAAGTATGCTTTACTTCCTTTTAGAAAAACTCAAGTACGTTTGTGAAATTTCACAAAACTAATAACAGTAAAAAAAAACATACTGAATATTCATTATCAGATTTACAGTAACAAATTTACAATAAAATTTAAAGAAGACAACTAATGAAAGATTTCATTCATTATCAGTAAATTTGCAAATTTACCTCCTAAAGCATCGAAACTATAACAGTAAAAAACAATTATTCAAAAACATACTGAATATTCAATATCAAACTGAAATCAAAATGTGTAGAAATCTAATATGCCAACTACCCACCTTTTTGATAAACTCTCTACAGGACTTCCTGTTGTGGTTTCCTATCTTCCCGCACCTACTGCGCCTTATTTGGCGAATATTATGACGAATGTTTTCATCCCGAGATGGTATTCTCTTTCTCCGTGGCCTTCCTAGTTGCTTCTTCTCCACTGGAGGGAAGATAAAACCATTGCAAGAACTGTTATTGATATTCGTCGGAGTTGCAAAAGGATGTATAAATTTCGAGTACGACTGCTCAAAATATCGAACATAAAAGTATGATTCTATATAATCTGTAAGTGTATGTCCAGTAATCTTTCCACTGTTATAGATTACTGTGGCAGCGTGTTCACATGGAAAACCTTCTTGCTGCCACTTATCACAAGAACAAGACCAAAGCTTGATGTTCACAGAAACAGAAGGATGGCAATTAACCTCTTACATATCATCACTTGAAACACTAACACTCCAAGTCCTACCTTCATCCAAGGAATCCTGCAATTTTTTTTATGCATTTTTGGACATGGAATTCCTGTCCATTCCTTGCATAGGTTTCTCTTATCAGCCATGGTTTTCATCGTATCCACCCTAATCATATCAATCATATATGTAATAGGAAGATGCCTCGCTTCAACAATCTTTGCATTCCAAGATTCAACAACATTGGAAAACATCTCTCTATACCTCTGACCTGCAAAAAATGCGTTGCACCAATGTTCTTTTGGAAGGTCACTCAAAAAGTCTCTAACTTTTTGACCACCTTCATTAAGAAGTGATTCCATTTCTCTCTCAAACTCAGCACGTATAGATGCATATGCACATGACTCAAATTTGTAAACAATATGATTCCTAAACTTGCCTCTCACGCCTTTAAACCTATCCTGTATATTCATTTGCATATGGTGCAAACAATAACCATGAAAGCGATCCAAAAATACAGCTCGAATACCTTCAATTAGTCATGCACGTCTATCAAATATAAAAGTCAACTTCCGTTCTAGATCTAGCACTTTTTTAAGTTCTGTTAGAAACCAAATCCAATTAATTTTGTCTTCAGAGCTAACCACCGAAAATGCAAGGCTAAAAATACCTAAACATGAAGAATCAGAAGAAGTATTACAATCGTTCCATACAAATGTGGTAGTTCTGTTACCCTACTAACATTTCAGTGCAATACTTTTGTGAAATTTCACAAAAGTATTACAATTTTTTTAACCAATGAAAAACTAGGGAAGAAGATAATTTACAAACCTCCATTCCCATCTTTGCAAGTAGCCCCAAGAAGCGCACCTTTATAACGTCCCTTCAAAAAAGTACCATCCAAAAATATCATTGGCCTAATGAAATTAAAACCATACAAACAAGCTTCAAAGGCCAAAAAACACCTCTCAAATCTATGGGACTCAGGATTTGTGTCAATAACAAAGCAACTACCAGGAGTAAACTTTTCTGCCTCCTTGAAATACCACCTAAGCTTGTCAAACGACAAAGCATAATCTCCATATATTTGCCTCCTTGCATTCTCAACCCCAAGCCATGCATGGTGATACATGATATCGATTCCATAATCATCCTTAATGTCACCAATAACATCTTTTGGATGGGTAAGTGGCTTCTTTCGGATCTTGTTGAAATATAAACTAGCAAAGTCTGATGACACACGCGGATGCTTTGAAGTACGAATAACAGAACCACATGTGTGTTCATTGGTCATCATTTTAATGTAGAAAAAATTATTAATACTCTCCTTTGATGCATGGACGCACCATAAACATCCACGATCCTCTCGGTAAATGCAGACTGCAGTAACTCTATCTTGGTCATTTGTCAAGTACTTGAACTGGAAACCCATCTGAATTGCATACTTGCACAGTGACTTTCTAAATTCTTCGGCCCCTCCTTCAAATTTTTTATCAATACCACGAATCTCACATGCCCAGTCTGAACCCAACAATAACTTCTGCTTCATATGACCTGAATTGCGAGGAAAGTCATCCATAACACTCCTACTCATTGATTCTATCATAGCACTTACTCCGTTACTTAGGCCGCTAGACTAATCCTCAAGTCTTGCATTCAAGTAAATCACATCAATCACCAAGTGATCCATATTCATCACTTTCACAACATCCAACATGTTTCTAAAATCATCTTCGTCTTACAACACGCAAACAGAGTGGCCCGATAGTTGGTAGGACATCATAGCTGATTCATCACTTATCATACCCCACTTTCCACGTATGAAATCTTTCAAGTCACTAAAAACCATCCTATCACACAATCTTGTAACGACTATTTCAGAACCAAAGTTGCACAACCCAATAAGCTGCTTAGCCATGACTGCAAATATGTACACAAAATCATAGTAAAACATCTGCTCACTAGAAACTAATGGAGAATACTGTTGTCAAATTTCAACCACAACAAAAAATTATTTCTTAGGAATTTTAATGTCCAATCACATCCACCAACATACACATATCCACATTAAAAAACATCATCCTCCCCAAAAACTAACACAAAATGCTTTTGTGAAATTTCACAAAACATTCATTTTAATCACCAATGAATAGCCTTTAAACATTTTAAGGTCCAATCACGACAAGAAAACAAATGAATGAACGATACAAAAGAACAGAACATCAATAATATAAGTAAATCTGTTTTAAATTACTTGTAAAAAATAATTCAAACATGTTAGTACATGTAAATAAAATTAGAACAAAATTACCTGATCAAATAGCCTCTTTAACAAATCATGGGCCGAGTCGCGGATCTCGCTCTCTTTAAGACGTTTCGCGGCTCTGCCCAAAGTGTGCAAGCAGTTCGTACTTGCCACGCCGTCCCCAGGATAAAACAGCCCAGAATCACCTCTGTCTTAGTTTCTCTTGCACATCGAGAAACCGGTATACTTAACACCCTTCGGACTTTGTTGCTCGGTAACTACAAACTAGAAAACTTTTCCACTTTGAAATAAAATCTCAAATATTTTTCTCTACCAAAAACTTGAAACTCACTAGAATTAGAAACTCATTTCTTGCAATGGGGAATTTTTCTAATTGAAGAAAAATAGTAAGTTAGTCCCAGTTATGACTTATGGCTAAGCCAATAAATAGGGAAGAAAAAGCCTTGCCAAACAGTGCCGTTGCAACCCTAAACTTACTCCAACAGTTATAAAGATAGACTTTAGGCAGAAGACCAAGTCTTCATTCTCAACAAGCTGCAACTTATACAATATATATACATATTAGTATAATATATGACAGAAAATAGAAGTTGACCAAGTCTCCCCACGTTTTTTCTACTATTTGTAAAACAGTCCAACCAACAGTTTAAACAATAACTCACTACTACAATAATATACCCTTAATTACTATAATACTAGCATTAATCATAGCAAAATAATAAAAGCTAATAATTTGTATCTTAAAGTATAACAATCCCCCACTATTTTAAAATACAAATTTATAAAACAAAATTTTATTAAAATATATTCCAACAAAACACATAATTGCAAAAAAATAAAAAAAATGCACATGAAAAATCATAATGAACAAAATAAATTTGTTTCATGCCTAAAGAATGGATTTTGTTGTGTTGTTTGAGATCTTAGTCATATCCACTATGCTAATGCAAGCATATCAAAGCACTAAGCTAAGTAATTCAAATAAATTGAAAAAAATTACATTCGAAAGACATGAAGATGAGCATTCATTTCAGATCAAAGTCATTAAACATACAGAATGCAATCATATCAAATCACTATGCTAAGTTCATAACGTTCATATTACATTTCAAATAAAACAAGCAAATTAAAAGCAAACGCTGACTTCAAAATATCTAAACTATAAATTTTGAAATACAAAATCTGCTAGAATTAGAGTACATTCATCAACGAAATCTGAAATTATCAAATTTGTATTAACTCCTAAATTCAAAATCATATTACCGACTTAAAAAACAATCAGATTCTCCAATTCAAAATCAGCTTCTACAGTTCGTAATAATCCACATCGAAACCCAGCACCTTTGAACCAGAGTTGCAGAGTTAGTAGACACCTTCCTCAGTATAAATATTACAATTAATTGTTCAAAAAGAAAATCAAACAAGAAAGAAAACAAAATTACAAATCTGGAAAGACTTCAATCAATGAAAATCTGGATGCACGTGATTAATTTGCACAATCTAAGCTACAATACATCAATAAAAAAAATTACAAAATAGCTTGTTTATAAGATGACTTCTCTCTCTCTCTCTATATATATATATGTTTATATATAGATAGTTATCTATATTTATATATCAAAATCACAAAAAAGCTGTAGAAAAATCATTATTGATCTGCAATATCTGAAGGAAACAAACCTGTAGAAACAAACTTCTAGATCTGCTTTCTCTCTCTCTCTCTCTCTCTCTCTCTCTCTCTCTCTCTCTCTCTATGAGATGATATCAGAAATTCCAGATCTGTAGAGAAATCATTCACCGAAAGTCACTCTCACATTGATTTCACAGAATTCAAATTTTAAGAGAGTTTCAATCAACTTCAATCTCTCTCTCAGAGTTTTATAAGAATGAAGAATCTAGAATTGTAGAGGCAAATCTGTCCAAACTGGACGAATATATGGTCTGATATGATTACTTATGATTACATACATATAGCTAGGGACTTTGCATAAAAGTATCAATTTTTAGGCTCCTTTAGACTTTTAAAGCCACTAACCAAGGAATTAACTCCAATTTTTCGAAAAAAATATGGATAATAACCATAATTTTTTTGGATGGGCTACGAAATGGACCATGTTTGGCCCAAGTTTGATGGATAAGCAGCAAAATTGAAAATTGTTATCCAAATTAATGAAATTATGTCATATCAGTAGTGTAAGTAATTGTGTTAAATGGCACACTGACACATAGGATATCGTATGACAAGAGTCAAGACTTCTGAGACAACATGTAACACCCGTACACTCATTCCAATTTTGTGCACAATTTTCTTGAAATGTTGTAGTTGGTAAAGCCTTAGTAAATAAATCCGCTAGATTATCACATGAACGTATCTGTTGAACATTGATATCACTGCTTTTTGGAGTTCTTGTGTATAAAAGAACTTCGTTAACATTTGATTGGTTCAATTGCCTTAATTTAATGAATCCTCTTGTCATGTATGCAACATTATCACCATACGAAGTCGTCGAACTCCCATTGATTGAAGATAATCCATATGATTCCCAAAAATGTTGGATCAAACATTCGATGTTGGCTTCATTAATTGCAAGACTTTTAAAATGATTTAAAGAAGTGATGGTTGGCGTTTGCTTCACAAATCACCATGATACTGCAGTATTACCAGAAGTAAACACATAGACTCTTTGATATCGAGCTTTGTGTTGATTACAATGATAACTAGGATCTTGCTAGCAGATTGACAGCAAAAATAATGTCATTAGTTCACGCCTTAAAAAGTTGTCCATAACACTTCTGCTCATATCTTAATGACATTCTTCATGCATTCGTTCATAGTCTATACTTTCAAGTCATTTTAGAAAACCTCATGAACACAAACACACTACAACCTTGCACCTCCTAGGATCATACATTGCATTTATGCAAGATTTAGAATCTTTGTGACTCCTAAGCTAGGAGGATCATAAGGAAAGAGATTGATCACATGTTCATGCTTCCCCTAGATCAAATCTCCATTTCTCATCCATCCCGGGAATTAAGAGATCCTTTCCTCAAGAATCAACATGCATACATTCTAGTTTGCTAAGCTTATCTTATTCTCTTTGATTATTTGTTTCGAGAACAATTCATGTCCCTCCTTAGATTATGAAACTTTGATTACTTAGTATATGACTAGATGATTTTTCCTAGGTTTGTCATGTGTGATCTTTCACTTTGCTTTATGTGATACTTGGTTTAGATCTTATGAATGGTATCTTATCTTTTGATATTCCATTTCAAGATTCTTGTATGATGAAATATACTTATCATAATATTAATTACCAAACCAAACATAGTATAAGATGATTATATGGATGCTAATTGAGACCCGTCGAAAGACGGGGCTAGTTGAGGGTGTTTTAGTCTTTACGAATGCTCCTTCCTCTCTCGTACCAAAAGCCCGATCCGAGTTCTTTGGTTATGAAGGGACGGTGTCCTTTATCCTTTTGGGTGAGTCAAATTGGATTTTTTGGTTCCCTAAAGACCAAGTGGCGATTCTGTATCTGTTTTCATAGACCTTACACGAATTTCAAACAAAATCAAATTCAAAACAAAGAGAGAAGAAACTCTTTCTTTTCCGAAAAGGTGGTGAACCAGAGTCGCATATCCACAATCTGGCGACCTCTGCTGGGGATATTTATTTTAAAAAGAAATAATACAGAGATTTGATTCATAAAAAGCATCCTTATAATCATCTTTTTACTGTGTTTGGTTCACCGCATTGTAATTATGCATTTTTCCTGCTCAACTATGTCTGAAATGCGGCGCTGACATTATTCAGGTCTTATTGTCCTAAGGCATAAGTCACCGTTGATATTGTACCTTCTAAGGAATATCAAAAAGAGTAAACTTCGTACTGTCTTCCTGATGGTATATTGGAACTCTTGTCAATGGACCCTCTTTGACTAAACCCAGCCTTGTATATAAACTCTTGTAGAACCTTTTATAGGACTGTTGATTCATCTTTTCAGATAGGACAATGCGATATAACTATTGTACAGTCGACTGTATTGGGGACCCAGTCGACTATGGTGTCAAACTTCCCGTCGAATGATACCCATCCGGTTGACTGGACGGGATCGAGCAGAAAGTCTTGTTTTGATCACAATCCAGTCAACTGTTTTTCAACCACAGTCGACTATTTTCTGAAAACTGAAGAAGAATTTTTGTTTAAATAGTGTGTCCAGTTGACTGGACTCCGGACTAGTTGACTGTTTTACCCATTACTGCACACTTTGTAGAAATCCCAATTCCAAGGTTATACAATCTCATTCAAGGACTAAACCCACATACCAACTCATTCCAAAGTGGTCCTACCATATTACAACATATCTGAAGTATAATTACCAGAGGTTTACTACAGTTTACAATACTACGGATCCATTCCAAGGTTTTCAAGTTAAACAAAACATGGTACTAGTTACTCGGAATTCATTATTACAACATTAGTATGAAAACAAAAACATGTACAAGGATAGTCTCGTTATCCTCTTGGCCTCACTCTTTTCGCTTCTTCTTTCCTTTCTTCTTATCACCTGCAATGGAGTAAATCTCCACTACTCAGCTGTATGCAGAGAGTGCAATCCCAAACATATGCATATATGGTAATTCATGCTTTAAACATCTCTAATAAAGTCAAATAGTCTCTAGGGAGAGAGATATGCATTCATCTGGTATATCGGCAAGTCCAAAGTCTATCAACCGCGATGCCAATGGCAAGTCCAAAGTCTATCAACCATTGCATCCAACTGCTCTGGCAGGGCCGGTCCCAAACCAAGCAAGTAGCCGTCGCTACTATAACTCTCAAACATATAATTAACCATATTTCGAAAAGAAAAAAAGAACTCTCAGACATCGAGAGGCTCACCCCAGCGTGAAATTATACCAAACTCCCCTTTGACCCACATAATCATTTAGCATGCTCACATAGTCATACAAACATGCTTTTCATACGTACTCGCTAAATTTAATGAGCCTAAATTAATACCTGAGTTCTGCCCGAATCACAATTTCATGCATAATATCCAAAACATCCAAAATTCCCTATATTACATAGGTTCGGAATTCATACCACGAGCTACGGTCTTAAGATTTCAGGAGGATCGTAAGAATACCGATACTAAGCTAAATCTCCAATTATTAGGGGTGTTCATCGGTCGGTTTCGGTTGGGGTGGAGGCGGAATTTCCCCCGGACCGAAGTGGTCGGGGTGCCAGCGACGGGGACCGAAACTGACCAATAGTCAGTCGGTGCAATCGGTTTCGATTTTCTCGGTTTCGGTCTGGGTGGTCGGGGTGGTTCGGTGGGGGGAGGGACGGGGGGCTAAAGTCTACACTACACCACAAAGAGTAACAAAAACAAAATCAAGAACATAAAAATCAAAGATCTAAGCAAAACCCAATTTCTTAATCAAAGATTCAAGTCATTCAACAAATCTGAAAGAACTCTCAACAAAAAAAAAAAAAAACAAATTTGAAAGAACTTAGAAGAGATTCAAGAGAGAGAGATTCAAGAGAGAGAGAGAGAGAGGGAGGACTTGCCTTTTTAACTAGGATCATCGTGGCAGTGGTTCATCCGACGGCGGTAGACCGTGGTGGTGGAGTGGAGATCATCACGGCATGGGTTCATCGTGGTGGTGGCTGTGGTCGATCGTGGTGGCGGACAAATCCCTTTGCCACTGATCCCTCTTTTGGTGCTTGATCTATCCCTTTTCTTCTCTTGGGTTTTGATCTTTTGGGTTTTGATGTTTTTGGGTTTTGATCTTCTTTGATCATACAACTTTAAAATCTCTCTCTAGACTCTCTCTGTCTAGAACTGTTTTGATCTTCTTTGATCTATACCTCTTCTTCTTCTTCTTTGATCTTCTTTGGTAGAGGGTTTTGATCTTTTGGGTTACTTTGAGAGACTCTCTCTCTCTAGAACTGAGAAAATCTGTAGAACATTTGTGAGAAATGAGGGGGACCAAGGGGGTAGGGGTATGTTAGAGAGAGGAGTATTCGATCGGCACTACAACAAAAAACCCTTATTATGACTTTAAAAAAGAGTCATAAATGTATATTTATGACTCTTTTTTAAGCTTTTAAAATAAGTCATAACATTGCAGTCATAAATAAGTTCGAGTTTGTTAAAAAAGTCATAAATAATTTTACTTTTACAACAGTTCTAAAAAAATAGTCATAAAAAATGAGTGCTTTCAAATTGTTTATGACTATTTTTTAATTGATATAGTCATAAATAATCTTCAAAAAAAGTCATAAATAGCCTTTTAAAAAGTCATAAATAATCTTTAAAAAAGTCATAAATAGCCTTTTAAAAAAGTCATAAATAATCTTCAAAAAAGTAATAAATAACCCTTTAAAAAGTCGTAAATAATCTTCAAATTAGTCATAAATAACCATTTAAAAAGTCATAAACAATCTTCAAAAGAGTCATAAATAACCTTTAAATAGTCATAAATAATATTTAAAATAGTCATAAATAACCTTCAAAAATTCATAAATAATCTTTTTATAGCCATAAATAATCTTCAAAACAGTCATAAATAACAATTTAAAAGTCATAAATAATGACACTATTTATGACTTTAGTAGAACTATTGCTAATTTATGATTGTTTTTTATGAAACAATCATATATAATATAAAACACATTTAAAGAAAAAAAAATATTTTGTTGATAATCCAACAATCAAGATTACACAATTCAAATACATCATCAAAACATGCATGTTACAAATCAACTCAAGAACCATATTCAGGTATTATCTTCCTTCCAACCAAAATTTTTTAATAATCAATCTAATAATTAGTTATGTACAAGAAAAATGTAACAGTAACCACTAAGTATGTATTAAACTAACAAACCAATAATGTATATGTAACATTGTTAAAAAAAACAAAAATAAATAAATAAATAAATAAAAACAAGATTAGTGTCTATTTAAACTCTTCAATCTCCGCTAGTACATCAACTTATTTGCAATATTTGTTCCATGTAGTCTAACTGTGTAACACTGAAACAAAAATGAAATCAATGTATTAGATTCTATATAACGAGTATATAATTTTCTTAAATTGTAAAAATATAGATTACCTGGAAAAAAGAAAAAATGTTGAAATTTTCAATACTTAAATGTATTCTTGAATGAACTCAATGAACTCAAGTTGAAGTACATTTAACTCGTGGCTTTCATATTTCACTTTTTGAGACAACTCTTTCATCTGAAAAAGTTCAGGAAAGAATGAGATGTTAAGGATGTATTCCCTCCCCACAACACCACCACCACCACCACCACCTCCAACACATATGAAAAAAAAAATTCCACAATTTATGAATCAAAGTATAACAAGAAGAAGAGAAAATTTGGCGACACATTTACAAAGAATACTATGATAATACCTTTATCTTGATAGATTTGGATGGATTCTCCATTATCACTTTCATGAAAAGTAACATATAGTATCCACATTCATAATTTCCTGCTTGCTTTGGTCCCTATGAATAAATGTATAACAAATATTAGACAAACAATAAATTACTGCAATCACAAGTCGTGGTAAAACTAACTTATCTTGGAATGAATGTTGACCTAGAATTTCTAAAACTTTCGACAGAGTCTCCTCTATAAATAGAACCTCCCAAAAATTTCAAACAATGAAAACATACCCAGCAACAATTGAATAACCGCAACATACATTATATCAATACATTAACCATAACATACTAAGTATAAAATTAGATCTACCATGTTTTTATTCAGATTTAATTACCTTTACGAATTGCCAAATTGGTTTTGGCCTTCTATTCCCTTTGAAATTTAAAGCCTTGAGTCCACTTCAAGACAATATTAAAAGTTAAAATTAGATAATAAAACGTCACTTCAAGACAATATTCTCACACACAACGATTACAACACGAAAAATTATTAGAAAATTCGATGACTAATCGTCCACAACTTTCTACGATGCAACCACAATAAGAGGTAATTAATTATAATTCAACTTCTAAACGCAAGAATTAAACACCACAAAGTATTTTATTTTATTACACCTTATGTTCACCACCTCGGCCACCCATCCATGGTCCAGCCTACACATATATCCCATGTGTCTCCTAACGTAATACTAACTCCCACTCCGGTCCCAACTCCCATGGGGTATCACTGGGATTTGAGTATACACCGAAAGGCTAGTCCTTACGTTCTCGACGTCAATAAAACAATGTCTAGATACACATGAAATAGACCAACAAGCCGGGCATAAGGCTTAAAATAATGAAGAGACAGGTCATCCACGTAGTCGCCGTCTAATCACACAAGGACGGGTCATCCACGAAGTCGCCGCCTAAAATCATAAGTAGCAGTGGTGAACTCTAAGGATTTTCTATCGTTCATACATCCACGTTTTTCACAAAACTCTACTTCATAAGAGATTCATATATCTCAACTCAAATTTCCGTTAAAATTATATTAACAGCTACATGTTCACACAGATTCATAACCCACACAAAATCACACAGTAATAATTTCACAAAGCCCAACAATACATGAGAACTCATATCTTTCTATGTACAAATAAATTAATTTATATTAACGAACACGAAATCACACAAAAATATGATATAGCAAATACTCTTATTTTAACATTCATAAAACTGCTACTGTAATATGAAATTTCTGCCCAAACGGTGCAGAATTAGGAAAAATACCATTAGACGAAAGTTGTCCAGAATTACGTTTCCTACAAGCTTATGCGGACAGAATCACGAAAACTGTAAAGTATGATTTATTAGGAATTTTCTACTAAAATCTGATCCGTGAAAATCCCAAATCCGAAAATTGAATAATTGCTCAAATGTATATCCAAGGCTCATCTATAAATCTCAAATCATAACTTCAATCATTGTAAATAAAAACCTAAATCTCATAACCCATAACCATACTAATTTAATTATCTATCCATTTAAATTTCAATCAAACGAGATTGAAAGAAAATAACAAGTTAACTCACCGATTTAGGACTTCAATGTTGATGAAGATTCGCAAAATATGTGGGACCCACGTTGGGACCCATATGGAACTTAGATAAACACTCATTAGATAATTGGGTAGTTAATGGAATGTTTGGAGGATTTCATAATAAGAACTTAAGAAAATTCGGGGAGGTAAACGAGAAATGAGGAAAATTGTGTGTTTGACAACACAACATGCAATGCATGTGTGTGTCAAGAGAGTTAACCTCTCATTTCTGCAGAAAATTAAAAGAAAAGAAAAGAGAAATCACCGAGAGAGAAGACGGACCGTCGCCGACGTCGAAATCTTGCCGTTCCGTCGGATTTACGATCCGAGACCACTTTCGGACTCGTGGAGGTGAGACGAACATTTCTATACCTTTAATTTATGTTTAATTCGCTGGATTTTGGTAGTTTATACTTAACGGTGAGACGTCGTCTACCGAATTCTTGTAGGATTCATTGTGGTGTAGGAATTGAGCTAGAATTGGTGAAATTCAGCACACCTCTAGCTTGAATTTGGGTAAAATCTGTGAATAAGGTGAGTTTTCTAGCCTCAAAATGATTGTGTTTAATGTGTTCAAGGCTTCAAGTGGTGTTAGAGATATTAATCCTTGTTTAGAAGCTATTATATTGTTGGATTGATAATTTCATTTCAATTTTATGAGAATTATGTGTTGATACATGTATATGTGCTTATATATCTATGTGGTAGTCAATGAGCACCGGGGAAATGGTTCATTATTGGGAGTAATAAGGGTGGTAAAGAGGAAGAGTCCGATAAATACGGAAGTCCAAGGAATAGAAGTGGCCACGGGACCAAGGGAGGTCTTCGGGTCTGAATGACCCATATAACCGGTGACTCGGCGACTACTGTTGTGTTTTTATGTGTTAATCATGGAATTGCACGTATTAAACATACAATCATGTTTAGAATGCTCACTAAGCAAATTGCTTAAGAAAACCGTTTTCCTATTTCTGTTGTGGTACATAACAACCACCGCAGGTACGGAGCA
The DNA here is from genome assembly GCA_033977485.1 of Hydrangea macrophylla. Classification (NCBI taxonomy): domain Eukaryota; kingdom Viridiplantae; phylum Streptophyta; class Magnoliopsida; order Cornales; family Hydrangeaceae; genus Hydrangea; species Hydrangea macrophylla. Next base: position 70,211,084 of record CM066986.1, on the reverse strand, counting down.
ATACCCGGAGAGAAAGTGGCGTGCTCGAGAAAAGGGGAGAAGGGTTTTGAAACTTGTAGATATGTTTTAAACTTATGTTATAGTGTAACTAGTGGCTTGAGGTCCTCGACTTGAGGCTTGAAGTCTTGACATGTGGATAGGAGAGATAGGAGAGATGGGAGAGATGGGGGAGATTTGAGCCTCATACTTGTGAATATCTTTTGAACTTGTAAAATGATGTAAATTTATGGTTTCTTTTATGTTAATGTTCATACTTGGGTTGTTGGAAATGAATTTGGATCATAACTATGTATTTGGAAGTGAAAAGTAGAACTAATGTGTAATATCTCTTGTTTTGCTCAAGTACGGTGCAAGTAATGGGTTGACCATCTCGGCAAGTCCGGATGTGTCGCTAGTATCTTGGACATGTTTCTTTAGTGCTCATAATGCTAGTTGTATCATTGGATCCATGTCTAGCAAGTTTCATGTATTTTGGATGAGAATTGAGTTTCAAAGTTGAAAAGTTTGTTTTGGATCAACGGAAATGAGTTTATGATTGATTTTATCAAATTGTGAATGTGTTTGTGTGATCCAAGCTTGATTTAAGTTTAAAAGTGTTTGAAAATGAGTTGGATATGTTTTCTCAAAGTTTCATAAGGTTCCTATGTGAATTGATTGTGTTTTGGTAAGTTGAGAACTTGTTTGACAGCAAAACAAAATTTAGCAGCAGAATTGTGAAGGGATCGATCCGCCCCTTTAAGGGAACATTCTGCGAGAGACTCATATAAATGGATCGATCCGGCCTTTATGAAGGGATCGATCCGCCTTGTATTTTTCACAGCATGTCCGCTTTTACGGAAACGTGCATAACTTTTTCTAGAAAACTTGGATTTGCGCACCGTTTGTTGCATTGGAACCGGGACTCAAAAATATAACTTTTGGTATAAAAATTTTACATACTTTATTAATGACCATTTTGCCCTTGGGGTTGTTTTGTCACAATAGAGTTCTTTAAATTGGTTTATTCCCATTTTCTTTCTAGTTATTGTGTGTTTTGGGTGCGGTTACTCTTGTTACACATGTCCTAATCCGCTGGGGCGGGTTGGGGTGTGACAATTTTTGGTATCAGAGCAGTAGGCTAGAGCTTTTGGGGACGAGAGACGTATACGACGCGTAGTGTGCACACAATGACACGTAGTTGCATAAACTTGCATACACGTTTACTTAGCATGTTTTAATGTTGATAAGCATGCCATGTGTTTATTTAAAAGTAACGTGCATGTGTGTACTATATGTGGGTGCCAGGCATTATGTCTAGAGGTGACACCTCAAACCGAATGGAACGGGTTGAAAGAGCAATCGAAGGGTTGGTACGAGTCGCCGAAACTCATGTGGTAGAGGAAAGACCGGTACAACCAAATTCAAATCCGAGGGAGGAAGTTGTCACTATTTCTAAATTTCACAAGCAAAAGCCAACGATATTCCGTGGGGAAGCCGATCCGATGAAGGCAAATTTTTGGATCTCAGATATGGAGAAGATCTTCCGAGTGTTACCATGTACTGAGGAACAAAAAGTGCTATTTGCTACAGACACGTTAAAAGATGAAGCGCAATATTGGTGGCGTACTAAGCTGGGTCCGGGTTAACCAACTACCTGGGAACAATTCCTTGAGATATTCAACGAATAGTACTTCCCAGAATCATTTGGAGATCAAAAAGCGCAAGAATTCAGGGAGTTAGTGCAAGAGGGAAAGTCAGTACGCGAGTATTCAACACAATTTACAAGCTTAGCAAGGTTTGTCGGGGATATTGTAACAACTGAGAAAGTGAAAGCAAGAAAGTTCGTGGCAGGGCTTCGGAGTGACATCCGGGGACGAGTGACCGTATTCTGTCCAGAGACTTATGCTAAGGCATTGGACATTGCCTCTATTGCTGAGAAAGACCTTGGGTATACGTTAAACATACCACCACCACCGAGTCAACAAAGTAAACGACCGGGATCGAGTCAGTTTAGTGGTCAAGGTAGTGCAAAAAGGCAGAGTTCAGGAGGATCATCAACTAGTATTGGTAGTGGTTCTAGTGGAAACAAGCCGAGATGTCAGACTTGTCAGAAATTCCATTGGGGCCGATGCAATCAACTTCCAAATCCAATTATTTGCAATAGTTGCCGACAACCGGGACACATTGCTAGAAACTGGCCGAATCAAAATATGGATATGAGGGGTCGATGCTTTACTTGTAAAGAATTGGGACATCAAGCTAAGGATTGTCCAACCAAACGCCAGGGAGCTTCCGGTTCCGGTTCATACACGGCCAGCGCTATCACACCGAGGACTACTCAACCTCCGAGGAGAGAACAACGAGAGGCAAGGTCGTTTCAACTCAGGCCGGGAGATACTACTTCTGCCGACACTGTTGTCTCAGGTATGGTTTCCATTTGCTCACACCTAGCAAGTGTACTTATAGATTCGGGATCCACACACTCATTCGTATCACACCACTTTGCTAAGAAGTTAGATAAGCCATTAGAGTTCCTAAACTATGATTTACCTGTTGTGATACCGTTGAGGGCTCCATTGGTTAGTTCGGGTGTGTTTAGAAAGTGTAAGATTAATGTGAATGGTAAAGAGTTAACTGTTGATTTGGTACTGTTAGTAATTCAGCACTTCGATGTTATATTGGGTATGGATTGGTTAGCAGCTAATCATGCTAATATCGACTGTAATAATAAAGGGGTAGTGTTCCGTATTCCGAATCAAGTTGAGTTTTATTTTCAAGGTAGGGGTGTTGTATCACCACCATTTATCGTATCCGCTATTGAAGTATGTCGTTTATTGAAGAAAGGTTGTCAAGGGTTCTTGTGTAGTATCCTGGACACTAGGGGTAATGATTTAAAACTTGAAGATATTCCAGTTGTTAGAGAATTTCCGGATGTATTTCCAGAGGAGTTACCTAGTGTATTAATTGACCGAGAGATTGAATTTGGTATTGATGTTATGCCGGGAACCCAACCAATTTCACGAGCACCATATCGAATGGCACCAGTTGAGTTGAAAGAGTTAAAGATACAGTTGCAAGAGTTATTAGATAAAGGTTTTATCCGACCTAGTGTGTCCCCGTGGGGTGCACCGGTATTATTTGTGAAAAAGAAGGACGGTACAATGCGAATGTGCATTGACTACCAGGAGATCAACAAGGTAACCATCAAGAACAAGTACCCGTTGCCACGTATTGACGATCTATTCGATCAACTTCAAGGGGCTGAGGTATTTTCAAAGATTGACTTACGATCTGGGTACCATCAACTGAAAGTTAAAGCTGAGGATGTAGAGAAGACAGCCTTTAGGACCCGCTACGGGCACTATGAATTTCCAGTGATGTCGTTTAGGGTTACTAATGCGCCTGCTGCCTTCATGGATTTAATGAACCGTGTGTTCAAGTCGTATTTGGATGAGTTCGTTATTGTATTCATTGATGATATTCTCATTTACTCGAAGAGTCCAGATGAGCATGAACAACACTTGAGGTTGGTTCTACAACGACTACGAGAAAAGCAGTTGTTTGGGAAATTGAAGAAAAGCTAGTTTTGGTTGACGAGTATCACTTTTCTGGGGCATGTGATCTCTAAAGAAGGTATTTCTGTAGACCCGCAGAAGATTGAAGCTGTTATGAATTGGTCGAGACCGACAAATGTGTCCGAGATTCGAAGTTTCTTGGGGTTAGCCGGATATTATAGAAGGTTTGTGAAAGACTTTTCTAGAATTGCAACGCCAATGACAAGGTTGATGAGAAAGGATGTACCGTTTGAGTGGAATAAGGAATGTGAAGATTGTTTTGTAGCATTGAAGAAAAAGTTGACTACGGCACCAATACTTACAATTCCAACAAGCACTGGGAATTTCAGAATTTACAGTGATGCTTCTCACCAAGGCTTGGGATGTGTTTTGACACAGGATGACAAGGTGATAGCCTATGCTTCGCGACAGTTGAGATCTCACGAGAAAAATTACCCGACACATGACTTGGAGTTAGCGGCGGTAATTTTTGCGTTAAAGATTTGGAGACATTATCTATACGGGGAAACTTGTGAAATCCTCACGGATCATAAAAGTCTGAAATACCTATTCACTCAGAGGGATCTTAATATGAGACAAAGAAGATGGTTGGAACTCATGAAAGATTATGATTTAAAAATTCAGTATCACCCGGGAAAAGCTAATGTAGTTGCCGATGCCTTGAGTCGGAAGTCGTCGGAAAACTTAGCTTATGCCTTGACTGGATAGGAAAAGTTGATAAAGGAATTTGAACAATTGAAGCTTGAAGTAGTTCCTAAAATTAGAGGTGGTTTAATGGCTGCGATCGTGGCACAGCCGAGTTTGATTGGGGAAATCAAGACTAATCAACTTCTAGATCTAGAATTCAAGAAGATTGTGGATGAGTTACCTGAGGGTAGAAGGCCAGAGTTCAGCCTTCATGACGGTGTTTTAAGATACATCAACCGATTATGTGTTCCTAAAGTTGGTGATTTGAGAAACAGAGTTATAGAAGAGGCTCACAATACCAGATATTCAGTACATCCGGGTAGTACCAAAATGTACAGAGACTTGCGAGAAATTTATTGGTGGAGTGGTATGAAGCGAGAAGTCGCAGAATTTGTATCTAAATGTATGACGTGTCAGAGGGTGAAACTGGAACATCAACGACCTGGAGGAGAGTTGCATCCTCTAGAGATACCGGAGTGGAAGTGGGAGCATATTACGATGGATTTTGTTTCAGGATTTCTAAAGTCTCAGAAGTCAAATGATAGTATTTGGGTCATTGTCGATCGATTGACTAAGTCAGCCCATTTTCTACCTATCAAGACCAAAGATCCATCGAAACTTGCAGAAATTTATATCAGAGAGATTATACAGCTTCATGGAGCACCAGTGTCGATAGTGTCAGATCGTGACACCCGGTTCGTGTCAAGATTTTGGGAGAGTTTACAGAGGGCTATGGGGACAGTTCTACATTTTAGTACTGCATTCCATCCCCAGACTGATGGTCAGTCTGAGAGGGTGATCCAGATTTTAGAAGACATGTTGAGAGTATGTGTTATGGATTTTAAAGCTGATTGGGAAACTCATTTGCCGTTGATAGAATTTTCTTATAACAACAGCTTTCAAACTAGCATAGGAATGGCGCCTTATGAGGCACTGTATGGAAGAAAGTGTAGATCGCCAGTTTGTTGGACAGAAGTTGGTGAAAAATAGCTTTTGGGACCAGAAATAGTGCAAATCACTACTGACAAGATTCGATTGATTAAGCAACGGTTACAAACGGTTCAGAGTCGTTATAAAAGTTATGTGGATACAGGTAGAAGACCGTTAGAGTTTGAGGTGGGTGACTATGTGTTTTTGAAAGTATCACCTTCAAAAGGCATAGCACATTTTGGTAAGCGAGGTAAGCTTAGTCCGAGATATGTTGGACCGTATTTGATTCTTAATCGAGTTAGGCCATTAGCTTATCGGTTAGAGCTGCCACAAGAATTAGAGAATGTTCATAATGTATTTCACGTGTCGATGCTTCGACGTTATGTGCCGGATTCGAAACATGCTATCATTCCGGAATCGTTAGAGATTCGGGAAGATTTAACTTACGTGGAACATCCAGTGCAAATTCTTGATAGGAAAGATCAAGTATTGAGGACCAAAGTGATTCCCTTGGTGATGGTTCAATGGCGAAGCCATTCAGTGGAAGAGGCTACTTGGGAGCGGGAGGATGAGATCCGAGCCAAGTACCCGCATCTCTTTGATTCTTGAGGTAAGAGTAAGTTTGGGGACCAAACTCACTTTTAGGGAGGGAGAAATGTAACACCCGTACCCGGAGAACGGGTTAATTATTGTGTTAATATGTATTAATTAGTATAATTAGTGTATAAATGGATTGAGGGGAGGCTTGGACTCGTCCATGTAAAAAGTGTTCAGAGAGGGACACTAGTTGGAAAAGTCCCCAGTGAAGTGGGACAGGTATTGAAATGGAACCCAGCGAAGGGTAAATTAGTAATTTGCATTTTAAATGATTAAATGCATTTTATGTTATTACATGAATATTTGCTTACATGCTTTCATATTATATGTTAATGTATGTGTAGCATTGGGAATTAGTTTGGACACCCAAATAAGGGTATAAATAAAAAAGATGTAAAATTAGTAGGTGCGATAGCAATTTCACAAAATATGTGGGACCCACGTTGGGACCCATACGGAACTTAGACAAACACTCATTAGATAATTGGGTAGTTAATGGAATGTTTGGAGGATTTCATAATAAGAACTTAAGAAAATCCGGGGAGGTAAACGAGAAATGAGGAAAATTGTGTGTTTGACAACACAACATGCAATACATGTGTGTGTCAAGAGAGTTAACCTCTCATTTCTGCAGAAAATTAAAAGAAAAGAAAAGAGAAATCACCGAGAGAGAAGACGTACCGTCGCCGACGTCGAAATCTTGCCGTTCCGTCGGATTTACGATCCGAGACCACTTTCGGACTCGTGGAGGTGAGACAAACATTTCTATACCCTTAATTTATGTTTAATTCGCTGGATTTTGGTAGTTTATACTTAACGGTGAGACGTCGTCTATCGAATTCTTGTAGGATTAATTGTGGTGTAGGAATTGAGCTAGAATTGGTGAAATTCAGCACACCTTTAGCTTGAATTTGGGTAAAATCTGTGAATAAGGTGAGTTTTCTAGCCTAAAAATGATTGTGTTTAATGTGTTCAAGGCTTCAAGTGGTGTTAGAGATATTAATCCTTGTTTAGAAGCTATTATATTGTTGGATTGATAATTTTATATCAATTTTATGAGAATTATGTGTTGATACATGTATATGTGCTTATATGTCTATGTGGTAGTCAATGAGCACTGGGGAAATGGTTCATTGTTGGGAGTAATAAGGGTGGTGAAGAGGAAGAATCCGATAAATACGGAAGTCCAAGGAATAGAAGTGGCCACGGGACCAAGGGAGGTCTTCGGGTCTGAATGAACCATATAACCGGTGACTTGGCGACTACGGTTGTGTTTTTATGTGTTAATCATGGCATTGCACGTATTAAACATACAATCATGTTTAGAATGCTCACTAAGCAAATTGCTTAAGAAAGCCGTTTTCCTATTTCTGTTGTGGTACATAACAACCACCGCAGGTACGGAGCAATACCCGGAGAGAAAGTGACGTGCTCGGGAAAAGGGGAGAAGGGTTTTGAAACTTGTAGATATGTTTTAAACTTATGTTATAGTGTAACTAGTGGCTTGAGGTCCTCGACTTGAGGCTTGAAGTCTTGACATGTGGATGGGAGAGATGGGAGAGATAGGAGAGATGGGGGAGATTTGAGCCTCATACTTGTGAATATCTTTTGAACTTGTAAAATGATGTAAATTTATGGTTTCTTTTATGTTAATGTTCATACTTGGGTTGTTGGAAATGAATTTGGATCATAACTATGTATTTGGAAGTGAAAAGTAGAACTAATGTGTAATATCTCTTGTTTTGCTCAAGTACGGTGCAAGTAATGGGTTGACCATCTCGGCAAGTCCGGATGTGTCGCTAGTGTCTTGGACATGTTTCTTTAGTGCTCATAATGCTAGTTGTATCATTGGATCCATGTCTAGCAAGTTTCATGTATTTTGGATGAGAATTGAGTTTCAAAGTTGAAAAGTTTGTTTTGGATCAACGGAAATGAGTTTATGATTGATTTTATCAAATTGTGAATGTGTTTGTGTGATCCAAGCTTGATTTAAGTTTAAAAGTGTTTGAAAATGTGTTGGATATGTTTTCTCAAAGTTTCATAAGGTTCCCATGTGAATTGATTGTATTTTGGTAAGTTGAGAACTTGTTTGACAGCAAAACAAAATTTAGCAGCAAAATTGTGAAGGGATCGATCCGCGTTTTATGAAGGGATCGATCCGCCCTTTTAAGGGAACATTCTGCGAGAGACTCATATAAATGGATCGATCCGGCCTTTATGAAGGGATCGATCCGCCTTGTATTTTTTACAACATGTCCGCTTTTACGGAAACGTGCATAACGTTTTCTAGAAAACTCGGATTTGCGCACCGTTTGTTGCGTTGGAATCGGGACTCAAAAATTTAACTTTTGGTATAAAAAATTTACATACTTTATTAATGACCATTTTGCCCTTGGGGCTGTTTTGTCACAATAGAGTTCTTTAAAGTGGTTTATTCCCATTTTCTTTCTAGTTAGTGTGTGTTTTGGGTGCGGTTACTCTTGTTACACGTGTCCTAATCCGCTGGGGCGGGTTGGGGTGTGACAAAATCCGAGTGAGCATAATGAACATACAAGCAATGTATATAAAAGCACATTAACTGCCTTTACATTTAGTATTTTATGGTACTGTTTGTCCATTATTCTAGTCGTCACATATAAACAATTAATGAACAGTTAAATCAATTATATAAGACCGTGCATGAACAATGTAACCATCTCATCTTACCGACTCTTTTATCTCGACCACAACCTCTCCACTCATTCGGTTCGCCAGAACCATCCGGCACGAGGCCGTTGTTTTAGATCGGTCTACCGTATCCGAGTCGGCCTGGACACGACCTGATTGGCCTGCCGTATCCGAATCGACCTGGGCTCAATCCTTCCTAATTAATCTATCGTATCGAAGTCGACCTGGAATAATTAAGGTGACACAAGACTCTAACTGGCCTACTGTATCCGAGTCGGCCTGGCTCAATCCTTCCTAATTAATCTGTCGTATCTGAATCGGCCTAGAATAATTAAGGTGACACAACTCAAGACAACTTTTCTTTACTTATTTCTCACAAGACGTATATGGCGACCCTAACGACCCCTTTCCAACATGCCAACTCGACTATGCACGTGTATGACTTATTCCATTTACGATTTCTTTAACGTGACAACGGTTATTTTAAACACGTGATTTACAAGTAAACCAATTTATCTAAAATTGATTTTAGGAAACTGACGATGTAATTTTTGGAGTCATATAATTTTTATTACAAATTTTAGCAAATAAAAATAACATATAAATTTAGCCATAAGGCCCTTCTCAACGACATAATTACATTAAAGTAGAGGGTACATGCTTTGACGTTATTTTTAATAAAAACAAGGCCTTAAAAATACAATTATGCTATTTTTCCATAAATTTAGAAGTACCAAAAGTATTTTGAAATAATTACAATATTAGTAAAACAACCACTAATTTATTTATTAACAACATCAAGTTCTAGTTTTATAATTTGATAAATAACAAAACTATATAAAAATGACCTCTAACATGTTAACAATAATATATATATAGAATTTAATAGGGTCAGTGAGTATTTTTTATACTTATTTTATACTGATATATTTATTATTTATTTTTATGATAAAAATAATAATTTACAAACTTATATGTAAGTAGCAAGTATTGAACTCCCAACCTTGGGGTCAAGGAACTAGGCAATCAACAAACTATTTCAAGGGGGACTAATTGGGATACTAATATTTTATTGCCAATTTACAGAATGAGTTTTTGTTAACATTTTTAGTACCACTAATTTTATACCTCCATGGCTACATATACATATCTATACATACTCACTTATTTTTGAACCATGTGGATTGTGCGTAATGACTTAAAGTACATTAATAGTGGATTCAAGAGACTCACCGGTCGCTAGTTTAGCGTGAAGAGACTGCCGAAGAATTCCAAGAAAAATCGTAATATAAGGTTTGAGCTATAATGGCAATGGAGCTCCTGCTGTGATAATAATCCTTCCATATTTCCCTCTCCCCTTTTTGATTCCCAGAATGTATATATAAATGTGCGTGTGATTGAAATGAGAGAGAGAGAGAGAGCTACTGAGAGCTTTGTGTTTCTTGAATGTGTGTTGTGTTCTTATATACAGGCAAGGTAGTAAGTAAGAATTGTGGTTAAAAATTCAAACACATAACTCACGAATTTCATCCATTGGAAAGTGATGATGGAAGTTTTCAATCATTAAGAGTTTGTGGTTATCAAGTCAAGTACACACCATTCTAAATATAAGCCATGTGAATTCTCTAATCAGTGAGGTAAGCTACACAGTTGATTGACGCCCGTCAATCAGTCAGTTGGGTATAGTTTGATCAGTTCGTTAATTAAAATGTCCCAAATAAAATTATTAGGGACAAAAATGTAAGTGATGTGATATTACATTTAATTAATGGATTTTATCCCAAATCATAGGGTAACTTAGGGGTACATTCTTATGTATCAATACAATTAAATTATTAAGGGGTTTACAAAATTTAAAGGCATTGTATTAATAAATGTTAACACAATTATTATTTATTTATTTAGATAATATTACTACTAACGTTAATACACAGTAGTAAAATAAAATAGCATTGAGTTATCAAATTAATAATACTAGTACCAATTATTTATGAGAAGATTATTACAACTAAAATAATACACATTAATGAAATAAAATTGATATTTTATTTATTATTAGGGACGCGAATATACAGGTTGCTACAAGGATTGAGAACCAAATTTCCGTAGAACTCAATGAAACATAGGAAGTTTCATAAATTTCAAATGAATGAACCAAAGTCATGAAAATAGATTTAGATCCATCCAACGCCCATAGGTATGACCTAGATCAACTTTAATCCTCTTATAACCATAAAATTACAAAGAATTAGAGGATCTAATCTCAAGAAATTCAAATGGAATATTGGAAATTCCATGAACTTCAAGATAAGAGCATGAGAGAGAAATGATGAAATCAATATAAACTTGGATGATCCATGGCTAAATTTTGATTGAAAATATGTTTTACATAAATCATATAATCACTTAGATCCAAATCAATAACAATTCAATAGGGATTCAATCACAATTTGATCAAGTGGTGTGTGGAGAAAAGAAGGAATAGACTTTGAAAAATGTGTAAATATCATAGAGATCTACAAATTGTGATTAAATTATGAAATATAAGATCGGAGAGAATCGCCTCTGGAAATACTCAGATTTTCTAAGAATTTAATTGAATTAGATCAATCTTCAAGGTTCTCTTCACTTTTCTTCTTCAAACTCTTCTTCTTTTCTTGTTTTTGATCTTCAAAAACCTTCTTGTTGATTGATTTTGATCTTCAAAAGGCGAAGTTTCTCTAGCAAACTAAGTTTTTCTTCTCTCTCTCTCTCTCTCTCTCTCTCTCTCTCTCTCTCTCTCTCTCTCTCTCTCTCTCTCTCTCTCTCTCTCTCTCTCTCCTGTAATTCAACTTTAATTCTCTCAAAATTCCTTTTCTCCAATTTTCCAACCAACTCTTCTCCCTTTGAAGAAAGTCTATATTTATAGAAAGCTTGAAGTAGAGGGTACTTTGCTCCTTTTAGGATGATCTCAGCATGTAAAGAGTGACTTAAGGGTGTCAAATATGCACTCAAGAAACGGGGTCGTTTAGGATATTTTAGAGATCCAAGGAGGGTTCTAGAAACAATTTATTTTTTAAAAGAGTGCCTAATGTAGCACTCAAAGAAGCGGCTGCGGCACTCAGTGAGTACCGCAACGACACTCATAGAGTGTCGCACCAGCACTCACTGCCGGCTCTTTGTTTTTTAGATATTTTCTTATTTTTATTTTTCTTATTTTATTTTTTATTTTTTTATTTTGTCCTTTGAAAATCCTTATTTAATTCATTCTAGCTCCAAAAATTACAAATAAAGTATCCTTGGAAATATTTCGAAGCCTAGAACAAGTTAAATTCATTTCGAAGACCTAATTTTCTTGGTTTTCCATCAATTTTGTGCTTTTCTTTTAAAAAATAATAATAAAAATAGGTAAAATTAGGGTTTTGATTTTTTTAACCTCCTTTCTTAGATCTAAGGACTATCCCAAGTGCTCTTGTTTCTTCATCGTGCGTACTTTTACTCAAAGGTCATAGAAATATATTCTTGAAGATCCTTCCACTCTTTCTGGTTCAAAAATAGGTTAAAAAGTTTTCAAAAGCCCGTGAAGATTCTTTTGAAGACCGTCAAATCGTACTGGACAATATCATCATTATATCCAAATGTGATTCTCCCTAAGTTCGACAGTTTGGTCAAAATTGGGGTGTCTATAGTCACCCATGGGTGACAATCACACTAGTTAATTTTCCCATACAATGGCTGTGTTTGGGAATGTGATTGGGCTTCCAATCGTAGTTTTTCATTTTACCATTTGGAAACTGCAATCCGGTTCCAATCTTACACAAAGTGCGATTGTGATTTTGTGAATGACCTTAATTTGATTGAAATAGTGTCTTAATGTACTTCATTAATTATACATTTAAATACAATTAATACTACTAGAATAAATACTCTAAATAGTATGAGAAGCCTGGCCAACATAGTTAGTCACTAGTCATCATAACCTTCAATGATATCTTGTCATTGTACTTGAGCAAAAAAACTTAAATACTTAGTCACAATGGTGTCACCTTCTGCTTTTATTATCCAACAATCACATAGAATGCGAAAAACATGACCAACAAAAGACAACCTACTCTCTGTCACAAACAATGCATGCAACATTCATCTTATAAACATCATTGATTCCCACCACACCACACCAAATACTTCTCTCTCTCTCTCTCTCTCTCTCTCTCTCTCTCTCTCTCTCTCTCTCTCTCTCTCTCTCTCTCTCTCTCTCTCTACAATGGAGACAAGAATCCACCTCAAAGATGAAGTTTTATTGCAGCATCCAATTCTCCTTCTCCTTGCTTTGGCATTGGGATTTATCATCATGGATCCATTTGAAATGAGTCCACTAGGGGGCCATGAATTTAGGCCAGTGAAGAATGACATTGCACCTTACAAGCAAGTCATAGAGAATTGGCCTAGAGACAACATGAGCAGGTTAGGACTTGGGAATTTAGAGTTTGTGGATCAAGTTTTTGGCCCTGAATCACTTGAGTTTGATATTTCTGGCCGCGGTCCTTACACGGGATTAGCCGATGGACGCGTCGTGAGGTGGATGGGCGAAGACGGAGGAGGGTGGGAAACGTTTGCACTCGTGACACCAAACTGGTAAGCTCTAGTAAACTAACTCAAAAACAGTCTCTCTGCATGTAAGGGTACATAATGCAAGAGCTTTGTGCACTGAATTTTCCTTTTAGTATCATATGGTTATACTCACAAGGAATTATTCTGATTCAACATCAGAAACTGAGTGTTATCAAATCAAGATGATATGCCTAAACCAAAGAAATAGTGTTTGTTCATTAGGAATTTGAAGTATATCCAAAGGGAGACATTCTTTTTTAGTGCCAAAATAAAATAGTAAATAAATAGAACCATATAACTCTTTTCGTATGTCTTATCACTTGTAAGGAGTTTATTCAAGACAAACGTCTGTATAACCCAAATGTTCTGAGTTGTCTCTCCAAGTATTCGTCCGGTGTTCTTATCTGATACGGTGACTTGCAAGCAGTTACCAATGTTCGTAGGTTTTACCTTGCAGAGTATTGGGTCCTTTAATTACTCCACATAATAGAATCTACCAAAATAAAGGGTCAAAATGTATAATTGTGAAAAAGATTATGAGTGTAACATTACTCATAGTAATTAGCTAGACTATCATATCAACTCTACATTACCGTAAACTCCTACCCTTTATTTCTATCTGATTTTTCGCTTATCTGTTATTTTCCCAAAATAACTCAAAATTATCCTCTGGCATCAGTAGGTTTTTAATATTTCAAATCTCACTTCTTTTAGGAAAACGGACCAAATCAATTGACATTACCGTTTCTAGGCCGACTCACTCATTTATATTCATGTTTATAGATTTATAGGATGGGTGGATGTCACGCGGTACAAAATATCATCATCACAACATTATTGCAAAAAACAATACTGAATCAAATTCAGTTAGCTTCTATTACACTTATGAATGAGCACTATTACATCCACACACTTTTTTACACACTTTTTGACACAGCTTTAAATGCATGTATCCTGTGTTATGTGAGTGGTGCACAGAAAAGTATGAAAACTTCAAACAGCACAAAGTACATACATTTAAAGCATATTATGTGAAAAAGTGTGTAAAAAAATGTATATACCTAACTTTATTAGAGTAAATGAACACATATACTAATGTTAGTGTTTTTTTTTTTTTTTTTTGGGTCACTGTGAAAAGGTCGGAGAAGCTATGTGCCAAAGGCGTGGACTCAACCACAAATAAGCAATGGAAAGTTGAGGCCCAGTGTGGCCGGCCCTTGGGCCTAAGGTTCGACCGAAGGACCGGTGATTTGTATATAGCGGACTCACATTATGGGCTTATGGTTGTTGGGCCTGAAGGAGGACTTGCCACTCCTTTAGCAACCCATGTTGAAGGAAAACCTATACTCTTTGCAAATGACCTTGACATTCATAGCAATGGCTCCATCTTCTTCACAGATACTAGCAAGAGATACAATAGAGTGTAAGTTCATATTAACCATCTTTTGTGTGTATGATGTGCATGTGTCTAAGGCTCTGTTTGTTTCATTAATTTAGCGAGATAACAAAAAATAAAATGCTGGAAAAACGTTTTGTTTGTCCGTCTGTCTGGTTAATAAGCAAAACAATGATCAGTACAATAGGATGAAAAATAAAATGTTACAGATTTTGAATGCTGAGTCAGCTCTGTTATCTTTTGTTTGAGTTTATTATCGTATTTTGAACTATTTCTAATCTATAATAATAATATAAGCGTGGAGAAAAACATTGGGAAAATAGTTTTTATTTTACTTTTTCTTTTTCCTTTTCTTGTTAAATTTTAGCCTCAGTTTGGTTCATGAATTTTGCGAGAAAAAGAAAAAGATTAAATTAAGGGAAAAAACTTAGTTGTTGGTAATAAGGAAAAGAATGAGTAGAATAGAAAGGAAAAGAAAATAGAATAAACTTTTAATTTATGAACTTTGTGAGTCACTCTCTTTTTTTTTTCTTCTTGAGTTCCTATTATAATTTTAATTTTTTAAAAACATTGTAATGTTATCTGAGCATGAAAAAAGAAAACATCCGGAAAAGCTCAAAGAAAATAGTTTTCTTTATCATTTTCCTCTTTTTTTTCTTTTTTTTTCCTCTCTAAATCCAAAAGCGCAACAGAGCATAAATTTACAAACCTAATGAGCATGGAAGTTTTTGTTTCTGTTTCTGTATTTTGATTATAGTGTTTTATCTAGTGGATGTAACACAAAATAAAAGATTAATTTTAGGGACCACTTCTTCATATTGTTGGAAGGAGAAGCCACTGGTAGGCTCCTTAGATATGATCCTTCTACAAGAACAACTCATACTGTCTTGGATGGTTTGGCTTTCCCAAATGGTGTACAACTATCTAAAGATCAATCCTTCCTTCTCTTCACTGAGACTACAAATTGCAGGTACTCTCTCTCTCTCTCTCTCTCTCTCTCTCTCTCTCTCTCTCTCTCTCTCTCTCTCTCTCTCTCTCATATTGCATATGGACACTTGTCACCCTAGCAATTTTACAACCAAATTAACAAAGTGAGGCCCAATCTAGAAAAAATGATTCACCAAGTTGTGGTATCCCATGCGTCCACCTAAAGTTTTAGAGAGCATTTTTGTTCACCCCTTATTGCTCACCATTTATTCAAACAAACATTCACTGGTTGACATGTACGTGTCTCATTCCAGTAATTATAGCGATAATGAATGGGCAAAATGATAATAGAATGTGACACATGTCACCCAATGGATGCGTGAGTGAGCAAAACTTTGAATAATTGTTGTGTTTTCTAAATTTGAGAAGCATAGCATTATTCCTCGACTTTAGGGCACATCTAGTGTGTAATAATTTTGGTTTTGAATTGGGTAAATGTGTATTGTGTTTACAATTGTTTATGACAAAATAAAATAAGAAATTTTTTTTATTTTTAAATTTTGAATTATTTATTAATAATATATATATATATATGTATATATGAATAAATTTATGTATAACAAATTTATATATTTCGTAATTATGATGTAATGGTTTGATTCGGGTCACCCGGCCATTGATTTTTGAAACCTCTGAATATTGATCTTAGTATAAACTTCGATTTTCATGATTTACAAGAAAACATTCTTTTGAGGAGACAGCAAGCCATTCATAAAACAACATTTTGTGTTATAAATGTATTTTGATAAATTGAATTTGACATTGATAGCGTCACCGAAAACATTTCTTGTTTTTGTTTTCGTTTTTTCAAAAATCAATAATGTTTCCAAAGAAGTTGTGTTTTCACTTGAAAAATAAAAAATAAAAATGAAAAATGAAACCAGGAAAAAAAAAAAGAAAAAGAAAAAAAGAAAGGCATGCCACATGTCATTTTCTTTTTTCTCAATTTTCTATATCTCTTGGGTGTGTTTGATAACCCAATTAAGTGGTGAAAATGAAAACTTTCAGCACTTATTTTGTTTCAGTGTGTTTGATAACCTATCACTTAATTGAAAAAGCAACCAAAAAACCACTGAAAACTTTAAGTGAAAAATTTCTACTGAAAATAATCACTGAATGCAATATATTTCAGTACTTGAAAAATTATTTTTAGTTCTGTAAATTCAACCGCTTAAAATTTTCAGTACTTAAAATTCAAGACTTAATTTTCAGTACTTAATTTTCAGTTTTATCAAACGCACCTCTATCCTTCTCAAGTTCCCACAAACCTTAAAAATAATAATAATGATAAAATAAAATTGTTTTTCCCCCTCTCAAATGTCACATATTTACTCACCCCCAATCTTCAGAATTTAAATTCAATCAGATTTTCTTTCCTATACTCTCAAGTTCAAAATTTAAACTAGATCTCATCTTTCTCCCCTTCAATGCATATCACTCCAATACTCAAACTCTATTCGAATCTTCATCATAGTCATCTATGATTCTATTTTAAGTTAGTTTCTTTCTCTCAAACATATACAATGAGATACCTATTTTATTTTTACATGATTTTACAATCCGTCATGATCGTTACCTACTCGGAGCCGGTCTCTTTCTCTTTCGTATATGTATATGTATCAGTTATTTAACAGAGTATTCGCATTATAAAAATAAAAAAAAAAAAATCATTAGTAAATTCTTCTTCTTCTTTTTTCTCTCTCTCTCTTTTTTTTTTTTTTTTGTTTGTTTGGGGGGGGGGGGGGGGGGGGGGGGGGGGGGGTTGTAATTTCTATTTTCTCCGTGCTACGCACGGGTTCATGGCTTAATCATGATATATATGCTACTCCAAACCTTAGTCGTAACTCATAAATTGGCAAAACTTGAGAATTAGGAAATCAAAGAAGAATTCTCTCAAACAGCGTCCAAAAACGGAGACTTATACGTGAAATTCTTATCAAAACTACAGACAACAAACATCAATTTTCGAGGTCGAGAAGAAAAAATTTGGCCGAAAAGTAATGTACTTCAAAGATGAATGCCACCCGGTTTCCAATCAATATGAGCTTTTCTACGTAATTTTGGACTCATCAATATATATGTATCCAGGGTCCAAAAATGCTTTGGCCACGTGTTTTTTATAAATAGGTACATATAAATATTTTTTTGTTTATAGTTTTTTGACCCCTATCTAATATACAATATATATGTGCATGGGTGGCATGTCACAGGCTAATGAAATACTGGTTAGAAGGTCCAAGAACTGGAAGCCTAGAGATAGTTGCAAATTTTCCAGGTTTTCCAGACAATGTGAGGGTGAACGAGAAAGGTCAATTCTGGGTTGCAATAGATTGTTGCAGAACTCCAGCACAAGAGATTCTAATAAACAACCCTTGGATGAGGAGCATATACTTTAGGCTCCCAATCAAAATGAGCCTTTTGGCTAGATTTATGGGTATGAGAATGTACACAGTTGTATCACTCCTGAATGAGAATGGACAAGAAGTTTTGGATGTTCTTGAAGATAGGAATGGTGTGGTGATGAAGCTAGTAAGTGAAGTTAGAGAGAGAAATGGTAAGTTGTGGATTGGAACTGTGGCTCATAACCACATTGCTACCCTCCCTTACCCTTAGAGAAAATTTTTAACTTTCATTTTTATGTTAACTAGAGCTCTGCTTCTTCTAGTAGGTGTTTCAATTGACTTTAGTTTTGAGTTTCTGAATTTTGTAAACTATATTGTTTCTCATCAACTGGGACCTCTTTTGTGTTTGTACTTGGTGGGTAATGAATTTCTCAAATGCCATTAAAACCAACTGATCATGTTATGAACTGGAATTTTTAATCATTTTGCCACAAGAATAAAGGTTCAGTTGGTAAGGGCGTGTCTGACAACACAAGTGCAGAAAATGTAAATTTTTTTTTTCCCCCAATGTGTTTGATAATGCAAGTGCTGCCCACTTATCAAAAACTTGCCAAAAATGTTACTAAAAACTTAAGTAAAAAGATTCTACTGAAATAAATAAATTTTAAAAAATAATAAATAAATATGAAAAAGAAGAAGAGAGAAAGAGAGAAAAACTTCACATGGTATGCCTTTGCATCCAAATAATCTCCTTATTGACCATTACATTTCACCCTTTGGCTTAAAATTTTCTAACTTAATTTTTTGTGTGTTATCAACAAGAGCCCAAGTGGCAAAAGTTAAAATAGCACCAACTTCTTAAGATTTTCTCAAAAATACTGTTTTCAAAAACATCAACATTCTTACCTTTCTCTATGAATAGTCATGTTAAATTGAACGTAATTACTAATTATACTAAACTTTAATGACATTCACTTACTTTTAGATTCAGCCTAAATTTCATGCAGGGCAAAGAAAGAGCAAGGTATATGCATGTATATAAAGTGTTTTCACTCCAAAACTCCCTATACTAAATACCTAATACTTTAAAATAGAAAATGAGCCAGAACAGAAGGCTAGTGAGGACAGATTAACATCATGCACATTCTCCAATACACAATGTCCGTGCACCCATGTCTATTGTTGTGTGTGTGTGTGTGTGTGTGTGTGTGTGTGTGTGTGTGTGTGAGAGAGAGAGAGAGAGAGAGAGAGAGAGAGAGAGAGAGAGAGAGAGAGGAGAGAGAGAGAGAGAGAGAGAGAGAGAGAGAGTATCCGAATACAACACAGTTACCACTAAGAGAGGAGCCCTAGAACATATATCCGAATACAACACAGCTACCACTAAATATAATTGCAAAACAAAAGAAGAGAACATGTGCTACATAATAACTACATGTTA
Source organism: Hydrangea macrophylla (assembly GCA_033977485.1). Taxonomy (NCBI): domain Eukaryota; kingdom Viridiplantae; phylum Streptophyta; class Magnoliopsida; order Cornales; family Hydrangeaceae; genus Hydrangea; species Hydrangea macrophylla. Next base: position 70,191,896 of record CM066986.1, on the reverse strand, counting down.
GCCAACCTCTACAATTCAATCTTTTTTAACCTAAAAAAATTTCAATTTCACCTTCCTAAAAACCCAATGCAATCTAGATGCATCTATCTAAAACACAAACTAAACAGAAACCAAATATGACACTATCTAACAACAGATCACAATCAAGATCTTGAACAAAATATCCACCCCCAGAATACCCGGCGCCCTCGCACCAATTCATTTTCTCTCTCCTCAGTCCTTTGAAGCAGCGGGATTAGTGTCCGAAGCATTTTCTCTCTCCTCCGTCCTTCGTTGCAGATGATGTTCCTGCTGCTGCTGATGAAGAAGGTGCTGTTGTTGAAACTGGTGTAGTTGCTGCTGCTGTTGAAACTGGTGCTGCTGCTTCTGAGAGTGAATCTGGAGCTGTTGAAACTGCTGTGCAGTTAGCATAGTGTGCATAGCTTGGTTGTTCGGATAATATTGCTGGTTGCTTCCAAATGATGGAGGGAAGTTCATCATTGGCCCACCGTTTGGAATCGTCTGGCCAGTTAATACTTTCAAATGCTGGATCTCCTCCTTCAGTGCTTCGTTTAATGCTATTTACCAGTAAAACGATAATGTTAACATTAAGGAAACTCAAAATGCTACTAACACGCAAAATTCTCACAAACTTCCCTTGGCCCCTGTGTGGTTTATGGATTTAGTGAGGGTAGGGAAAGGAAAGGAAACAACACTTTTCTCATAAACAATTTGTGCAAGTTGATGTGGCAACGCAAATGCAAAATGCCAAACAATCCCAAGACTACATGACCCATTACTTGCTAACTAAAAATTGCGGCACAAGGGAAAATGCTAAAAACCAGCTGTTCTCGCCACATTCTCTATCATCCCTATAGAAGCAAGTGGGGCCTTGAAAAATCTATGTTACATGGACTCTTCTAAATAGGAGAAGTACCCGTGTCAACGTGACTCTTTGCGGACATGGGTATGACATTTGGGTAGGATCCTTCTAGTGTAGTTTAGTGTAATTTTCAGCCAAGAATGGCAAAGTACCCGTGTCGGATATGGAAATCCATACCGGTGTCCTCCGGACACTTTGAAGAGTCCGTGTAACATAGTGAAAAATCTTATCACTTTGGGTTCCACTTATGTTGGATGGACTCTTCTTAATAGGTTGAAGTATCGACACTCGGACAAAGCATGGGATATGTGTCAGACACTTGTACTTGGATAGCACCAAGAAGCATGTTAGCTACTTATATTATAGTATATCAAAGTCTCTATTTAAATTCCTTTTGTTACAAAGTTCATGTTAAAGTCTCAATATCAGATAAATAACATTTCTCTTTTAAAGAGCCTGACCCTATATATATATATATATATATATACGTATATATAGGATGAATATGGAATTGCTGCAGTGTCCCCGTTTCGTTAGATTCCCGAATTTGGATAGTCCGACACATACACCCGTACCCATTCCCATATCCGAGTCCGGGTAACATAGGATTCCACCACCTAGTGTCAGCACGTGACAAAGTGTGGTGAGAAAACCGGTTTCTACTTCTATGCGTGAAGTTTGTTACGTATAGAAGGGGGAAATGCTACAAAAAAACCAGCTGCTCTCTCCAAATTCTCTCTCATACCTATAGAAGTAAGTTGGGGCTTTCATACTATCATTTTGGGTTCCACTCCACCACCTAGTGTAAATATGTGATAGATTGAGGTCAGAAAAACCAGCTTCTATTGTCCAGGCCGAACAAATACAGAAACCTCTCATAAAACACCCTGGCCTGAGTTCATGGCTGGGGAACGCAACATTTCAGAGCCGTTACGCTTAAGAGGTACACATCCCACAAGATGGGACACATCATTCTGACTTTCATGAAGCCAATAGAAGCACAAAGAATATACAAGACCAGGTAACTTGTTCAAACAGCTCAGTTAAAATTACCCCAGCATAAAATAACTATTGTATACATGTTTACAAGACCTTGATAACTTTAATTTTGTACCTCTAAAACCCCTACTGTCCCTGCCTCTTTCCCCACAACTCTCCAAAAATTTCTGAAGTTGCAGCATCAGAATCTAAAAAAACGTGAGTAACTATAAATTTGTAAAATATAGTAGCAACTTAATAAAAGGTCAAGAGAAGTAGATCATAAATTTCAGAATTATCGATGTAAAATTCACCCTATTTCCTTTTACTCCCTATTTTCTTCAACTGTTTTTCCTAGTAACCCAGACAAAGAAAAGTGTTTTCCTGGATGTTTTCTTTTCCCTTCTCTCACCGAATCCATGATCGTAGCAGAGCGTTAGGGAAACACCATTTCCACAGCCTTGATCTCTGCATTAGCAGCTGTCCCACTAACAAATTCATGCAAAAGTAGGGTGGCCGTGGCTGCAGCCAAGAGGGTGGCCAAAATAGTCTCCACTCAATTATGTTGTTCAAAGAAATCAAGTTACAAAAATGTGGACCCACTGAAGGCAGCGACACTTTCAGATCAAAATACTAAATAAACTCACACTGCTAAAATGCTCCATATATAATCAACAGAGACAATGGGATATTGGAGCAAACAATTGAGATGTAAGCAACTATTTTGTTCAATTCCATAAGTCACCAGAGAACTATTATCTACAGCGTCAGGTCAATACCAAGTGGAATCCTAGATGATGTGCACGCTTATGCATATCATTAGACTATGGATTTGGAAATTCTCTACCCATAAAGATTAAGAATGAAGCTGAAAGAACAAGTAAGGATCACAAATTCAAAAGAAACTAAAAGAATAGCAGTTAAAAAAAAAAAAGAATATTAACTCTCACTCGAACCAAAATAGATGGAGAGGAGAGAGACTCTCACTCACACGAAAAATAGAGAGAGAGAGAGAGAGAGAGAGAGAGAGAGAGAGAGAGAGAGTTCAGAAAAGAAACTTACCATCTTGCAAATGCACTTGTTGCTCCATTGTTTGCAAACGCAATTTCAGCTCACTGTTTTCAGCTGTCAGACCATTTGTATCTCTCTGTTCATTAGTAAGCCACATTCAAAATATATCATGTCTAAAGTTTCACCTCAAATGCCCACATATAATCTGAATAGGAACGTAATATAAAGAAGCGGAGCAACATCGTGATTCAATTATTATGTCCTCCAGCCCATCACTATAGGAGGACACCAATACATAGTCTGCATCGAGGATAGAAAATATACCTGCAACAGGGTCAATTGAGCAGACAATGAGGTGGCTTCTGTTTGCAAAGTCTGGACTTTCCTTTCCAGCTCAGCTATGTACCTCATCTTCCTCTCCTTTGACCTTGCAGCTGACTGCCTGTTCGCCCAAATCCTAAAACCCACAGTGCATAACCATATATGACTAGCGGATTGGAAAAAATGCTGATCTTTGGCAATTTTGGTAAGAATTAGAATTTAACAAACACAATCAAATCATAGAAGAAATAAAAAATGTATTAAGCTGAGAATATGAAGACCCAGTTGGGACAAGTGTGTGCCTAACCACTTGAAAAATAAATTAAATGAAATGACAAAGAGGAAAAAGAAAATAACAAGAGAACTAGAACCTCCAAAGCCTCAAGAAACCAAATGATCAACGAGAGCATTTTTGCTCACCCATTGCTCACCCAGGGCCTCCACTGGGTGACATGCATCCCATTCTATGCTATACCCATTTTGCCCCTGCATTATCAACATAACTACTGGAATAGGACACATGTCATCCAGTGGAGGCCTGGTGAGATCAACTCCAAGGAGAATATATTCCCAGATCATCACAGAAGTGTAGCATCTGTTAAAGCAACATTCGAGTCGACAAATTTGAATACCAAGCAACCAAAGACAAATAACCTACAATAAAGAGGTACATGAGTCGTCAAATATTTTGACATATATGTACGGGCAAGTCAATATGCTAGTCCCATGTACCTCATGAACACAGCTAAATCTCCCTCAACCACAGACCACACACCCAGAGGGAGAACAAGATTTTGACACCTAAAGATCACGAACAACTGGAGGGAACTGACATGACATATACTAGAAATTGCAAGTTTGTCAAACACCAGATACGAAGCCATGTTATTCACTAATGAAAGCAAAGGAATTATAACTAATAATTCTGGTCAATCCCTAAAGGGTCCATTTGGTTGTCAGGCATTCATCGGAGAAAGCGGTTCTCGAGAGACTTAGAACTGTAGAAGTAATGTTGTCTTTGGTCCAAAAGTAACATTTTTTACACTAGCAATTTGATACACTTTAAATATGGAAAGGGAGGGGGAAAAAAAAAAGGGAGGGTGGTGGGGATAAGGTGGGGTAGGGGTAGAGATGGAGATAAAACATGATAGAGCAAGAGTTGTTTGCTATAGAAGTTGAGGAACATGGCTAAACCACCATCTCCAACTTAAAAGCAGAAGCAAGAGTTGCTTTTTCAAAAAGTGAAATTGTACTTGAATGCCTCTATAAATTAGTTAGAAATGAAGATGATAACGCCAAGATATTGTGGTGGAGACTGACTCCTTGGTAGCATGCCAACTTATTAGAAAGTTAGAAGATAATCACCATCTTAGAGTTCTTATTGAAGATAGTAGACTGCTATTAAGTTTATGCAAGGGTACTATCACACACACTCATAGGGAAGATAACAAGTGTGCTGATTTTTAGCTAATTTAGGAGCTGACCAGCTCAACCCTCTGGTTGTTTTGGATGCTCCTATTACGGATCTAGGTATGCCTCTTATGGCTGATACTGTTGGTATTTTGTGAGAATGCACTTTGATAACAAAATTCTTTTAAGTTCACCATTTTTCTACAGTCCAACTCATGCCCTCGTATACAGAACATCAAATCCAACTTAAAAGTGGAAGCGCGACTTGGGGTGTGTTTGATAACCCAATTAAATGTTGAAAATGAAAATTTTCAACACTTGCTTTTAAAAGTGGGTTTGATAATGTACCACTTAATTGAAAAAGTATCCAAAAACCACCAGAAAAACTTTAAGCGAAAAAAATTCTACCGAAAATAATCACCGAATGCAATCTATTTCAATACTTGAAACACTGTTTTCAGCTTTGCAAATTCAATCGCTTAAAATTTTCAGTATGTAAATTTTCAGTTTTATCAAACGGCTAGGTTTTATCAACCCATAACCTCCCACAAACAAAGCTCTAATACCATGTTAAGTTACCAACTACTCTAAAAGCTTAAGCTGTTAGAGAATGGACCAACAAAGTATATCAAGCTCCAACAGTGGGAATTGAGATTCTGGTGGAACAGTGAAATCACCATATGTTTTGCTTTTCCATTCCTTTTCCAAACTGATGGACAGGAAAGTGTAAAACGACATACATATCTCTGTGGTTGTCTTCTTTGGATTTTTGCAACGGAATAGATATGTTTGATCGAGGTTTTTATATAATTAAAGTTGCCTTCTTTGGTTGATTTTTGTTGAGGATTATTACTTAGATTACCCATTTGAGAAAAGTTTTATAAGCTTTGTTTTATTGAAGGCTATTGAAACAGAAGGCATGCTAGATTCCTAATGTTTTCCTCTTGAACCCCGTCTCTTTCCTTTCTGATCCTAGGAAAACAAAAAAGCAACCAAAAATACAACACAGTTTTTGTCACAATTTATTATTGTTAGAAGGTTGGGCCCATTGGTTTTCATCAATAGACGGACAGGTGATAGGGACAAACGATACCCGGCTAGGTCAGGTTTGGGATGTAGGCATTTACACGGACGGGGACAGGATACGGGGGGGGGGGGGGGGGGGGTGTGAGGGGGGTTGTGGGGTGAGGACCCATGTGCCTTTCCTAATTGTCTTCTCCAAAATTACTAGTTTTTCTATTATTCTCACTCTCAACCTCATCTCTACTTCCCTATCTTCCGTTATAAGAAGTATGCTTCAAGGATAAGGAAAATAATATTAAAAATAAATACTGATTGTCAAGTATTAGCGGCAGAAAATTGTGTCATAATTCCTATTTGTTTGACGTATTTCTTAACATAACTAAACAATACAACATGTGAAATAGCTTATAAGTAAAATTTTCTTCTACACCTTTTTCTTTTTGAGAAAAAGGCCAAAGACTCCTTTTCTGTAACAGAAGCAAGATTGCATCACCTCGAACTATTGAACTCAATATTTAGGTCAAACTTCGGGCTAACAATGTTAGACCCCATATATATATATATATATAAAGAATAATGATGCCAAAATTTGGTTAAAGTAAATTAAAGCAATTTAAGGGGAGAGAGAGTGAGAGATTGGTTTTTTGTATGTGGTTCGGCCCTGTTAATGAAGGTACCTACGTCCACGTGTGTGTCAGAGCACGTCCACTATACTGTAAAAGAGCCGGGGGCCTGTGGTGAACCAACAAGTCTGGAGCTACCGTAGGCCGGCCGGGCATGTTGATGAATACTATAGAGGTGCTGTGTAGACTGAAAAGTCGGCCCCTTCAATGAGGGGTGAGAGGCCTCTTTTATAGATGTAAGAGACCTACTCGTACAAGGAAAAGGAAACATAATCCAATTGATATAGATTGGCATTAATTGTAGGGGATTAGAAAATAGATTCCATTAGTCTTCTAGTTTGAGTAGGAAACTGGCCGGAATGCTCGGGATCATGCCTGTGGGCCCGGATGAGCTGTTCCCGCAGTGGGATGTGCATGTGCGATCTTCCCGACCTGTTAACTGGGTTGTGGATGAACCGCTCGGGAGGCATCAGGTGGACCAAACCGCTCGGAATGATGCTTGTCAGTAGTTGCAGAATAGAACCGCTCGGGCATAAATTGATTTTGGGTGTATCAGTTGCCCCCCATTTCCAAGGTTGGCTGGATCCTATATCGGGGCAAGTTTGGAAATTTGTTTGATGCCACTTGCCACTGTAGGAGTGCTTGGGGAAGCTGCCGTGGAACTTCTGAGTCTTGTGAATGCTCGGTAACTGGCTAAGAGTTGAGACTTAACCTAACTCGGAGTCTTTAAGTCCTCGGGAACTGACCGAGAGTTGAGACCCGGCCTAATTCGAAGTCTTTTTGCTTGAGTTAGCTTCCAGGATGGTTATCTTCTGCACGTGAACCTTCGTCAAGGTTGTGGGTAGAAGAATTTTACATGTTGGAAAAGCCAACCTAAAGCGTATTGCTTTAGGGTCCTTTTATGTTAACTCCCCAGGATGGTTGTCTTCTGCCCAGCCAGCCTTCGTCAGGACTGTTGGGAGAAGAGCTTGACCATGTTGGTGGAGCCGACCTAGAGCATATCGTTGTAGGGTCCTTTTTGCTCCTCTATCGTGGGCCAACCTAAGAGATTTTAGTCACCTCTATCGTCGGTTTGAACCTAAGTGGAGTTATGCCTCTGAGTACTGTAGGTGCTCGGGTTGTCCAAGATTTTGACTTGGTTATCCGCGAGGCCTGTAGATACCCGGTGTGATTGCCTGTTTAGTTCATTGCGCCGTCTTGCCCCCCAAGTTTTCGCTAAGACAAGAGTCTTACAGAGGCTATGACTGTAGGTAACCGACCTGGAACATAATGGTTGCAGGGTATTTTGAAACTTGCCATAATCAGCCACCTAGGGGTTTACCCCCATCGTCGGTTGGACCTAAGCGAAGCTTGTGCCTCGGGGTTAGGCTCGAGGTCTTTGCATGCCTCGGGGTTAGATCCGAGGTCTTTGCAAGGGCTCTCTGATAATCGGTGGAGCCTCATGTGGTGATCAAGCAAGTACCATTGTAGTCGGGCTCATCTAGACCGATGGAGACAGGGGGTCGGATTAGGATCGTCGGGCTCCTAATTTCTTTGTGCTGGAGGCAAAGTCAGAACTGTTTGATCCTAACCGATGTGAATTGGAGGTCAGGTCGGGACTACCGGACCCAGCCTGCTGTAAGCTGGAGGTTCGGTCAGGGCTGTCGGACTCAGACTGCTGTGAACTGGAAGAACTGTTAAAACTCCCAGGCTGATCTCACTTTCGCTTACTTTTGGAAGACTCGTTACTTACGTGCCCGGGGTCTTTGATTTTTAGAAATTCTTCAGTGTCAATGTATTTTCCAACCCTCTTCGCGAGTTCAACCAAGGTTACCGGTCGGTTTCTATGAAACGACGTGGCGCACATTGTATGTTGAACTCCTCAGCAGAAGACTATAATAGCGGCGGTTTCATCAAGATCATAGATGCCGAGCTTTTCTTGATTAAACCGGTCGGTGAACTCCTTGAGGGTCTCATTATCCCTTTGTATGACTGTCAGTAGCTGCATGTCAGGCTTCGGCCGTTCATGCATACCGATGAATTGGTTGATGAACTGCTTGCTAAGTTGCTTGAAACTGCGGACTGATCGGGGCTCCAAGGAGTAGAACCATTGTATGGCCGGGCCTTTTAAAGTGCTGGGGAAGGCTAGGCAGTGTAGTTCATCGGAGTTGGTGGCTAGGGCCATCTGAGCCTTATAGGTCCGAACGTGGTCAACCGGGCTTCCTGAGCAGTTATAGGGATCTAGGCGAGGCTGCTTAAATTTGCGCGGGATGACCAACCTCTTGATCTGGCTGGAGAACGGTGACTCTGTCTCGGTATTGGCCTAATTCTGAGCGCGGTTTTGACCAAACTTTTTGGCCACTCCGTCAATTTGCTTCTACAAGTCCTTGATTCGGGCTTCCACTCCTTTCCGACCGGTATCCGAGGGGTTGGTCGGGTCGGTGGGAGAGGCTTCTTCATGGTGGTGTGCTGTCCTCTGGGATCGGGCTTGGCTATGACTCCGGTTCATCGTGTGCCTAGGGACAGCTCGGTTTTTGACCGAGTGACCCTGGACTGATTCCCAGGCCATATGCTCCTGCCTTTCCTCTCGGGCAGCACGCCTACTGTTGACATCTCTGACATCCTCAACGCGTGACGGATTGGCTCGGGCACGTTGTCTGGTCAAGATCGGTTCTCGACCGTACGCAGCGTTCCAGGGTCGTTTCCCGGCTACTGGAGGATTGCTTTGCTGGGCAAACAGGGCTTCGATCTGTTGCTGGATTTGACGTTGGCCCTCCAAGAGTTGTGTGAGGGTCGCGAGATCTGCTCAGATGTCATTACTGGCGCAACCAGTGCCGGGGCCGGCGGAACATCCCGGTTGGCCTGCTGTGCAATCTTCTCACTCTTCTTCGGAGGCATGGCTATTAGCCAAGAGATTTGTTGATGAAGAACTTGTCGTTCCCACAGACGGCGCCAAGCTGATGATGCCAAAATTTGGTTAAAGTACATTAAAGCAATTTAAGGGGAGAGAGAGTGAGAGACTGGTTTTTTGTATGTGGTTCGGCCCTGTTAACACGTGTGTGTCTGAGCACGTTCACTATACTATAAGAGAGCCGGGGGCCTGTGGTGAACCAACAAGTCTGGAGCTACCGTAGGCCGGCCGGGCATGTTGATGAATGCTATAGAGATGCTGTGTAGACTGAAAAGTCGGCCCCTTCAATGAGGGGTGAGAGGTCTCTTTTATAGATGTAAGAGACATACTCGTACAAGGAAAAGGAAACATAATCCAATTGATATAGATTGGCATTAATTGTAGGGGTTTCCTAATTGGATTAGGAAATAGTTAGCACTTTCCATTAGTCTTCTAGCTTGAGTAGGAAACTGCCCGGAATGCTCGGGATCATGCCTGTGGGCCCGGATGAGCTGTTCCCGCGGTGGAATGTGCCTGTGCGGTCTTCCCGACCTGTTAGCCGGGTCGTGGATGAACCGCTCGGGAGGCATCAGGTGGACCAAACCGCTCGGGATGATGCTTGTCAGTAGTTGCAGAATAGAACCGCTCGAGCATGGGCTGATTTTGGGTGTATCAAAGAAGAAGATGTAAATAATTACATAAGGGCCCCTAGAAGAAGAACATATTAAAAGACAAAATATTCTCAACACTCCCCCTCAAGCTGATACAAAAATATCTCGCATATTCAGCTTGTCTAAGATAGAATGAAATGATCTGCTTCCTATTCCCTTGGTAAGAATATCGGCAAGTTGATCACCCGTCTTCACAAAAGGAGTGCAAATGGTACCACTAGTAAGTTTTTCCTTAATGAAATGCCTGTCAATTTCAACATGTTTGGTTCTATCGTGCTGAACTGGATTATGAGCAATACTAATAGCAGACTTATTATCACAATAAAACTTCATGGAATCCTTCAACTCAATCTTCAAATCTTTCAACAAGGACTTAATCCACAAAAGCTCACAGACCCCTTGAGCCATTGCTCTAAACTCAGCTTCTGCACTTGACCTGGCCACTTCATACTGTTTTTTGCTACGTCAAATAACCAGATTACCTCCCACAAAGGTACAATAACCAGATGTAGACCTCCTATCAGTAATAGAGCCAGCCTAGTCTACATCAGTATAGGCTTCCACTCTAAAATGATCATTTCGGGAAAAAAAAAAAAAAAAAAAAAAAGGCCCTTCCCTAGAGAAGACTTTAAATATCGAAGGATTCGAAAAACAACATTGAGGTGAGACTCTCGAGAAGAGAGCATGAACTGACTGACAACACTCACAACAAAAGTGACATCAAGACAGTATGAGACAGATATATGAGCTTACCCACTAACCGTTCATATCTCCCCGTATCAACCACATCTCCACTATTGTCATCACTGAGCTTCTGATTGGGCTCTATTGAAGTATCACACGCTTTGCTCCCAAGCATACCAGTTTCCTTCAACAGATCAAGAACATATTTTCCTTGGGAAATGAATATCCCATGTTTTGATCTAGCAAGTTCAATCCCAAGAAAATATTTCAACGCTCCCAAGTCCTTTATCTCAAATTCACTAGCCAAGTACCCTTTCAACCGCTCCATCTCTTCCAAATCATCTCCTGTTAGCACAATGTCATCAACATAGACAATGAGAGCAGTAGTCTTACCCAGTGATGAATGCTTGATGAACAGTGCGTGATCAACATAACTCTGCTTGAAGCCATATCGAAGCAATGCCTGGGTAAATCTTTCAAACCAAGCTCTAGGAGACTGCTTAAGCTTATATAGGGACTTCCTTAATCTAAACACTCTTCCTTCTGTTTTGGAGTCTACAAAACCTGAAGGAACATCCATACAGACCTCCTCCTCCAAATCTCCATCCAAAAAGGCATTCTTTACATCAAACGGTGAAGAGTCCACTCCATGTTAGCTGCTAGAGAGAAAAGAACCCGGATGGAATTCAGTTTTGCAACAGGTGCAAAGGTTTCCTGGTATCTACACTCTAAGTCTGCGTGAAGCCCTTTGCTACTAACCGAGCTTTAAACCGCTCAATAGATCCATCAGCCTTGTGTTTCACGGTGTACACCCACTTGCACCCCACAGTCTTTTTTTCTTTTGGTAATGTTGTCAACTCCCAAATGCCACTCTTATGAAGAACTTTCATCTCTTCAACCATGGCATGTTTCCACTTGGAATCAGCAAGAGCATCGTGGACACGGTTAGGAACACAAACAGAGGAAATCTTTGAAAGAAATGCTCTACATGAGGGAGATAAGCGTGAATAAGACACAAAATTTGATATTGGATGTTGAGTACAAGACCTAACACCCTAACAAACAATAATAGGGACATCTAAATCATCAGGTTCAAGAGAGAGTGTATCAGAGGAATTACCTGAATCTTCATCACTTGGAGAGAATGGCAGTGGGAGTGGATGAGCAATAGCCTCTGGAGTCTCTCCGATCTTTTGTTTATTCCATGTTCCCCTAGAATAGACCAACAACTCATTCTCCTTTTCAACTCTCCCTCTCTTTTTTAGGCTCATTCTCCTCAACTCTCTCTTTCAGGCCCCCTTCTCCTCAACTCTCTACCTCCACCTCAATCATCGTATGTAACACAGTAATTTTCTCCCCCCTAAAAGAGATATCTGAGAGTCAAGGAAGTAGGATTGTGACGCATGAAAAATAACATCCATAGAGACATACCATTTCCTAGACGGAGGATGGAAACACTTATAACCCTTCTGAGTTGATGAGTAGCCAACAAACACACTTAATAGAGCGAGTGTCCAATTTTCCATGAGTAGGAGAATGGTTATGAACAAAGCATATGCAACCAAAGACACGAGAAGGAATGGAAGATGAGATGGAAGGATGAGAAAGAACTTCAAGTGGTGTTTTCTTATTCAAGACTCGAGTAGGGAGACGATTAATGAGATAGGTAGCTGTCAGAACTGCTTCACCCCAATAAGAACGAGGAGCTTGAACCTGGAAGAGTAAAGACCAAGCAACATCTAACAGATGACAATTCTTGCGTTCTGCAACTCCGTTTTGTTGTGGAGTATCAATGCAAGAAGTCTGATGAATAATCCCCTAAGATGAAAATATGCACCCAGTCCAGAGTCAATATACTCAACCCCATTATCATACCGTAAAACTTTCACCACAGCCCCAAATTGGGTACACACCATTTTATGGAAATTTTGAAAAATAGAGAACACTTCCTGTTTTTCTTTCATCATATATAACCATGTTGTACGGGAGCAATCATCACTAAAGGAAACAAACCATCTTTGATCCTTTAAAGACACAGTACGAAACGGACCCCAAACATCAGTGTGAATTAATGCAAAAGGAATGGAGCTTTTATTATTACTAGGAGCAAAAGAAGCTCTATGATGTTTTCCAAGTTCACAAGCATCACACAAAAAATTGGAAAAAATATTGTTTGAGGCAAAAGATGGAAACATGTGTCTAAGTAAAGCAAAAGATGGATGTCCTAGTCTTCTATGCCAAGTTCTAAGTCTCCAGTTTTATTTTTCAAAACAATTGTATTATTAGCCAGCTTCTCCCCTTCATCCAAAATGTAAAGCCCTTGCTACTCTCTACCACTACCAATCGTCTTCCTCGTGATAAGATCATAAAGACACAATGAATGGAAAAAAGGTTACACTACAGTTCAAATCACGAGTAATACGACTCAGGGATAAGAGATTATGAGAAAAACTTGGAACATGTAATTCTAAAGTCAAAGGTGAAGAGGGGGTAACACGAATGAGACTTTCCCTAAGACAAGAGAAGGTACCATCAACATTTTAACTTTGTCCTGACCTGAACAAGCCTTATAATCAGAGAAAAGGTTTGATGATCGTGACATATGATCCGACGCACCGTAGCCAATAATCCAGGGAAATGAGGAGTGAGAAAGAATGCTCTTGCTGGTGGGACTAAGTTACCTGATTAAGCAAAAGATGATGAGGCACTCGCAGAAAAAGTAGAGGCAACTGTGTCTCAAATATCCTTAGCGGTCTTCATCCGGTAGAAGCTCTCCCCAATCTCAGAGACCATAGAATTTATGAGCCAAGACATCATAATGGAGTTCTTAATCTCCCACTTATCATATCCCGGATCAGTAGTAGAAGGGACTGTAACACGCCTATCAAGATGTCCCATCTTTCCACGTGCCTTCAGATAAAGTTCCACTGCCTGTGACCACTTCAAGTAGTTTTGGCCATTGAAAGGGACTGTAGTAATTTTGAGATTGGGATCCAAGGGAGAAGCCACGGTCTGAACAGTGGTGGTAGCTAGGGGTCCTCATCTGAGCCAACAAACCGAGCCGAACCGAGTGGTAACGGTTGGCTTACACGCGGTTTTCGGTCGAAATCGGTTGAGATGTTCCGACTTTCACAGTTTTTCGGTCGGCTCTCGGTTTATCCCCGCTAAGAGCTGCTAAAACCGAACCGACCGTATGTATAACGTTTTATATCTATACATGTACTCATGTACAGTTTGTATGCGTGTGAAAAGAGCACATTCTCAGAAAAAGCACTGACATTTAACCCCACAAAGGCTGACCCTCTCCACTGCCCAAGACCAATAAATTAATGCCACTAACCTCACCATTCCCCAAGACATAAAATAATACATATATCTATATATATAATATAAAGATTGCAAATATACTCCATTTCCCAAAAAACTTTAAAAATCATATAAACTTTTCAGTTTCACTTTTCACCAAACACTCTTAATGAGTTTTACTCATTCCGAAAATTAAAAATCCCTTCATCTCCATCTCTTCTTCTCCAAACTCAAACTTTAGAACACCTAACCCTCTCATGGCTTCAACCTCTCTTCCCTCCCTCAGTCTCTCTGTCTCGCTCAATCCCCCTCTCTTCCTCCACCTCTGTCAACACACCCTCTAACTCCAGCCTCCTTTGTCGATGCCCACCCACCAGCCTCCCCCCGGACTGGCGACCACTAGTCGATGGTAGGGGTGATCAGATTCTAGATTTTTTTTTAAGGGCTTCTCTTGATCTTCTCTAGATTTTGATTATTGAAACCGACCGCAACGGATCGTGAACCGAGGCAAAACTGCCCAAGATGAAAACCGAAACACACGGTCGGCTGGCGGTTCCTAGCCTAAGAAAACCGACTCATTCGGTTCGGCTAACAGTTTGAGCCAAAACCGAACTGATCGATGCTTTGCTCACCCCTAGTGGCAGCCGTTGGTTTATCTAGGTCGGTCATGATTCCGTGTCCCGAATGGAAAACCCACACAACAAGATGCAGGAAGACGAAGGAGATGGGTACTCACAGGTCAAATAGATTATAGATCAATTCAAGGTTCCATAACGGCAACCAAAAGAAAAATGGAAAACCCTTAGTTTGAACAGGGAAAAAAAAAGAGAGGAAAAAACTGAGTTAATTCAAACCAGCATTTTAGATTGTATCAAAAACAAAAAAAAAACAAAAAAAAAAGGTGAAAAACTAGGTTAGAATGGCCAGAATGTGTTGTGGTGTCAAGAGGCCTTGCTGCAAGGGTTTATGGGAGCATAGGAATTGTAGCTCAGGCCCCTACGGGAGGAGAAGGGAGGCTGCGGCGAGGCTGGTGGGGTGAGGAGGAGCTGCGGCGAGGCTGGTGGAGTGAGGAGGAAGCGGCGATGGTGGCTGGGAGGGGCTGAGATAGTGGTTGGTGGTGAACCTTTGGCTCTGATATCATGTTGAACACAATATTTTGGCGAAACTTAGGGCAAACAATGTTAGACCCCATATATATATAAATATTAAAAAGAAGAAGTAAATAATTACATAAGGGCCCCTAGAAGAAGAACAAATTAAAAGACACAAATAAAAAACATAATATTCTCAACACGAACAACCATATGACAAGACGCGCGAGAAATCTCGTGATAACACTTGGGTGTGTTTGATAACCCAACTAAGTGCTGAAAATGAAAAGTTTCAGCACTTTTTTAGTGCGTTTGATAATGAACCACTTCACTAAAAAATCAACCAAAAACCTACTGAATACATCATGTAAAAAATTCTACTAAAAAAACTCACTAAATGAAGTCTATGTCACTACTTCAAATCCTGTTTTGAGAATTGCAAAGTCAATAGCTTAAAATTTTCAGTACTTTAGATTTAGTAATTAATTTTCAATTTTATCAAATACGGCCTTAGACTACATTCTCCCAAAAAAAAGGGGTTGTAATCACATCTCAAGGTCAACAATAATGTTGCATACTTGCATCATCTCTTATAACCATCTTGGATAAGATGCATGAGAAATCCCATGATAATGGCAAGACCATATTGTCAAACTACATTTATGTAAGCAGTGGTGAATGGTGATCTCATCTCAGGCCTACAAATTACGATAACAACATGACCGGTCAAAGCTGATACTTTAAAACATGTTCCGTGTAGAGATGGGCTTGTAAATGCATATATACAAACTTGTATTAACAAACATGAGCTACATATACGTATACACATATACATTTAAGGTCTATATTACCATGTAACAAATCTTTCATGTCGAAACAAACATAGCATTAATGACGGAATTTTCCGAGTTCGTTATGAATTGCAAATAATATTAATTACTTTTTCGACTAGCTAGTTTGCTTAACCACAGGTTCTAAGTTAACATAAATTGATAGGATCTAAATAACAATAGCAATAAACGGACCATAAATAGGTTTTCTGGAAAAAGCTACCTCTTAGCACGTTTTGGATCAATAAGAGCAAGCTCAGCAAGCTTAGCAGCAGAAATGGCTTTCTTAGAATCAACAGCGGATGCCTCTTCCATGCCCGACATAAGCATCTCGGGCTTAATCGTAGTCGACCCATCCATAGACTGGCTATGCTGATGTCTAATCCTCGGTCTCTCACTAGAGGCAGGGCTGACACCCTCGATTGGAGGGGTTGCTGATACCGATGCTGGAACTGCTGCAGAGGATGACTCCCCAATTTGAAAGGGGGACGTAGCAGAAGATGAATTGAATTTCTCCATATCAAGATACATAGAGAACAAATCTTCGTCCGTCTCATCAGAGAACGAAGGCCCATCCATGCCACCCACCACACCAAGTTCACTATCAAAGCTAATGTCGTCAGGAAGCGTGAGAATTTCTGAATGGGCACGACGGTGGCCCATACTCTTTGGCGGGTTATCGGGCATTCGGCTTATATCATGGCTAAAGCGACCCGAATCTGACGAATTTCCATGACCAAACTGGCTCGATTCTGATGTACTACCAGGTCCCAAGGGCGGCAAATTTGGTGATGCTGCTGGTTCTGATTTCACATTGAAATTATTCACAGGAGGTGAAAAACCCGAATACCGCCCTAACGGAGGAAGCGAAGCTCCACCATGGCTGGGGGACTTATCCTTCTCCATCTTTTACACTCACCCAATCCCTAGAAGGTCAGTAAACAGAGCTTGGAAAACCAAAACACCAAAAGTGATGATTCTGCACCAGTCAAAGTAAAACCCTAAAAGATAACCAATCTTCAGTCTTGAAAACAAGAAAATGAATGGTTCTCTCCAACATCCGACCAATGTGTGTACAAATCAAAACCTAAAACACAAAAGGAACCATATTCAATTTGAGGTATGAAATAGAGCAGAACAAACCCCTAAAAAACAGCTATATGATTAATTAAATTTGAATGGAATTTTTGACATTATAAACCCTATATATATATTTGAAAGAAATTTCAGAACTGAAAGAAACAACACATACATGGTAAAAACCTAGAAAGTGGGAGATCTAATGTAGAAGCATGATATAAGGAAATGAAACCCTAGATATCAAAGCAAATGTTATTTGTTCAACAAGAAGATTAAAATGCATAAATTATCAAATCAAAAGCGAGCGACCACATTCACATACCCTTTGAGATTTTACAAATTATTAGATCTTCTGAAAACAGTGTGAAAAAAAAAAAAAAAAGCGAATTGAGAGTCGTCAGCTTTTTGTCTACAAATCACATGGAAACAGAGATCTGAGACGAGAATGCGAAGCTTCGAGGCCACGACATATACATATACTCCGTATTTTTGTAGTATATATATATATAGATCACACACACACAGAGGTGGTGTTATATATGACCTGAACCAGTGAACAAGATTAAGCTGTATCAATGTGGGGCCTCATTTATGTGGGGACGGCTAGTGTCTTGCATTTTCACATCAAATTAAGGCAAACATTGATGTTGAGAAGATTTTTATATCATGTCTATCAAAATCTACCATTATGGGCAATTATGATATGCATGAGTATACCATATTACCATATTACCCTTGCTTGTGTGTGCATTTTTCATACATTTTCTCTGATGGAAAAAATGCTATTTTCTCCGTCTTAAAATAATTGTTCATTTTAAATTTACACATTATTTAAGAAAAATGTATTAAGTATATTACTTTTTGGTTTATTATATAGTCACTTCCCTATTTTATCCTTGAATGTGATGGGTGTTTGACTTTCTTACTTATTTTTTAGATTACACATAAATGCTAATTTATCTTTACTGTAAGGGTATCATAGAAAGTTTATTAAATTTTGCAGTTGACTTTTAAAAGTGGACATTTATTTTAGGACATTCAAAAAAGAAAATGTGAACATATTGCCCTTGGTTGATTATGCATTATTCATGCATTTCCTCTATGGATATTGATAATGCTTTTTTTTTTTTAGTAATGTTATATTTCTCAAATTTTGTATCCCAAATATATGTGACAGTGGGACCACGTTAAATAATGAAGGAACTATTTCAATATCTTTTAATCAAAATCTAGTAAATCATTGCCATATGTATTTAGAAAGCATTAGTCTTTAAATTTTAATATCAAGTCTATTCTCAACTAATGTTGTGAAATTGAATTCAACTTAATTTGATGGATCACGTTAGTAAAAAAAATGAATAAATTCTTTGATGGGACCACCACTTCAAAATTTATCAAATGTTGTTTTAGTCATTTTTGCACTTGTGTTAAGGATCAAATTTATTGTACAAATTGTTTGTTTTATGCGTACAACAATGGTAACTCTATCAATAAGTAATTGTGGGAATGATGGCAAAAATAAGAATAATGCTTTGGTTTTCAAAGTTTAGGTATTTCAAATGATATGAATGTATTATAGTATCACATGCACTACTATGTAATCCCACGATCATAATCACATGTGTTGTAAAAAAAATTGGCATATATCAACAAAATGTTAGTAGGATCACTTCAATAATTGTAGGACCACTTAATCTCTTTAAAAGTTATTTTAAGTAGTCCACTGCTGCATTTGTATTGAAATGCAAATTTCAGATCCATATAAAATTGCTCAAACCATGTTTCAAGTCTTTTAGCAAATTTAGACGATAATCGAAAACAAATGGAACTATGTAATTAGGGAATTGCTATTCGTACTCCATGGATTACAAAATGCACTTCACGGACTGCATTAAGTCTATGGTGCCACATTTTGTGGGTGTGGTACCATGAAATGCATTAGGTTATTTTTGGACTGCGAATAGTAATTCCCTATACTTATTGGCTTAATTATAAAATATACTCTTGAAATTTGGTCATTGTCTCATTTTAGCCAATGTAGTTTCAATTGCATCAATTTAATCCTAAGAGTTTTTAAATAGAAGTAATGTGGTCCAAATAACTAATTTTGTGAGAAAAGTTGACAGATTTTACACACATTTTCACACCCCAACCCACCCCCAGTAGATTAGGACACGTGCAACAAGCTTATACGTACCCAAAATACACAACCTAGGGAGAAAAACATAAATTAAACCACTTTAAAGAACTTTAGGTTGACAAAACAGCCCCAAGGGCAAAATGGTCATTAGGTAAGTATATCAAATTTTTATACCAAAAGATAGGTCTTTGAGTCCCGGTTCCAACGCAAAAAACGGCGCGCGAATCCGAATTTTCTAGAAAGAGTTATGCACGTTTTCCGTAAAAGTGGACGTGCAGTGAAAAATACAAGTGGATCGATCCGCTCTAAAACCCGGATCGATCCATTTACTAGATTTGGAAGCAGAATGCCCCCGAAGAAGGCCGGATCGATCCCTTCATTAACCCAGATCGATCCGGGTTCCCCAGAACTTGTTTTGCTGCTAAAAACACTGCTAAAACTTACCCAACTCATACCCAAACCAAACCAAACTTCTTGGGACATTAAGAAAACATTTCAAACACATTCATAAACATGTTTAAGCATTACCCAAGCATGTATCACACATCCACAACCAAAATTTGATCAAAATCATTCATGAACTCAACTCTTTTTGAATCAAAATAAGCTTTGAAGCCTTGAAACTCAATTGTTAAGAAAGGATCATGAAACTAGTTGGACATGTACTCAAAATCATAACTAACATCTTATCCACAGATAAGACTTGCCTACAACACTTGCGACACATCCGGGCTTGCTGGAATGGTCGAAGCTAACCATTTCCGCATACTCAACCAAACATAGAAAATTTACATAGTTTTCCAAGTTCAACTTCAAAATCACCAAACATCAAGTTGGAGGAACTAAACCTCTTGATTATAAGCTAAGAACTAAACCACCATGTTAGGAACTAATAATTACAACATTTTACAAGTTAAAAGAGAGATAATATACAAGAGTCCCAAATCTCCCCCATCTCTCCATCCATAAGTCAAGACTTCAAGCCTCAAGTCAAGGATTTCAAGACACTAGTTATACTATAACACAAGTTTAAAACATATTCACAAGTTCTAATTCTCTCCTCCCCATTTCCGAGCCCGTCACCTTCTCTCCGGATATTGCTCCATACCTGCGGTGGTTATTATTTACCACAACAGAAACATAAAATGATTTTCTTAAGCATTACGCTTAGTGAGAAATCTAAACATGGTTGAATGTTTAACATGTGCAATGCAACAATCAACATATAAATCATATTTGTAGTCGCCGAGTTACCGGTTCAATGATTCATTCAGACTCGGGACCTCCCTTGGTCCCGTGGCCACTTCTATTCCTTGGACTTCCGTATTTCTCGGATTCTTCCTCTTCACCACCCTTATTACTCCCAACCATGAATCATTTTCCCGGTGCCCATTGAATACCACATAGACATATAAGCACATAAACATGGAGGCACATATAATCTTCATAAAATTGACATGCAATTTACAATTCAATAACTACATGTGTTCTAAACATGAATAATCAACACAATAAGAACAATTTCTTGGTTTCTAAGCATAAACTATCATCTCTAACATCATTGATGTATTGAACATAATCAAACACAACCATTCTTTAGTGTAGAAAACTCACCTTAGCAAGATCTACCCAAATTCAAGCTAGAGAAGTGTTGAATTTCACCAAATTGAACCTCAATTTCTACTCCAACAAGAATCCTACAAGAATTCGGTAGACGACGTCTCACCGTTTAGTGTGAGCTACCAAAATCTGACAATTAAAACATAAATTAAAGGCATAGGAACAATCGTCTCACCTGCATGAGTCCAAAAGTGGTCTCGGGTCGTAATTCCGGCGAACGGCGGCGACGGAACGGCGGAATTACGGCGTCGGTGACGGTTCCGTCTTCTCTCCCGAGCTCTCTTCTTTCTCTTCTTGTTTTAATTTTCAGCCATGAGAGTCTAACTCTCTTTCTTAACACAACACACACCCATGCAACTTTACATAAGATGTCTAAGCCTCAATTTTCTCACTTTGCATTTACACCCCAAAATTTATTAAGTTCTTATTATGAAATCTCCAAACATTCCATTAACTACCCAATTATCTAATGAGCGTTTGTCTAAGTTCTGTATGAGTCTCAACGTGGGTCCCACATATTTTGTGAAATTGCTATCGCACCTACATATTTTAAGTCCTTTTTCACTTATATCCTTATTTGGGTGTCTACACCAATACCAAATGATATACATATATCAATATGTAATATGAAAGCACCTAACAAATATTCATGTAATCACATAAAAATGCAAATTACCAATTTACCATTCATTGGGTTTCATTTCAATACATGTCCCACCTCACTGGGAACTTTTTTTTCCCAAATGGTGTTCTTCTCTGAACACTTTTCATACGGGCGAGTCCAAGCCTCCCCTTAACCCGTTTTATACACTAATTATATTAATTAATGCATATTAACAAGTAATTAACTCGTTTCCCCGGGTACGGGTGTTACACACATGCTATGCGTTGTCATGCTTATCAGCATAATTGTGCATAGCAGTTGGTGAATTTCGTCAATATTTCTAACAAAATTGGACATTTGGACTACATTGCTTCTATTAAAGTACTTCATGGACCAACCTGATGCAATTGAAACTACAAAGACTAAAATGAGACAGAGACCAAACTTCAGGAGTATATTTTGTATTTAAGCCATAGTTATTTAGTAAACAACCTTTGAAAGGAAATATTGGCAACTTGATGGATATAAGGACTTGTTTGGGAATGCTTCTGCTTGTGCTTCTGCTTAAATTTTAATTGTGACTGTCGTATTTGTTTGGTTATTGTGTTGTACATGTTGTCATTGGTGTCAAAATTAATTAATTATGGGAGAATTAATTAAAAGCCCTCACTAGGGACTCTAATAGGAGAAAAGTCCACAACATTTGGTTTTAAAAGTGATAAGGACATGAGTTTTTGAATTGTTTAGTATTAAGTCTAATTTTAAACAAATTTTAAGATGATTGACAAGTTTGCACTCATTTCATACACGTATAGCATGTGATTTTGCCACCTCAGCACATGTTTCCATGCAGTTTTTATTTTTGTTTCTCAAACTTTAAAATTCCATAACTTTCAAACCACAACTCCATTTTGAATAAAATTTATATATTTATAATCTAGAAGGAAAGATCTATCAACAAGATCTATAGTGACTATGAAAAAATGCAAAATAATAATAATGATAATAAAAATAATAATAAATATTAAGACAGTGACACGTTGTTTATAGCGTAATGTCACTGTCTTTGTTACTGTCACAAACAGTGACTTGTAGTAGTAATCTTTGAAAAAATATTTTGCCTTTGATGATATGTTACCGTCTTTACTTGGACAACATTGTAAAGGTAGTGACATTTGAAAAATGGCCACAATGCTGTGATTAATTGATCAATTTTTTTAAAAATGTTATTATCAACAACATGTTACTGTCTCTTTGTGCAATACCATTTTACAAAATTTTGATGATATGTTACTATTTTCGCCTGCGGACAATATTTAAAGGCAATGACATGCTAAAGGACCCTAAATTTAACATTTTTTTGTGACAGTGACATGTTACTATCTTAAAAAAATAAAAATAAAAAATAAAAATAAAAGTTTTGTATTTGATGATATGCTATTGTTTTCACTTCGACAATGACAGTAACATTACCTGGGCAGCATTTAAAGATAGTAACATTATCTGGGAAGCACTTAAAGATAGTAACATGTTCTAAACTGACCGTAACTTTGCGTTCTGTGGATGTTTTAGATGATCTTTTATTTTATTTTATTTTTTATTTGGGGTTTTTTTTTTTTTTTTTTTTTTTTTTGAGATCTACGCAATTGAAGTGTCAATTTTACGATATATATATACGAAAATTCTTCAGAGAGGACGCCCTCTCTTTATTAAAAACATGGCATCTGTTTTGACCGTCGGATCGTGTGTAAAAACTGGATTTGACGGCCAAAACAAAGGCCCTCTCTTTAATAAAGAGAGGGAGCCCTCTTTAGAGCCTGACTGCAGTACAGTTCAACTATTTGAAGTGCTTTTATAGTAAGGGAAAAATCGTTTTATCCTGGAAGATAAATGCTACAAATTCATGAATACCAATGTTGGGCATAATTGTTTTAAGATAATGTCCAGCATTAAACTCGATCTAATATTTTGTTTCGCATCTATATCAGGTTGTGTTTTTATTTACAGTATTTATATGCGTGTTTCAGATTTAGACACCCCAACATATTTTGGATAACATTAAGTGCATGTGGGCAATACATAACCAGTTGGACAAATGCAAAAATAAGGGAAATTTGATGATAATTAGTATGAAGACAAAACTCAGGGGGAGGTTATTGATATTTTACCATTTACGTTAATACAAGGTCAAAACAATATTCTGACATTTGTACTCCAAAGGTTTGTGATATATATTCCTTGACAGTACATTTTTCTTGCCAACCATATTCCATAACCAACACTGTATAAAAAATAAAAATAAAAAAGGCATACACAGCAAAAAAAAAAAAATTTATTTTGCTAACATAGCCCAATTGACATTTACACCATGGGAATAAGCATTCAACTTTACCCATGCCAAGTCTGCCGTTAGGAGAGTTGTCATCTATCTAGGAGAATTAGCTAAGCATGTACATACACACATACATTGTCACGCCCCGGAGCAGCAGAAATTAGTAGGAAATAAAATTTTCCTTTCTGGGTCCGTAAGCCATGACTAGTTACATTAACTGATTGTCCACAAACATGCTAGATAAATAAAAGAGTAACTTAATGGAAGTGTAAACTGAATATATACATCAACAGATTACTAGCTATTACATCAGAGTTTGTAGTTATCCAACGATAAAGAACAAAAGAGCTTAAAGCGTTAGATGCCGTTTACAACTTAGCACGAAAGGACAAAAGTCTATAAAGAACAACTAAGTCTTCTTTCTTGAAGCCGCGCCTCTAACTGGCGTAGCCGTGACCTTCAGCATAGTAGGCTTCCCCTTCGTAGGCTCCTTCCAGATAGTCCTCCTCCGGACAATTATATCCTGTATAGTGTAGACATGGGAATGTCCAGGGCATAGTATGCCGTTAGCTTTAATAAAAGCTAAGTGAGCGTTCTAACCGAACACTCCTAATATAAATATGTATCCAAAAAGTACACAACGGCTGGTTACGACGATTGAATGAATTATAATTAGACCGTGCGTGAAACTATGCATCATCGATATATTCGACTTCACTCGACTTAACATCCGACTTACTTGACTTTGTTACATTACCAGTGTAACGCCGTTGGCTTAGAGTGACTCGCCCAGTGGGTCGAGCTATGGTTACTTTACTATCGTTGTCTGCCCCTTCGTGGCCATAGTAGTAATCTCGCTTTACAAGCTAACCATGTACTCTAGGTCCTCAGGACCTTGCCTTATGAATATCGTCGCCGATTTGCAAAACTGTTACTTTACTTTCGTTAGTCGTCGCGACCGCAGTAGTAATCTCGCCTTACAGGCTAACCGTGTTTATTCATTTCTCGATGTATTCTTATCAACATGGTTACTTTGCTATTGTGTTTGCCTCTCCGTGGCCATAGTAGCAATCATCACCGGCATGCGATCATGTAATTCCATTTGATAGTACCAACTTACAACATATCAACTTTCGGACCTCCGCGGTCGACTACACATATTTCCAAATGCATACGAACTTGGTCTCCGCGACCGTTCGACTCTATACCCGTACACGTCGACTTGACGTTACGACACCGACTTCTACATACGTGAGATGTATCATATGTTATGCACGGGGTACAAGTTAATTGAACAGTTCCTATTTTATTCTTGAAATAAAGTATGGGACCCTAAGCCTGTAGTATCACCCGTTAACGCATGAGGTTAACCGGACTGATAATAATAACGAGCAGCAATAATAATAATAATAATAATAATAATAATAATAATAATAATAACGGAGGTAATATGTTCGGGGTGCAACATATTAATATGAGGTTAACCGGAAAGTGATAACAATAGTTATTAACGATAATATTACTAAAATTAGTAATAATATAAATAATAGTAGTGTGATAATATCTTCGGGGTACAACATATTAAGACCTGCGGTTTAAACAATAATTATAATCCTAATAATAATAATAATATCATAATTATTAACGGAAATATAAAACGGATATTAAGTACGTGGTACAACCTGTTAAAGCATGAGTTTTAACTGCTAAACGATAATAATAATAACTATAATTATAATACGGCCCTGAGTTAGGGACATCATTTGTTGAAACACAAGTTTTAACGGTTAACTAATAAAATAATAATAATAATAATAATAACAATTGGTAGTAGCAATAATAACAGTAATAATTAAAACCATAATACGGACCTAGATTAGTGGCACCACATATTAAGTACAATAATTTCTAGAATACTAATACTAATAATAATAATTGGAAAATAATAACATGGACATTAACTCTGATATACCAAGTGAGTTAGGAACTCACTGTAGGTTCGGGGTCGCGGTGTGATTTGGGGTAGTAAGCCTCCCTTTTCTTTTCTTTCTCCTCCCTCTCTATTTTTTCCTTCCTTCCTAACAACTAATGAGTTCACTATTTATAGGGGAGGATTGGTTGAATTTATATAAATAATATATATATATATATATATTACACACACACATAACCCAAACACACAACCATGCATCACACACACACACGCCACAATCTGCACATACATATCATACTACATACACACCACACAACACAACACACACATGGACCACTCACCACTCTCCACATACACACACAACACTCAAGCACTACACACCTCACACCTACACCCTACACACTAGCCCACCCAACTCACCACTCTACAACACACCTCACTACTTTATCTCCCTTCCCAAGTCGGCACATACACACAAACAATTTGTAGGGGTTGTTTGGGGGTTGGTTTAGGGTACACACATGGTTGGCCAACACAGGTATAATTATGGATAAAAATAATATTTAATTATAGTGAAAAATTTATAATTACTGTCTAGAACTGGAAACTATATTATAAAGAAAAATTAAAATTACAGGTATTACATACATTCATATGGCTCGAGGTTAAATACACAGACTTGAGTTCAAGCCAATCAAATACAGTCATTAATGGTCTAAAAGCATTTTTCTATACTTGTCAAAACAACTAAAATAAATAAGAGCATTTTTTCTATTTTTTTTTTCTTTTCGTAAAGTGAGAAATCTAGGTAGACAAAATATAGCATGGGAAGAGAATTCATCGAGAGCATCTAGTTTAAACTCTGGGTAATACTTGGGGCACAACCAAAGCCACAACCTTTTGCCCACAACTTCAACTGAACCAATTTAAAGTAGCCACAATATTTATTTATTTATTTATTGATTTATTTGCAGAAGTAAACCACAAGTATTTCCGCACCTAAACAATACATACTAAAATAGAAGCTCAAACATCGAAAAAGTGAATAAATAAATAAATCCTAAGAACACCAGGCTGACCTAAGTTGAACTTGGTCTAGCCAAACCAACCACTGCTATTTGTTCAAAAGTGTAAACGAGTTGAGCCGCTCAACAAAGCGTCGAAACTTGGCTCGATAAAGGCTAAGTTTGGTTCGCTCATTTGAACTCGTGAACACGATCGATTAAGGCTCGTGAGCATGCTCATTAAAAAGCTTGTTAATAGGATTGATAAAGAACTTGTATGGTGACTTATATATATACTAGTCATGCAACACGTGCGTTGCACGTGATTGAGCACGAAAGTTAAATACTAATAATTTGATGCATCAAATTAATTGGACGTTCATCACAAGCTTCTACTCTTGGTTGAATACCAAGTTGAAGACCATAAATATCAAATAGTTAAGAGCAACACAAAACTAACACGCACCGAAGATAGGCCTACAAATCCAATCATTAACTTCACAATGCAATACATTGTATCAAGTAATCATGCAAATAGCCCAACATTCTAATATGAGTTAAATTTCCATGGACCTTGTTTTAAACCTTTATTATATAAAATGTTGTTATTTGTTTATTTTTGGATTTCAAAGGAACAACAGTTATATGATCAGTAATTAGTCGAGAATAATTATAGCCGTGACATGATTAGAGTGCTTTGTAATAGGATTATTTTCTCTATCTTGCTATTGATATTTATTATTTACTATGAACTCTGTTTGGAAAATTAAATAATGACATTTCCTTAAAGCAACACATTATAGTGTTATAATGTATGAGATTCGTTATTCAGATTGTTTACATGCTCTATGTATTGTAGAATCCTTTTTTAGGATATGTCATAAATTTTTAGCAAAGATGTTATAACATAAATATTGGATTATCTAATTTAAGGTTTCTGTACCATATAAGAGTTAACTTAAATTGTTAACTGCTTTTTTTTTTTCACAAACATTCTTTAAGTCTGACATTATTCTCTTCTACTTTTTTTTTTGGGTGCTAGAGACGTTCTTATATCTTTTAGTACTAAATTAATTTTATTTACTTGCTAAAAATTTGTCTTAATTTTTGAACCTCATTAGTCCCCTTTCTTTTAGTCACAACACTTATTTAATTTTTTCACATGGTTTTACGTGATGAAATTGGAATTACAAGGACAAAATTTATCAATCACTTAAATTTTGTGTATCCTAAGAATAATTTAATAAATTATAGCTTAATTTCATTCGCGTTGTAAGATTTTTAGATTAAACTAAACATCATTAAGATAGTAAGTTCCATTACCATAGTAAGTTCAACCATATGCACATAATTAATTTTTACTAATAAAATAAAATAAAAAGCTAAAATATTTCGGGAACTGTGATTTTGGATAAAATATTAATTCATCTAAAATTAGTAGTAAATATATTTTATGACTCTAAAACAAATTGGTATTTAATAATTTATAGTATGTTTGCTCAAAAAGTAATGTTTAACGTAGTGCACCAAAAAAGAAGAAGAAGTTGTTAGTTTTAGTTTAGTTAGATTCCTTAAAGCATCTCGATTGTTGTTAAGGAATGTAGTGTGAATTTAGTCTAAGTTTGTGTAACAACATGGAGAAGGCCATAGTGGTGCAGTTAATTAAACAACATGGGATTGTCGTCTGGGGTACAAATGGTGTTGCCTTTATCGACCACCTCCCAACCGTCATTATCTTTGTCGGCCACCACTGAAAGCAATTTAAACGACATTAGTTTTGTTGAATCGTTGATTTCAATGACATTCGCATTCCCTATGGTGAGTCCAATTCTAATGAAAAGAGCCAACAATGGCTCTGTCGTCTGGTGTTAAAAGGTACGGAGTACAATTTTTTCCGTTTTGAATGGGGACGTTGTAGCTTCTGCCTTGTGACTATAGGGTAAGAAAAATTAGTGGAATGGTAAACTTTGGTTCCCCTACCGCACAATATCCTAATTTTCCCTACTAACTACACTGTTGCAAGCAACCCATATGCTAACATAATTAACTTCAGCAAAATAATGTTGACCCTTCATAATTTTGTATCAATTTGTGTATATCTACACACACGTCTACTTTGGGAACACATGCGATGCACATGAAAATATTCAAGAATAATACTGATAATGTACACTCAAATCCTTACAATATAACATATTCAGCTTTTTTTTATTAACTTCATATAATTATCATAACAAACCATCAAGTTAAAATTATGTTATTGTAAAGGATTACTTGTTTTTGAAAAGTTATGTTCTAGTTTCCTTTTTTTTTTTTCAATTTATTCATTTGATTTTAAATCTGATTTTCGATAAAGCACAAATGATGCGAGTTTCACATAAATCTTGTATAGCATTTTGTTGTGTACACAATCATTTTATATGACTTTATCCTACTCACTAATAAACGTACGAAAATTTCGATTTTTCCTTTTCTTGAAATTCGTTTTCTTCAATTTCTTAATCCATATATTTATATTACTCAATAACTAAAAGAAATTCTAGAAATTTCTATAAGATAGAAGTATTTGTTGATGTTTGAAAAATGATATATAGTTATTCTAAAATTCTTTTTCTCTAACCCATTATGTTTCTTAACTTCTTTCATTGAATATTGTCATTTAAATATAATCAATATATAAAAATAAAATTAATTCGATGTCAAATAGTTTAAATTTTAAATGTTGTTCAAGTATTTCAATAAAGTGATGTGATAAGTTAATTTCTCGTCTTAAATCAAAATGTTAATTTCTCAACAAGTTTAGTGTATTTTACCTTTCCTAATTACTTAGCATCTAAATTACGTTATCTTATTTGTAAATAATGTATTCGCACTCTTTTGGATTAATTAGGATTCAGTCAACTTTTTGTGTCAATTTGCGTGCTCGTCTCCACCTTTTTGTTAACTAAATATATATCAATTTAAAGTGAAACAAAATTAAAAATACATCCTAAAAATTGGAAAAATATCAACTTTTGATTGACAAAATATCAACTTTTATATTATATTATATCAATTTATAATATAAAACATCATAAATTAGATTTTTTTTTTCAATTGACAAAAAAAGTGTAAATTGACACATAAATGACAAAAAGTTGATAGAATCCAAATTAACCACATTCTTTTATGATCTACAGTGAAAGAAAACTACCATCCAGATACTCGAAAAGTTGTAAACAATTGTGTTATTATAATTGAGAGTTCTAGATAAAAATTTTCTATACTCTATTTGAAGTAAATGTAAAATAAAATTACACACATTGTAGGTCTATACAAATTGCTAGTAAATCACCTCACCATATATACTAATATAGATAAGAGCAGTGGTTATTTTTTTTTTTTTGCCAATATACTTAAAATCCGGGAATAACTTGTTTCTCATATATCCTAAGAAATCTGATATTGTATCTACCAATACCATTAGTGACAACAAACACATTCTAAAATTTCTAAAAATTTTGGTAAGACAAAGAGATTAGAAAGAAAAATAAAAATTTAAGAACAGCAACAAAACCAATCGCATAGTTTGACCACCACGTACATACTTGAATTTTTCTTCACCAAAGATATTAAGGTGGTTAGCTAATGGAGTCTTGCAGGTTTGATACTTTAATAAAAAAAAAACTAATCAAGTCCTTAAAAGTAGTGCTTTATAATATTAGGATAAAATTCAGTCAAGTAGGAATTGATTGAAGTCGTGAAAATTATAGAACTATTCCAGTAAAGTACTACTTAATAATAAGACCCCAAGTCTTGAAGATAGTTGTACAATGTAATAGGACTGGACAATCCAACATAGAAGTGATGCTTAAAAAAGAAAAGAAAAAACAAAAAAAGAAATGTGGTTATAGTTAACAAATTCATTTGATTTGTACCAATTAAAAGAGCAATGGAATGCTAATAAACTATGTACGGTAAAAAAAAAAAAGTTAGTGGAATGTCAAGAAAATCTATTAAGTAAAAATTGGCTGATTAATGACCGGTGTGACAAAATACTTGGGAACCATTTTAAGATTCAAAATTAGAGAAACATAGCATTATTCTTCAACAAAAACAACAAAAAATTGTATGACGAAAGTAGAAGTTGTTGCCAAACAGGCCTCAATCATGAAACAATCATAGCAATAAAACATGAAAACCAGTAAGATATCAAATAAAACTTAAAAACATAATATTTCAATAAACTCTATATTAAGAGTTTAAAAAACCAAAAAACATAAACAAAAACAACAAAAAAAACAAAGAAATGTACACATGATTAAGAAGAAACATGAAAAGAGAAAAAGAAAAAAGAAAACACTTTCCCCAAAATAAAATGAAAAGACTTCGAAAAATTTATCAAGAACCAATCTCTGCAAATATGAATGTTCATATTTACTTACCATTATCGGTTGACTCTTGCATCTTCTTTCTTCTTCCTTTTTCTCTACGTATCTCTCTTTATTACATTATCGATTTATTACTCTTGATTAGGGATTACAGTATTTGTCCAGTAGACGATGACCCCCCCCCCCCCCCCCCCCCCCCCTTTTTTTTTTTTTTTAAAATAACCGCTGACCTCTTAGTTTTAGTTTAGGTAGACTCCTCATTATTATTACCTAATCCTTAATTACAGTCCACCAATAAGATATAAGGAATTACAAAAAAAAAAAAAAAGAAGTTAAAAGGAAACAATTCAAACATAGAGATATGAATGGTTAGAGTCCTAATCTACGGGAAGTTTTTGTGTACCCTCAAGGTAGCAACTATGTGGTGCCCCACACCCAATGTGGTAGCACCACACAGGATTGTTAGGCCATTTAATTTTTTGTGGTGGATTCCATTGTTCGTGTGGCGCGCTACTATTGGGTACGGAATACCAAGTGACATGCCATGTGGTACATTAGGGGTACCCAAAAATTTCTCTCTAATCTACATCTACTATCTAAGAAATTAAAAGTAAGAAAGGAAAAAAAAATTTTAATTTTTTTGTGGTGGATTCTATTATTCGTGTGGCGCGCTTTTATTAGGTACGGAGTACCAAGTGACATGCCACGTGGTATCTTAGGGGTACCCAAAAGTTTCTCCCTAATCTACATCTACTATCTAAGAAATTAAAAGTAAGAAAGAAAAAAATAAATTAAATTTTTTGTGGTGAATTCCATTGTTCGTGTGACGTGCTACTATTGAGTACGGAGTACCAAATGACATACCACGTGGTACCCAAAAATTTCTCCCTAATCTACATCTACTATCTAAGAAATTAAAAGTAAGAAAGAAGAAGGAAAAAAAAAAGACCCAATATCAACTTGAATTTAGCTAAGTCCTATAAGAGTTAGTTTAGTTAGATTCTTAGTCCATATATATATATATATACAAATATATGTAAACCAATACCAATGTCTCTAAAAGAGTAAATCATTACAAGCATAAACATGATATCACGGAGGGACAAAAAAAAAAGAAGGAAAGTAATAAGGTTTTTTTGTTTTTTTGGAAACAATCAATATATGTACACATTAGGAATAGAAGTTGTATTTCCTAAGTTGTTTCCTAATCTTAAACACAATGTATGTATATATAACATATATATCAATGTGGACGGCCTAAAAAAAATGGTAAAAAAAAAAAATAGCATACTAAACTTATTAAAACTTTAACAAAAATTAGTTAAGTAAAAGTGCACCGATTGATAAAAGTGTAAAACACTTATGGTCATCGGTGCACTTATATATATTATAGATATATTAAAAAACTATATAATTTTAGAGAAAATATGACATATCTCGTAAATAAGCTTGATAAATGATTATTTTATTATTAAACTATATAATTTAAAAGGACGCGCGAAAAATGTCGTTAAAAAGCTCGCCTAAGAGCTCACGAACACTTGAAAGCTAAAGCTCGTTTGAGTTCGTGAGCAAGCTCAAGAGCTCGTGAGAAAGCTCGCGAGCAGGCTAGGCTCGGCCTCGTATACACCCCTACTACAAAACTATAGAACTTCAAGACAAACACTTCCAGGGTAAATGCATTGCTAAAACAAAATCAACTGCTATATAGAAATCTTTAACAGCTTATATAATGGCAATACATATGTACATATATATATACACGTACTAAGTCTCCAACAGTGACCAAGATATTTAGCATATAGATTACCACAGATTCACAATCACTCTGCTTTGCACTCTTAAGATATGAACCTTGCAAAATAGTTTATCAGAAAATATAGTCCGGCAACTGGAGGGGAAACCGGGCCACTTCCACATTGAATGGGCCGCCTTTGGGATCTGTCAATCTGAAAGGAAGGAAAAAGAGAAAGAGAGAGGAATATAAATTACTGCTACTCAATACTTCGACGAAATAAAAGGGGTTAGACAAATGAAAAACGAAATCAAATACATATACTATAGGAGTGTGAGATAGACGGTTGCTCGGGTTTTATGATCCTCCTGTACCTTGAAGTAGATATACAAACCTAATATGTACACATATATATATGTAATCATCCACCAATTCGCACCTCTCTTCTTTCTCCATCTTCTCTTGTGCACAAGAAGTGATTTAACACCTTCAGAATTCGTCATGGGCATATACTCTCCTTCGAGGTAACTCTATTTTGTCAACTCAAAATTGCGATGAATTTTGTACATGGCCGCACGTGAGGGAGGGTGTCGAAGCTTGATATACATTGTTGGACTCATTCTGTAACAACTTAAGCTTTCGGAGTAACTAGTAATTCTACAAATTGGAACTCGAAATCTTTGCCAGCAAGGTAATGTGAAAAAAAAAACCGAGCCAAACGGTATTTTTCACATTGCCGGATGTTGCCAGAAAATGCTGACATCATCGCCAGCAACGTAATGTCATAGTGGAATGACGTCAGTGCATTCCTGTGTTTACTGCTGCTTATTTTAGTCTTCTACAAAGGTTTGGTTCAAGTTACTCTGATGCCAAGTTAAGATTTAAGGTTTATGAGACAGAAAGAGAGACAATCTAAAGGGGAATATTGGTAGTGTGTTTGGGTTTTCCCACACACTACAATCTATTATTTATACAATGCAACCACTATTTAGAAGATTATAATATTGCCCTTACTAACTAAACAGAAACAAAATAAGAACTCTCATATCAGCCACCTCACCCTTTTTTAAAAACCCCGTTCCGTTTAATAGGCAGGCGGGCACGAAATCCTTCCATCTAAGTTTAGGCACCCTGTCACATACCCAGATTCAATCCACCACTGTGTGCCTTCTTCCCATCCCTCCTGTCTGGCTAATTTATCCTTCAGAGGGAGATGGGGACCAAGAACCTATTCCCACAATCAACATAATCATAAGCTGGAAAAGGGACTAGAAATAGAGGTAGTCCAATCACCCGATAAGTTTCGAGTTTGGCCAAAACAAACAAAAAATCACTATCCAAAACAGAATCTCTCTATGAGAGAGAATATCAAGGTGAAGATACCAAAGTCCCTGTTAGATGTTGCAAAGTGTACTTTCCTTTACAAATGTTCAGACCCTTTTAAAACCCCCACAGAGCACTTCCTAAACCAACTTCTTTATGTGAGAAAAGTAATTTGTCAAGTTTTTTCCTCCTCAGCAGGCTGCTACTATAAAACAGTATGTCAAGCTTCTCGATTTGATCGTTACCAAATAATTGTATTTGAGGAACTAGTTACACTCTATTCCGAAGATTTTCCTCGCCAATGGAGAATGCAAGGGTACGCCAATTTGCATTTCGGAGCAGTGGGGCTCACTTTCTTTTCCTGACAAAGAAAGCATACGGCTAGAATAGCCCTACTGGACTCTAGATTTCTTGAGGACCAACATGCTCGTATTGCCACTGTCCAGACCACATTGAATGTTGATACAATTATCACTTCACCATACACTCATCAAAATATTTACTACAACTCCAATAGATCACTATCCCCCTGGTAAAAAATGAGCTCTGTCTGAGTTGTAACTTTCGCCCAAACTACCAAGTACTACCCTATCTTTGCAAATGTGCTTGATCAGGAACTATCACATCATTGGAGTGTGAGTCATAAAAATAAACCATACAAGCTTGTATAGAATTGATGTACTCCGAGAGAAAAACATCTAGATACGGCGAGTAGGAAGTTTCAGCAAACAGGAGATGTCTTGGAATTGATGTTGAATCAATACTAATTAGAAGTGACACATTCGGATTCTTCTGTAGTGGTACGACTGAGATACTCCATGCTTTGAATATGTTATCTCCTACTTGGAATTCACAGCTGCAGGTAGTTGCCAGGAAGCTAAATACTATAATCACAAAGGAATAGCTCGTCACGGATGCTTTTTGGTGTTCATTATGCTGGCCGTGAAACATGGGAGTCATTGTACAAGTTTGATCAGGTTTCTTATATTGCTAATGATATTTTTCTGGATTATTTGGCTGCTTGATCTGTGCAATGGTTTTCCCATTGTTGATTTATCTCAAAACCAAAGAGAAAGAAAGACTCTTTACAAACTTTTTCTTGAACTTCAGATATCTTCAAAATAAATGAATAGTCGCCATTCGTGGATAAGATTACTTCTCTAAGACCAGGCGAGAGATAGAATGCAGCTACAAACACAACCCAAGGAACCCTCACTTTCCGGAAAAAAAAAAACCTAAGGAACCGTTGATTCTAGCCAATCAAGACACAAACCTAGCACCTATTCTTGAACCACGGTGCAATGCCAAGCTGACACTAATCTTCTCACTAAGCAGTGGAACTCCATGGCCATATTCTTAACCAAGGCAGACCACATGCACCAAAGGTGAGATGAGTATACATCGGACCCCACTAAAAACCACATATCACACTTTCACACTTATTAAATGCCACATGTCAACATGGCCTGGGTGGCAGAAGGTGCTTGCTGTGCATATGCCACAACGGCGATTTTGTCGTACTACATGGAAAGGTGGGGCCAAGTACCCACGAATAAATATATACAGCCGCCTATTTGATACCATTTTGGCAGGGGGTTAAATACATTTTACACCCTTGTAGTTTGACACATGTGTCAGTTTGGTCCCTGTAATTTAGAAAGTGTCACTTTAGTCTTTGTAGTTTCGTAAGTATGTCAAATAAGTCTAATAAGTCCTTTAGTCATGGATAATTTTGTCACTGAAAGTAAAACAATTGTCACAAAAAGTGTTTGAGGGATTAAAATGACACTTATGAAACTACAAGGACTAAAATGACACCTTCTAAACTACAGGGACCAAATTGACACAAAGGACAAACTACGACGGTGTAAAATGTAGTTAAGCCTTTTAGCAGGTATATTAAGAGCCCATTTGGGACAGCTTTTTCAAGGCCAACAATCACCTAAACCTAAGGATTTAAAAAGTTGTGACCGTTTGGATTAGCTTTTTCACAGCTTTTAAAAGAATCTGATTCCTTTTTAAAGCAAAAAAACAGCTTTTTAAAAAGGCTCCAATTGGTAGCTTTTTAGAAAATCCATTGATCCAAAAAGCGATTATTTTATAATCTACCCCAAATGGGCTCTTAGTATGTTCGTTTCAGAAATGCAAAGCTGAACTAAATGTCAAGAACATGTGGCATACCTTCCAGGTACAAATGTGAAAGAACCTTCAATGGACCCTGTAGATGATAATAGAGGTGTACAACTCTGGTAAACAAATTCTTTCTTTCCTGGACGTAACAGTGGAAACTGCAAATAAGCGAAGAAACAAGTTTAAACACTACTAGATGCATATCATGGAAAAAGTAGCCATCTCCGTTTATTTGCCTAGTCCATTCGAGAAAATTTGAGAGCTATATAACATCTGAGATAATAAGGTTGGAAAAACAGTCTAGAATCAGGTGAAAAGAAGCAATTCTGTTCATTACAGACTCACAGTTTCCAAATTCCCAAGTTCACCCATATCATCCATGCAACAAGGTTATGCGGGTAGTAGCAATCTCTCTCATTTAGCAATAAACCCTGATTGCACTTTTGGTTTTTTGAACTTCACGTTTTCTTAGCTGTTACTGCACTATGGTACATCTAGTCTTCACTTGGATATATTGGCTTTTGGTTTCTCATGTTCACAAAGTGAAAGTCTTTCACATTCTCACCCTCTAAGACAACTTCCACTAAAGGAGCTGTGTCGGCTGATTCCAGTTCTTGTCCAATTGTACACTTACGTTCTATTTGGTTCATTGATTTAGGCTTAGTTTGGCCCCTATTTTGGTGCTTCTCCTTTCTTAAAGCACAATTCCATGTTAATTCATTTGGTAACTAGTTTATGAGTGAACTTAGGACTTTTTGGGGGGAGCTTTTAGGCTTAGTTTGGCCCCCATTTTGGTGCTTCTCCTTTTTTAAAGCACAATTTCATGTTAATTCATTTGGTAACTAGTTTATGAGCTTTGCAAAAATTGAACTTAAGGCTTTTTTGGGGAGAGCTATGGAGCTTTTAAAAGCTCAAGAATGGAGCTTTTAAAAGCTCAAGGTTGCTTTTTGGTTTCATGATGTCTTTTTGAAGAATAGTGTGTCACTTGTATAAAATTATCAAACAACTTAGTAATAAACTTTATAAGCTCCTTTTAAAAAGCCACATGGGGGCCAAACTAAGCCTTAAAAGCTCTAGAATGGAGCTTTTAAAAACTCAAGGTTGCTTTTTGGTTTCATTATGTTTTTTGAAGAGTAATGTGTCACTTGTACAAAATTATCAAACTTAATAATAAATTTCATAAGCTTACTTTTAAAAAGCCACGTGGGGGCCAAACTAAGCCTTAGCGAGGGAAAGGAAGGAAAACACTTTTGTTTGGTTTTTAAGGAAAATAGAAAGGAAAAGAAAATATGGTGAGAAATTGATTAAAGGTTTTTTTTTTTTTTTTTTGGAAAATGAAATTCTTTAAAGATTTTGAATTTTATGTTTCACTACCCTCCCTTTTTTCTTAGGTTACAATTGCATTTTAGAAACTTTTAAATCCTAAAGGCTAATGTTATTAAAGCATGGAGGAACCTCATGGGAAAAGACAAGGGAATTGATTTTCCTTTCCTCGTTCTTTTCCTTTTCTGAAGTGACTCACACTTCACTACACAAAAATAATAAAATGTAATCAGCTTTACAGGGAACTGTTTGTTTTCACAAGGCAATAAAGAAACTGGTTTTGCAAATTTCTTCTTCTTTATGCCATTATAAGTGCAATCTCAGATTTCATATCAAATTAGCCCCGGTTAGATTTACAATACAATATTGAACTAATAAACCATTCAGCCCATACAATTATCATTTTTTCAGGTTAGACCCAAAATAGTTTGGTCAATAGATCGGTTTCATTTTGTTTTAACTAGATAATGAATCAGGGTTAGCAGCCCGATTCAAATTTCCCTTGTGATCACACAGGCAGAATGAACAGTTCATACCATTCCTCATATGCTAAAACCTGGACCGGACAGGAGTTTTACCAGTAAAAAGCTGAAACTAATACCAAGTAAAGAAAAATTACCAGGGGCAGTATGGTTGCACAAAGCAATAGCGAAACGTTTTGCAGTTTTTGTTTAGCTGGGCTCGATATGCACATTCTCACATTTGATAATCAAATTGGCCACTGCTAGACTTCTCATACAAGATTTAACTAATAAAGAATTAAACCCAATAATGTTCATTACTGCACGTTAGATGAAAAATAGTTTGGTCAATGGACCAATTTGCCCTTGTGATTGAACAGGCAGAATGAACGGCTCTCGACTGTTCATCCACCCGAACTCATGTTATTCTACTTCTACATCACTAAACCTGGACTGAACAGGAGTTTTCACCAGTAAAAAGCTTTTTAGATTAAGAGCCTGTTCTGCTTAGCTTTTAAAAATAATCACTTTTTGGAATAAGAGAGTTTAAAAGCTACAAACTGGAGCTTTTTAGTTGATTTTAGCTCTAAAAATGTATCAGATTTTTCAAAAAACTGTGAAAAATTAAACATTCACTTATAAGTGATCGTTGGCTCTGAAAAAGCTATATCCCAAATGGGCCTCTAAATACCAACTAAACAAAGATTACCACCGTGATAACAAAAATATAAATGACGACAAGCCCACCTTTCCTATTACTGCTTCTCCTCTGACATCAGATACCACAACATCATTAGCACAGATGAGCCAGTGTCTCGAATACAGTTGGCAAGAGCTGAAGGGCATTCCATTAATGATGCATCCTTCGGGCGAAAGGGACAAGCGGATTGAATAAGAAAACCAATACTTCTCAGAGTCATGCTTAAGGTTGCACAGTTCCGGCGCCAACACAGCAGATGCACGGACCTGAAGTCAAATTATCATATCTCAGTCCTCAAATTAAGAACAGCGAGGATCATTCTTGTCAAATCGTGAATAAATTTGCTAAACTTGTGAATCGTATCGAATCGTGAATCATCAGATTCAGTTTTTCTAAAAATAACATGTATGTATACACCGTATCCATGTAAAAACACATTTACATTGCTTAAAAATGAACGAAACAACAATTTAATCACAAGTTTCATGCAAATTCAAGGTTCAAAATGTAAAAGTTTTCCATGTAAAATGTACAAACTTAGCAGTTCGAAATAATGAATAATGCATCGTATCATAGTCAGTCATATGAAACTCAAATCGACACATGAATCAATAGATTCGAACAACCGTGGCGAGGACTACGCAACAGAAGCAGCAGCACAAGCAACAAAAGGAAATTGATGGTAATAAATATCAAGTAGTAAATTTGTAATAGCTTAAAAGAAGTCAAGGACCAATAATTGCAATTGAGACGGAAATGTTTCGTGTTACATTATTTACGTCGTATAGAGTTTGCAAACTTACACACAGCTGCTAGAAAGAGTCATCAAGCTTGCAACTGCATGACACCATTATGACACTCAATGCAAAAAGTATTATGTGAAGCACGACGAGGAAAAAAGTTCTAAACATAGAGAATAACATCATCACGATTTTCACAATCCAAGATGTTAATAGCAAAAATTTAATATCTATTTTTTTTTTCTCTTTTTTTCCATTTTTGTTTTTGGTGGAAATCAAAGCCCACTGGCTTCGGACACTCCAACAGGAGCAGAAGATACAAGGGGCATGGGGGAAGGCCATGGTACCCCCAAAATTATATAAAAATTCTAGTTTTGCCTATACAACTTTTAAAAATCATAAGTAGTCTACGAAGCACGGGTGCGGAGAGTTTGGCAATTTTCCCAAAAGTAAGGGTGCGGGTGCGGCGTGGTACTTTTATAAAATATGAAAACGATATGTTTATAAATTATTATATATGAACCATTCTTCTAGTTTTCATGTATTTTTTTTTCTAATTAAGCCACAAATAAAAATTAACAAGAGAGAGAGAAAGAGAGAGAGAAAGGGTTGTGAAGGAGAAACGAGGTGAGTTACATAAGCATATACACGCATGCACATGTTTACACATAGCATTGTTAGGGTTATTTTGTTATTAGGTTTTATTTTTATTTTGTTATGAGTTCAAGGACCTATTTGTAATATTTGGTTTCTTCTTATTTGTGGTTAATATAAAAGGTCCTAACTTATGTTAGAAACCTAAGCTTTACCAAAATATTGTGTTTGACATGGTATCAGAACCAATGGAAACCCACCAACCCTAACCACCATCTCAGCCCCTCCCAGCCACCATCGCCGCTTCTTTCTCACCTCACTAGCCTCGCCGCAGCCCCTCCTCATTCCACCAACCTTGCCGCAGCCCCCCCTCACCCCACCAACCTCGCCGCAACCTCCCTTCTCCTTCCTGCCTGCGCCGTAGCCTCCTATGCACCTATAAATCCTAGCCGCAAGTCCTGGCCATTCCACCCTAAGTTTTCATCCTTTTTTTTTTGGGTACAATCTTAGTCTGCTGGTTTGATTTAACTTAGTTTTACCACTTTTTCTTTTCAAACTTAGGGTTTTCCCTTTTTTTTTTCCTTTGGGTGCCCTTATTGATCCTTGAATTGATCTATTTGACCTGTGGGTACCCATCTCCTTCGTCTTCCTTCATTTTTGTGTGTGGGTTTTCCATTCGAGCCACGGAATCATGACTGGCCTTGACAAACCAATGGCAACTGAACCAATGGCCGCTATCACTCCTGTTCATACTGTGGTTACCCCCTTGGATCCCAATATCAAAATTACTACCGTTCCATTCAATGGCCAAAATTACTTGAAATGGTCACAGGCGGTATAACTCTATCTGACGGCTGGTGGGAAGATGGGACATCTTGATGGGCGTGTTACCGCCCCTTCCACTACTGATCTTGGATATGATAAATGGGAGATTGAGAACTCTATTATCATGTCTTGGCTCATCAATTCCATGGTCCCCGAGATTGGTGAGAGTTTTTATCGCATGAAGACACCAAGGGCTATTTGGGACACAGTTGCCTCCACATTCTTTCGTCGGGGGAACTATGCTCAGGCATTTGAGCTGCTCCGCTCCATTGAGCGTTCGGATCAGGGTGATATGAGTGTCATCCAATACTATACCTCACTTGCTACTAGTTGGGATCATCTAGATCACCTACACTCCTTCCAGCCAGCTTGTACTACTGATGTGGAGGAGTACCAAAATTTCTGAAAAGGCAACGGGTCTTTAAGTTTCTTCAAGAGCTTCATTCCGATTATGATGCTGTTCATAGTCGGGTTCTTGGGATGGACACTCTGCCCCCTCTTCAGGAGGCCTTTGCTTATGTTTAGAACGAAGAGAGTCATCGTTCTGTGATGCATCCACCTGCTTCCATTGAGCGCCCTGCACTTGTGTCTTTCCCGCCTAGGAAGGGGACCCAGCGGCCTACTCCTTCAGACCGACCTGTCGTGATTTGCGGTTATTGTCATCGGCCCCATCATACTCGAGTCAATTGTTGGAGCCTTCATGGTCATCCCCCTGGTGCTCGGCGAGGTCGTGGAGGTAGTCGTGGGGGCGGTCGTAGGGCTGAGGAGGTAGTACTCGTGCTCATCATGCTTCTACCGATACTGAGACTACATCGAGCGGTGATATTGCTCCTACTTCTGATCAGGGCCCGTTATCTCCTGTCGAGCTTGACATTC
Source organism: Hydrangea macrophylla (assembly GCA_033977485.1). Classification (NCBI taxonomy): domain Eukaryota; kingdom Viridiplantae; phylum Streptophyta; class Magnoliopsida; order Cornales; family Hydrangeaceae; genus Hydrangea; species Hydrangea macrophylla. The sequence continues at coordinate 70,150,427 of CM066986.1, read as the reverse complement.
TCAAGAATTTGATGACCCGGTGTACTTCATCGGCAACTGCTAGTACCTCATCCTCTTTTGCACAATCAGGTAACATTGTCACACCTGCAAGAGCTTTTCTTTCCCTTTTATCCTCCCATTAGATTATTGATTCAGGTGTTTCTGACCATATATCTTGGTCTTCTGATTCTTTTTGTGATTATAAGCCCTGTTCAGGTCAGGACAACGTTAGAATTGCCGATGGTACCTTTCCTCTGTCTCGGGGAAAGGTCTTATTCGTGTCACTCCTTCTTTATCCCTGACTTCTGTTTTACATGTCCCTAGTTTCTCTCATAATCTTTTATCCTTAAGTCGTATTACTCGGGATTTGAATTGCTCGGTAACCTTTTTTTCCCTCTCATTGTGTCTTTCAGGATCTTATCACGAAGAGGGTGATTGGCAGTGGTACAAAAACATAGGGGTTTTATATTCTGGAAGAGGGGGAGAAGACTCTGGAGGGAGAGAGGCTTGGTACTAATATCGTCGTTTCGAAAAATAAAGCGGAAGATTTAGTCCTTTGGCATAGGAGATTAGGCCACCCCTCTTTGTCTTTACTTAAATATGTGTTTCCTTCTCTTGTTGGAAATACTGGCAATCCAAACTCTAATACTTTTAGTGATGCTTGTGAACTTGGGAAACATTTTCGAGCTTCTTACGCTCCAAGTAATATTAAAAGTTTTGTTCCTTTTGCATTAATACATTCTGATGTTTGGGGTCCTTCTCGGACTATGTCCTTGAAAGGTCAGACGGTTTGTGTCTTTTATTGATGATTATTCTCGTACCACGTGGTTGTATATAATGAAAGAAAAACAAGAAGTTTTCTCCATTTTTCAAAATTTTCACAAAATGGTAAGTACCCAGTTCGGGGTGGTGGTAAAGGTCTTAAGGTCTGATAATGGGGGTGAGTATATAGATTCGGGTCTAGGTAAGTATTTCGGTTCCCATGGGATTATCCATCAAACTTCTTGGACTAACACTCCACAACAAAATGGAGTGGCTGAGTGTAAGAATCGTCACCTTCTTGATGTAGCCCGGTCTTTACTCTTCCAAGTTCAAGCTCCTCGCTTGTATTGGGGTGAGGCGGTGTTAACCGTAGCTGACCTTATCAACCGTCTCCCTACTCATGTGTTAGCTAGGAGAACACCTCCGCATGTGCTATCTCACTCTTCCCTATCCTCATCCATTCCTTCTCGTGTCTTTGGTTGTGTTTGCTTTGTTCATAACCTCAGCCCTACCCGTAACAAATTCGACCCTCGTGCCATTAAGTGTGTGTTTGTGGGTTTACTCCTCCACTTAAAAGGGCTACAAGTGCTACCATCCCCCGTTTAGGAAATGGTTGGTCACTATAGATGTCACATTTCATGAGTCCCATTCTTACTTTCTTGACTCTTCGGTACCTCTTCAGGGGGAGACGAGGCGTGAAGAGATACCGTTTCTGCCTACGATGATTGAGGCAGAGAGAGTTGAGACAAAAGAGCCTGAAGTAGGGAGAGAAAGTGAGGAAAGTGAGAGGGAGCCTGAAGAAGAAGTGGAAATTGAGAGGCAAGGGGGGAATGAGTTGAGAATTTATTCTAGGGGAACATGAAGTAAAAGAAAAATTAGAGAGACTCCAGAAGTTAATACTACTCTTGCTCCTCCACTGCCACTGTCACTGTCACTGCAACTGCCACTGCCTGTCTCTCTAAGTGATGAAGATTCAGGTAATCCCTCTAATACACCATCTCTTGACTTAGAAGATTTAGATGTTCCAATTGCTGTTCAAAAGGGTGTTCGATCTTGTACGCAACATCCTATATCTAACTTTGTGTCTTATTCTCACCTCTCTCCTCCCTATAAAGCCTTCCTTTCAAAAATTTCCTCTATAGTGTTACTAACTATGTACAGGAAGCTCTTGCTGATTCCAAATGGAAACATGCCATGATCGAGGAGATGAAAGCTTTTCGAAAGACTGATACTTGGGAGTTGACCATGTTACCTAAAGGAAAGAGGACTGTGGGGTGCAAGTGGGTATACACTGTGCAGCATCGGGCTGATGGTCCTATTGAGAGGTATAAAGCATGTTAGTGGCAAAAGGGTTCACTCAGACCTACGGAGTTGATTATGAGGAGACCTTTGCTCCTGTCTCGAAAATGAACTCAGTTAGAATCCTTCTTTCCTTAGCAGCTAATCAGGATTGGCCACTTCACTAGTTTGATGTGAAGAATGCCTTATTGCATGGTGATTTAGAAGAAGAGGTTTACATGGATATTCCTCTAGGTTTCGAGGACTCCAAAACAGATGGGAAGGTATGTAGGCTTAGAAAATCACTGTATGGCCTCAAACAGTCCCCTAGAGCCTGGTTTGAGAAATTCACACAGGCTATGCTTTGGTTTGGATACAGACAGAGTCATGCAAATAACACATTGTTCATCAAACACTCATCGCAGGAACTGCTCTTATTGTTTATGTTGATGATATTGTGCTAACATGAGATGAACTGGACGAAATGGAGAGGTTGAAGAAACAGTTGGCCACTGAATTCGTGATTAAGGACTTGGGTGCTTTGAAGTTCTTTCTTGGGATCAAACTCGCAAGGTTCAAACATGGGATTTTTATTTCCGAAGGGAAGTATGTCCTTGGCTTGTTGAAAGAAACAGGGATGCTTGGCAGCAAAGCTTGCGATACTCCTATGGAACAAAATCAGAAACTTGGCGATGATAGTAGTGGAGAATTAGTGGACAGGATCAAAGACTCGTTGGTAAGCTCATTTATTTGTCTCATACTCGTCCAGATATTGCCTTTGCAGTAAGTGTTGTCAGTCAGTTCATGCATTCCCCACGAGAGTCACATCAAGAGGTTGTGTTCCGGATTCTGCGGGATTTGAAGTCTGCTCCTGGAAAAGGCTTGCACTTTGCGAGACATGACCACGTAAGGGTGGAAGGGTACACTGATGCAGATTGGGCTGGTTCCATTACAGATAGGAGGTTCACTTCAAGGTACTGCACGTTCATAGGAGGTAATCTTGTTACCTGGAGGAGTAAGAAGCATAATATAGTAGCCAAGTCAAGTGCAGAAGCAGAATTTAGGGCTATGGCCCAAGGTATTTGTGAACTATTGTGGATCAAGTCTTTGCTGAAAGACTTGAAGATTGAACTGACAGATTCTATGAAGCTATATTGTGACAACAAAGCGGCAATCAGTATAGCTCATAACCCTGTTCAACATGATAGAACAAAGCACGTGGAGATTAATCGACACTTCATCAAAGAAAATATTAGTAGTGGTACTATTTGTGTTCCCTTTGTGAAGTCCTGCGATCAAGTTGCTGATATTCTCACTAAAGCCGTTGGGAGTCGTCCATTTCATACTATCCTGGACAAGCTGGGAGTGAGAGATATTTTTGTACCAGCTTGAGGGAGAGTGTTAAGAGTTATTTTGTTAATAGGTTTTATTTTTATTTTGTTAGAAGTCCAAGGACCTATTTGTAATATTTGGTTTCTTCTTACTTGTGGTTAATATAAAAGTTTCTAACTTATGTTAGAAACCTAAGCTTTACCAAAATATTGTGTTTTGACAAGCATAACCAAACAGAGCCTAAGGCTATGTGAACACATGGCGGCCATGGAAGCTCAAGTTTGAGATTGAAATTGAAAATTCAACCTCAACAAGATCACTTAAAACTACAACCAAACAAACCCTTAAGACCCTAAAAAAATAAAAAATATATATTTTTTTCTTACTTTTATCAATTGTTTTTGAAACACCAAGTTTTTAAAATTATTTTAAAAGTTTATTTTTCCCTAAAAAAACCCTCTTGCCACACCCACTCCCGCACCTGACCGCACCCAAAACACTAGAAGAACTCACAAATCACCCAGTCGCACCCGCAGTAGGTGTGCACAAGTGCGCATGGGGTTACCTTTTCAAAGCACCCGTGCTTCATAGTAGGTAAGGTAGTATATATATTGGCCCTGCAAATAAAATTAATTTGCATATTACCCTAATAATTTTTTTATTTTTACAAAATGGTCTAGGTAAATATACATATTGCACCATTAATTGTAAACCAACTTAAACCAAACCTTTAAACTCTCAAAACGCCAAAAATCCTCATAGAGCAAAATTGTAATTTCTTTTATACTAAAATTCAACTCAAAAATATGGATAAGTAGACGCAAAAAATTTCTTCGAGGAACCCCCGTTTGAGCCCTATTGCACACTAGACCAAAGCCAGTATACTCAGCCCCCCCAAGTGCACATTCCTGGTTCTGCCCCTGACTCCAACTCCCAATAAATCTAAGCTATCTAAATAATTTTTGCTGCAACATAAACCTGTCTCATGTTTGTCCTGTATATGAATTGTTTAGGAACTTCAATAAGCTTTTTGGTATGCCACATGGCATTCTGGATCATGGAGGTATTTGAGCTGGATGAAATGCCCTTAGCAGTTATGGATCATGTTGCTCTCGAGCCAACTTTATCCGTCATGAAGAAAAGAAAATTTGCAAGAAATTTACCACACTTTCACAAGAGAGTTTTATTATTCATAACTAAAGCACATACATTAGATTTTCCGGAAAAAAAAAAGCACATACATTAAAGAAATACCCTCACGAAAAAGTCTAATGACAAAAATTCCCTTATTACATGACATGGAACACTTAAAAGATAATAATTGCAACATCCATAGTTACGATTCTTCAGTTTTCACTAGTAAACTGGGTGCAAGAGAACATTAGCAGAATATTCTACATGAGGCAAAAATGCATTGACCCTAAACTGACTTAATACGTAGCATAGATATTGACTTGTTAGAAATGAGCTATTCTTACACATGTATAATTTCAGTCCTACATGCAACACAAAGAAGCTTGACGTTGGTGCAGGGAATTAACAATCATAGTTAATGTTCAGGAGTTGGACTTTTCTTGACAGCTATACACATGTTGAACACATAAAATTAAAGAAGGCTTTCTAAACAGACAAATAATAATGTTGGCAAGACAATAAAAATTGTAGAGAGGCGCTAAGCTCCAGAAAATTCTAACCACCAGAGAGAGAGAGAGAGACGTTTTCCTCTGATTGCAGTAGCCAAGGATACAGGGTTTTTTTGGTTTTGGGTGGGGCTGATACTATAACGTCGCGTTAAGAAAACAAAATTCCTTGCAAAATACATTCTGGGAAGACTCTAATGCTGATATGGTGTTGATAAACCGCTTTTGTTGGACACACCACGTGGATGTCAAAGTTTAATAGTCCATATACTACTTGACATAACACATTCCTCGCCACACTATCCAGGCTCAACTTCCCGAGATGTCAAGATGAAACCTACATGAGCTCTTATGTCCTTATAGACAGGTGATATTCTCTTGGTAGCAGAATGGTATGACCATAGCAACGTATAAAATCCAACATCCCAACACCCAAAGGAAGGAAACAATTAAGAAAGGCAATGAAAACAGCTACGAAGCAAGGACATGGAAAATCCCCAAAGAAGTGATGACACCACAAGCCGGCAATATGGACTAATTTTTTTTTTTACTATTTTATGTCCAATTCTTTTGTATTTCCAACATGTATTTGTTCAAAACATTCAAATTTTTTGGTCTTAAAAAGATTTGGAAAAAAATTATAAAAAAAAAAAGGCAATTAGATCAAAACGCTGCGTTTTTGTATTAAAAAAATAGTAATAAAACAAAAATTCCCTCCCTGTACCTCTGCCATGTTGGAGCCGTATTCGACACTAGAATAAAATAAAATAAAAAAACAGGACACAGCTTTTCCATGTTCGACACTTTCTCAGACACTCGCACGACGCCATTTTTTGAAGTGTTTGTGCTTCATGGGTGGTTCGGTTACCTGAACGCCATTAGTTACTGCGGTGGAGCAGAGTGCAGTTTCTTCGGGGAACAAATTGATGCTTTTGACTTTTCCTTCCTCACGGAGTTTAATGATGCCACTTTGTAAGCGACGGCCATGTTCTTCTAACCATAATAACATAGCATCCTGTTGCTGACTATCTCGGGAATTGTGAACCGAATTTATTAATGTATTTGGTACACACGGAATCATTTCCCCTTCTGTAAGATTTTGGGTACCCACATAAAGTTGGCCGTTGCTACAATTCAGGAAGAAGCTTTTTTCATAGAAAGTTGAGGAGACGGCCACGAGTACATACTTAGATCTGCTGTTAAAAACATCCTTTGTCTCTATAATCACCTTACTTAAAGGCAACAAAAACACATTAATGTGGCGCTCATAGAAAGAGTAACCTCCTATGAGGCCCAAAGGACTTCCGTTCACATTTCTGGTTGTTATTTCTTGACCATCGCAAAACCGATAAAGCAGCTTTGTGGGTAGCGGCAGTTTTACTTGCAAACACTTTTCCAACTCTTGTATTTCATCCTCTGATGCACCCTTCCGAAGAGTAACTGCAGCCTCGGGGAAATTTACCGTCAACCAACCTTTGAGTTTGCCCCAACATCTTTTTACTCGTTTAACCAGGGACCAGGGATACATGCCAAAAGCTTCCCTCCATATTTTGTATGCTTCCTAGAAAGAGAGGGAGAGAGTATCAGTAATGTTGCATTTGGAACAGAGTAATTTTTCTTCGAAGAGCATGCATCAATATTGATATACTTTAGACACAGAACAGAGAAAGGGACAAAAGAGGGGTAGAGATGGAAATGAAAACATGATAGAGTGAGAGTTACTCCCCAAAAGCGGGGTTCAGATGGAAATAGAAACATGGTAGAGTGAGAGTTGTTCGCTTTGAGGAGCATGAGGTACCTTCAACACTGAAGTCACGTCCTCGTACAAAAAACACTATCTCCAACTTAAAGCGAAAGCAAGTAAGATTAGCCATTTTGAAAAAGGAAAAAGTGTATCAGAATGCATCTTCTAAATAATTTGAAATGAAGCATATAATGTATATCATCGGTGAGAATGCATGCTCATGATGTCACTGCAAACACACCCTACGTCACCAATTCCCAATCAAGAAACAAGAATAGTAAGTTGCCAAGCGATTTTTATAAATGAAGCATCCAAAAATTATAAGATAGTACGAACACGTTAGAACTAAGATATTTATTAGGGAATACACACCAGTAGAGCCAGATGAGCTGGGTCCAAGGAAGCACAGATTCTTCTAACAGACTGAAGAAGCCGCACCAGATGCGCAGCCGGAGTCATACTGGTGTGGATTCTTCTTTGGTGCTGCAAGGTGTTTGTTTTAATTTTTTATTTATATGACAAAATTAGGGAAATTTTAAACACATTGGGGTTAATTCAAGAATTCTGGGAGTTGGATTAGGCTTCAAAAGGCTAGTGTTGCTAATGTGGCCTTCACGTTTGTTATTCATGTCTTAATTAAATAGAAAAATAATAACAATGTAACTGTTGAATAGTTCATATTCCTATATATAAGTATATTCTTTAATCTTTTATACAACTACTCCCCCGCATTCGCACTAGTGCTTCCTTGGCTCGGTCATACTAGACCGCACCCAAACTAGGTTCATGCATTCATATATCAAGTAGCCCCACTATATCTAACGTCGTCAACTTGTCAGCATCCCTGTATATACAAGCCAGCCCTAAACTCAGTTCATAAGAATCATGCTCGGCAAAGCTGTCATTGATGATTAAGCTCAAACATTCAATATTTAACTCAGCTCACATTATTTTCAGGCCAGACACAGGTGTCTTAAGGTGGTCAACCCAACTATTATGATTACCAGTTCTCATCATTTATGGTTGGAAGAGTTGAAGGATAGAAAAGTGGCAAAACCTGTCATTATGACGGATGCCAGTTCTTTGTGCATGAAGGAACTCTAAAAAAAGATTAACATAATATGTAAATGATTGCAATAGGAAGAGTTGCAAAATATGCAAAAGAATTGATTTTCCATAAATAAAAAAAAAATCCAATTTCTCTCGGAAAACACCTCCAATGTAAAAACAGTGAATAACGGATATAAATACTATATACACATAAAAACAGATGTCCAGTTCTTAAAATGAACTCAATACTCGTAACAATTTACCAAAAGTTTCATGCAATATCAAAGCTCAAAATGTCGAACATTTTCCCATTAAAACTCCAGAGTTTCAAATTTTAAATCATGAATCATATTGAATCTTGTTCCATTTGGGTTGTATGATAGTCGAATTGACTCGTGAATCGACCGAATCTAACAGCCAAACTTGTGACCAGAACAGGACAGAATGCTACTTCAGTTCCATTGCAGCCCTAACACACTAATCTGAAGCATAAAATTACTCCTGGCAGCTAGGAAATCCTAGCGACATTAATTTGGTCCAAGTGGATAATTCCAATAAACTGAATTCGACAATAGTTACAATTGATGGTTTCTTTAAACACAAAAGGCAGAAAAGCTTTCAGATTTTGGGGCCATTACCTAATGGTGGTCTGCTCAATAAGATGTTAGGAAGCACAAACCTACTTTTTCACATTACTTGAGCCACAGCCTCAGCTTCAGCTTCAGCCTCAGCCTCGGCCTCGGCCTCAACCATCTACACATCCTGAGCCTGAGCCTGAGCCACAGACACCACTGCATCCTATTGTGTATGCATTTGATGATACGACAGACTATTATAGGCCTTTCACTCCAGGGGGTACTCAGAACCATATATCGCCGATCCGTGACTTCTCCATCCCACAGTACACATATACAGATGCACCCGCCACCACATGATCCTATATCACTAGCTTCAGCTTCACAGTTCCAGGAGATAGTGGAGAGGTTGATGCAGGTGGAGGCGGAGGAGATGCAGGTGGAGGCGGAGGAGTTGCAGGTGGAGGCGAGGGAGACGACTGGACATGATACCTCCATGGCGGAGGAGACACAGGAGGGTTTGACACAGGCCGAGCCTCAAGTACAACTTCCGGTACGTGCAGTTAACGCTAGGGGTAGAGGTCATCGTGGCCGGAGAGGGAGAGGGAGAGGACGTGGTGGAGGTCGTGCCGCTGATTTCGACATGGGGGAGGGAGAGGCAGTGGTAGGGGTTCACAGGTCATTCAGGAAGAGGCTCCAACACAGGAGGAGGTTCCACTTGCGGAGGATCCACCACAGGAGATTCTACTTACGGAGGATCCACCACATGATGTTCCACATGTGGAGGAGGGTCCGAAGAGAACGAAAAATGTTCCGCGGTGTGGGAAACATTAGCGCTTTTTGTTTATTATTTTGATGTATTATACACAAAATTACACAATCTGTATATATATAATTTTTTGTTTATAATTGTGTACATCTCTCTCTCCCTCTCCTCCCTCTCTCACAATCTGTATAATACACATCTTACTGGATTGATTAAAACATTATTTTTGATATTGTTGGTTGTCGATGTATGTTGGTTGATATATATGCTGGTTGCATTGTGAATGAGTATTGAATTACGAATGAGTTAACAATTCAATGAATTCATTACAATCATCTCTACCTCACTCCTAAGTGGCACTAGGATTCATTGACATTTTAACCGGACCCCATAGTGCCACTTAGGAGATAAATAGAGATGGTCCGTAAATGAGTTGTAAGAGTGAGTTGATTGTGAATTTGAATGTGATCTTCTTTACAGGGAAGGGTTGCTGAAATGAAATTGCTGCAGAAATGGAAATGCTTATAGAGTCGCTATTTTAAGTAGCGACTTCTGTGTGTATCTAGAATTCGCTATTTGAAGTTGCGAGTTCTGTCCGGAAATTCTTTTAATGAAGTCGCTAGTTAAAATAGCGCTTTATATAAGTCGCTACTTGAAGTCGTGCTTTCTTTGTGATGAAGTCGTTACTTGAAATAACGACTTTAGAATGTGATGGGTTTGGGAAATAAGTTGAAAACGGGAAAATATGACCGAACAGTGATGGGTCAAAAACTCCTGATCTATAATTTCAAAAAGTATTCGGGATACTGAAATATTTTTAAAAGGCTTTGGGTCAAGAGAGAAATAATGAGTGTACGAGGGGTTTGATCCTATATGGTATATTGGAACAGAGGTTAGGGTCCGAAGAACAAGAACAAGAGAGGCTCCGACAAGGATCAAGGGAGGTCGGCAAGGCTCTGGCGAGAGGCTCGCTCGTGGCTGCACAATCTGATAGAGAGGCCTGGAAAGCCTAGACGAGACACAGCGAGGCTGCTGTTTCGAGGTGAAACGCAGCAAAGCTGCTGATCTGAGAGCCACAAAGAACTTCGAGATGCCACAAAAGGCCCAATTTATACAATTTCTCTGCTATGATACCATGTCAAAAGAGATGGTAAAAGATTTCTGCCTACATTTCTCTCAATCAGAGGCCAAATTTATACAAAAATACACAAGGAAAATAAAATCCTACGTTTACATGCCTGTGAATATTATGCTATTCAATAAATACAAAATATTGACTATACTAACAACAGCAATCAAAAATATAAACCAATCAAAACTTTCAATTCTTTCGAATTTCCAACATTTTCTCACAGACCGAAGGGAACATAAACCTGAAATTTCTGTATGGATTGAAATGAAACCAAAAATGTAGTAGATGTAATATCTATAAATACAGATGATATATATATATATATATATACCTTGAAAGAAGGGGTAGGGTTCCCTAGAGGGTCCTGAGGAGCTGAAAGGTCTAGGTCTTCGAAACAGAACTTTGACCACAAAGAATCATCGGACGCCGACTCATTGAACCTCTTGCTCACACAAGCCGCTGTCGCTGTGTCTGTGGGTCCCAACTTAGCCAGAATTGTGTGTATACACAACTCTCCCAGGTTATCCAACCCCATCTCTCTCTCTCTCTCTCTCGATCTCTCGAGCTGGGTCGTCTGTGTGTTTGTAACTTAATCAGCGACAGTGACGAATTAGTAAAAATGGATTTGGGGCTTTTGTTACGAAAATTACACTGACATCCCTGGTAAAAATCTATAACTACAGAAATCTACCTGATATTATCTGAATTTTACATTACTAACCTCCCTCGAAGGGTCTATGGAATATCAGAATTCAGAAATTTTCCTTGTATATACGATGAATATTACTCTGAGTGGCAGAGAGAAGATCGTCCGGACATAGTCTATTTCTACCTTTCTGGTAGGTGTAAGAGCAAAATTGAAAATAAATAAATAAATAAACACCGAACCGTTTTTACCCCTACTTTTTGTTAAAGAAAAATAAAAAAGGAAAGGATGTCAAGCAATCATTGATGTCGCCGTGTAAGAATGGTACTATTTGCAATGTTATGTGATACCACAACCACAGTCATAGCGTGTGGTATAACAATCAAATCATTTTGGAACTAAATTTGAGATTTAAATTTAGAAAATCTCAAACGTACATGTAGTTGCCTGTAATAGTACGATTTTAGGAATCTAATTTGGGATAAAGATTTGAAATATGTCAACTGTTATAGTAATGACACTATTGCAAATAGAGAATGGGCTCTTAGCTTTGATGGATCTTCCACCTCCACTGGAGGGGGAGCTGGAATCAACTTGACATCACAGAAGGACAACTCCTAGCTCCACTTATCATATAAGCTTGATTTCAAGTGTTCCAACAATGAATCCGAATATGAGGCCTTAATCTTGGGACTCCTAGCCGCAACCAAAATGGGCATCTCCCACCTCTGCATCAAAGGGGACTCTAATCTGGTGATCAAGCAAACCTCTAGGGAGTATGTAATTAGAGAACCAACACTAGCACAATACAGGAGCATTGTCAATAGGCTACTAGATAAGTTCAGAGCTGTCAGGGTATAGCATGCCCCACGATTAGACAACTGCATCCCAGATGCCTTGGCTACCTTGGCTTCTAAAGTAAACGTGCCTGAAGGGTCAACTCACATAGAAATCATCAAAAGGACCCTTCCTTGCACAATACTTGAGTTGCTCCCTCCGGAAGAAATCTGTGATTGGAGGGCTCCCATCTTGGCCCAACTCCAAAGTCGTCAGGGAACCTTGGCGGTGTCCGAACTCAAAAACTTCACTCTCTTGGGAAAAAATCTTTATTTTCGTACTCCTATAGGCATCTGGGCAGAATGCATAGGAGCAGAAGAAGCAAAGCTTCGACTTTATTAGGTCCATAAAACTCTTGTGGGATAGGAGACGTTAGCTTGTATCGATTAGTGCAAAGAAAGGGATATTACTGGCCAGGGATGGTCAAAGATGCCTCCATATTACAACAAGCTTGTACAAAGTGTTAAAAAAATCCCCAACAAAGAGGAATGCAATTTCACCACCCACGTCTTCGATTGGCGGCAACCTTACATAGACTACCCCAAAGAAAATTCCCTCCCCATTGATTAAACTAACGCCTCTATTGTCAAAAAGCGGGCCTCTAAATTCTTCATCCATGAGGACCCAACTATTTAGACAACGTTTTGAGGGACAACCACTGCGATGCCTGGCTGGAGAAGAGATTCATCAAGTCCTGGACGAAGCACACAAGTTGGAGCACCAAGGTGGTACAAAGTTATATCGTCACCTATTGGAACTAGGCTACTATTGGCCGACAATGGAGGAAGACTCAAGGGCTCATGTCCAGTGGTGCCATCCTTGCCAAATCCATGAAAATCGGATCCAAGCACCTGCGGTAGGCTTGCGAGCACTATCAATACCATGGCCCTTTCACACTTGGGCCCTCGACCTAATAGGACCAATCTCTCCTACCTCTAAAGGAAATATCTGGATTCTCGCTGCCATAGAACTCTACACCAAATGGGTAGAGGCCATCCTAATAAGAAAGGCAGTAGAACCAGCAGTGGCAAGTTTCATTCGTGAGAATGTCGTGTGCCGATTCAGAATCCCCAAGGTAATCTTGTCAGATAATGGGACACCATTTGTAAACTGTTATGTGGGTCAACTGCTTATCTCGTATGATATCGTTCATCACCGGTCCACCCCATACTATCCAGAGGGCAACGGTCAATCAGAGGCTACAAACAAGACATTGCTAAAGATCCTAAGCAGGACGATGGAAGACTGCCCCAAGACTTGGGCTGACCGTCTCCCCCTTGCTTTATGGGCCTACCGTACTTCCAAACAAAAGCCAACCCAAGCGACCCCATTCTCCTTAGTCTATGGAGCAGAATCTGTTCGGCTTGCAGAATTGGCAGTCTCCTTTGCTCGAATAGCTATGTAGAGTGAAGTCCTCTACAATCTTAGACCGACTATGCTAGAGCAATTGGACGAGCACAGAGATAAGGCGCGATCAAATCTCCTCAAATCCCAGAAGCAGATTGCGCGAGCTTATGATGCCATGGTGCGACCCAGGGTCTTTAAGGAAGGGGATCTAGTTCTTAAGGTGGCCAAGCACATTATGCGAGGTATCTCGTCTCCCAAGTTCACACCGCACTGGGAGGGGCCCTACGAAATCAAGGAAGCAAACGCCAGTGGGTATTATAGGATCTGCAAGGTTGGTGAAAACTCTTTATCTGGACCTATCAATACCCAGTGGTTGAAATTGTATCATGCTTAGGGGTAAAAAAGTTGTCTTTGTTTTCTATTCAATCAAGTGTACCAAAATTGTATTTTTCTTATGAAGAATTAACCTATGTTTTGTCCAAATTACTTGTGCCACATTCATTTACCACACGTATTGACACGACTAAAAAGTTGTGCGCTCTTGTTCAACACCCAAGTGTAGGTGATCGTGCAAGTAATACTGGATAAGTCCAGGTCGATCCCACAGGAAAGGAATAGGAAGAATATATACTAAGTTACAACCTAAACAAAAGAAAAAATGAATATACGAGTGGAGATTCTAGTAAATCCTAATTAATTAAATTAAACTAAATAATAAACTAAAGCATAAAGAAACATAACTAAAGAAATAAATAAATTAAAGGTGTTGGAAACACGTGAATCCACATTGATCCTAACCATCTACCATACATACTCATTAATGTTCTATGGAGTTCAATCCTCTTCAGTATTCCATATTTTTCTAAAGATAAAGAATCAATAGCCCTTTCATGACCGGGACTACATCATCACAGTTGATTCAAAATACTTAGAAGATGGTTTAAAACAATGGTTATTACTTGCACTCTGAATGGTGTTAGCATTCAAAGTGGTTTTCAAAAGTCATTGAAGAAAATAGCCTTAAGGCTTTAAATTCTAAAAACTCTTGTGACAAACTGAGCTTATAGGGACAATTTGAGGACAGATTTCTAAAACAGAAAATCATGGAATACTTAAAATAATCATCTCAGGAATTAGCAGTTTTGATCAATCAAAGTGCTCTTGATCGATCGAACTGCATCATCCTTCAATCGATCGAAATGTCTTCGATCGCTTGACTATGACTCTGGTTCGATCGATCGAAATACTTTCGATTGATTGAGCCCAAGTTTTCTAAAGATTGCATGGCAGAGGCTAAGAATCAATGTTTCATCACATATTCCCAACATCTAAACTACGGAAACATGAATAAACTAATACAGAAACAGTAACCTAGAGCAATCATAATAACTAGATTAGCAAACAATCAAATAAAGAAAAGGAAAAGAAAAAGAAAAACCTAGAATAATCTTAAAATAACTTTAAATAACTTAAATCTTCAATAAAACAATGGAAAAGATGAAGAAAAACAAGAATCTAACCTAATCTACTCCTAAACTAACCCTAAAACTGCCCTAAAACTGCTGTTTTTTGCGTTCTGGAGCGTCCTCTCTTCATCTGCCATCAAAACGACTTATTTATAGGGTTCCTGCAGAGTGTACGCAACTTTTGGGTGAAAATAAAGTTCAATCTATCGAACTTAGTTCGATCGATCGAACTCTCAATCGATTGAACTCTCCTCAATCGCTTGAACTTCTCTAATTTTGATAACTCTGCGCACCGATGGGAGAATGGCCATAACTTTTCACTCAAACTGCGAATTGACCTCTCATTTGTGGCCACACGACCGTAACTCAAAGATCTACATTTCATATTTCTAGGAAAATATTCCAAATCTGAAGTCTTCACTGTTAAAATTGGCGTTTTCTCAGCTACTTCTGTTGTTCTTTTCACCAGAATCACTTTTCTTTAGCTTCACTTCATTGATTTACATTCTAATACCTATAAAACAACGCATAAACATATGTTTTAGCATTAACACAATAAAAAGAACATTGTTATTAGAATGCACCTAAATGTAGGGACTTTGGGGATAAAAGTATGCATAAAAGACCATGTAATACGCTATGAATATGCACTTTTCACCTCGAATCACAACCCCCAACTAGCTCGTTGCTAGTCCCTAGCAATGAAGCGAACTACAACAATGTTTATTTAACTCTAAAAATTGAAAACAAAAGAAAGAAAAAGTCCTAACTCACTTTCGCAGGAATCGCGATTGCATTTAGCGTATGCAACAAACCTTTAAACCCCTAGGTTCCCCCTAGTGGACGAGTGTTGTCTCGTGAGGGTTTGCAGTGAACATACCCACAAAATTCATGTGTATGGTAATGGTTCTCATTTAAATGTTTTCAATAAATTTTTCGTCTCATTTAGCAATATAGTTAAGCTCAACAATCTCATGGAATTCTCTAGTATGCCATAGCCATGCAACACACACATTACAGTTAATCTTACTATCAAAGCCATTAGAATATTCCATACCTATTAATCTTCAAGTGTGTGTGTGAATGGACAACAAAATACAAAATTTTAATTTCGAAGCTCGCATAACCTAAGACACTATCAAGACATTCATTTCGACTCAACTCTCACCAGGATTACACTCACAAGATGAAATCACTCCGAATTGGGTGTAATAATTATCACTCATAATATGGAAGCTATAAAGAGTAAATGTAAATAGAAACAAAGACTTCTCATATCTAAATAGAAAAACGGACATTTTAGTGCATAAAGTCTCATGAAAGGATACTTTTCACTAGAAGAGCGAGATACAGTGGAGAACTCTCTCATTACCTTAACTTCAAATCCAATTTACCTAGAATCATTAGGACTTTGAAAAAGAGGTGTTCGATTAAGAAGAAAGAGGCTTGTGATTTTCAACTGAGTCAAGGGATGTGATTGGAATGCCTACTACAATTTTCAAACTTCCCCACATCTCCAATCTCTCTCTTCTTCTTTTTTTCCACTCTTCTTTTTATTATTATTTTTTTCTTTTGTAACAACCATTGGCATTTTTTTTTTCTTTTCATGCTTTTTTTTTTCTTTGCTAACTTTCCTTTATTCACACAACCAAACTTCTTGTCAACGCAACACATCCCAATCACTCCTAAATAAAGAACTGAGGCTTGAACTCCTAATTTGGAGTTAGGTATAGACTTTAGGATTGTGAGGACAAGGTGTTAGCCTTAAGGTATATTAAGGCATATTTAATTATGTTTTGATGATGTCAAATATGCTATGATAATTACATGATTCATATTGATTCATTCTTTGTTATTATCATAGTCATTTTCATGCTCATATTTAATCTCATGTATTAATTTTGTATCAATGTTTTAACATCTTTGTGTGCTTGAGATTCAATTGGTGTAGATCAAGATTACAAGAAGCTCAACAAGGATCAAGTTTGAAGACTTGAAGATATTTCATCCTTGGTTGAAGTCTAGGACCATCATTGTAAGGCATCTTGATCTCACACTCTTAGGGGCTCAAACAAATGCTAAAAGTTAAAGTTTTGGAAACAAATTTTAAATGGGTCATCTTTAAAGCAATTCCTCAACCAATTGGAAAATAATTAGATGTTGAGTTTTATATGGTTGGAAAGGTATTTGAATCTAGTTTCCAAAACATCAAACGGATCGAAAATCCGAGTTTTGTAGAGGGAGTTATGGCCTTTTTAGTGGAGATGTGTCAGGCTGTCAAACTGGGAAGGGCAGTCGACTGAGGGCCCGATGCAGTCGACCGAACTGAGCAGAATGCAAACAGAACCCTCTGTAAACACGTTCCAGTCGACTGCTTCAAGGACCAGTCGACTGCTTCATGCTCCAGTCGACTGAATCGACCTGAAAAGGCATAACGGCTAGTTTTTTTAAGGGGCTTTTAATTACCAAATGTGCCACCAACGGCTATAATCCTTCTTGGCCTATAAATACATGTTTTCCCACACCATTTTATATTGATCAATTAATTGGAAAACATCTATTTCAATCACACAACTTGTTGATTCTAAATCATTCACAATTGAGCCCTAGTTGTGTGAGTTTATCAATTTGCTCTAGCTTTCAATTGTAATCTTTGAGAGAGTGAATTGTAGTGAGCTTCAATTGTATTATCCACTCTATAAAGAGAGTTCAATTTGTATCAAATCAATTGTAAAGGTTGAGGGTTAGTAACCCTTGTGTGCAAAGAAGAGGAGTTCTTCTTTGGGAGAGATCATAGGCTCTTGTAACGGTTTGGTGCACACCCGTAAGTGCTCCGGAAAACGGTTTGGTCTACACCCGTAAGTAGATCGGATTAAGGAATCCTCAAGAGGTGTTCTTGAGGGGTGGACGTAGGCCGCGGGGTGCGATTGCCGAACCACTTGAAAATTCGGTTTGCAAGTTTCTCTTCCCTTATCTCTTTACATTATTGTTTGTGTTTTGTGTTTAATTTGCTATTAAGTTTTTAAAAGGTTAATTTCCGCTAAAACCTTATTCACCCCCCCTCTAAGGTTTCCACTTTTGGGCCAACAATTGGTATCAGAGCTTCGGCTCTTCTATTTTCAAAAGATTTTGAAAAATTTGAGTTAAGATCCAATGGAAACCGACTCTTCTTGCATTTATTATTGTGAGGGTCAATCGACATTAAGACCACCATGTTTTAATGGCTCAAACTATGCCTATTGGAAAAATAGAATGAGAATCTATATGATTTCTCAAGATTTTGATTTATGGCAAATTGTGGTCAAAGGGCCTCATCTACCTACAAAAATTGAAAATGGTTTTTCTATTCCAAAGACGGTAGATGAATATAATGATGCCGATAAGAAACTCATAAAAATAAATGCTATGGCAATGAATTTATTATATTGTGGTTTAGATCCTAATGAGTACAATAGAATTTCCTCTTGCGAGTCCGCAAAGGAAATTTGGGATAAACTTGAGGTTGCTCATGAAGGTACTAATCAAGTTAAGAAGTCAAAAATAAATCTTCTTGTTCAAACTTATGAAATGTTTAAAATGTTGCCATATGAATCTATTGGAGATATGTTTTCTCGTTTTACCATTCTTATTAATAACTTGAAAAGCCTTGGTAAAGTTTATACTAATGAAGAAATGATTGAGAAAGTGCTTAGGTCTTTACCAAAGGATTGGCAACCAAAGGTCACGGCGGTTCGTGAAGCAAAGGAGCTATCAACACTCTCCTTGGAACAACTCATGGGTTCACTCATAACTCATGAAATGGAATTGGCCGTCTTCGAAAGTGAAGACAAGAAATTGGAAGTGAAAGAGGCCAAAAGGAGAGACATGGCTTTAAAATCCTCAAGCTCAAAGAAAAAGGTGAAAGATGTTGAGAGTGATGAGGATGAGGAAATGACAAAGATCACCCGAAAATTTGCAAAGTTTCTAAAGAAAGAAAAATCGGGAAAGAAGACAATCAAGGCCACTAATAGTAGTTCCGAGAGCGAATCATCGGACGACGACTCAAATGGTGAAGAGATTGTCAATCTTTGCCTCATGATATTGGAAAGGGCCTCTCCTACCATCTCGGCAAATGGAGCATCCAAGAGGCACTTGGACAATGGTTAAATCTCTCACCTTAAGCCTAGTAGGAGTAGGTTAGATTAATTTGTTTCAAATCACTTTGATTTTGTTTTGATATGCATACTTGATTTTTTATGCATAAATCTTGTTTCATCCACTTGTGATTTGGATATGTCTTTACATAAATCATCATGCTCTTGATATTGCTTATTTGAAAAATGATGATATGCTTTTGTTTGATTAGACAAAGTTTTAATAATGGTTAGACAAAATGATGTTTTGTAAATCATTCAAACTTTTGCTGCTGAATTGTCATTTTTATGAACTGCTGAACAAAGCAGTCGACTGGTACCCCGACACAGTCGTCTGATTTAGCTGTGAGGCTTTGAATTTTTTGATTCTGCATTGTTAAGTCGGCTGAGGCGTCGACTGTTTTTGCACAACTTAATCCCTGCCCACTTCCGTCGACTGTGGCGTCGACTGACCCGATTGAATATTTGTTTTTCATAGATTTTGAGTTCTCCAACTTTATAATTGGTATTTCTTGGGAGAATATGCTCTCTATTCATATCATTTGGTATCTTTTTTTTTCATTGCACATGCTTAGGGGGAGCACTTTCATGTATCATTTGCTCACATGTGGTTATATTTGTTTTTTTTTGGTATCATTTTGGGCTTTTGATTTGTATGCCTATTGTGAGGGGGAGCTTTGTGTCTTATCCCCAAATCTTTTTGATAATGTCAAAGGGGGAGAAATATTGAGAAGTATTTGGGTAGTTATCATTCATGTTCTTCAACATTTGATATCCATTATGAATGATAATTTGAAAATGACCAAATTATGCTTATATTGGCATATCTTTCATTGGTTGTTTGCCATCATCAAAAAGGGGGAGATTGTTAGCCTTAAGGTATATTAAGGCATATTTAATTATGTTTTGATGATGTCAAATATGCTATGATAATTACATGATTCATATTGATTCATTCTTTGTTATTATCTTAATTTTGTATCAATGTTTTAACATCTTTGTGTGCTTGAGATTCAATTGGTGTAGATCAAGATTACAAGGAGCTCAACAAGGATCAAGCTTGAAGACTTGAAGATATTTCATCCTTGGTTGAAGTCTAGGACCATCATTGTAAGGCATCTTGATCTCACACTCTTAGGGGCTCAAACAAATGCTAAAAGTACTTAAAGTTTTGGAAACAAATTTTAAATAGGTCATCTTTAAAGCAATTCCTCAACCAATTGGAAAATAATTAGATGTTGAGTTTTATATGGTTGGAAAGGTATTTGAATCTAGTTTCCAAAACATCAAACGGATCAAAAATCCGAGTTTTGTAGAGGGAGTTATGGCCTTTTTAGTGGAGATGTGTCAGGCTGTCAAACTGGGAAGGGCAGTCGACTGAGGGCCCGATGCAGTCGACCGAACTGAGCAGAATGCAAACAGAACCCTCTGTAAACACGTTCCAGTCGACTGCTTCAAGGACCAGTCGACTGCTTCATGCTCCAGTCGACTGAATCGACCTGAAAATGCATAACGGCTAGTTTTTTTAAGGGGCTTTTAATTACCAAATGTGCCACCAACGGCTATAATCCTTCTTGGCCTATAAATACATGTTTTCCCACACCATTTTATGTTGATCAATTAATTGGAAAACATCTATTTCAATCACACAACTTGTTGATTCTAAATCATTCACAATTGAGCCCTAGTTGTGTGAGTTTATCAATTTGCTCTAGCTTTCAATTGTTATGTTGATCAATTAATTGGAAAACATCTATTTCAATCACACAACTTGTTGATTCTAAATCATTCACAATTGAGCCCTAGTTGTGTGAGTTTATCAATTTGCTCTAGCTTTCAATTGTAATCTTTGAGAGAGTGAATTGTAGTGAGCTTCAATTGTATTATCCACTCTATAAAGAGAGTTCAATTTGTATTAAATCAATTGTAAAGGTTGAGGGTTAGTAACCCTTGTGTGCAAAGAAGAGGAGTTCTTCTTTGGGAGAGATCATAGGCTCTTGTAACGGTTTGGTGCACACCCGTAAGTGCTCCGGGAAACGGTTTGGTCTACACCCGTAAGTAGATCGGATTAAGGAATCCTCAAGAGGTGTTCTTGAGGGGTGGACGTAGGCCGCGGGGTGCGATTGCCGAACCACTTGAAAATTCGGTTTGCAAGTTTCTCTTCCCTTATCTCTTTACATTATTGTTTGTGTTTTGTGTTTAATTTGCTATTAAGTTTTTGAAAGGTTAATTTCCGCTAAAACCTTATTCACCCCCCCTCTAAGGTTTCCACTTTTGGGCCAACACAAGGCGATTACGATAAGCTCAAGAGGTGAAGTAAAGGAATATTATAGAGGTAGGCCAAGGCTGTATTACGCGTGTATTGTCAAAAAATGGCCTAAATCATCTTCTAAGTTAATAGGATTATTCATTTGAGTAAATTCAAGAGCTCTAAAGTTGGTAAATCCTGAACGTTCTCTTATAGTAATCAGTCCAAATGAAGAAGAAGAAATGAGACTTTCAATGAGTGAATACGCTTTTCAAAAAGTAAGAGTAATTTTATAAAACCCTCAAAAACAAAGAATGACACAAAAGCTCACTTGGGTTATTAGTCTCCACTACAGTCTCTCAAGACACCTAAGCTATGCTTATTAATCCATTTTAGCTAAGTGCAAGGTTGTCACAACGTGATCAAATTGTTTGAAGATTAAAAAAGCATAAAATATACTATAACTAAGATGGTAAACAAACTATCAGAGTGTATCACATACTAATAACATACAGAAAATAACACTAATGCATCATAACTAACTACATTAACTAAGAGAGAAATACAAGAACCATTTTATTATCTTTTGAAAAAAATTAAAAATTTTAAAATTTTGAAAATTTTTGATAATTTTTTAATTTACTGAGTCATGTTGCTAAGCAGGTATATGACACTGAAGCACAACAAAAGATATGAGGCATGCAATGACTCACTCCCCCAACTAAAACTAAACATTGTCCTCAATGTTCTAAACTGAGCACATGGACATGTAAAATAAAGCGAGAGAATGGATGATGTTACCTCTAGGCGTTAATATCCAATGTGTATTTATATATTTATTTATTGTAGTTACCTGCAAAACCATTGGTAGCAACAAGAAAAAATAGAGAATACAGTACAACTACTCGGTAAATAAATTCGGTTAATCAAGATTTTTATCATAGATTAACAACCGAAATTTTTGAGGATCTTTCCAATGAAATAATTTAGCAGTGAGAAGAGTGCGGGGATCCTCATAAAAATTCAACTCCCCCCAACTAATGTCAGGCTCAAGGTCAGAGGAGAAGATGCAAAACTTATGGCCTCCAAATTTGTTAGGGATAGTTATATGAGGTAGACCACATTTTAAGAATTATACTCAAAAAAATGTTCGTTGGTGTTGGCATTTTCTATAATGACCTCTATTTTAATACAAAGAGGTGGCCACGATCCAAAAAAAGGGGGCAAGGTCTAACTGATGTTCTAATTTAGCTTCATTACCCTCCTCTTGTTCTAGAAAAAAATCTATGGAGATATGATCATGGGAATTTAATTTATGTTCTATGCACATGGTTTTGGACTGGACTTGGATAAAGTTATCTATTTGAGCCTCAATGTCATTATTATTCAAGAAGGTCAAGCAGTCTAGCAGATTACTAGCTTCTTGTTGAAGTTTAAGATCATCTAATGTGGGCCTAATATTTTCCAAGTCCTCTCTTACTAAAAATTTGGAAAATAAATTTTTCCGAAGTACATGTGCTACAATCCTTACCATCCTCTTCCACAACACATTCTATTTGTTCAATATTAGGATACACACGATTTTCAAGCTTGGGATGAGAATTTTGATTGATAGAGAGGATAGGTGATGGGCAACTTGGTGACACCACCTCTTCAGCCGAAAGAGGCGAGGGTTCATGAATATCATAAGAATCTAAATCGAATTTAGAATTTTCAATTACATCCTCCCTAGGGTCACTATTAACGGTAGGGGTAGAGTCAATAAGTAACTCATCCTTTCCTAATTGTGTGCAGTCATCTAAACTCTCATCGTCTTTTAAATCCTCATTCTCATCTTTGTAGCTCTCCTCACTATATATGCCATCTATTGAGGTGCTCTGGACAAAGAGATTGTGCAATTTTATCCAAGCAGTGAAGGAGTTTATGTCTAGGGTTGTATACTGAGGAGAAGATGGTTCTACAACTTCATGCTCAATGGTTTGGTTTTGGAGTTCTTATTGGGTTGTCACTTTCTCGAATGGGTTGTTAACCTCATTCGATATAAACCTGTCATTGTCCTCTAATTCCATTCCATTATTAGTGTCTTGAAATTTAGGTTATAGTGTTGAAGGACTGGTATAGTCTTCTAAAGGTTGACTAGCATATGCTTGTTGATATCTAGTTTCTAATTTATCAAGTGCACTATCTAGCATTTTTATTTCACTAAGTAGTAATTTTAACATACTATTATCCTCAACTTGGTTATTCTCCTCATTATTACTATATGAAGTTTTGCCCCATTGTTGTTGGTAGTAATTCTCATCCCATTGTGTTTGTGGACAAGACTCCCCATAAGGAAAGTCTTGGTGCATTTAGTAATCGTGGGAACTACTACTATATCCTTGTCACGACCCATCCCGCTAATGTGCGGAAACAGGACATGTGGCACGCCATCAAATCTTATCTAGTTCATTAAAGTAAAACCACAGCGGAAAACATAGGTCAAGTCATTTAAAATCAGAGTTAGAAAAAGTTTTGGCCAATTGGATCGCTTCCAAAAGAATTCAATTTGAAAGGCAGAGGTCCAGTCGACTGATAAAGGGTCCGGTCGACTGGAGGTTCAAAATAGAAGGTAAGAAAAGTCCAAGGGCCCATTCCAGTCGACTGTGTCGGGGACCCGATCGACTGGGGCCTTCATTTCTCAGTCGACTGGTGCTTTGTCCAGTCGACTGGACACTGTGCGTACAGAATGTGGTGTTTTTGTGTAGAAACCAGTCGACTGAAAACCCATTCAATCGACTGAAATTCTGAGGTCCAGTCGACAGAAACACGGCCCAGTCGACTGTTTTCCTTCTAAACAGTCCAATTCTGCAGCTTTCTAAAATAAGGGTCTCCAAACCAAAATCAACATAAAACCACCACCATCCGCC
The DNA here is from genome assembly GCA_033977485.1 of Hydrangea macrophylla. Taxonomy (NCBI): domain Eukaryota; kingdom Viridiplantae; phylum Streptophyta; class Magnoliopsida; order Cornales; family Hydrangeaceae; genus Hydrangea; species Hydrangea macrophylla. The sequence goes on along the minus strand of CM066986.1, from coordinate 70,126,583 downwards.
AATCAAAACATGAATACAAGAGTGTTTACTAAGGATTACAAGTATTATAACTACCCCATGGTTCTATTAAAACATATTACAAATTCCGAATCCTTAATACAAGTTTAGGATTTAAAACAAAAGTATAAACAAGAGTAATTCCCCCGACATTCCTCGCCCTCACTCTTTTCGCTTCTTCTTGCCCTTTTCTTTTCACCTGCAATGGAGGAAGTCTCCACTGCTCAGCTATATGCTGAGTGTATAATTCTAAACAAATGCATATGAGGCAATTCATGTTTTAAACATCTAAATCACATAATTTAGTCTCCGGGGAGAGAGATACGCATTCGCCCAGTATATCGGCAAATCTTAAATCGTGATGCCAATGGTTAGCCAAGGATCACTCAACCATTGCATCCATCTGCTCTGGTTGGCCACTTCCCACAACAAGCAAGTAGTCGCCACTACTATAAACTCTCAAACAACGAGAGGCGTGCACTAACATGAAATTATATCAATCTCTCCTTTGACCCACATAGATATTTAGCATACTCACATAATCATGTCACCATGCTTTTCTATACGTACTCGCTAAAATTAATGGGCCTAATTTAACACATAAATTTGCCCGGATCACAATTCATACAAAATATCTAAAACATCCAAAATTCCCTAAATGGCATAGGTTCGGAATTCATACCTCGAGCAATATCTCTCAAACTTCAGGAGGAGTACTAGGAGACCAAATAAACGTCAGGTCTCCGATCTTAAACGATTTCTACAAGTATAGACATGTTTTTCCCAAATTCTTAAAATTAACTTTTCGAAAAAACTTTGCCAAACGAGGCCTAAGAGGTATCAAAATAAAGCTCTTACCTTGAGGAGTCCAAATATGAAATCTGGCTAAAAACTGACGGACGAACGGTCGCCGTTTGTCGTCGGAAAGGTCGTAGATTAAATCTCCTTTCTCTCTCTTCTCCCAAGATATTTTTATAAGTTTGGATAGAATGAAAATCTCATCTACTACTATTTATAGGCACAACTCTCGAGAATTACGTTTACCTCCCTACGAGTTCTCAAAACTTCTAATTAACTCTTGAAACGTCGCACACGCCCATTTTATGCCTTTAAGAGTGAAAATTATAAATTTAAGAAGTTTTCGACTAAGTCTCGTTTGGGTCCAAAATATACGTTCTGAAACTAATTTTGTGGAATCTCTAGATAACCTATTGTTTAAGCAATGTATCACTCACGTTCTCACCACAGTGTTCACAATGATCTAAAACCAGATCAAAACTACCAAAAATTACTCTACACAGGTAAATTTACAATTCATAAAAATACCAGATATCTCAAATAACATTTAATCACATAAATGTCATTTAAATCGTGTTGATGCCATATGATATCTTATTACCGTGTCTTCGATTGACACCTCACCGTTGACCTCCAGTCAACCTCATTCTTTAATTATCAAACAACATTGATAATTCACAAAATTCAAATATGTAATTTAAAACGATGATTTCTGGGATGAGTGTGACAACTCTCCCCTCCAAAAAGGAAGTTTGTCCCCAAACTTATACCTCATGCGTCGAATAGGTGCGGATACTCATTCCTCATCTCTTCCTCGTTCTCCCACGTGGCTTCCTCAACTGTGTGACTAAGCCACAACACTTTCACCATAGATATCGTCTTAGTTTTCAACACATGTTCTTTCCGATCCAAGATTTCTACTAGATGCTCTATATAGGTCAAGTCCTCTTGGATTTGCAATGATTCTGGTACGATGATATTACTTGTATCCACCTCAACATAGACACATGAAACACGTTATGCACAAACGCTAACTCAGATCATAAGGCTAGTCGGTAAGCCACTGGTCCTACCCTTTCTAGAATCTCAAACGGTCCTATGAATCTCGGGTTAAGCTTCCCTCGCTTCCTAAACCAGACAATGCCTTTCGAAGGCGGTACTCGCAAGTATACAAAGTCTCCGACTTTGAATGTCATCGGTCGTCTCTTAGAGTCTGCATAGCTCTTATAACGACTCTGAGCTACCTTAAGTTGCTCCTGAATCAACTTTACCTTCTCAGTAGTCACCTGTATTAATTCAGGTCCTAGTAGCTTTCTTTCCCCAACCTCGGTCCAACAAACCGGTGATCGACACTTGCGTGCCCATACAAAGCTTCATATGGTGCCATTCCAGTACTTGACTAGAACCCGTTGTTGTAGGAAAATTCTATTAGCGGTAGATGTTTCTCCCAATCACTCTCAAAATCCAGAACACACAATCGAAGCATATCCTCTAATGTCTGAATCATACGCTCTGACTGCCGGTCGGTCTGAGGATGAAATGTGATACTGAAACTCAACTTCGTACCCAAAGCTTCTTGTAAACTTCCCCAAAACCTTGATGTTAAACTACTATCACGATCTAATATAATCACTACTGGAACTCCATGTAGTCTTATAATTTCTTTCATATGTAATTCTGCTAACTTAGACGGCTTAGTCGTCTTGATTGGTAGAAAGTGAGCTGACTTTGTCAATCGGTCAATTATAACCTTAATTTTGTCATTCTTGTTAAGCGATCGTGGAAAACCAGATACAAAATCCATTGTGATCTCGTCCCATTTCCACTCTAACACAGGTAATGGTTATGGTAGTCTTGCAAGTACTTGTCTTTCTGCTTTGACCTGTTAGCATGTCCAACACTCTGAGACATACTTAGCAATTTCATGCTTCATTCCCTTCCACCAAAAGTTTTCCCGTAGGTTCCGGTACATTTTGTTACTTCCCGGATGCAGTGCGTATCTAGTATTATGGGCTTCCTCTAGAATTCTCTCTTTCAAGCCTTTCACATTCGGTATACATAATTGATTCCCAAGCTTCAGGGTTCCTTGTTCCAATATAAAGCTGGATTGCTTCCCCAAAGGTATCTCATCTCTCATTTTGCATAAGTGGACATCATTAAACTGTTCCCTCTTGATCTCATCAATAATTTATGGGTGTGCTATAATCGCCGTCATTAAGCCACCACTAGTCTCTGGAATTACATCCAACTCTAAACGTTCCATGTCTCTAATCAATTCCTTTTGACTAGTTAGCTCATCGGCTAAATTCCTTGGCGTATTCCTGCTAAATGCATCGGCTACTACATTAGCCTTCCCCGAGTGATACTCAATCGAAAGATCATAATCCTTCATCAACTCTAATCATCTCCTCTGTCTCATATTCAAATCTCTTTGCGTAAATAGGTACTTCAGACTCTTGTGGTCTGTAAAGATCTCACATTTTTCCCCATACAGATAGTGTCTCCAAATCTTCAAAGCATAGATCACTGCGGCCAATTTAAGATTGTGAGTCGGATAGCTAACCTCGTGTGTCTTCAACTGTCTAGAAGCATAGGTAATTACTTTACCCCCTTGCATAAGTACGCATCCCAAGCCTTGATGTGACGCATCGCTATAAATCATAAATCCTTCAGTCCCGGATGATATTGTCAAGATCGATGCTCTTATTAACCGCGACTTCAACTCTTGAAAACTGTCTTCGCACTCTTGACTCCACTCAAAAGTAATACCCTTCTTCATCAACTTCGTCATTGGCAATGATATCTTTGAGAAATTCTCTATGAATCTGCGGTAGTATCCAGCTAAACCTAAGAAACTCCAAATTTCTGACACTGAAGTCGGTTTCTGCCAATTTGATATTGCCTCCACTTTGTAAGGATCAACTGAAACTCCATTCTTGTCAATCACATGACCAAGAAAAGTAATGCTAGGTACCCAGAATTCACACTTTTTAAATTTCCCGAATAATTGCTTCTCTCGCAATCTCTGAAGTATCGATCTCAAATGATTCTCGTGCTCCGCCTCACTCGGTGAATAGATAAGAATATCGTTGATAAACACTATCATAAAATTGTCTAAATAGTTCTTGAAGATTCAGTTCATAAGATCCATGAACGTGGCTGGTGCATTTATAACTCCAAATGGCATAACTAGGAATTCATAGTGTCCATAACGCATTCTGAAAGCTGTCTTATCTACATCTTCCGCTTTCACTTTCAACTGATGATAGCCCGATCTCAAATCTATCTTTGAAAATACTTGTGCTCCTTGAAGTTGATCGAATAAGTCATCGATTCTCGGTAGTGGATACTTGTTCTTGATTGTTAACTTGTTCAACTCTCGGTAGTCAACACACATACGCATCGAACCATCTTTCTTCTTTACAAACAATACAGGAGCTTCCTGCGGTGAAATACTTGGTCGAATGAAACCCTTGTCAAGTAGTTCTTGTAGTTGGATTTTCAGCTCCTTTAATTCTATGGGTGCCATTCTATACGGTGCCTTTGATACAGGTCTTGAGTTTGGCATTATCTCAATAGTAAACTCAACCTTTCTCTCAATTAGAACATCTGGAAATTCATCAAGAAATACATCTGGATATTCTCGCACTATAAGAATGTCTTCTACCTTCAATTCAGTCGCCAAAGTATCAATCACTGAACATAGATATCCCAGCCATCCTTTTCTCAACAACTTACCCGCTCGGATAGCTGAAATTAAATACGGCAGCGGTGTAACCCCACTCCCTTGAAAACAAAAGTTTTCGTGTACCGGTGATCGAAAGTTAACTTTCTTCCATTTACAATCTATCATGGCTTAGTTAAGAGCTAACCAATCCATCCCTAATATGACATCATAGTGGTTCATCACAATTGGTATAAGATCTATAGTCATCAACTTTTCACCTAGTTTGATCTCGCAGCCTTTGTACATCGTAGACGTTACTTTTGGCTTACTAAGGGGTACAACAACAGATAATTCATAGTCTAACGGTACCGGTCTAACATTCAAATATGTAACAAAATCATGCGATACAAATGAATGCGTAGATCCTGAGTCGACAAGTATGCGTGTTAAGTGCGAACATATAGGCACCATACCTGAGACCACTGTCTCTGAAGCAGCCATATCTCCTGGGTTCTTCTGAAATGACCTTCCTTGACGTTGCTCCATCCTTTGTCCCCTATCGTTTGTCTGTCTAGGCTTCGAACCACTAGAAGCCATAGAACTAGCTCCTTGCTGAGGACGCTTTCTCGGACACTCCTTGGATTGATGTCCAAACATTCCACAATCGTAGCACTTGCCCCTCATATCAGGTATAGCACTTGCACTGTTCATCCCTTGCGTCTTGTTATGGAAATTTGTCATAAAGCATCGACCCGTGTGTGGTCGGTTGCAAAGTGGACACAACGGTATGTTACCAGCCGGCTTCCTGAACCCACTGAAACTAGAGTTAGAGCCTCTTGCAAACGGCCTTTTGAAAGATCCACCATAGTTCTGGTCATTACCCTCGTGGTTTCTATTCCCTTATTGGTTTTACTGATTTTGTCTTGATCTCTCCATGCCACTTTCGGCTACAAGTGTCGTTTGTTGTACCGCGGCAATAGTTGAATGTTCATAGGTTTCTACCCTCAGGCGGATATTATCTCTCAACCCATTCTCGTACTTTCTTGCTCTGTCTTCCTCTATCAACACAGGCCCTTTTCCAAACCTTAACAAAGCGTTATACCTTGAAGTGTACTCCATCACAGTCATATCCCCTTGTCGAAGATTATTGAACTCTCTCTTCTTCGCATTAAGAACAACCCTTGGAATGAATAATTGATTAAACTCTGCTTTGAATCCTTCCCAAGTTATCGGTGCTCCCTGATCTAGGATGTTCACCCACCAATTCTGAGCCTTACCTCTAAGTATATCACTAGTGTTCTCAATCTTCTCCCTATCGGTCATCGGAATAGATAAAAAAATTCTCTCCATATCCATAATCCAATGCTTTGCTAACGTCGTATCAGAAGTCCCATGAAACTCTGTTAGTTTCTTTCTAGAAAATTATTCAGATATTGATCTCATACCCCTATTCTCAGGTACATGCACTATAGCTATTGGTTCTACTTCAATTGAAGGCGTTGGAGGTAATCATTCTACTATGTTCCGAATCATATCTCCTATATGCTCCATCATTTTTGCCATTTCATTCATACGTCGCGTATGCGGTGATAATTCTCGGTCACCCATGATTGTTCAACATGTTAATCTCGATGCATAAACACTATGCATGTACAATAATATCTATAACATGTATGTATGACAACATACGTATGCACCAAATATCTCTATCATGTATGGATGCATTCTAGAACATGTGACAACTCACTCAACACTCCACTCATCGTCGAACGTTCCCAAAGTTTTGTTACCTCTAGCTCTGATACCAATAAATGTCACGACCCATCCCGCCAACGTGCGGAAACAAGACATGTGGCACACCATCAAGGCTTATCCAGATCATTAAAGTAAAATCGCAATGAAAAACATAAGTTAAGTCATTTAAAATCAGAGTTAGAAAAAGTTTTGGCCAATTGGATCGCGTCCAAAAGAATTCAATTTGAAAGGCAGAGGTCCAGTTGACTGATAAAGGATCCGGTCGACTGGAGGTTCATACAGTAGGTAAGAAAAGTCCAAGGGCCCATTCCAGTCGACTGTGTCGGGGATCCGGTTGATTGGGGCCTTTATTTCTCAGTTGACTGGTGCCTTGTCCAGTTGACTGGACACTGTGCGTACATAATGTGGTGTTTTTGTGTAGTCGAATAAAATTCAGAGGTCCAGTTGACAGAAACACGGCCTAGTCGGCTGTTTTTATTCCGAACAGTCCAATTCTGCAGCTTTCTAAAATAAGGGTCTCCAAACCAAAATCAACATAAAACCACTACCATCCGCCATTCAAAATATGAATACAAGAGTGTTTACTAAGGATTACAAGTATTACAACTCCCCCATGGTTCTATTAAAACATATTACAAATTCTGAATCCTTAATACAAGTTTAGGATTTAAAACAAAAGTATAAACAAGTGTGATTCCCCCGCCATTCCTCGCCCTCACTCTTCTCGCTTCTTCTTGCCCTTTTCTTTTCACCTGCAATGGAGGAAGTCTCCACTGCTCAGCTATATGCTGAGTGTATAATTCTAAACAAATGCATATGAGGCAATTCATGTTTTAAACATCTAAATCACATAATTTAGTCTCCGGGGAGAGAGATACACATTCGCCCAGTATATCGGCAAGTCTTAAATCGCGATGCTAATGGTTAGCCAAGGATCACTCAACCATTGCATCCATCTGCTCTAGTTGGCCACTTCCCACACCAAGCAAGTAGTCGTCACTACTATAAACTCTCAAACAACGAGAGGCGTACACTGGCATGAAATTATATCAATCTCCCTGTAGATACCCCAATTTTGACCGACCGCCGAATTTAGGAGAGTGTCTCCTCCATATCCGATGATGACAAAGACCGGAAGATTCGAAGTATTCCAAGCTCTTCAGAAAATCCTCTAAACTTGGTATCTAATGAAGTCATTCCCTTATTCTTTTGAAACTTAGGAGCATTAGTCATGTCTTTATCTCCCGTGACCATCAAATGGTAGGAGTAATAAGTTGAATTCAAGCTTTGGTCTATAGAGTTTGAGTTCATTGTTTGGAATTTTGAGAAGTTCATTTCATACTTCATCAAAATCCATAAGTATAAAGTGTTTTTAGTCTTCAAGGACCATCAAATGGTAGAAAAAGTAGTTTGGTTTAATCCCAACTTCATGTTTTAATAGTTGAGGTTAACCAACAAAGTTGAACTAGCAAAATGAAAACAGTGGATTCACAAACTGTTTTCGATCAAAGATTTTTAGTTCGAGATCTAACCGTTGAAATCAAGTGAAACTAACGGGAAAGTGTCAATAACACATCGTTTTACCACTGTAATTTTTTGTTTTGAGGTGGTTTTATGTTTAGAAGGGTTTGATCATGGGTTTTGTGAGACAACCACAATCTGTCCAGAATTTTAGAATAGTTTCAGAACAGCAAACCGGTTTTAAAATTGATAGATCAGAGCTCTAACCAAGTTTTCATGACCTCTAATAATTTTTTATAAGAACCTTAATGTGTTATGAAGGTTCCCTAGAAAGAATGAAGCAATTCGGATTTGTTTGCTATTTTTAAAAAATCATACAAGATCTCTGGACAGAGAGTTGTAAAATGCTGAGTGATGCCTAGTGTTTTCCACATTCCCGGAGATCTAACCGTTCAAACCTTGATTTTCTTTCTGGGTTAGAAACTAGACTCACAGAGGCATAACATATCCAAAAATCATTAAGATCCAACCGTTGGAAGTAGTTTATTTCTATTTTTTAAGATCTGGTATGCTCTCTGTAATTCATAAAAAAAAACTGCTACTGTTTTTGTCTAATCTTATCTATTTCAACTCAAATGGTTCCCTAATGTCTTGGGATTCAAATCATGTTTTGAATAACGATAATTTAGCTTAAATCCAGAGGTTAAGTGATCCAAATTAGTGAATAAATCCATGTTTCATTCTTGTTTACATTCACTCATCCATGTTCATCTAATGCCCATGATTAGAACTAGGTATTGAATAAAGTTGGATTTCATGCTTGTTAGATCTAAGCTAAGGAATTAGGATTGATTATTTGACATCATATTATTATGTGAAGCATGTGGACTAATCTTTGTTTTGTAGCGCATTTGAGGTACAATTTCTCATCTCCCTTCTAGTTTATTTCATTCCTTGACTTTATCGATTTTCAACCTCATGCGCGACACCTTAGAATTAGGAGCTTGCCCTATATGTATATATGATTAGAGACTCTTTCTTAGGATTTTCTTTCGTTTGTATGCATCGCACGTTAAATATCGCTGCTGGATCCCGGGTAAGTTCTCTTGTTCCTTATTGTATATCATAATTGCTTGCTACTTGAAATATGTGGTTTATGAATGATATTTTGCCATTAACAATTTTACACCCTTTGGACATGTTTTTGTGATGTATATGTATATATGTATTAGTTGAGGGCATGCTTAGATTAATAAATTTGATTAAAAGGATGTTGAGTAGAGGCCTATCGTAAGATAGGATGAGAGAGGGTGTTTTAGTCCAACGGGCTCCTTCTTCTCTCATTCCATAATCCCCGGACCTAGTTAATCTCTGGTTTCTAAAAAGATCAGTTTGCTTTTAAAATGGTTTCTTAATTTTTTCCTTCTAAAAATTAAGTGGCGACTCATTTGTTTTGAGTTTGAAATTTTGAAAAAGAATTTTAAAAGAAAAGCTATGGGTAAGAAAAATGCGATATCCACACTCCCCTTTGACCCACATAGACATTTAGCATACTCACATAATCATGTCACCGTGCTTTTCTATACGTACTCGCTAAAATTAACGGGCCTAATTTAACACATAAGTTTGCCCGGATCACAATTCATACAAAATATCTAAAACATCCAAAATTCCCTATATCACATAGGTTCAGAATTCATACCTCGAGCAATATCTCTCAAACTTCAGGAGAAGTACTAGGAGACCAAATAAACGTTAGGTCTCCGATCTTAAACGATTCCTACAAGTATAGACATGTTTTTCCCAAATTCTTAAAATTAACTTTTCGGAAAAACTTTGCCAAACGATGCCTAGGAGGTATCAAAATAAAGCTCTTACCTTGAGGAGTCCAAATATGAAATCTGGCTGAAAACTGACGGACGAACGGTCGCTGTTTGTCGTCGGAAAGGTCGTAGGATTAAATCTTCTTTCTCTGTCTTCTCCCAAGATATTTTTATAAGTTTGGATAGAATGAAAATCTCATCCACCACTATTAATAGGCACAACTCTCTAGAATTTTGTTTACCTCCCCACGAGTTCTCAAAACTTCTAATTAACTCCTGAAACGTCGCACACGTCCATTTTATGCCTTTACGAGTGAAAATTATAAATTTTAGAAGTTTTCAACTAAGTCTTGTTTGGATTCAAAATATACGTTCTGAAACTAATTACGTGGAATCTCTAGATAACCTATTGTTTAAGCAACGTATCACTCACGTTCTCACCATAGTGTTCACAATGATCTAAAACCAGATCAAAACTACCAGAAATTACTCTACACAGGTAAATTTACTGTTCATGAAAATACCAGATATCTCAAATAACATTTAATCACATAAATGTCATTTACATTGTGTTGATGCCATATGATATCTTATTACCAGATATCTTATTGTGTCGATTGACACCTCACCGTTGACCTCCAGTCAACTTCATTCTTAATTATCAAACAACATTGATAATTCACAAAATTCAAATATGTAATTTAAAACGATGATTTTCTGGGACGGGTGTGACAATCCTACACTATTATTTTGGTTATATCCCCATTGCGATTGATAGAATTCTTCATGTGGAAGTTCTTGATACGTTTGATAATATGAGGGACTACCACTATTGTTTTCCCATTGTGGTGGTTGGTAACACTCATGTTGATAATCTGCGTCATATGTGGGTGCTTGCCAACTTGGGGGATAGTTTTCATTACCTAATGTGTACCTATTGGTGGCGTTTGTGTTTGTGTTGTATGGAGGGTAATATGGATAAGACATGTTCACTGAAAATTTTTAAACAAAAAGTTTTTATTTATCTATTTTTTTACTTGTGAGAAAAAAGTCCAAAAGTTGTTTTCTTTTTTTCCTTTTTTTTTTTTTTTGAAAAGTAAGAAAAAATGAAAAAATTTAGTAAAATCCTAACCTAATTGCCTTCCCCGGCAACGGCGCCAAAAAACTTGACACGACTAAAAAGTTGTGCACTCTTGTTCAACATCCAAGTGTAGGTGATCGTGCAAGTAATACTGGATAAGTCCAGGTCGACCCACAGGGAAGGAATATTAAGAATGTATACTAAGTTACAACCTAAAGAAAAGAAAAAATGAATATACGAGTAGAGGTTCCAGTAAATCCTAATTAAATTAAATTAACTAAAGCATAAAGAAATATAGCTAAAGAAATAAATAAATTAAAGGTGTTGAAAACACGTGAATCCACATTGATCCTAACTATCTACCATGCATACTCATTAATGTTCTATGGAGTTCATACCTCTTCAGTATTCCATATTTTTCTAAAGATAAAGAATCAATAGCCTTTTCATGACCGGGACTACATCATCACAGTTGATTTAAAATACTTCGAAGATGGTTTAAAACAATAGTTATTACTTGCACTCTAAATGGTGTTAGCATTCAGAGTGGTTTTCAAAAGTCATTGAAGAAAATAACCTTAAGGCTTTAAGTTCTAAAAACTGTCGTGACAAACTGAGCTTATAGGGACAATTTGATGACAGATTTCTAAAACAGTAAGTCATGGAATACTTAAAAGAATCATCCTAGGAATTAGTAGTTTTGATCGATCGAACTGCATTATCCTTCAATCGATCGAAATGTCTTCGATCGCTTAACTATGGCTCTAGTTCGATCAATCGAAATACTTTCGATCGATCGAGCCCAGGTGTTCTAAAGATTGCATGGCAGAGGCTGAAAATCAATGTTTCATCACACATTCCCAACATCTAAACTATGGAAACATGAATAAACTAAAACAGAAACAGTAACCTAGAGCAATCATAATAACTAGATTAGCAAACAATCAAATAAAGAAAAGAAAAAGAAAAACCTGGAATAATCTGAAAATAACTTGTAAATTACTTGAATCTTCAATAATCTTCAATAAAACAATGGAAAAGATAAAGAAAAATAAGAATCTAACCTAACCTACTCCTAAACTAACCCTAAAACTACTATTTTTTGCGTTCTGGAACGTCCTCTCTTCGTTTGCCATCAAAACGACTTATTTATAGGGTTCCTGCAGAGTGTACGCAACTTTTGGGTGAAATAAAGTTCAATCGATCAAACTCTCAATCGATTGAACTCTCCTCAATCGCTTGAACTTCTCTGATTTTGACAGCTCTGCGAACTGATGGGAGAATGGCCATAGCTTTTCACTCGGACGTTGGGCTACTTATCAATAAGACTGCAATTCTCTGTAATCAACTTGGTGACATTCTCAAGGGAATGCTTACTCTCTATCAGAGGGTAGATTTTATCTTGACAATATATGTTCACAACCCTATGGATGTTACATACCCAAGATACCCAGGTGTTGATCTTTCAAGACCTCACTGATTGGTAAGTTAAAGTAGTCACATCCACAGTCTGTGTCCATAATTGTCTCAAGATTAAGAACACGTACATTATACAAGTTATGAGTTCCTATCATTTGTTGATAGTTTTATATGTCAATAGGAATCTCATGGTCCGTCAATTCACTATAAGCACTAGCATATTAATTAAGAGTCACACTCTAGTGATTGAGATTCATTACTCCATCCAATGGTAGTTAATAATTATACAGTGTATACCTGATGAGATATCCAGTCTCATCATCCATTGTGACAAGTTCTAAGTATAAAATTATTGTAATTCATATCTCTCTTGTATGTATCTCATACATGCATGAATTACCTACTATAATACTTATGGATTACAACAATCATCTCATGACACATATATAAAGAAATGTAAATATAATATCCATTTATAAAATGACAAATACATAAAGGGCACAATGTCAATAGTCCGATGTATTAAAGATTGAGAATGCAAGTGACGTGCTCAAGGGTGAAGCCCAAAATTGGTGGGTTAATGTTCTGGATCAAGGGGCACCGATTATGTGGGAAGGGTTCAGGGCGGAGTTTAATCGTCGATTCTTTCCAAGAGTTGCACACAGTGCGAAGAATAGAGAGTTTGATAATTTAAAATAAGGAGAATGACTGTGACAGAATATACTTCCAAGTACAACGCCTTACTGAGATTTGGAAAAGGTCACGTGCCAAAGGAAGAAGATAGAGTAAGGAAATTCAAGGAAGGACTAAGGAAGAATATTCGCTTGAGGGTAAAGACCTATGAACACTCGACCGTTGCCGCGATACAACAAACGGTACTTAGGGTCGAAAGTGGAATAGAGAGATCAAGACGTACATAATCTGCAAGGTAAGCAAGGTTATGAGGGCAATGACCGAAACCAGGGTGAATCATTCAAGAGGCCATTTACGTGAGGCTCTAGTTCTAATTCTAACTTTAGTGGACAAGAGAGACCGACGAGCAATATATTGACATGTCCACTTTGCAATCGACCACACACAGGCCGATGTTTTTGTCACACCCCGGAGAAGCAAAAATAGAGAAAACAAGTTCCTTTTTGGTCCTGTAGGTTCATGACTAGTGAATAACCGCATTGTCATTTATACAAACCAACAAATACAACGATAGGGAGGATGCTATTCATAAAACATATCTTATTAACATAATCAGAGGCTACAACAGAAATATAGGTTTGGAAGCAACATGTGCCCAAGTACCAATTATAAAAGTCTACTAAAACTATAACAATAGCTGACTTATAGTCTGAGGCCTACAACCAATATTAACAGTATAATAGAAATACAAACTAATTATTACAAAGCAGCACGTCTTCGTTTCAAGTCTTCAATTCCAAGTCCGGCAATGCATCAGTCTTCCATCCTCAAGACCTACAAAGTTCTAGACATAGGAATGTCCAGGGCATAAACGCCATCAGCTTTGAATACAAAGTTGAGTGAGTACATTAAACAACACTTTTCATCGTTATTGTTCAGCAGCTTAAAATACGGTTAATCTCTTAACAATGATGTCACTCATGGACATAGCAGATGTCTCATTAAACTATTCATGAATTCAATGATAGCAGGAAACATATTAAATGAAAACAATAATAAAGATCATGGTATAAATATATCATCACGTATTCACCAAATCCATGCATGTAACCCATGAAACTACCCAGGCACCTACCTTTACGTCAGGACGCTGAATCCAGGACTGAACATCATTTTGCAAACCATTATCATATTCATATCCATTTCCATATCCATGTTCTTATTCTCATCCATATCCATACGTCGATACAGTAATACCAATCTGATATCCACATGTTAATACCATAATACCAATCTGATATCCATACGTTGATACAATAATACCAATTTGATATCCACGCATCGACACCATAATACCAATCTGATATCTATACGTCGATATAATAATACCAATCGGAATCACCTGACTAGTCAGTAGGTTCCACAATCCCTTGATAGGGTTACCGGTCGTCTACACGGTACCACCTATCTGTAAATAATGGAAGTGGCACATCAGACATCTTCAACAATGTTTATATCCTCACTAGTCGTCTACATAGTTGAGAATACATTAGAGCACTAGCCGGACGTCTTCAATGGTACACTGGACGTCTTCAACAGTGCATATGCATCACTGGATGTCTTCAACAGCGAGAGGCGCACTAGGAACTCTAACCATCCCACGTCCACCCGGCTCGTCAGCCATTGATCTCACGGATCTAAAGTACACATATCTCATTATTTCACATAAATCACAGTTCTCATTTCTCATCATATCCTCTCATTTCTTCATACCAATATCCCATGCATGCTGACCACATGTCGTGAAATGCATTACTCTAGATACAATAATTACCACATGCTCTGTATTCATCACATCTACTCATTTATGATTATTAGCATGTAGTTGTGTTCCATTGTACTATTTAGTTTAACGGTATCAACATATAACTGTTAAACAGTTTATCGCATAATAGTGTTGCATTATCTCTTAAATTAACAATATCGCATATTGAAAGCATGAATCAATATTTAAACAGCTAAACAGTATGTATTATAATCAATAGAAAAATAAACATATTCTAAGAGGTTTGATCGATCGCTTGAGAAACAGGCAGTTCGATCGATCGAAGGTTGTTCGATCGCTTGAGAGTTGTCTTCTACTCAGAAACTGGGTAGCAATGTATAGCGGTCACTATATACACATTCTAAACACATAAAAACTATACTACAGTCATCCCATGAGTGAGTTAATGAACTCACCTCACTTTGGAGGTCCGGTGACGGTGTCCCGAGCTTGACCGCAGCGGCGACTATGGTGACAACGAGCTTTTCTCTCTCCTCTCCTTCTCTGTCTCTCTCTGTCCTCCTTCTTCCTCTTCTTCTGCTTCTCTTTTGGTTTTTCTCTTTCTTCTCCCTCTACCCAAGCACATATATATATACATATATACACACACAAGGTTATATACATATATATGACACACACACACACACATAAGCTCTTTCTCTAAACTGTAAAAAACCCCACACATACACACGAACTACCATGTATATAGGGAGGGAAAGAGGTGCAGGTGGCAAACTCTTAAGATAAGAATAATACACTTTTGATCGATCGAAGTGAGTTCGATCGATTGAAAATAGGTCGATCAAGGTTTGATCGATTGAAAGAAGTTCAATTGCTTAAGAAAAGGTTCACGTCACAGAATCAGGTCAGCAGAGTTTCGATCGCTCGAGAAAGCACAAGGTTCGATCGGTTGAAAAGACTTCGATTGATCAAAAAAGATTCTTCACCAAGGGTCACACAAGCACACAGGGTCTTATTTATATAACCATGTATCCAGAAATATAGGGTATTACATTATCCACCACTTATCAAAAGATTTTGTCCTCAAAATCTGAAGTAGTAGCCCTAAAACGAAAAGGAAACCATCTCGCAAGACATACTCTAAAAAAGCTCAAGTTCTCGTTTTACGTAAACGATCACATCAGCGACCAAAGGGTTAAGTTCTAAACATACAATACAAAGACATCAACGATCTATGAGTACTAGGGTGACAACTACCAATCCTCAGGATTTAGCTATATGAAATTCGTATGTCGAACTTCGTGAAAAGGTTCAAGGTAGCACAATCTAACCATCTTACAAAATTTGAAATAGCTAGTCCCTAAACATAGAAGGCTCCTTCCTCAAGTCAAACTCTACGGTGTGACGGTCCTACTGATCAAATGTTCTAATCTCATCTAAGTTGTAGTGAAGCATTGTCTTCAACTCCCGTCTCCGTAGTTACTTTATACTATGCTAACAAAGTCTCCACTCCATCACCAGTTGATAGTCTCCTATCTCTGGACCTCTTGTTTATGATCATCAATATCTGCAGTCGGTCTCTTATTGTACATAATGTTCTATGAAATCTTTGTTAAATCCAGTGTTGTCACCATCATCCTTTAGTATGTTGACTTGAAAGGATTATGAATCTAGCATCATAGTTGGTGACTTAAACTTTCTCACGTCTCCAAATTCTCATGTACAATTGATATAATCATCTCTTTGAGGTCGTACAATCTGCTGAATGCTCGTTCTACTTCCACATACCAACTAAATAGGTTAGGTAGGGCTATACACTAATATCGTGAGTCGACCTACTGTATAACATCTCGACCATATAGAAGCAACATACGATCAGTATTGATAAGTGATCCTCTATGGTACTATTTAAAATTCTGGTGTCATCTCTGCGTTACTCGTTTCCTCTCTTGTAGACTTGCAATCTTCTAGTTTTTCCTTTCTCATCAAGTCTGCATCTTAAGAAAATTGAGATTCCTCATCTCTGTCCAACATACCAATGGTTGGCGTAGTCTTTCGTGTAGGGAGGCTAATGATGTCAGATAGGGATACAATTGATGTCTTATGGGGATGTAATATGGGATACAATTGATGTTATATCTATATTTAGATAACTACTATCATAGATGACTATCGACCATTGTTATGTGAATTGCTCAGGTATCTACAATTTATGATGTAGGCTAACCCTCTTACAATCAATCAAATAAATACCAAATTTCTTGCAATGTCAGGATCATATGTAATACATAATGTAGGTGCTAAGTATTGTACCTTATGTTTATTGTCCTTGTCTAAGTTGAGACCAATTATTTGTTCAATGAGTCTGCCCTCGTGGTACTTGTTACGATGGAGCATTGTGTTGAGTCTCTAGTTCTGGAAAAAACTTATGGACATGGCCAACTTTACCACAGTTAAAGCATTGTACTCCTCATTTATTAGATTTCCTTGATGCTCTGCATTCTCAGGAATGGTGTCCTGGTACTCCATAATTGTAGCAGATATCTCGTTCTTTGTGTTATGTTTGAGTCACCACTGGTTTTGACTCTTTCTTGTCGTTCCCTAATCTTTTGCACTTCTGGCGATTGCCCATATAACTTATCTCTGTGTTTCCTTGTTGAACTTGGTTAGCTGCCAACACAACCTGATTGGCTCTTCATCTCTGATTCGTTAGAAAAAACTGGTCATTTTTTAGAAATGTTTGATCAAAGTATGGTCCTTCGCTACTCTGAGTATCATCCTACAGTTTCGTTGCCAATTCTACCAGTGCTTCGAAAGATTGGTTTAATTGTCCTATAGTCATATGCCGAATATGCGGAACTAATCCCTGATGATATCTTTTGATCTTCCTTCTTGGTGTATCGATCATATGTAGTGCAAATAGTGATAGTCTCTCAAATTGAGTTGTATATTCTGGCACTGTCAAACTACCTTGGATTAATTATATGAATTCCATTTCCCTTTTGTTCTTCTCAGATTCTGGGAAGTACTTCTAGAGAAATCGAGTCTTAAATGATTCCCAAGTTATCCTTCCTACAGTTTCTTCACCTAGCGTAGCTTTCATTGCGTCCTACCAATCGACTGCTGAGAATGTCATGTCTTTTCTCAGTGTCAGTACATTCGAGCATCTCAAATATCAATTCTATCTGGCGAATCCATTGCTCAGCTTGCCATGCTCTCGTTAATCCGGTAAAGGTTCCTGGTTGAAGAGCACAAAATTCCTTTAGCAGCTTGACTATCATTTGACGTACTGGTGCTCCATTGCCGATGACACGATCAGCACGATTGATAACTTGTTCCATGCGACGGATGAAAACTCCAGCTATTCCTGTGGGATCTATCTCGGGAGGTACTACATCAGGTACTCCATTCAGCTGGCCCGGGTTTCCTCGAGTCATTCTAACCATAACGAGTACTGGTAGTGTTCAATATCTCAACCTTCAAATGAAAAGCTATTCGGTCAGACCCATTCTATCTTATAGCTCAAGCAAGAACATGTGGTAACGAATATATAGTACCACTATATAACATGATCACCCCAAGCAATACGGATATTCCACATAAATAATAATAATAGTAATCACCATAGAGGTTAGTCTACCTACCAGTTATTCTCAAAGGTATCTATGATCAAAACAAAGGTTATGAAACTACAGGTTCTAAGCGTAATGTCAAATCTAAACATTCTATTTCTATTATCAAGTTCCAGACTACAAGTACTACTCAACTAACATATGAGACCACTCAACTAATATGTGGCTCAAGGTAATGGGATAATCTTATCCTTAACCTCTTTCTATTTCTAGGTCATACTGACTATTCCTAGATCTCTCAGGAATTCGTCAGCGTCTAAAATCCAACAGTTCTATACTTATGATCTCTGTACCCACAACTAATTCTCAAAGCCTTATTCTTCGTGAACTCAGCTACCAACAGTTCTAAATATTTCTTATTGGTTTCAACAGTTACTACTTGCTAACAAAACATTCTTGGATGAACTCTTCAAACTTCTCGTCTAAGTGACAAGATAACAGTTCCATCTCATCTCAGCTAATCCTCATGCTACCGACATTAACTTAGAATTTAGGTTCTAATCACAAAAGGCAAATGGTTTGTAACTAAAACCTAGGCTCTAATACCAAAAATCTTGTCACCTCCCGGAGAAGCAAAAATAGAGAAAATAAGTTCCTTTTTGGTCTTGTAGGTTCGTGACTAGTGAATAACCGCATTGTCATCTATACAAACCAACAAATGCAACGATAGAGAGGATGATGCTATTCATAAAACATATCTTATTAACATAATCAGAGGCTACATCGGAAATATAAAAGGTTTGGAAGCAACATGTGCCCAAGTACCAATTATAAAAGTCTACTAAAACTATTACAACAACTGACTTATAGTCTGAGGCCTACAACCAATATTAACAGAAGTACAACTGATATACAAACTAATTATTACAAAGCAGCACGTCTTCGTATTCAAGTCTTCAACTTCAAGTCCAACGGAGCATCAATCTTTCATCTTGTAGACACCCAATTTTGATAACACTAATAGGATTTAGGGTGGACAACGTCTAGGAAGATTCGATGATGAAAAGTACCCCGTGGAAGGTACTGGATTCCATACAATCGAAAGGTCGAACTTCGGAAAGTGACTTCAAGTTAAGAAAAGCCCTTTTCCATGCATAAATCCCGATTTTGTCAAAATCGTCTCTCAGAATTCTTATTTACTCAGGGTTATATGAACATAAACTATTCTAAATGCAGTATTCTAGGTATCCAGAGATTTAATTTTAAAGAAAAGTTTGAAATCAACGCACATTTAAAAGTAATTTTGGAAAAGAAGTCGTTTGATTTCAAAAACACAAAGAAAGTTTTGGAGGACTTACGGGCTTCAATTGGACTTCAATTCTCATTTCAAAACCTCCTGGAATATTTTTATACTGAAATTCAACTCGAAAGCTTTCCAACAGTTCATAAATGGATGATTTTGGATACCAAAAATGCAGGTGGCAGGTCCCCCTTAACCACCATCTATATATCATGTTCTCCACTGAGCTTTTTAAGTTTCAGTCCCTTCTAGAAGCCTCCCATTGTGAAGAAATTGTCTGAAAACTGCGTTTTGGCACCGAAATGACCATTTTAACCCTTTTCTGATCTCTGAAAATCTTATTTTAACCCTAAAACTTAAGAGATCATCTTGGAATATCTAGAGATCATCTTGAAGAAACTTTGAATATACTTGAAGAGATACACATGTATACTTTCAATTTAAGAGAGATTTCGAGAGAAATGAAGTGAATTATGAATGAAATATCCATAAAATTAATCTCAAGATAATTAGATTAGATGAATTAGACTTCAATTGCCTCCCTTAATTTCCATGGATGAGTGCTTGAAGAGCTTGAAGAACACTTGAAGAAAAAGACTCTTCAAATCAACTTTAATTGCATAATTGAGAATCCTCCAAGAGGTAGATATCATAAGTCATCTCTAATTCCTATTTTTATATATAGATCTATAAGATTTGGATCTAGTTTAGTTTAGTTTCATTTATTAGAACACTCATCTTCTTCCTCTCTTGTTCTTCACACACTCACATAGCTAGATCCAAGTCTCTTTTGATTTTATTGATAATTCTTAAATTAGAGATTGGTTTTTACTTTGGTTTTTAATTTTGATTTCATTCTTCTATTTAGTATAGATCCATGCATACATGATTATATATATATGTATCTATTTTGAATTCTATGATGGTTTGGTAGTATGATCTATGAGAAGGATGATTCTTATGTTCATACCTATATATTGATTATTCCTATTACCTAGAATTCCTATTGAAATTCATCTCTAATAGGATATTTGTAAGTCCCTTTGATCCATGATCTAAAGTTCTCCATATTTCTTGAGGGCTAAATTGATTGGGAATCATGATAATTAAGTTGATCTATGAATTTTGATCTCTCTAATAAGCTTCAACTATCACCTAAGATGTTTTTCTTGTACTTTAAAATGAACTGGATAAAATTGTCCATAAGATTTGGTCCATCAAAACCTATAGCTTGATGGATTTCAATTTTTCTGGGTAAACTTTGATGAATTAGCTTTCATTCGATCCGTTTTGAGAACCTCTAGGATCCATATGCTATTTTTAGAAATTGTTGAGAAATCGGTTCACAGATTTGAACATAGTCTCTTTGTATTTGAATTTCAGAAAATCTATGATAGTTATCGATGATCCACTTTTTGGGGATGATTCCTAACTCATGTATCTATATGCCGATGTAAATTCCTGAGCATACGATCGAGTTAATATCATTTTCTAAGTGTTTGAAGTCGATACAATTATTCTGGAATTTTCTAAGTTTAACTACAATTATGATTATGTATACAAAATGGTCATGCCTTGATCACTCAACAACAATTGATGAATAAAACTTGGTTTAGAAATCATTTAGGATAAATTGATGAGAGATCAAAAGTTTAGATTAACTCGATTAACATGATTCATGAACTTCTATTAGGTTTTATATTCCTTTGTCAAATGATACCAAACTTCTAGAATAACAGAGTCTGTTTAAAACAGCTTTTCAGAAACCATAAGATCATGACATGTCCATGGGGTTATTTTGTTTCATAAACTATAATGAAATAGCTTTCTTTTGACACCAAATAGACCTTCACATGATTTTTGTAGAATTAATTATGATTTTTACAAGAACAGTGGACAATCCTGGTCCACTGTTCTTAAAACTTTTATTTCTCAAACTTCAAAAATGGTTAAGAGGTTCTACTTTTTGGAGAAGTTCCCTAAGACATGTATCTAACTTTCTGTAAAAGAGTTTTAACCTAGCTCATGTTTAAGACCAATTTTGATAGGATTCATTAGAGGTTGCTAAATCTGGAAATTTGATTGATGACATCTTCCTCTTGTTTATCACGCATATCATTTGTTTGCTTGTATTTTTGCAATGCTTGGGTATTCCTTGGTGTCTTAGTGTAGAGAATTGGATGCCGTGGATCCGGATCTCGATTTGTGGGTTTGCCTCATCTACATGTGGCTTAGTGCCCATGTATCGTGTATTATCTATATCCTTTCTCTTAGAATATTTCTAGGTTTACAACTTTGTTTTCAATGACACAATTCTTTTAGGATAGTCTCTATTTATGTGCTTATATGTTAGAGATATCTCTAGGATTGTTGCATGATTGTATTGCATGTTTCCTTTCTTTTGCTTTTTGCGACTCCGCTTGAGTCAACCCAATGTAAGTCTTCTTGTTCCCTCTTACATATCATGACATGTTTCCTTTTATTTACATCGATCCTGGGCGGGATTAGCCAAGTGAGTATACCTCTCCCTGTATTGCGTGTGCATCCGACTTCTACTTGATTTAATCTCTTGACATGATTTTCCTAGATGTTCACTTTTGACATGTATATCTTATCTAGTATGATTGAGGAAACAACACCAATTATGAATTAAGAACAATGATATTTGAATCAAGGCCTACCGTTCATAGGGCGAGGAGGGGGTGCTTTAGTCCTGCTTGGGCTCCTTCCCCTCTCGTACCAAGACCCCCGAACCTAGTTTCTGGTAATGAAGGGCGAGTAACCTTATTCAATTTTGGGCGAGTCAAACTTTGGTTTTCTAATTCTCGATAAAAATTAGGTGGCGACTCTTTGTCTCCAGGATCGTGTGAGGAAGTTCTAGTTTCCCTGAAGTGTGCTCCTTGGATCCGTCCTGGGACACTATCGAGAGAAAATGCCAGGACCACCCCTCTCAACGTGCATTCTCCCAGTGCCTACAATCTGGTGACTCCATTGGGGATTTGAACATAAAACCGATGGTTTCTTGTTCTTTGAGGGTTTGACTTGAGCCAATATATATTTGTTATTAATTCGATAATCGTGCTATTTCTGCCTGTATTTGCACTTGCATTGTTCTTTCACCGTACTACTTGAGACCATTGCCTTGTGGGTGGAAGGCCCTCTTTCCTCCATTTGTCAAGAGACTTTGGTAGCATGTAGTCACCGTTAGCCTTGTACCACGTGCGGTATATAGAACCCTTGGCTTGATAATAGACCCTTTATAAGACTAAAACCCGGTCTTTGCCTATAGTTTCTATAGAACCCTTCAATTAGGATCTTGATTATCATCTTTGATTAGGACAATGTGATGAATTATTTGCATTTGCCAGTAAGGGATTAGGTGGATGATGAGGATGTGTATACGAAGGCATCATCAAACCTTGTATGGTAGATTCCTCTAGAGTAATATGGTCTTTATCCAAACATCCAATGATTATTCGAGGACAATTTTTGAAAATTTTGAAAATGCAAGCACTTCTCTGAGAAACTCGAGTCTTTTGAAAATTCCGGGAATATCCCTTTTGAAAATTTGCTTTGAAATTCACCTTCGCAAATCCTTCCAAAATTCTCCCTAGATTTTAAAGAATTTCAAAATTCCTACTTTGGTGATTCAATTTTAAATTCTCCTCTCAGATTTCACACCTTGATGATTCAAAATTCAAATTTTTTCCTCTCAGATTTTAGAAATTCCAATTTCATACCTCAATTTTAAAGAATCAGAATTTTGTACCACACACTTTGATGATTCAAAAAAAGTTTTTGAAAATTACAAAATCTCCCCCTCTCTTTAAAGATTTTCATGAAATATTTCAATTTTGTAAACCTGAGCCATCAAGAATTTCAAAGCTAAAAATCCTTGGATAATGATTGGATTAGTAAGGTAAATAGTATACTCAAGGAATCTTATGTATTTATGTGCTAATATGCTAGGTCTAAGCTAGATTAAGGTACATTGCATTTAGATTAGATTGCATTTCATCTGCATTGCATACACTACACGAGCATAGCATATACGACTCATGAGTACGACACCTCTAAATATACTTTTGAAAAGAAAAGATTTATTTTCCTCAGAATTTTGAAAAAGATTTCTTTAAAATGTTTTTGAAAAAGGAAAAGATTTTCCATCTTTTGTAAATATAATTCTTTGAAAATTCTTTTACAATAAAGATACCTGATTATTTTGAAAATCCCAAATAAACCAGAAAAAGAAGATAGGACCAAAAAGTTGTACTCCTTCCTGGGTCAGAGCCCCGAATAGTCGTTTGATCAGATCAGAGTTTGAAGAAGGAATAGCCTAGTCGACTAGGGTTGAGGGTATGGCATACGAAGCTGATATTGAAGCCAGGTTGGCCGCAATGCAAGCTCCATTGGATCAGAGCAGAGAACAGAATCAGGAACAACTTGGCACTATGATGAGAATGATTGAGCAACTGACCAATCTGCCACCACCACTGCCTCCGGTGCATCACGTGGAAGAAGACTTTGGGGAGACACTTCAACCAAAGGTTTAGCTAGATCAAGAAACTCAGGACAAGTTGGCTAAGATTGACAAGCTAGAAAGTGTGATCTGGAAAAGCAAAGGGGTGGATGACTATTTGTTCGACGTTGAGGGGTTATGTGACGCTCCAAAATCCAAACTCCCAAAAAAGTTTAAGATGCCGCATATTGAATTCTTCAATGGAACCAGAAATCCGAAGAGCTACTTGAGGCTTTATGTAGGACCTCTACAGCCTATGGGTATTGGGCTTGATTTCTTCGCTCTGCTATTTGCTGTTTCCAAGAGTGTTGAGTGGGGCAGCACTTTCATGGTACCTGACGCTAGAACCAGTCATAACTAGAGATTAGGAAGCATTAGCCAAAGCTTTCATGGCTCAATATTAATATAACCAGTCATTTGTTGTAACTGCAAGAGATCTAGAGACCACTAGATAGGAGTATAGGGAATCTTTTGCAGGTTTTCTTACTCGTAGGAGGGCAAAAACTGCTCAGATGACTAGTAGGCCGACAGAAAAGGATCAAGTCGAAATAATCATTAGAAGCCTACAACCCGAGTACTTGGAGAGGCTAGAGTTTCAGTCCATTGTGAGCTTCGAACATCTATTTGATGTGGGAACTTTAATAGAAGATGCCATCAGGGACGGAAAGATCAAGAAAGAAAACACAAGCAATCGGTACAAAAAGACAAAAAGGCCAGTCTATCATCAGTTTGCTGACATCAACATGCTATCTCCTTAGCCTTTTCAGAAAGAGCGTCGAAGCATGGCTAATACAAGAGGAAATCAAAACCAGAAGCAGTCAAAAGAGAAAAGAGAATTATTTGATTTAGGAATGTTGCTAAGCACTGTACTTGAGAAAATGCTAGAAAAGGGGTATTTACAGAAATTGGAACCCAAGCTAGAGCCTAATCCACTTTCACCGGTTTCAAAACTGAATTCTATTATGACTTTCATCAAGGCCATGGAAATAGCATAGATAGATGCTAGAGACTTCACCATGAGATTGTAGACTTGATTAAAATAGGGGTCATCTCCCCTCCTCCCGCTCAGCCAAATGTTCAGAAGAATCCTCTCCCTAATCATAAGGGGAACCTACTGATTGTCAATTTTTGTGGAAGAAGGGTCTCGGATTTATAACCCTATGGTCTACATCACATCCTTGGATCAGCCAGTCGTGGATGTTCAGATCCTAGAAAATGCTGCAATTTGTATCTTGAGGAATGTGGAAGGACAAGAGTGGATTGAAGAAGCACTAGCCTTTGAAGAAGAAATAGCCAATAGAAACCTCATAATTGAATGGTGGGATCCAAATACCGTTACTGACGACTCTATCTAGTATGAAGAAGAAAAGACCATAGAAGCAATCACCAAGAACGAAAGCACTAAGCCAATAGAAGAATTGGTGGAGTCTATCAAAAGTCTTGAATTCAAAGACAATGATCTTGTAATGATGGAAGAAGAAGAAGATTGGTGGTATGATGATGAGGAAGATTCCGTTAATAACACCATAATCCCCGATGATTCTGTTTGGAAAGTCACTGCTGGCACTAAAAAGTTAGCCAAAGAAATTGAGTCTATCTAGATCACCAATGAAGCCAACCACTTGACCCGCTCTGGATGTCATTTCAAACCTCATGAGTTAGAAAATCGTGGGAAAGAAACATGGAAAGAGAAGGAAGTCGTTAAAGCAAAAGAAGCTGATAAGGGAACCGTGAGTGACGAAGAGGATGAAATCCTAAAGCAGTTGAAGAAAACACAAGCCTGGATTTTAGTATGGGGATTACTTATGACCTCTCACAAACACAGGCAGGCTATGCTTGATACGCTCAACAAATTGGATGTTTCTGTCAACGCTAGTCCCGAAGATCTAGTGAACATGATCTCTGCAAGGCCTTGTAAGCTTGTAATCACATTCACAGATGAAGATTTACCGCCAGAAGGGGCACACCACAACAGAGCTTTATACATCACTATACACTGCCTAGGGAATTAAGTATCGGTTTGCTTGGTAGACAACGGATCGGCTTTGAATGTATGTCCTCTCCAAATAGCTATTAGAATGGGAATATTTGTTTCAAAACTCTTGCCATCAACACAGATTGTGAGATTTTATGATAATACTAAAAGGGCTATCGTGGGAATGATTAAGCTGAAAATTGAAGTTGGGCCATTGAACAAAGAAGCTAAATTCCAAGTGATTGATATTCCAGCTAGCTTCAATCTGCTATTCAGACACCCATGGTTACATATAAATGATGCAGTTGCTTCTACTCTCCACCAGAAAGTCAAGTTCATATGGAAAGAAGATGTAGTTACAATCTTTGGGGATAGCTGGATTAAGGAAAAAGGGACAAGCCATGGCCTTGTGCTAGAAGTCCAAACACCAGAAGAAGAAAATGAGTTGGGAGGATTTAACTTTGTGGGAATGCTAGATGAAGAAAAAAAAATCTGTTTAGGATTGACTCAGCTATGACAAAGAGAAGAGATTTCCTGATGCATCTGTCTGGGGCGAAGAAATCACTCCGTTCAAGAAGAAAAGTCGTTCATCACCGGACGAGAATATAGAAAGATGCTTAAGAAAGGAAACACAGTTGCCGAGGAACTACAAGAAGAAGTGGGTCATAATTGGATCCCTGAAGTTATGCAATTGTACTTTGACTAGTATGCAAATCCTAAAGTAGCTCACATGGTGCGAAAGATGAATTATTTCCTTAGAATGGGACTGGGTCGTCGTCAATAAGGAATAACTGAACCACCTAAGTTCCATGAGCAGAAAGATAAATCTGGGTTTGGATATCAATTGATCAAAGAAGACGAGAAGAAGATGATAAAAGGAAAGGAACCGATGGTTGTTTCTGGGCCAAGAATCTTGAATGGGTAGTTCGTACAAGAGGGTGATGACTTCCCCTTCTATGGATTTCCTGAACGGTGGTACAATCCGGCTACCAAAAGCATCAAGCCTGGGTTTGAGATTTTCTTCAAACATGAGTTCTCAGACTATGAGGACCCGTTCTTGTATGCTCCACCTGCCAAGAAAGAAATAAAAGATTAGGCTGATCTGATGATCACAAGTGATGATCTAAACATGCTAATGGGTGAAGAACTGAACATGCTGATGGATACTGAAAAAGCAGCAGGAAATGTGTAAGAAATCAAGTAAATAGAGGGAGCTCTAAACAATTGGATGATAGAATCAGGAATTAACAAATCCCATTCCCCTCTCCCCTGGAAGTCTATAAAGACCAATATGAGCCATAATGTTGAGTCTGCTTTTGCTTTTGATGTACCCAAAAATGTTAATGAAATGAACGAAGATTTTGCTTACTCTTCTGTGTCTGATGATCTTAATTTTGAAATTTTTGAGGATTTGCAAGTATTAATTGAAAATGAAAATGAATCTGCATGCAAGATTATTAAAGAAACTTTGCTAATAAACTTGGTTAATGAAGATAATCCACAAAATGGTCATATTGGCACCACACTCACTTCACAAGAAAGCAATGAACTAATCAATTTATTAAAAAAATTTTAAGATGTTTTTGCTTAGTCTTATGAAGATATGCCAGGCATTGATCCAGAGATTGTCCAACATCATATTCCTCTCTTTCCTAATTCAAAACCTGTTAAGCAGATATTGAGACACATGAGGCCAGAATGGACTTTGAAAATTAAAGAAGAAGTTGAGAAGTAGTTAAAAGCTGGATTCCTGATGGTAACCCAATACCCTGAATGGATAGCCAATATAGTTCTTGTGCTTAAGAAAGATGGAAGAATCTGAGTATGTGTTGACTTCAGAGATTTGAATAGAGCTAGTCCCAAGGATGATTTTTCACTCTCGCATATAGATGTTTTGGTAGATAAACCTGCAAGACATGAGCTATTATCATTCATGGATGGTTTTTCAAGGTACAATCAGATTTTAATGGCACCCGAAGACGGAGAAAAGACTATATTCACAACTCACTGGGGGACGTGCTACTACCGAGTGATGCAGTTTGGGTTAAAGAATGTCGGGGCAACTTATCAGAGGGCTGCTACTACTTTGTTACATGATATGATCCATAAAGAGGTATAAGTCTATGTGGACGACATGATTGTCAAGTCCAAAGAAAGGAGTGGACATTTTGCTGCTCTCACCAAGTTCTTTGAAAGATTGAAAAAATACAAGATGAGATTAAATCCATAGAAGTGTACTTTTGGAGTAACCACAAGAAAGCTGCTAGGATTTCTCAGAGGGGAATTGAGGTTGACCCCACGAAGATCAAGGCTATTATAGATATGCCTCCTCCAACAAATGAAAAGGAAGTAAGAGGATTTCTGGGATGAATCCAATTCATCAGTCGCTTCATATCTAAGCTCACTACTACTTGTGACCCACTTTTTAGTCTATTAATAAAAGGGAAGAAATTTGAATGGGACGATCAGTGTTAAGAAGCTTTCGACAAGATCAAGACTTATCTATTGAACCCACTAGTTCTTTCACACCTGAAGTCAGAGAAGCCTTTATTGTTGTACTTATTCGTGTCAGAGAATGCTATGGGATGCATGTTAGCACAAGAAGGAGATGAAGGGCATACAGAGAAATCCATTTACTACTTGAGCAAGAGGATGACATGATACGAGCTGAAGTATTCTTCGCTAGAAAAGGCATGTTGGGCTTTGGTTTGGGCTACCTGTCGTCTAAGGCATTATATGTTGGCCTTCCCTGTTATTTTGATCTCCTGAATAGATCCTTTGAACTACCTCTTTGAAAAACCAGCATTGACCAGAAGAATTTCTCGATGGACCTTGATGTTATCTGAGTTTGACTTGACACATGCTACGAGTAAATCTGTTAAAGGAAGGGCTATCGCAGAATATTTGGCAGAACATCCGATAAATCTAGAAAATGAAGAAGAATTCATGTTCCCTGATGAAGGATTGATGGAATTAAGAGAAGATGTGTGAAAAATATACTTTGATGGAGCTGCAAACCAGAAAGGATATGGGGTAGGGATCATCCTTGTATCTCCTGAAGGAGCATATACCCCGTTCGCTATTAAATTGAAGTATACCTCTACCAACAACACAGCTGAGTACGAAGCCTGTATCTTTGGGATAGAAGCCGCACTAACTTTGGAAGTGAAGAAACTTGATGTATTTGAGGATTCCAATTTGATTAGATCCCAAGTTCTAGGAGACTAGAAAGTTAAAAAAGAAAAGTTGAAGCCTTATCATGAGTACCTTGATTCTCTATAAACCCGCTTCTTGCACATCATGTTCTTCTACCTACCTCGAGAAGAAAATCAGCTAGCAGACTCCTTGGCTACTTTAGCCTCGATGATTGAAATTCCTATGGGGATAAAGTTAACTCCGTTGATGATTGAACAGAGAGAAAAGCCATATTATGAGATGATTGGGGAAATAGAATAAGTAGAAGAACTTCTGTGGTCAATAATGTGTGGAACTTCATTAAAAATGGGGTATATCCAGAAGGTGTGTCCGAGAAGGACAAGAGAGGCATAAGAAGATTCTCAACTCAGTTCATGATTTGCGGTAGAAGTCTGCTAAAGAAATCTTACAATGGGTTCAACTTGACATGTTTATATGGAAACAATGCGAAGAAAATGATGGAGCAAATTCACGAAGAAGTGTGTGGTCCTCACATGAATGGACAGATGTTAGCCAAGAAGATCATCCGACAGGGGTATTATTGGACTACTATGGACAAAGACTGTTACGAATATGTCAGAAGATGTCACAATTGTCATATCCATGCCAATATGAAGCATGTGCCGCCATCACTACTATACAACATGACCACCCCTTGGCCATTTTCAGTTTGGGGAATAGATGTTATTGGAGAAGTAACCCCGAAGGCATCTAACGGGCATCAATACATCCTAGTAGCAATTGATTATTTCACGAAATGGGTGGAAGCAGAATCCTATGCGACATTGAAGGCTAAAGATGTGGCCAGATTTATCAGAAGAAATATAATCTGTCGATATGGGGTCCCTCATGAGTTGATATCCGATCATGGCAGTCACTTCCAGAAAGAAGTTTTGGATTTACTAGAAGAATATAAGATCGTGCATCACATGTTAGCACCGTATATGCCACAAACAAATGGGACAGTTGAAGTAGCTAATAAGAATTTGAAGACGATTCTGAGAAAGATGACTGATACATACCGAGATTGGCATGAGAAACTACCATATGCATTGTGGGGATACCGAACATCAATCAGAACATCTACAGGAGCCACTCCTTATTCCTTAGCTTATGGAATAGAAGCAGTACTCTCAGTTGAACTAGAACTACCATCGCTTAGAATTGTGGCTGAATCCGAGATTTTGGAATTTGATTGGCTAAGAAACAGATATGAAGAGCTAATGTCACTTGATGAAAAGAGGTTAGCTACAATTGATCATGTGCATGTGTATCAGAGAAGAATAGCTCGAGCATTCAACAAAAAAGTCTGTCCAAGAAAACTTGAGGAAGGCGACCTTGTGCTTAAAGAGTTAAAAGCACCAATTTTTTATCCTAGAGGGAAATTCACGCCGAATTGGGTGGTCCATACATCATCAAAAAGCTTCTCTCTAGAGGAACAGCACACCTGATTGATCTAGATGGAGTTGAATTCAATCAGCCAATCAACATTGATCGTCTCAAGAAATACTATGCTTAAAACCTTTCTTTCAAACCTTTTCTTTCAAAACCTCCAGCCTTCGAGGAACTACACTTGACCTGATTCCTACTTGGGGATACATAGGCAACCTACTCGGTTTGGTCACTGCTCTTAAAACTCAGCCACATCTCAAATACTTTTTTTCAAGACCTCGACCAAATAACTTTGGACCTGATTCCCACTTGGGGATAAGTAGGCGAGCTTTCCTGGCTCTCAGTCCATGAACCTTGCAAACTATGGGCAAAGCTTTCAGGTTTGCTCAGAGCCTTAAGATATCGCTACAACACTAGGGGCAAACTGCGTTTGCCCGAACATCCATTTATCCCTATCAACTAGGGGCAAACTGTCATTTGTCCTTACCCTAATACTTGTTCTCTCTGGATCACTTGGCTATCAGAATTAAGCACCTAAGAGAAAAATCTGGTAATTCTTGATAATAAGTTGAAAAGTTTTAAGCAATCTAAAGATGTGAGTCTAATGTCAAGACTGAAACATTATGTGGAAAATTTCCAAAACTTCAAGATTATATGCAAAGCTAATACAATATCCTACTACATGATAAAATTTTCATTTCAAAACATGCAAATCCTTAGAAATTCAAGCATCAGAATCTGAACACATTGTTGAGTAAGGGAATCATCGAAAATTTCCTTTCCCTGTAACCGAGTCTTGTGTATCAGTGTGCAAAGTGTCAAGAAAATCAACCTCGTGACAAAGAAATACAAAAGCAGAGGATAGCATAAAGAAGCATCAAGCAAAGTTAAGGGTACAGGCCCATCAAGTCTCAAACAAGATACATCAACTTCAGTCTCAGTACAGAAAGAAGAAAACAAGAAAGATAGTCATGGGTACATATGAAAGGGGTAATCATCAAAATCGAAGACGATGAGTAGCCCGTGGGTATCGAGCAGGCACATCCGAGGCCGTAGAGCTATCATCATCATCATAAATTTGGCGCCTCCGTCTAGACACACCAGTCCCACCAGAAGGGCCAGCATTCATCCGTTCCAGCTATGATTGAAGCTGCTTGACTTGAGCCACCTCTCAGAAGAAAGAATCAGTACAAGGTTGAAAGTGCAATGAAAAGAAGGAGAGGTCAAGAAATTTACCAGAGTTGCATCTCGGTCTATGTAAGTCTAGCACATGCCATCCCACTGCAAAAGAAAAGATAAGATCAGAAAGATCAGAAGAATCAG
Source organism: Hydrangea macrophylla (assembly GCA_033977485.1). Classification (NCBI taxonomy): domain Eukaryota; kingdom Viridiplantae; phylum Streptophyta; class Magnoliopsida; order Cornales; family Hydrangeaceae; genus Hydrangea; species Hydrangea macrophylla. Next base: position 70,094,887 of record CM066986.1, on the reverse strand, counting down.
AAGTAATGAATTCAAAAGTACTCACATGTCCCTCTCGGGCAAGGCTCCAAGCTCTCAGATCTGTGCATAAGCTCGCTCTTCATTGAAAATAGCTCGGGGAACTGACTCGTATTATTCTGAAACTAGCTAAGGCTCCACAAGATCACTGGGAATCTACACCGAAGATATAACTCCATGCAGCATAGTCGAAGCTCGCCAGTCACAAGAAGGAATGGGAGGTAAAGATCGGCCAGGGCCATCCACGAAAGAGCTTCCATGCAAATGACAATGAGAATAAGAAAACAAGCATTTAATAAGAAGTGAATAAGCAATGAAATACCTACGAGTCATTCGAAAGTGGAAAATTGGGCATCAGATGAGTAGCCCTGAAGACATCGTAGTTCACCTTAAACAGAGTAAATGAGGCAGAAGGAATTTCGTTCAAAGCATTAATAAGATCTTCATCTTCTAGATTCTGCGCTGACCTCATGCAAGAAGGCGGATCCTACGGCACTAAGAGACGATCCTCCAAATCAGTCTGAGGAGCTACTCTCTCTCTAAGATACCACTCAAGAACAGAGGGACCCTCAAGATGAATCCTCTCTCTCAGTCATCTTTCTGGCCAAACCAATCTCAGTCACATCACCATTGGTCGCCCAAGGATGCCAGTTAACTTGATCAAACTTGATACGGGTTAGAAAATCTTAACAAGAAATGACATTATGAGCATCGTTCTTGACACCTACGGCTTGGCAACGCCACTTCAGAGCCTATGGAAAAATGTGCATCTCTTCCTCCCGGAATGATGGAGTTGTCATAGAAAAGTATTCAAAGGCCCATACTTGCAAAGAATATATAGCAGTGGTCAGAAACAAGATATCAATGATGAAATTTGAAATGAAAATATTTTCAGTACCTCCCAAGCTCTCCAGAAGCCACCAAATCTAGGGAATTTGCCTCGTGAATGCTCCCCCATATGACTATAAAGAATGGCTAGGCCAACAGAACCCCAATCAAAATATGCATTTTGTTCTAGATTTCGAAGGCTATCAAGCATGTTTAGTGTAATCCACACAGGTCAAGTAGAAAGAAGAGAGCTACCAAGAAAATACAAGACGAAAGCAAGGGTAAGCTGCATATTTATAAATTAGCTCTGTTCTTTGCAAATTGACTCCACAAATTGTTTTGACCCCAGATTGGTCTGATCTTGATGTATAAGCCTTAAAAGTGCTTGAAATTTGTTGGAACTGGTCTGAAAGACCATTGGAGATTTTGAATCTTGGTTGAAAACCGTTCATAATTGAAGAAAAGGCCCCAGACATGAAGGATCGAGGGCACCGCAGCTTGAAATGGCTAAGAATTGATGATTTGCAGCAAACTCCCGTTGTTTTGGAGTTGATTATATTGTCTTAGAAAATAGACATTTGGGTCTACTATCGCTCAAGAATTACATCCAGAACAGATTTGCAGAAGATGGATCAGAATACAAGATCTTCAAACCATGAGCAAGATATTCGAGAAAGGGTTAGAATAAGCCTGACGTGTTGCAAGAATGTTTAAGCTGGTCGAAGCACCGATATGAGTCTCAGATTGAATTAGCAGGGCCTCTAGAATATGAACCTTTTACTCACCTCTCATAAATCTCAGATACCTCCCCAAATAGAGAACTTTCAGATATCGTCAGAGTTACCTCCAGAAGAAAGGTATACTTCAGCTGATTCATGAAATCAGAACCCGTACAGCTCTCAGAATCATAGAATCTCCCCAGCAGATAACTTTCAGAATTCATATTGTCCCCAACAGAAAGGGTATTTCTTAGCTTCGTGTATCAGAATTACCTCCAGAAGAAAGGTGTCTCTCAGAATTCGTGTATCGTGTTGCCTCCAGATATAGGGTATCTCTCAGCATCAGAATTGCCTCTAGATATTGAGTGTCTCTTAGCATCGTGTTGCCTCCAGATATAGGGTATCTATCAGTACTACCTCCAGATATAGGGTATCTCTCAAAATTACCTCTAGATAAAGGGTATCTCTCAGCATCATTTATCATAACTGCCTCCAGATATAGGGTATCTCTCAGCATCAGAATTGCCTCCAGATATAGGGTTTCTCTTAGCATCGTATTGCCTCCAAATATAGGGTATCTCTCAGCATCATGTATCAGAATTTGCCTCTAGATATAAGATTTCTCTCAGAAGTTGTGTATTAGAATTGCTAGAATCGTATGTATCTCAAAATCGAGTATCGGGGTTGACTCCAGATATAGGGTTTCTCTCAAAATTATGTATCCCTCAGCATCGCGTATCAAAGTTGCCTCTAGAAGCAGGGTATCTCTCATAATTCGCGTATCTCTCAGAATTCGTGCATTAGAACAGAAGAATTGTCCCCAGTGGAAGGACCTATTTCAAAAACCAAAATAGAAGATTTGTCTCCGGCAGAGAGACCTGTTTCAGAGGATTTGCCTCCAGACCTATTTTTAGAAGATTTGTCCCCTAAGGAAGGACCTGTATTAGAAGAACAGAAGATTTGTCTCCGGCAGAGGGACTTATTTCAGAAGATTTATCCCCAGCAGAAGGACTCTACATCAGCAACCATCCAGGGGTTAGGACTCTACATCAACAACCGTCCAGGGGTTAGGACTTTACATTAGCAATCGTCCAGAGGTTAGGATTCTACATCGGCAACCGTCCAGGGGTTAGGACTCTACATCAACAACCGTCTCTACATCAGCAACCGTCCAGGGGTTAGGACTCTACATCAGAAACCGTCCAAGGGTTAGGACTCTACATCAGCAATTGTCCCTAGCAGAAGGACTCTTCATCTGTCATCTAGGTTTAAGGAGGCATTATTTCATAAATCGTCCGGGCTTAAGGACACTTTTTATCAGAAGTTGTTGGACATGATTTAGAATTTATCCAAGTAATCCGCTATTTTAGCAGTCGACCGAGATACAGATGACACCTACAAGCCTCAACCTCAGAAGAAAGACTCTGACAAGACTTCAAAAATCATCCAAGATACAGATAGCATACTTGTCTTTAGACATATTCGACTATGAGAGTGAGATGTTGCATCCCTCGCATTAGATTTCGCATCTAGGGTCATTGAGGATGATTTCTCCAACACGTGCACATTCACGTTTTCATACTGCATCAACATCCTAGGATAGGAGCATTTCATCCATATTGTTGTTTGTGTGTTCTTTGTCTCCTCGCACGCTTGAACTATACCCTGGTCTGATTCCTGGAAAGTATACATAGGCAGCAGAGTACGACCAGCAGCAGCTTCGATTTAGTAGCCTCTACCCAACATTGCATTACATTCTTGCATTCGTGATTTCTTGATTTTCTCAGATTTTGAATTTCTTGATTTTTGCAGATTTTTGTTTTTTTTCCTAAAACCTCTCAGTATGGTTATTGGATGCCTTCTAGCTTTGGCACTCACTTACAGTTCACGTTGTTAAAGAAGGGAAAACTGTAGACACCCAATTTTGACTACACTGATGGGATTTAGGGTGGACAACGTCTTGGAGGATTCGATGATGAAAAGTACCCCGTGGAAGGTACTGGATTCCACACAATTGAAAGGTCGAACTTCGAAAAGTGACTTCAAGTTCAGAAAAGCCCTTTTCCATGCATAAATCCCGATTTTGTCAAAATCGTCTCTCAGAATTCATATTCACTCAGGGTTATATGAGCATGAAGTATTCTAAATGTAGTATTCTAGGTATTCAGAGATTCAATTTTAAAGAAAAGTTTGAAATTGACGCACATTTAAAAGTAATTTTGGAAAAGAAGCCGTTTGATTTCAAAAAGGCGATGAAAGTTTCGAAGGACTTCCGGGCTTCAATTGGACTTCAATTCTCATTTCAAAACCTTCCAGAATTTTTTATACTAAAATTCAACTCAAAAACTTTTGAACGGTACATAAACGAATGATTTCGGACACCAAAAAGCATTTTTACAAAAATCTAGAAAAGTAGTGCACATAATTTTTGAAACAGGACTTAAGGGTAACTAGGAGAACAAAAAATGCAGGTGGAGGGCCCCAAAAATGGGGTGGCGGTTCCCCCCCTTAATCGCCACCTATATATCATGTTTTCCACAAAGCTTTTGAGTTCCAAACCCTTCTAGAAGTCTCCCACTGCGAGGAAATTCCCTGGAAACTACGTTTAGGCACCGAAATTGCCATTTTAACCCTTTTCTGTTCTCAAAAAATCCTATTTTAACCCTGAAGCTTAAGAGTTAAGTTTTCAAAACTCTATATATATCCCATGCATCTTATATGAGATCATCTTTAAGAAACTTTGAATATACTTGAAGAGGTACACATATATACTTTCAATTTAAAAGAGATTTATAGAGAGATGAAGTGAATTATGAATGAAATCTCCATAAAATTAATCTCAAGATAATTAGATTAGATGAATTGGACTTCAATTGCCTCTCTTAACTTCCATGAATGAGTGCTTGAAGAACTTAAAGAACACTTGAAGAAGAAAACTCTTCAGATCAACTTTGATTGCATAATTGAGAATCCTCCAAGAGGTAGATATCATAAGTCATCTCTAATTCCTATTTTTATATATAGATCTATAAGATTTGGATCTAGTTTAGTTTAGTTTCATTTATTAGAACACTCATCTTCATCCTCTCTTGTTCTTCACACACTCACATAGCTAGATCCAAGTCTCTTTTGATTTTATTGATAATTCTTAAATTAGAGATTGATTTTCACTTTGGTTTTTAATTTTGATTTCATTCTTCTATTTAGTATAGATCCATGCATACATGATTATATATATGTATCTATTTTGAATTCTATGATGGTTTGGAAGTATGATCTATGAGAAGGATGATTCTTATGTTCATACCTATATCTTGATTATTCCTATTACCTAGAATTCCTATTGAAATTCATCTCTAATAGGATATTTGTAAGTCCCTTTGATCCATGAAATAAAGTTCTCCTTATTTCTTGAGGGTTAAATTGATTGGGAATCATGATAATTAAGTTGATCTATGAATTTTGATCTCTCTAATAAGCTTCAACTATCACCTAAGATGTTTTTCTCGTACTTTAAAATGAACTAAATAAAATTCAGCGAAACAGATTGGTTTTGTCCATAAGATTTGGTCTATTAAAACCCATATTTTGATAGATTTCAAATTTTTAGGGTAAACTTTGATGAGTTAGCTTTCATTCGATCCATTTTGAGAACCTCTAGGATCCATATGCTATTTTTAGAAATTTTTGAGAAATCAGTTGACAGATTTGAACATAAGTCTCTCTGTATTTGAATTTCAGAAAATCTATGATAGTTATTGATGATCCGCTTTTTGGGATGATTCTTAACTCATGTATCTATATGCCGATGTAAAATTGTGAGCAAATGATCGAGTTGAGATCATTTTCTAAGTGTTTGAAGTCAATACAACTATTCTGGAATTTTCTAAGTTTAACTACAATTATGATTATGTTTACAAAATGGTCATGCCTTGATCACTCAACAACAATTGATGAATAAAACTTGGTTTAGAAATCATCTAGGATAAATTGATGAGAGATCAAAAGTTTAGATTAACTCGATTAACATGATTCATGAACTTCTATTAGGTTTTATATTCCTTTGTCAAATGATACCAAAATTCCAGAATAACAGAGTCTATTTAAAACAACTTTTCAGATATCTTAAGGTCATGACATGTCCATGGGATTATTTTTGTCATAAACGAAAATGAAATATCTTTCTTTTGACACCAAATAGACCTTCACATGATTTTTGTAGAATTAATTATGATTTTTAGAAGAACAGTGGACAATTCTGGTCCACTGTTCCCAGAACTTTTATTTCTCAAATTTCAAAAATGGTTCAGAGGTTCTACTTTTTGGAGAAGTTCCCTAATACATGTATCTAACTTTCTGTAAAAGGGTTTTAACCCAGCTCATGTTTAAGACCACTTTTGATAGGATTCATTAGAGGTTGCTAAATCTGGAAATTTGATTGATGACATCTTCCTCTTGTTTATCATGCATATCATTTGTTTGCTTGTATGTTTGCATTGCTTGGGTATTCCTTGGTGTCTTAGTGTAGAGAATTGGATGTCGTGGATCCGGATCTCGATTTGTGGGTTTACCTCGTCTACATGTGGCTTAGTGTCCATGTATCGTGTATTATCTCTATCCTTTCTCTTAGAATATTTCTAGGTTTACAACTCTGTTTTCAATAACACAATTCTTTTAGGATAGTCTCCGTTTATGTACTTATATGTTAGAGACATCTTATCTAGGATTGTTGCATGATTTCATTGCACGTTTCCTTTCTTTTGCTTTTTGCGACTCCGCTTGAGTCAACCAATGTAAGTCTTCTTGTTCCCTCTTACATATCATGACATGTTTCCTTTTATTTGCATCGATCCTGGGCGGGATTAGCCACTGTGAGTATACCTCTCCCTTATATTGCATGTGCATCCGACTTCTACTTGATTTAATCTCTTGACAGGATTTTCCTAGATGTTCACTTTTGACATGTATATCTTATCTAGTATGATTGAGGAAATAACTACAATTATGAATTAAGAACAAAGATATTTGAATCAAGGCCTATCGTTCGATAGGGTGAGGATGGGGTGCTTTAGTCCTGCTTGGGCTCCTTCCCCCTCTCGTACCAAGATCCCCGAACCTAGTTTCTAGTAATGAAGGGCGAGTAACCTTATTCAATTTTGGGCGAGTCAAACTTGGATTTCCTAATTCCCGATAAAAATTAGGTGGCGACTCTGTCTCTAGGATTGCGTGAGGAAGTTCTAGTTTCCCTGAAGTGTGCTCCTTGGATCTGTCCCGGGACACTATCGAGGGAAAACGCTAGGACCACCCCTCTCAATGCGCATTCTCCCAGTGCCCACACGTCCTCAAGACCTACAAAGCTCTAGACATAGGAATGTTCAGGGCACAAACGCCATCAGCTTTGTATTCAAAGCTGAATGAGTACATTAAACAACACTCCTCACCGTTATTGTTCAGTATCTTAAAATGCGGTTAATCTCTTAACAATGACATCACTCACGGACATAACAGATGTCTCATTAAACTATTCATGAATTCAATGATAGAAGGAAACATATTAAATGAAAATAATAATAAAGATTATAGTATAAATATCTCATCACGTATGCACCAAATCCATGTATGTAACCCATGCAACCACCCAGGCATCTACCTATATGTCGGAACACTGAATCCACAGCTGAACATCATCTTACTAACCATTCTCATATTCATATCCATTTCTATATCCATGTTCTTATTCTCATCCGTATCCATACGTCGATACAATAATACCAATACGATATCCACACGTCAATACCATAATACCAATCTAATATCCGTATGTCGATACAATAATACCAATTTTATATCCACACATCGATACCATAATACCAATATGATATCCATACGTCGATACAATAATACCAATCAGAATCATATGACTAGTCAGTAGGTCCCACGATCCCTTGATAGGGTTACCAGTCGTCTACGCGGTACCGCCTATCTGTAAACAATGGAAGCAGCACATCGGACGTCTTCAACGATGTGTATATTCTCACTGGTCGTCTATACAGCTGAGAATACATTAGAGCACTAGTCGGACATCTTCAACGGTACACTAGACGTCTTCAATAGTGCATACACATCACTGGACGTCTTCAACAGCGAGAGGTGCACTAGGAACTCTAACAATCCCACGTCCACCCGGCTCGTCAGCCATTGATCCCACGAATCCAAAGTACACATATCTCATTATTCCACATAAATCACAGTTCCCATTTCTCATCATATCCTCTCATCTCTTCATACCAATATCCCATGCATGCTGACCACATGTCATGAAATGCATTACTCTAGATACAAGAATTATCACGTGCTCTGCGTTCATCACATCTACTAATTTCTGATTATTAGCATGCACTTGTGTTCCATTCTACTATTCAGTTTAACGGTATCAACATGTAACCGTTAAACAGTTCATATCATAATAGTGTTGCATTATCTCTTAAATTAACAATATCGCATATTGAAAGCATGAATCAATATTTAAACAGTATGTATTATAATCAACAAAAAATAAACTTGTCCTACGAGGTTTGATCGATTGAGGTCCTCTCGATCGATTGAAGTCAAAGTAAGTTCGATTGATCGAAGGTTGTTCGATCGCTTAAAAAACAGGTAGTTCAATCGATCGAAGGTCGTTCGATCGCTTGAGAGTTGTCTTCTACCCAGAAACTGGGCAGAGACGAACAAAGGTTTTGAGGTCACTATATACACGTTCTAAACATATAAAAACTATACTAGAGTCATCCCTTGAGTGAGTTAATGAACTTACCTCACTCTGGCGGTCCGGTGACGGTATCCCGAGCTTGACGGTGGCGGCGGCTATGGTGACAGCGAGCTTTTCTATCTCCTTTCCTTCTCTATCTCTCTCTGGTCTCTCTCTGTCCTCTTTCTTCCTCTTCTTTAGCTCCTCTTCTAGTTCTTCTCTTCTTCTCCCTCTGCCCAAGCACATATATATATATACATATGCATACACACACAAGGTTATATACATATATATAACACACATAAGCTCTCTCTCTCTAAACTGCCAAAAACCCCACACATACACACAAACTAACATATATATAGGAAGGAAAAGAGGTGCAGGTGGCAAACATGTAAGATAGGAATAATAACACTTTTGATCGATCGAAGTGAGTTTGATCGATTGAGAACAGGTCGGTCAAGGTTCGATCGATTTAAAGAAGTTCAATCGCTTGAGAAAAGGTCCATGTCACAGAATCAGGTCGATAGAGTTTTGATCGCTCGAAGTATGTTCAATCACTCAAGAAAGCACAAGGTTCGATCGGTTGAGAAGACTTCGATCGATCGAAAAAGATTCTTCACCAAGGGTTCACGCAAGCACACAAGGTCTTATTTATGTAACCATGTATCCAGAAATACAGGGTTTTATAGTTTTTTTTTAACTAAATTTCAAAACAAAAATCAAGGCATATACAGTCCTAGTTCGGACCCTAATATGAGAGGTAAATGTTATACTTGTGGGATGGTTGGGCATCACTCCAAGAATTTCCCGGGGAGACATCTACAACAAGGAGCGAGTTCTATGGCTTTGAGTGGTTCGAAGCCTAAGCAGTCTAATGATAGGAGGCTGGGGATAGAGTAGCACGAGGGGAGATCATTCCAGATAAATCCCGAAGGTGTGGTTGCTACCATGTAATACCCTGTATTTTCAATAATTATTAATATAATAAGATTCTGTATACTTTCCTTGACCACACTTGAATTTCATTTTTATTCGATTGCAGTGCTCTCAAGCGATCGAGAGTTTCAATGTTCAAGTGACCGAACCCTATTTGATCGATCAAAACCCTGCCAACATGAATTTACTACGTGTTCCCCTTTTCAATCGATTGAATCAGTCTCGATCGATCGAACCTAGTCGATATGTTCTCAAATGATCGAAGATGCTTCAATTGATCGAACGTGTCTGCAAACCTTATCTCAGTTTGTGCACTAGAATGCCACCTGTCCTTCTTTTTTCCTATATATACTTGTATGTTTATGTGTGGGGGGGTTTTTAAACCCAAGGAATTTAGAGAGAGTATGTGTGTTGTGTTATATATATACACACGTATACATATATACACACACATATCTGTGTATATACTCAGTCAAAGAGAGAAAGAAAGAGACAGATAGACAAGGAGAAGAAGAAGAAGAAAAGAAGGAGACGTAGAAAGAGAGAGATACAGAGGCAGAGGCAGAGAGAGAGAGAGACGAGGAGCCACCATTAAAGCTTAAAGCTCAAACATTGCCAAACGCGCCCTTATGATGTTTAGGTGAGTCTAACCTTACACGGTATCATGGATATGATATTTTATAAGTTTTAGACATAAATAAATAGACCCAAACACACCCTAATACCTCTTGACGTTCACTGCCCAGAACTGCTGGAGAAGACGACTCTCAAGCGATTAAACTGGGTTTAATCGTCGATCGCTTAACTTAATTTTCCCCCAATCGATTGAGATAGTTTTAATCGATCAAACTTTACAGAACACAGTTGTGATCTTTTGTTTATTATCTATAGGGTTCGACCATTCTTTTATTGATTTGGACTTTTATTTTATGACTATTGGGATAACCAAGGATAATGTAATACCAAAGATAAGTATGATTACGAATAATGGATTAAATCAACGACATTGGTTATCATGTCATTCATGATGAGTTCAATATCCATTCTTATTTCACTCAGAGTAGTCAGGCCACTTGGGAAGGTCACGTAGTCATTAGTAGTGTAAACGTTAAGTAGGTTTGATAAGTTCTAGGAATGATACATGGGCACGACCAAGCAGTCCTACATTAGCCAGATGATCCATCTATATCCTTAATGAGCAGTGGATGTGTTATATCCTTAACGAGCGGTGGATAGGGATCACTGGTAGATATCGTTAAGTTGCAATAATAGATTTGATATGCTGTTGTTCAAAGCACTGTATCCCGAATATGTGGTGGACGGTGATATGTCCTTAACGAGCTAGGAATGGAATGATGCATATGGAGTACACGTGATCCATGGCGATACCATGGAGCCAGTTGACCCAGAGTTCTACCATGAGCACATACGTCAGATAGCTAGTCAGTATCTGGAGGAGTATATGTGGAAGGCTCTCTATATGATTGGGAAGACTCACCCTACAGAGATGCACATGGATGCTTATCATTTTGTGAGGATTGGTAAGGATATTTATAAGGAGATTATACGATTGATCCAGAGTAAGCTGGAGATGGACGCTATAGAGTTATGAGCTATTCTTAGAGGACCAATTAAGGTAGCACCGATAGTAGCACCACCACCACCGGTACCCGAAATACCCATTCTAGAGCCACAGGAGCAGCTTGAGGAGCCAAAGTCACTAGAGGCCAAGCCGATAGTAGATGCAGACCCATAGGAGGATCCCGCAGAGGACATTAAACCCGTCGATGATGATGAGGAGCTAGAGGAGGATCCAGAGGAGGACCCAGAGCTGGTTGATGAGGATGTTATGGCTGAAGAGGATGATATAGGGGTAGTAAGAAATGAGAGTATGAAAGATGTTGCAGTTGAGCCCGAGGAAATTATGGTACCTAAGATACTTGTGGTACCAGTCTTACTAGTGAGGCCTATATTACACATGGCAGACATTGCCAACATGGAAGTTGAGTGGGTTACAGGGATGGTTGCACAACCAGATGAACTTCTTATAGGAGAGGCTACGCTAGTAGAGGTTATGGCTATAGTTAGGGATTTTGCCGAGATGGTTGCCGATATCGCCGAGCTAGCATTTGGTATTGTGGATATGGATGTTGATGAGATGATTGTCAAGGAGTGGGGTATTAGAGTAGTTGTAGGAGGAACAGCGGCACCCGCAGAGGATGATCTACCTATAGAGATGTGCATTGCACCTGAGGATGAGGTCCCACCAGCAGGATCAGATGTTGATGATTTTTGAGTCAAGATCTAGAGAGGTTTAGATTTTCTAGTTTTATCAAGATATGTTGTCCACCAGATTTTTGGGAGCTTGAGAGATAGTTATTTGACCATAGCTTTTGTATAGATATTATTGTTGGGTTTGTGCCCTCAAACCATTACTTTCTGTATGAGACATTGACATTTTAATATATGGATATCAGCTTTACATTTTATTGTGTATGTTCTTTTCATGAGATGATTGTTAATCCTTAAGTATTATAGTAAGTAATTCGTGTGTGTATGAGATGCACACAAGTGAGATACGAATTACTATTCTTTAATACTTAGAATGTGTCACAGTGGATGATGAGACTGGATACCTCATCAAGTCTACACTGTAGCATAATTAACTACCATTGGATGGAGTGATTAATCTCAATCACTAGAGTGTAGCTCTTAGTTGATATGCTAGTGCTTATAGTGCATTGACGGACCTGAGTTTCCTATTGACGCTTAAGACTGTCAAACAGTCAATAGGAACTCATAACTTGTATAAGGTACGTGTTCTCAATCTTGAGACGATTATGAACACAGACTGTGGATATGACTGCTTTGATTTACCAATCAGTGAGGTCTATAAAAGATCAACACCTGGGTATCTTGGGTATGTCATGTTCATAGGGTTGTGAACATGCATTGTCAAGATAGAATCTACCCTCTGTTTCAGAGTAAGCATTCCCTTGAGAATGTCACCAAGTCGATTACTGAGTACTGCAGTCTTGTTGATAAGAGTTATCAACATGTTTGGTAATCATGAGAGGTGAATGGGACTCAAGGAATATAAGAAGTAATCATGATTCAGGTTGACAGTAACAGTTATCCGATTACCTGAATATGATTACGAATGCTGACGGTAGAGGGACATTAGTACACCATACAAGTCTAGTTATCGCTTCGGATATGTTCTTTTGCGTTGGAGTTCAGTTATCGTTTTATAGTGGAGTAAACTTTAACTGACCAGTTAGTTAGTTTGCTGATCAAAGAGTTTGGTCATGGTAATTAACAAACTGGTCTGAGCCAACAATAAAGAGCCTAGGAGGTCCCACTCTTAGCTCCGCCAGGATGCTTGGAAAGATGCTTGAGGATGATGTCCAGACAGGTTCGATCGATCGAAGATGTCTCGATCGATTGAAGTCTGAAGGTTCGATCGATCGAAGATGGTTCGATCGATCGAATGTTCGATCGATCGAAGGCACTTCGATCGCTCGAAGTCTAGGTCGGTTCTGGGAATCTATAAATAGGGCAGCTGCGTTCTGGAAAAGGTTGTTCGTCGTTTTGAACGTCAGAAGCTGCAGAAACTGTTTTGGAGTCCCAAAACCTTCTCTATCCTCTCCATTAGGGTTCCCACCAACCCTAGTCTTTCTGGCAGGCATCCGCAGGAGTCATAAGGGTGAAGATCATCTAGTGGAGGCTGCTGGAAGTTGAAGATCAGAATTGGGTTCAAGACACTAAGGTATAACTCGTGTCCCCTCTTGTGCGCATCTGTAGAATTGACGAGTAGTAGATCCGGGCATGCCAATAAAGTTTCATAACTTGATTTTTCCGCTGCGCGTTTAAACTTTCCATTTAAACCTGTTTTTCCAACAATTGGTATCAGAGCCACGCTCGTTTGGATCTATAGATGCGTTTTTTGGAACACTATTTTGATTTGCATGTTGATTTTAGAACTGCTTTCGAAACTGCATCGTCACAGATCTGTTTCTGCAGTGTTATCGCAGCAGTATACAAATCTGTGATTGCATTGGATGCAAGATGGGTTCGATCGATCGAAGAATGTTCGATCGATCGAACGCTCTGTACTCGAGCGATCAAACAGGTTTCGATCGATCGAAACCTTCTGTTGTTCGAGCGATCGAATAGAGTTCGATCGATCGAGACAGACTCTTTGTCAGGTTTTCTGTTTCATAGTTTTAAAAGTATTTTGAAATTAAAAGTTTAATTTTAACGTATTCTGCAAAAATTTTAATCATTCTGTGAAATAGAATGTTCAAGCGATTGAACAGTGTTCAATCGATCGAAGGTTCGAGCGATCGAACGGTCTTCGATCGATCGAACTCTGACAGAGAAGTTAGATGCTGTTTTGAGTTCTAATTCAGTATGTAAAGAGTTTATATACTGTGTGAATCAATTAAGGGTTCCAATAGTTATATTTTGTTATATATATGCGTGGATGTGTGTTCAACTAACCTTTTGCAGCAAAAGTTAGTCGCTATCTCCCATGGTGCCAAGAGCATTTAATTTTGTGTTTGAATGTTTTAGATTGGTGTGTTGTTTTAAGTTTGGTTTGGTTTTAAGGCATATGTAAAGGGCGCTGCGACTTCAATCCTACGAAAAGGAAAGTCGCACCGGTTTCCCTAGCCTTTTATTTTGTTGTTGCTATTTCTATTTCTAGATAAATTGTAAGCTTCAAAAGAGGCATAGGTTCAATGTAATAGAATTAGAATATCCATGAAAATGGAACAAGGAGCCGTTGTCCATGAAGATGGAGCTGGAGGCGATCAAACCAAAAGCAGGTTCTATGGAGATAGAGCCATGGGAGATAGAGGCATCGTTTGGATGTCTTTTATTTCATTTTAGTTTTTTGTTTTATGTGCTTTGTTTGTGATTGGCGTATAATACATTGTTGCATGCACGCAAAACAAGTTTTCTAAAATAAAATTCAAAAACCGTTTTCAACACATTAGTAAACATTAGATGTTTATGGGAAGTGTGTAGAAACAGATTTTCTCAAAAAGCAAAATCCTTTTTTACTAAATCTAGTGGGAGAGGGTCTTATTAATTACACCCACGATCTTCCATTAACGGTTCACTGTAAGATGGGTGATGCATTCTGTGTCACCTCGCCAGGGGTGATCATTCCATACGGAGGATGCATTACTCATTGGTTACTAGATGTGAACTTCTTTTGATAAGGATCAATCAGACGTGTTAGAGGGTGACCACCATACGGAGGCGCTACTTGAGACGGTTGTGATTGGATCCTAGTTAATGGTACACACTAGCTAAGCTATGGATAAGGGATCCCACACGGGGCATTATTCAGAAACTTAGAGATCAAATAGGTTCGGAAGTCATAACTTGTTTTGCAAGAGTTGCATAGCGGATAAGTTATGATAAATTGAAAGATCGAACATTGACCACCACACAGAGGCTTTATTCTTTCGTTTCGATATTCCGGCGACTTAGTTTTAAAATAAGAGTTTTAAAAGGATTCTTTTATTTCAAACTGTCAAATTCTGATATCCATATTTATTTTGTTTTGATTTTTTCAGTAAATCATAATGTCTGGATCTGCATTTAGTCCACTTGCCACCATACTCACTCAAAACAAGTTAACTGGAAACAACTACACTGAATGGAACCGTAATCTTGACATCGTGTTAACTGCGGAGGATCACATATATGTCCTCACCACCCCATGCCCCGAAGAACCCGCTGCAAATGCTTCGGCTGCTGCTAGACGCGAGTTCGATAAATGGAAAAAGTCGAATGGGATGGCTCGTTGTTACATATTGGCTTCTATGGCTAATGTGTTACAACACCAATACCAGTCGAACAATTCCGCCAGTGACATTATCGAATCCCTGAAAAAGATGTTTGGGGAGCATGGCAGGCCTGCCAGACAGGTAGCTATGCAGAAGATAATGAGTGCTAAGATGTCGGAAGGGACTCCAGTCAAAGAACATGTTTTGAAAATGATTGGTTATTTAAACGAGCTGGAGACCCTAGGTGCCAACATCGATGCACAGACCCAAGTTGATATGATCCTCAATACGCTGTCGCCATCATTCGCTCAATTTAAACTGAATTATAATATGAATAAAATGGATTTTTCAATGAACGAATTGATGAGCTCTTTATTGGCAGCGGAAGGGGTGATCAAACCTGGGGGCAGCGTTTTAAACGTTGAGAAAAGCGCTTCCTCTTCCCGATCTATGCCGAAAGGAAAGAAAGGGAAGAAGAAGGCTAGCACTGGTGGTTCAAGTGTTGGACCAGTCCCTAAGATTGCAAAATCTAAGGGAAAAGGTAAGGGCAAAGGGAAGGTGGGTGGCCAAGGCAAAGGAAAGTGTTTCCAATGCGGTGAGAAGGGCCACTGGAAGAGGAACTGTCCAGAATTCTTAGCTACAAGAGTTCAAGGTATGATTGAATCACATGTGATTGAAGTAAGTTTTATAACGGATACTTCAAACACTTGGTGCATTGATTCTGGTGCGACTAACCATATCTGTAATTCATTGCAGGGGTTCAGATCAACCAGGAAGTGCGGTGATGGGGAAATCGTACTTACTCTAGGTTCTAGCGCAACCGTTTCTGCGGTTGCTATAGGAGTCGTAGTTTTAGAATTTCTAGACAATAAAGTTTTGATTTTATCAGATGTACTTTACGTCCCTTCAATGAGACGTAATTTAATTTCAGTTTCTAATTTATCGAATAATGGTTATTCTTTTCATTTTGAAACTGAAGTTGTGATTAAAAGAAATAGTTCTTTTATATGTTCTGGTGTTAAATCAAATGGTTTATATGTGATTACTCCCAATATTTCTAAAGATTCTTGTATGGAACTTAATAACTCAGTGGTAACTGTACCATCTAAAAGAAAGAGACCTTCCACTAATCCAACAAAGCTTTGGCATATGAGGCTTGGTCATATCAATCTAAATAGGATTGGCAGACTAGTCAAAGAAGGGGTCTTAGGCGATTTGGTTCTCGAACCAATAGAAGTCTGCGAGTCTTGTTTAGAGGGTAAGATGACCAAAAGGCCCTTTCCTGCAAAGGGCAATAGAACCAATGCATTGTTGGAATTAGTTCATACTGATGTGTGTGGACCAATAAATATTAGAGCAAGGGGTGGTTATGAGTATTTCATAACATTTACTGATGACCACTCTAGGTATGGATATGTGTACCTAATGCAGCACAAGTCTGAAGCCTTTGAAAAGTTCAAAGAGTTTAGGGCTGAAGTGGAGAAGCAATTGGGCACACATATCAAGGCCATTCGATCTGATCGAGGTGGCGAGTACCTCTCTAATGAATTTATTGATCACCTCGTACAGAATGGGATTCTGTCACAGTTGACTGCACCTGGCACGCCTCAGCAAAATGGTGTAGCGGAGAGAAGGAATCGGACTCTTTTAGACATGACTAGGTCAATGATGAGTTATTCTGAGTTACCTTTATTTCTTTGGGGTTATGCTTTGGAAACCGCTGCTTACATACTAAATCTAGTACCAAGCAAATCTGTTCCCAGGACACCACGAGAGATGTGGATTGGGCGCAAGCCTTCTTTGCAACATCTCCGGATATGGGGATGTCCGGCACATGTGCTAAAAGGAAAGATGAGCAAGTTGGATTCTAGATCGGAAGTATGTTACTTCGTGGGGTATCCAAAGGGTACTTATGGATGGTATTTTTATGATCCAAGAGAACAGAAGGTGTTCGTCAGTACGAATGCTATTTTCTTGGAGGATGATTATATCATGAACCATAAACCTAAGGGAAGGATAGATCTTAGAGAGATAGAAGGAGAGCCCTCAGTCCAACCCGTAGTTAATAACGATGTAAATCAGGAAAACACCACTTCTTCACCTATTTCCGCACCAGTACCTCGTCGTAGTGGGAGGATTATCAGCCAGCCTGATAGATACATGTTCTTAGGAGAAGTTTTTGAAGCTGTCTCCATAGAATCTGAATCTGATCCTACCACATACGAAGAGGCAATGGCTGATGTTGATTCAGCTCATTGGGTTAAAGCTATGAAGGCTGAATTGGAATCTATGGATTCTAATCAGGTCTGGGATCTTGTAGAACTTCCAGCCAATATTAAACCCATTGGCTGTAAGTGGGTCTACAAGAGGAAAAGAGGATCTGATGGAAAGGTTGAGACCTTTAAGGCAAGGCTTGTTGCGAAAGGTTATACTCAGAGGGAGGGCATTGACTATGAGGAAACCTTCTCGCCGGTGGCCATGCTCAAGTCCATCAGAATACTCTTATCCGTTGCTGCATGCCTAGATTTTGAGATCTGGCAGATGGACGTCAAGACTGCATTCTTGAATGGCAATCTTGAGGAGGACATCTATATGCAACAACCAGAAGGGTTCATAGCTGGTCGGAAAGGTAACTTGGTATGCAAGTTGCAAAAGTCCATTTATGGGCTTAAGCAGGCATCCAGAAGTTGGAACATACGATTTGACCAAGCGGTCAAATCGTTTGGTTTCATACAGAATCTGGATGAACCTTGTGTATACAAGAAGAGTGAAGGGAAAGTGGTGGCTTTTCTTGTGCTTTACGTTGACGACATTCTACTCATTGGAAATGATGTAGCGGCATTGTCAACGGTCAAGGTTTGGCTAGCTAGTACTTTCGATATGAAGGATCTAGGAGAGGCGAGCTATATTCTTGGGATAAAGCTCTTTCGGGATCGCAAGCGAAAGATAATGGGATTATCTCAAACTGGTTATATCGATAAGGTGCTAACTAGGTTTTCAATGGATAATTCGAAGAAAGGTTTGTTACCTTTCAGGCATGGTTTAGCGTTCTCCAAGGACCAGTGTCCAAAGACACAGGAGGAGAGGAATCGCATGACAGGAGTTCCCTATGCTTCTGCAGTGGGAAGTCTCATGTATGCGATGTTATGCACTAGACCAGATATCTGCTTTGCCGTTGGCATGGTTAGCAGATATCAGTCGAATCCGGGTCCAGAGCACTGGACAGCCGTTAAGCACATTCTTAAGTACTTGAGAAGAACTAAAGATTACATGCTTATGTACGGTGGTAGTGAGTTAATTCCAGTGGGATACACTGACTCGGACTTTATGTCAGATAAAGATTCGAGGAAGTCGACGTCCGGTCATCTCTTTACCTTGGGAGGTGGTGCTGTCAGTTGGAGGAGCATTAAGCAGAAATGCATTGCAGACTCAACTACAGAAGCTGAGTATGTGGCTGCTTGTGAAGCCGCAAAGGAAGCTGTTTGGCTCAAGAAGTTCCTTATGGAACTCGAGGTGGTACCAGCGTCGCTGTCGCCTATTACGCTTTATTGTGATAATAGTGGGGCAGTGGCTCAGTCCAAGGAGCCAAGGAACCACGGAAAGGGAAAGCACGTAGAGCGGAAATATCATCTTATCCGAGATATTGTTCAACGTGGAGATGTGACTGTCACCAAGATTGCCACAGCTGACAATCTTGCTGATCCGTTTACAAAGGCCTTGCCACAGAAGGTCTTTGATCGTCATTTAGATAGTCTAGGTCTTAGATGTAGTTCTGAATGGTTATGAGTGCAAGTGGGAGTTTGTTGGGTTTGTGCCCTCAAACCATTACTTTCTGTATGAGACATTGACATTTTAATATATGGATATCAGCTTTACATTTTATTGTGTATGTTCTTTTCATGAGATGATTGTTAATCCTTAAGTATTATAGTAAGTAATTCGTGTGTGTATGAGATGCACACAAGTGAGATACGAATTACTATTCTTTAATACTTAGAATGTGTCACAGTGGATGATGAGACTGGATACCTCATCAAGTCTACACTGTAGCATAATTAACTACCATTGGATGGAGTGATTAATCTCAATCACTAGAGTGTAGCTCTTAGTTGATATGCTAGTGCTTATAGTGCATTGACGGACCTGAGTTTCCTATTGACGCTTAAGACTGTCAAACAGTCAATAGGAACTCATAACTTGTATAAGGTACGTGTTCTCAATCTTGAGACGATTATGAACACAGACTGTGGATATGACTGCTTTGATTTACCAATCAGTGAGGTCTATAAAAGATCAACACCTGGGTATCTTGGGTATGTCATGTTCATAGGGTTGTGAACATGCATTGTCAAGATAGAATCTACCCTCTGTTTCAGAGTAAGCATTCCCTTGAGAATGTCACCAAGTCGATTACTGAGTACTGCAGTCTTGTTGATAAGAGTTATCAACATGTTTGGTAATCATGAGAGGTGAATGGGACTCAAGGAATATAAGAAGTAATCATGATTCAGGTTGACAGTAACAGTTATCCGATTACCTGAATATGATTACGAATGCTGACGGTAGAGGGACATTAGTACACCATACAAGTCTAGTTATCGCTTCGGATATGTTCTTTTGCGTTGGAGTTCAGTTATCGTTTTATAGTGGAGTAAACTTTAACTGACCAGTTAGTTAGTTTGCTGATCAAAGAGTTTGGTCATGGTAATTAACAAACTGGTCTGAGCCAACAATAAAGAGCCTAGGAGGTCCCACTCTTAGCTCCGCCAGGATGCTTGGAAAGATGCTTGAGGATGATGTCCAGACAGGTTCGATCGATCGAAGATGTCTCGATCGATTGAAGTCTGAAGGTTCGATCGATCGAAGATGGTTCGATCGATCGAATGTTCGATCGATCGAAGGCACTTCGATCGCTCGAAGTCTAGGTCGGTTCTGGGAATCTATAAATAGGGCAGCTGCGTTCTGGAAAAGGTTGTTCGTCGTTTTGAACGTCAGAAGCTGCAGAAACTGTTTTGGAGTCCCAAAACCTTCTCTATCCTCTCCATTAGGGTTCCCACCAACCCTAGTCTTTCTGGCAGGCATCCGCAGGAGTCATAAGGGTGAAGATCATCTAGTGGAGGCTGCTGGAAGTTGAAGATCAGAATTGGGTTCAAGACACTAAGGTATAACTCGTGTCCCCTCTTGTGCGCATCTGTAGAATTGACGAGTAGTAGATCCGGGCATGCCAATAAAGTTTCATAACTTGATTTTTCCGCTGCGCGTTTAAACTTTCCATTTAAACCTGTTTTTCCAACAATTATCAGTAGTAGTAGCATTGTAAATAGCTGACCTTAGTATTGTTTTAGCCTATGTCACATAGGGTACACAGTTTGACTAGTGTGTACTATACTGTACATCTTTTAATATATATATATATATATACGAGCAGTACTTTTGATATTGATTGTATTTTTGAGCTGATATATGCTAATTAGTATAACTGTTAGTTCTTGTTGCTTCTCGCTCTATCTTGATTTCGTTTCTCCGAGAAGACTTTCAACTAATCGATAGGTCTTTTGTAGGTACACAACACACAATACCACTATGGTTAGACCGAGGAATCAAGCGCAATTAGGAGTTCCTATTTCAGAAGGCATGGATCCAACGGGCATTTTTAAAGCCTTCTTGCAAAGGATGGATCATATGGGAGATACTTATAACAATCTACCCACTAGAGACCTGTCGCACTAGTTCTGCCATGACACACAGGCAATAAATTACTAGAGCATTTCGTGATCTGCATCTAGAGAAGTTCGATGGATTTATAGAGCCGTGGAGAGTAGAACAATGGATACGAGAACTGGAGTTTATCTTCGAAGCGTTGGAATGTAATGAATAGGAGAAACGTCGTCTTGCTATATTCAAGTTGACTTACGCTGCCGCAAATTGGTAGGAGGCTGAAAGAGCCATAATTGGGATGAATGCTGCAAGAGTGATTCCGCGTGAGACCTTTAAGGGGAGATTTCTGGAAAAGTACTTTCCAGAAGATGAAAAGGATCAACAGGAGAATAATTTTCTTAGCCTGGTCCAAGGAAATTGGACTGTGAGGGATGTACTACACAGTTTGAGAGATTGTCTTGATTCACTCCACACATGATAGATATCCCACCCAAGAAAGTGAAAAGGTTCTACCAAGGACTGAACCCCCACCTATGACACATGATGATTATGCACCTTAACCAATCATTTGAAGGATTAGTTAGACTTGCTGTGAGTCTAGAGAATGATGTGTACCTAGTACAACGACAACAGATGGGAAGACCCCAACCATCAAGAAATGTTTAGCAACAGAGGAATTTCCAAAACACGTCGCTGAGGAATGCCCAAGGGTGGCAATCTCAGGGTAACTTTCAAGGGAACAAGCACACCTGGGATAGAGCTAGGAAGGCTCAGCAATATTATCCTCGACTTATAGGCTAATTTTTCAGTTATATCACATAATTCCCTAGTTGTAGTTTTCCTTTTATAGCTTCAATTATATTTATTTCTTATGCTTTACTTTTGCCTAAGTTTTTAGCTATACTTTTTTGTATATATACATTGTAAATTCTCAAATTTGGAATAAGAGAAAAAAATATAGAGTTGTCCTTTCTATAATTCTTTATGGTAACTAAGCTCTAAAGCCGACTCCTCTCTCATGCCAAAATACGGCCCAGCCACCGGAATGGCTACCGAAATACAAACCTCTGAAGTCACAATTCCAAACAGCCTTGGAGCAACAGACAACTCTCATCTCCCCATTACGGGTGATAAACTGAATGGGCAAAACTTTCTCCAATGGTCTCAATCCGTCATGATGTTCATATGCGGCAAAGGCAAGGATGACTACCTCACTGGAGTTGCATCTCCTCCTGCTAAAAAAGATCCCAAGTTCAAAGGATGGAAGGCAGAAAACAATATGGTTATGTCGTGGCTGATAAACTCTATGAACAACGATATAGGAGATAATTTTCTTCTCTATAAAACTGCAAAGGAAATCTGGGACGTTACAAGAGAGACGTTTTTAGCAAATGAAAATACAGCGGAGCTATTTGAAGTCGAATGTATTCTCTATGATTTGTGTCAAGGTGATCTCCCAGTCACTTAATACTTTAATCTTCTTACTCAACATTGGCAGCAATTGGATGTGTTTGAAACTTATGGCTGGGACTGCCCAACTGATGGTGCTAGATACAAAAAGATTGTTGACAAGAAATAGGTTTACAAGTTCTTATTAGGGTTGAATAATAATCTTGATAAGGTTCGGGGCAGAATAATGGAAACGAAGCCTCTTCCCAACCTCAGAGAAGCCTTCTCTAAAGTCCGTCGCAAGGAGAGTAGAAAGAAGTTTATGATGGGTTCATAAACCTCCAACCTGCTGTCAAGAGTTTTGTTTTTGCTGCACGTGGACCCTAATATTAGTCTCCTAACAATCGGCAAAAGAAGCAAGGAAGACCTTATCACTATCACAAACATTGGCACACCAAGTACACATGCAGGAAGATACACGGCAAACTAGTAAATTGGAAGCTGAGACAACCACTTGAAAGCCGAGGATTCATGACCAACAACGAGAAGAAGACATCATTCGAAACTACACTCTTTAGAAAAGAGCAGATTGAGCTTTTTCAGAAGATGTTCAGCCACCAATCAACACCCTCCATTCTAATCCCTGCCGAGAACATCATAGGAACTGCTTCCGTTGTCCAAACAGGTAATTTTTCTATGGCTTTGAACACCGAAATGAAGAAACATAACCTGTGGATAGTAGACTCCGGCGCATCAGATCATATGACCGGTAATGCTACACTATTCAATACTTACAGCCCAAGTTCTGGAAATCTGATGGTTCGAATTACTGATGGATCATTGTCTAAAGTGGCAGGAATAGGATCAGTTACTATTAGCGATGACCTGACTTTATGTGTACAGGCTGATTTGACTATCTGGGATTATGGATTATGAATCTGTCAATATCCTGAATTCTATAGTTTCCATCGAAACAAAACCATGATTCCGCATCGTTTTATTTGCTTCCATTGAAGCATACTTGTTTCCATTGAGATAATCATGTGGATGTGTACTTGTCATATGAACAACTATTTTTATTTTAGAGATGACTTATTAGCTTACTATGTACTTATATGTATCTTTTGCATTCTATGAAGTGTTTTGTGGATTCTATGAAATACTTGACAGTAGATTGACGACATGATCCTCATGTATTTTCAATTTGAACTATATATTTTTAATGTATCTCTACATATATAGACCTCTCAAATGTTTAATTAATCAATTATTAGCTTTATACACACATATAGTTAAGTTTGAAGGTATGTTTCCCCATGTTTCCAATTTTTTTCTCCTGTTTCCAAAATATTTCCGAAATGTTTCCATTTTTGGGCAAACCGAAACAATAGACCAAAACAAAATTTTGATCATTGCTATGATAATGCTTAGATAAGGATCTCCCCTTTCTTTTGCCATCTAATATCTTTGAGTAATGTTTGGGGCACAAATACTCTATCTCTCCTGTTGTGGGGTCCGGTAATTTCAGTGGACCCCACATGACACCCAGGAAAGAGATACAATGTTTGTGCCCCTAACATTATTGAATATCTTTTGCGTCGAGGAAAAAATTGTCGCCTCACACACACTCTCTCTCTCTCAAACAAAATCAAGTCACTGAATGTATTGATTTTTTTTTTAATCAAACTTGGAAACACAAGATAAATTCCTCATACACCCCTGTTTTGATAAATGATACAAAAAAAAAAAACATACAAATGCTTTTCTAGCCATAATTAATTGAGCTGCAAAATAATAACATCTAATTAGAGCTAATTGAGTTGTTCCAATTCCCATAGACGTTCTAGACCATTATAGACTGTCTCACAATGGCTCTTCATGAGCTCATCTTTGTCTTCCTCTGAATATGAACTTTCAGGTGGCCTTTTTTCCTCTGCCATTGTAGCTGTTTGAGAGGATTTGATATCCCCATTTTCTTGAACTTGATGGACTCTTGTTTTCCTAGTTTCAGCCCCTAATGGGCGTCGATCAAATGCTCGAAAGCTTCCAGATATCACGTATACTCGGCACAAACACAGCTCATGCCTCAACTACAAGGAGAAAATGATTACACAGAAAAAAAATGTTTAATTAACTACCCATTTAAGCAGGGCTGACCCTGCCTGCAGGCGGTCGCTTAGGGCTCCACATTTTGTTTATTTTTTGCCCTTTAAAAGGTCCCGAAAGATATTGAGTAGAGCTCAAAATAAAAGTTTTATTTGTAATATGGTGAACCAATTGTAATAAAGTCGAAGTAAATAGTGGAAAAAAAAAAGGGTAATTTATAATTTTGGGGGTATTCATATAATTTACCCATTTAAAAAAATATTTAAAATAATTTTTCTCTCATAATAAAAATCACTCTTAACTCTCCCATTTATTAAGGCTTCATAACTCAAGGACTTTCCAAACCCACAGCAAGCCTCATATATGTGTATATATTTAGAGTAATATTTCAGGCACACCTATTTTTACAACCTCACCTCCCACAATCTGATGTGTCAATCATGTAGTGGGATGTGACCCACTATTTAACACAACCTCACATATCATACTTCCACTACATGATTGTCACATCAGATTATGAGAGGTGAGATTGTGGAAATGGGGGTATGCCTGAAGTTTTACTCATATATTTATATATGCAAATAGGTGTGCACCTTTGGAACAGCATATCCAGATGGGTTGAGAGCTTCTTCTTGGATGACTCTGTACTCGTTCATCTTCCATTTGGTTTTTTTCCCAGTTGGAGCTTTACCTTTATAAAACACCATAGTTTTCTTCACTCCAATCACTCTGTTATCTGATGAATATACATAACTTGGAGAGCCAGTGGCCTTCCAGTACCCGGAAGCCGTGGTACGGTTAGGCCTCCCTCCACGGACTTCTCTCTCCTGTCTCGGGCAAAAGAAAAACCATTGCTCTGTATCCCCATTGCACAACTCTCCTGCTACCTCTGCATCATCAAAAATTGAGCCACACCCATTTATTTTTCACACAACACCGGCCACTTCAACAATAAGGGCGTCTAATTTCAGATACCCATTAAATTAAAGTTGAATCAATATATATATAGCGTCATATACATATGATGGATAAAAATTGCATTTGCATCCTTCAACTATACACCCATTTACATTTTCCACCTTTCAATTTTCAATTATAGCAATTTAATTCTTAAATTTTACGGACTAATTGTAATCTAAAGCTTCCATCATGAAAAACTCGCCAAGTGGTGCAATTTGCTACTGTACTTATTTATTTTTTTTTTTTAATTTTATTACACATAAATTATTCCCGGGTTAAGTGACCTCTAAAATTGGGAGCACATGATAAGCAGAGCCGGTCTTGAGGGGAAACAAAGCAAGCGGTCGCGTAGGGTCCCCAATGCCAAGGGGCCCTAATTAAAATTAAATCTCTAAGCTAATGTATGTACATATAAAAAAAAGCACAATGTTCTATGAACTTAAGAGCCCAGTCAATTATAAAAAAAGGCCCAACATTATCAATTGAAATAATTTATTTTATTTTTTGAATAATATAGAGAGTCTGGATTTGTGGCGAACATGGTTGAAGCTAAGGAAATTGCAAATACTATGGGAATTAATTAAACTTGTATTTTGTGAGAAACGCATCATTCATAGAAAAAGACAATTTAATGAGAGTATAATTGAAGATGTGAGAAGAATCCTTTAGAGTTAACTTCTTTATTTATGTAGTGGACCAAGCCCTTTCATCCCTCAATAGTAATTGAACAATTTCAATTATATGGAGAGACTTTTGGGTTTTTGTTCGACTTGAAGAAGTTACAATCTATTGATGATGAGATTTTGAACACTTATAAAAATATTTAAGTCACCCCTATATAGGCAACACTTTCCGTATTTGTGTTTAACTCCCCACGAGTTCTCTAATCCACCGATTATCTCTCAAAAAGTATTAAACGTCTAAGTTATCACCTCACGAGTGAAACTATAAATTATAAAAAAATTTCATCTAAGTTCCTTCTATTTGCTAAAACGTGGTTACACGTGATTTTACAAAATTATTAATTAGCCTACCAATTATGTAGCATGTTAATTCGTCCTCACAGGGATATAAAATATAACGACAGAAATATTTTCTAAACATCATACTAATACAGATAGTGAAATACACATGTAAACATTTATTTTCAGATAACATTTAAGGTATTCCACAATGACCGTCTCAATCTCGGAGAGACGGCACAACATCAAAGCATCAATTCTACAATGTCTCAGAGGGTTCTCTTATACAGACACCAGATCGACTCGTGAATTACAACTCACTCACACATGTGCTACAATAAATGTCACATCATTTTATCATGCAAGACAAATGAAATGAGTTCGATAAACCCGTACACGGGTGTTAGAGCTATGTCACAAGAAAGATTGAACGGGTTATATAACTACATTATCTATTGAAAGAGATATAGTGAAGGAGATTGATTATACAAGTATAATTGGTAATTTTGTAGCTAAAAATGCACGAACCGCAATATTTAAGTAATACTATTATTTGATGTAAGTTAGTTTTACTTAATAGTAATATAAGTCGCTTTCTTTTGTAAATAAGTTTTCCTTTAATAATGTCATCTTTCTTATACGAAAATTTATAAAGATCCCCATTTTACAACTTCGCGTAGGACCCCCTAAAAGTCAGGACCGACACTGATGATAATAAATAATTGTTTAAAGTCAACCATTTGTCATATTTAGATGCCACATAGACCAATTGACTAATTTTTTCAGATACAAGTTAATTAACAGAAGATAGACATTACAATTGTGCTAAAAGTTTATGGAGTAATTAAATTGGTAATGGTGAAAGATGAGGGACCAAACTTGTATAGTTAAGGTTGTAAAATGCATGTATGTTAATACAACATAGTATGTGTGGGTGTATATATAAATATTCACAGAGAGGGGGAGAGAGATAAGTTTGTACTTGGAAGGTGCCACGGCTCGAGTTCATAAATGTCGAGAACGGGGATGACTTTGTTCAATTCTTGTCTCTTCCCTTCTAGCTGGTTATGCAGATAGAATGAAACTAGCTCTTCTTCTGTGGGGTAGAACCGAAAGCCTGGTTGAAACTCTTCCATTGGTCTTGTGCTTTAATTTATTTCTTCTCTCTTTTTTTTTTTTTGTCTCTCTCTCTTAAATTTTGGGACTAATATGTGTGTGTGTATATAGAGAGAGAGAGAGAGGCGAGCTATACGTTTGAAGAGCTCGATAAGTGTGTGGTGTTGGTGTTTTGTTTTGGTCCACAATTTGATTTAAACTACATTTATAGAGGTAGTGAAG
Source organism: Hydrangea macrophylla (assembly GCA_033977485.1). Classification (NCBI taxonomy): domain Eukaryota; kingdom Viridiplantae; phylum Streptophyta; class Magnoliopsida; order Cornales; family Hydrangeaceae; genus Hydrangea; species Hydrangea macrophylla. The sequence goes on along the minus strand of CM066986.1, from coordinate 70,067,442 downwards.
TTGTGTGCGTGTGTTTGAGAGAGAGATAGTTTGTGGAAAGCCAGGTGGCATGAGAGAGAGAGAGAGAGAGAGGATAAAGGTGCGTTGCCGAGTGAAAGGAGAAAGAGGGGAAGTAATGGGATTGGTTGGAAACTTCCACGCGGTTGTGCAGAGAAAAGAAAAATGAAAATAAATCATCCAATAGTACCTATGCCTGTAACTATCCATTTTACCCAATAAAATCCGTGTTTTGAACGAGTCAATTTTCCTCCTCCTTCATGTGTTGCCAATCCATGCTTGTTTTCCTATACCCTCATAATCCAACGCTTCTGATCAAACTCAGCTTTTTTTTTTTTCTGGGTAATGCTATGGGATTAGTATCCTAAAGCACTGTTTGATGTGTTATAGCTATCAAAGTATTTGAGATATAATTTGGGATTCAAATTTGGAACCTTAGCATTACTTTTAAAAAATGGTTCTATTAACATGTGCTCGTAAGACACAGGTTAAGGAGTTTAAAATAACTAAAAATAGAAATAAATAAGATAAGACTAACACTTACCTTTCCAACAGTGTGGATTCTCTATGCATTTTCTACAATTTTAAGCTTCTTAACATGTGCCCTAAGGACACATGTCAACATTTCCCAAAAAGAAATTTGGTGTAGCTGCGGTTGGACCTAAGTCGGGCCTACTTGTGTTCGAGCCGAGTCGGAACAGTCCACCACCATGTCGGGTCGGGTTTTGACCCATGACCCTCTTTTTCCCTTCTTTTTTTTTTTTGAATAAAGAGAGAGAGAGAGGGGACCATTTCTCACCCAGATCAGTGCAGTTCAGAAGCACGCTGGTTGTCTCGAATTCTGTTGCTTAGTTTTTTTTGTATTAAAAGAAGAAGAAGAAAATAATGAATAATTGTAAGTAGAGGTGCAAGTCGGACGGAACGAGTCGGAAATAGGCCTTTCGGAAAGAAAAAAAATTCGAAAATTTTGGAATAAAAATAACATTTCTGATTCCAATTTCGATTTTTCAAAATTTCCATTTTGCTTTCTGATTCTGAATTTTCGGAATCCGAAATCTTCGGAAATTTAAAAAAAAAAAAAAGAAATTTTCAGCTAAGAGCTCTAAGTCATGCCACCAAGCTAAGTTCAAGCTCAAACTTAATGGGATTTCATTTTAGATTTGTAGACCTTTTATAGAAGCAAATAACATCCCATCTTTTATGTTTTTTCGATGTGCGATGAACACCTCTACCAAAGTTGAATTTTCGGAATATTTTCGGAAAAGTTTCAAAAAATGTAATTTCGGAATATTTTTAGAAATATTTCGAGGATTCCGATCCAAAGTTTTTCGGAATTTTCGGAATTCAGAATGCATATTTAATTGCCAAATCAGAATTTTTCGGACCGGAATCAAAATTTCTGTTCCAAATGACACTCCTAATTGTAGGGAAGAAAAATAAGACAAATCACTATAAAATAAATAAATAATTAAACAACGGATTTTAAAAACTTGAGAATCTGCTAAGGTGTTCATGTGCCAAGTGCGTCATTTCATGCCGCGCACATACTATGTTATGCCCCTCTCCCTTTCTCTCTGTTACTAAGATGCAGCAAAAAACAATCACTTTCCTTGTGGCCGGATGGCAAGGTCTTTGGGTGTTATATCCAGAGGTCTCAAGTTCGAATCTTAAGGGGGTGGCCACAGGTGATTCACCCGGACGCCCTGGTCTCGTGGGATTAGTCGAGGTGCGCTCAAGCTGGCCCGGACACCCATGATTACCAAAAAAAAAAAAGATGCAGCAAAAACATTAGAAGTGTACCATTTCATGTCGCCCAAGCGACAAGTGATCGTCCCTTCTCTCTCTTCCAGTGCAACAACTTTGGAATAACCTTCCACCGTTCCACGTTCATTTTTAATATCATTTAAGTATGAAGAAAAATACAAGGGAAGTAACCTTCTTTTCTGTATTTTTTTTTAATTTTTTTTTTCTTCTCTCATGAAAGGTGTAAACCAAACAGAGCTTTAATACTAATAGGTTTAGTGGGTATGTCGGCCCCTCAAGTGGACTCTAGACCATTTAACCATGAGGGAACGGAAAGAGAAGGATAGTATTAGTTCGGAGAGAGAAGGTGAGAGAATGATGATTGATAATGCCAATTGATTGGCTAGATATAAAAAGAAAATTAAGCAAACAAATTATCACTTCATAATATAGGGGATGACGAATTTTTTACCCGAAGCTTCATAACCTGGGTAATATATATCCATGATCCGTCACTGTTTCAACTTATTTCTCAAACCCATCACTTTTTCAGAAGTCGCTACTCCAACTAACGACTTCAGACCAACTCAGCCTGAAATCGCTATTTCAAATAGCGAGTTTACTTTAACCAGAAGCCGCTACTTGAAGTAGCGTTATCATTATAACTCGCTATTTGAAATAGCGATTTCAAATAGAGCCGCTACTTGAACCCTCATCTTCTTCTTCTTCCCTCTCACACCAGATCTGTTCTCTCTCTCTCTCTCTGCGATCTCTCTCTCTCTCTCTCTCTCTCAGGTGCCTCTCTCCCTCTCTCTCTCTCTCTATTATTACACACGCACACACACAATGTATATATATTACACACAGATACATATACACACACAGATACATATACACACACAGATACATATACACACATACACACACAGATACATATACACACACATACACACACAGATACATATACACATACACACAGATACATATACACACACATACACACACAGATACAATAATGCATCCACACAGACACATACTCACAGAGACAATGTATATATACAGAGACACATTTCCATTCAAATTGTTAGCGTCATAGTATTAATTGAAAGTCATTGATTTATAGTTATGCCGATTGATTTATCCGCTAAAGATTACAAAGTTTTCAAACTACCAGTGGGTAAATTTTTTGTTTCATTCATGGATTTAGGGATGAAAAAACAAAAATAGGCACGGTGGAAAAGATTGAAAGAAAGAATTAAGAGAGAATGGTTAATATCGACCTTAATGTTTTTAGAGAGATTGATTTCAAAAGTCGATTCTTTGAGAACAAATTACAGAGGAAGTGTTTTTGATTTGAGAAATGGGAAGGTACATTAGTCCTTGTATTTAATTACCATTGATTACTTACACTCGAATTTGCAAATGTGAAGGTATTAAAATGGCCAGTGTTGTGACTATAATGCTGTATTGGGGGGGACATGTGCATTGGAGCGGATGGTCTATACTACGATAGTCACTATCGAAGTTTCATTCGCCTGAGAACGGACGCTGAATACACTAAACTTGTTAGAAACGTCTGCAAGAAAATGGGGGTTCATCAGAATAGTGTTCGTTTGAAGTTCACTTGTAGGTTTCCGTCGGTTCTTGGATATCAGGTTTCCAAGTTTATACCATTTGAAGTAATGGATGACGAAAGTCTGCAAGTAATACTAGAAACAGCATCTACCAATGCAGCTATAAACTCTATGGATCTATATGTCGAGACAGAGAATCTTCCCGAGGCCCATCAAACATTAGATGACTGGATTGGGTCGTACACCTCTCTGTTGAGACAAGAAGGCGAAAGCTCAAACCCGTTTGTACAGGGGTTATTGCCGTCCACGTCTACAGAACATGTGGATTGCTCAAATGCATTGCAAAACAGTCAGAATGATTACAGGAGTCCGATGCAAGACATTGTTTCAGAACGGCCAATTCATGTGCAGTTCAATTCAGATGATTGCGGATATGGTGATGATTGGGCACACAGAGGGATGGACACCAACTTGACACCGGAAAACTCGGATGAAGAAGATGTGCATGCAGACGAGTATACTGGGGGGGATGAGGAAGACGATGTTATTGAAGATATTGAGCCGACTGCCCAAATAAATCTTGAAAATGCATTGTATGAGCCTCGTTCATCAATTTTTACATCGTTTGACTTGGGCATCCATACTGGAGAGGCATGTTATGCTTTAAACATTGAGGGTAGGCAATGGAATCCAGATCGAGACGATTTGGTGAAGGGTATGATGTTCAAAACCAAAGATGATCTTCAGAGATTTGTGGAGTTGTACTCAATAAGAACACATCAACGGTACACGGTGGATCAAACCAGTCCGGATCGTTGGTCGTTGAAATGTGAATTGGCGTCACAAGGTTGCAAGTGGCAACTACGAGCAAGGTTGAAACGACACGGGATGTTTGAAGTCATAAAGGTTGAGCAAAGCCACACTTGTATGTCCCCTACGATGAACCTTGGTCATAGAAATCTAAATGCTCGGCTAGTGGCTAGGGACATAATGCCAATGATTAAGGAGGACGCATCTATTAACATCGCTGCGCTATTGCAAAAGGTGAAAGATAAGTATTTGTACACCGTCTCATACAAGAAGGCGTGGAATGCGAAACAGAAAGCCATTGGAATGATATTTGGGGATTGGTGTACATCATACACAGAATTGCCCAAGTTCATGGCTGCAATTCAACAGTATAATCCTGGAACGGTTGTTAAATGGTTCTATGTGAAAGGTGGTAGTGCGACTGTAAAGAACTTCAAAAGAGTATTTTGGGCGTTTAAGGCGTCCATTGATGGGTTCAAACACTGTCGCCCCGTCATAAGTATCGACGCCACATTCTTGTATGGGAAATATAAGGGCAAATTACTAATCGCTTTGGGAACAGATGCAAACGATCAAATTTTTCCTTTAGCATTTGCCATCGTTGACGAGGAGAAAGCTGCAACATGGACGTGGTTTCTGAAATTGCTAAGGGACTACGTTGTGCCTGGCAGAGAAGGCATTTGTTTAATATCCGATCGACATAGAGGCATCCTTTCTGCGGTGAATGAGCATGATGTAGGGTTTCATGAGCCCGATGGGTATCATCGCTATTGCCTCCGGCATGTGCAGAGTAATTTCGCCACAAAGTTTAAAAATGCATACCTAAAGAAACTTGTGTGGAATGCTGGGAGTTCCCACTAAGTCCGTAAATTTAATGGGTTCATGGAAGAGATTAAGAAGGTTGATCCAAAGGCGTGGGAGTATCTTGATGCAATTCCCGTCGAAAAATGGACTATTGCCCACGACGGGGGACGACGGTACGGTATGCGAACAACCAACATCTCAGAGGTGTTTAATGGTGTACTCAAGAAATCTAGAAATCTTCCTATCACCGCTTGTGTTGAAATGATCTTTTTTCGTGTTGTTAAGTACTCTAGCGAGCGACGTGAACTTGCTGAGACAGCCATCAGGGAAGGTTGTACCTTTACCCCAGGAGCAATGTCTAGATTGTTGAAATCAGAAGGCAAGATTGGTAGGTACAACCTCGAGATTTTTCATTCTGGGCACGGGTACGTGCAGGTCAACAAAGGGGGAGCATCGGGTTCTAGTCAAATTGTGAACATATCTGATAGGACTTGCAGTTGTGGAAAATGGGATATATATAAAATGCCATGTACTCACGCATTGGCAGTTCTAGCTAAGTTTAGAACTTCATATCAAAATTACGTTCATCAATGTTATACAATTGACTCGTACAACCAGTGTTGGGCACCCCAGTTTTTCCCAATCCATCACAAAGATTACTGGAACCCACCTCCTGGTCCTACAGTTGTGCACAATCCTGTTATGCTTCGAGGTAAGGGCCGACCACGATCAACCCGCATAACAAATGAGATGGATTTGAGAGATAGGGGTAGGGCTACTTATCAATGTGGATTATGCCATCAACAAGGCCATGACAGGAGACGATGCCCCCAACAACGCAGTCAAGCTGGGCCATCTAATGCAGTATAATTTTCAGTGTTGTGTTTGAGCGATGTGCTTTGTAATATGTACTTACTTGTTGTGACTATGTAATGTGCAATTGGAAATGAAAACTTTATTTAGTACAAACTCCTTGTATATCCACTACAAACTGCGTAGTTAACTAGTACAAACTTTGTAAACAAACTCCTTAGTAAACAAATAGCTTAGATAACTAATACAAACATCCTAGTAAACAACAATTGTGCGGTCAACGCTTCAACCTCCGTAGAATTTCCTCAGTGTTGTTCCTCGCTTCATTTCCAGATGAGTTGGCAACATTTGACGGGCCCACACCACTTTCTTTTGTCGAGCCGGTGACATGTAGCGGTTTAAAGATATAACAACGTCTATGATAGCGGTAGTGTGCAGAGTACCTCAACGATGTTGCAGTACTGTCATAGCTTTTCTACACGTATAATTCATGAAAACAATTTTCATAAGATAAATATCATCATAACCATTGAAATTGAAGCGATGAGAGGTTTTGGTTCTAACCTTGGCACACCATTCATACCAAGTCTGGTCAGGAACTTCTAGCAACCTTTGTTCAGTAAAACAAACACCTCTCATCGTTAACAACTCCTGAAGGAGTTCATGTTCCTTCTGCCAGCTCCAAACCAGAGTCGCAATGGCATCATCTGGAAGATCACATCCAGGGATTGTCTCAGCAAAGACGGTCTGCAAAGCTTCGAAAGCAACATATTTAAATGAACCATCTTCATGTTTCCATTCCGGAGTAGCAAAATCCATGAGTGCTTCTAGTAGAACACCCTTCTCTTCAATACTCAGTATCCTTTTTTCAAAAAAATGTGGGTGTTACGTAGGTGTATACTTATTTGCCATACTAAAAAACAATGCAGTGAAGAAGAAGAAGGATAAGAATGAATGCTTGGGATATCACATTGAATATTAAAACCACAGTATATATAGACCATAGAATGCCTAGGACAAGTCACTGGGTCTGACGCCCAGCAGTTGACGCGACAAGTCACTGCTTCTGACAACATTCCAGTTGATGCGACAAGTCACTGGGTCTGACGCCCAGCAGTTGATACGACAAGTCACTGGGTATGACGTCCAGCAGTTGATGCGATAAGTCACTGGGTCTGACGTCTAGCAGTTGACTTTCGGGACCAGTTGGATCAGATGAGGCCCGAGCAGGTAAATAATGTTCAGAGTTAAACCGCCATTTGCATTATTGTTCAAGTTGCTAATTTTTTATATATTTTTCATAGATGATTTGGCAGCCGTACAGTGCTGAGCTTGTCGCTTCGTTACCTCCGTACTGTCGAGCTGGGCAGTGCACATGGATGGCCAGATGTCCGTTGATCATGTACGCCGTGGTTGAGTGACATCATCCCGACAGAGTGATGAGACAGTTCGGGATGAGGCAGGTAGTCCTAGAGCCATGTAACACTATGAGGACATTACATCGCATTGATTGACGTGGTCATGCGAATACTGACTGGAGTCACTTCCATAGGGAGTATGTAGAGCTCTGGGACCATCGGCTACAGCATGTTATGGTAGGTATTCCAGATGCAACTCAGATGCTTGCCTCAGACCCAAATATGAGATGGTATAGCCGCATTACACGTAGACTGATTGGACCAGTTAGAGATCCACCGACTGTTGGCTTCCAGCCAGTCGGTACGATTCGCGGCGTTCTAGTGAGATGTTTTACTTATCGTACAACATATAAAATTTTCATCCTGCACTTGGCATAAAATGTGGAATACTTAATTAAACTTTCCATTTGTTTTGTAGGAGGATGGTGTGACTCGTGTGTATGAGGTTGCACGATCGGTGTTGGCTAGTTTACCAGCAGGCGGCCCTCATTCCATCCCTCCAGAGGTGATGGCGGCATTAGAGGAGATTCGTACGATTAGTGAGCATTCATTGCAGGCTGTTCATGAGGATCGACGTTTACACGGGGTTGTTCCATCTTCCACAGTATTCGTGCCCCGCGTCACAGAGCCTTAGCCTCAGCCTCAACCTCAGACTCATCCTCAGCCACAGCCACAGCCTCATCCTCAGACGCATCCTCATTCTCAGCCTCAGTCTCAGTCTCAGGAGCAGACAGACCCATCTACACACTCTCAGTCTGAGCCACATACACCAGATGATCAGGGTCCTGCTGTGTATGCATATGATGATACGGCCGACGTTTATAGGCCTTTCACTCCAGGGGGCTCTCAGTTCCATATATCTCCGATCCGTGACTTTTCCATCCCACAGTACACATGTACAGATGCACCGTCATCATCGTCGATCCCGCTACCACATACGGATTCACAGTTCGAGGCGATGGTGATGATGGTGGAGAGTTTGACGCAGGTAGGGGCGGAGGAGATGCATGTGGAGGCGAGAGAGACGACTGGACATGATACCCCCATGGCAGAGACACAGGATGAGGGTTTGACACAGGCCGAGTCTCAGCGACGACCTCCGATACGTTCAGTTTATGCTAGGGGTAGAGGTCGTCATGGCCGCAGAGGGAGAGGGGTATCGCAGGTCATCCAGCCACGTGAGGAGGTTCCACTAGTGGAGGATGCACCATAGGCAGAGGGTAGGCCTAAGAGAACGAAGAGGGTTCCGTGGTGTGGGACACATTATAAACAAAGATAGTCTATAGGATCCACAAAGAATTACACCTTTGTTTTTTGATGTATTATAAACAAATAATTACACATTTGTATATATATATAAAAAAAATTATTCTATACATCTATATCTCTCTCCCACTCTCTCTCTCTCTATCTCTTTCCCCCTCACTCTCTCTCTATCTCTCCCACTCTCTCTCTCCCACTCTATCTCTATCTCCCACTCTCTCTATCTCTCTCGCCCTCATTCTCTCTCTATCTCTCCCACTCTCTCTCTATCTCTATCTCCCACTCTCTCTATCACCCACTCTCTCTAACTCTCACCCCCTCACTCTCTCTATCTCTTTATCTCTACCACTCTCTCGCACTCTGTATCTCTCCCACTCTCTCGCACTCTCTATCTCTCTCCCACTCTCTCGCACCTATCTCTCTATCTCTCTCCCACTCCCACTCTCTCGCACTCTCTATCTCTCTCCCACTCTCTCGCACCTATCTCTCTATCTCTCTCCCACTCCCACTCTCTATATCTCTCCCACTCTCTCGCACCTATCTCTCTATCTCTCTCCCACTCCCACACTCTCGCACTCTCTATCTCTCCCACTCTCTCGCACCTATCTCTCCAAGAGGATTAATCATGCTTGGTGGTTCAATTATAAAAATATAAATATGTTGGATATATAGCAGGGAGCTGCTGCAATGGACAGACTGCTGGGAATTTAGCTGCTGATGAAATCGCTACTCCAAGTAGCGAGTTCTCGCTGAAGTCGCTATTTCAAATAGCGATTTCAGTCTGGACTTGGTTTGGCCTGAAGTCGCGACTTCTAGAAAAGTGATGGGTTTGAAAAATAAGTTGAAACAGTGATGGGTCAGGGACATATTTGCCCCATTTTGATGCTTTGGGTAAAAAAATCAGGGGATAAGAGAGAAATTCCTCAACTTCCCACCATGTTAATGCCCACTTCTGGAGGATTAGCAAAATATGATTTGCTGTCATTGGCTTTCCATCCAAATCCCTCGGTCCAAGCAAGTAGTTCTTTTTTTTTTTTTTCTAAGAAAAAAAGGGTTGAAAAGGAGCAACCGTAGGTGACCTATCTCCCTGGTCGTAACCATAAGAATCTCCTACCCGTAGAGCCACGGTTCCTTGGCGGGACACCCCTCATAAAAGACACACTAATCAAGAAGCCTGCTTGTTTTGGAATAAAATCTCCCTGGTCGTAACCATAAGAATCTCCTACCCGTAGAGCCACGGTTCCTTGGCGGGACACCCCTCATAAAAGACACTAATCAAGAAGCCTGCTTGGCCAAAACTATCCCCCGGGCAGGCAGCACAATGAGGGTCCTTAATGTGTAAAACCAATCATGGTCAAACTGGAAATCAATCATGCAAGCACAGTTCCGTTCACATTTGATCTGTCCTTGACAGAAACTAATCCATTAGTATTTGTTTGATGTTTAGTTGGTTAATAAGGAAAACAATGAGGACAAATAGGGAAGACAAGAATAAGCTACAAAAGTAAATTAAACATTTTGAATGTTACGACCTTCCTTTTTTCTAGTAATACAACAATATCGTATAAATTTTCAATTTTTATTGTTAAACATGAAGAAAACATAAGGGAAAACACAAAGAGAACTAGTTTTCCTTCTTGTTTTCCTTTCTCTTTTCTTTTCCCTAACTAAATCCATGAACCAAACAGAGCCTTAATATAGTGCAACGGTTCAAATTCTAAACCGATTTGCGATCCTAAGTATCTCCCTTATTCGTGTAAAATAACCCTGTCATGAGAATGCATCTGTTAAAAAGAAAATTATCTGCCTTAGAAAGATATAATTCAAAAACAAACCGCACAGAAAATTACCATTACTATGCAAGATTTTCCTCGCAAGATTCAAACTAAAAAACGGACCGCCCCCTCACGGCGAGGTTTCTATAAAAACTAATATAAAAGGCAGTCACATTACACAAACAAGCAAGAAAATAAGTGAGTTTTACAAAATTGTCAAAAGGGTCATAACTTGACATATGCCAATAAAGGTAAGCTAGTGAAGTTTGTAAATCAGAAAACTACAGCCCTGAAAATCCAAAACCATGAAGCAGCTCTGACTAACCAAGCAAAGAAAGCCCCCTATCGCCTGCGCATTCCACGTCCACCACGACCACGCCCTCTACCACCCATCGCACTTGCAGCAGCTTCTCCCTGTGCACTCTCAGACTGCATTTTATAAAGTCAAACCACCATAAATCAGCTTATGATCGGAAGAGTTGAAAAAGCAAGAAAAAAAAATCTCTAATGATCTGTTTGGATTGAGGTGTTAGAGAAGAAGGAAAAGAAAAAAGGCAAGGACAACCAATTCCCTTGTGTTTTCCTTCATCCTTAAATAACATACAAAATATAAAATATCCCAAATGTAATTGTAAAGTAAGAAAAAAGGAAGGGAAATGACTCAAAAAATACAAATTGCAATTTGATTAATTTATTTCTCAACTTATCTTCTTTTCCTTGCCATTTTCCTCACCAATTTCCTTATATAAACCAAACAAAGGAAAAGATTTCACACTCTATGTTCTCTTTTCTTTTACCTCACCATATCCATGAACCAAAACAAAGCCTATGATGGGTCCAAGTACCCCTGAATATTAGCAACTAAGTCTGCAGTTCATTATATCGAATACATGGGTATACTGGACCTAACTGCCCCGAACATGGATGCGACAACATTATATCATGACATGCTAATAAGCCTAGTAATGCATATAAAGTATCACATGAAAAAAAATTTGCAGAGTAATAACGAAACCATACTTATCATGGGCCACAGGCTAGCCTAAATAACTGGAGTCATAAAAACACACAAGTGAGGAGGCACGCCGAGGCCCTGAACAGACCGTAGCTAGACGGTCATCTCTCCGATCTCACTCAACTTTTTCTCGGACTTAAATTCTTTTTTAGTTATCCTTGTAAATTTTATATAAATATTCGAATATATTTTATGATTTCTTGTAGATTAAAAAAATTCTATTTGTTTAACTGCTAATTTATATGATAAACTAAGTGAATTAGATGAATCAATAATGAATATAGGCAAAGCCAAGCCAAGCCAAGCCTTGTGTCCCAAATCATTTGGGGTCGGCTATATGAATCCTTCTTCTCCATTCCGTGCGGTCAAGAGCTATATGCTCCGTTAAATTAAATATAATCATTCCATTGTTCACTACCGACTCTCAAGGCTTAGTTTGGCCCCCACGTGACTTTTTAAAAGTAGCTTATGAAATTTATAATTAAGTTGTTTGATAATTTTGTACAAGTGGCACATTACTCAAAAAAAATCATAAAACCAAAAAGCAACCTTGAGCTTTTAAAAGCTCCATTCTAGAGCTTTTAAAAGCTCCACACCCCCCAAAAAAGCCCCAAGTTCAAGTTTTACAAAGCTCATAAACTAGTTACCAAATGAATTAACATGAAATTGTGCTTTAAAAAAAGAGAAGCACCAAAATGGGGGGCAAACTAAGCCCAAGTCAATTTAGGTCTTCTCGTCCCCCTAACATCTCCATAAACTACGATGAGGGGTGAAAACAGTTCGGTTCGGCCCAATTTTCAATCAAACCGATTGATTTCGGTTTGGTTTAGTGTAAACTTTCCATTCGGTTCAGTTCAATTTTTACACTGCATGAAATTTTTTAAAACCGCACCGGTCGGTTTGCTTACACCCCTAACTACAATCCTATCACCCTTCCGCACCGGCGCGTCTAACGGTCTTCATTGTACATGACCAAATCATCTTATTAGTCTATTTTCCCTCAACTTATCTTTAATTGGAGCCACCCCTACCGTCTCTCAAATGTATTTATTTCTAACTCTATCGTTCCTAGTCTTTGCCTAAAATCCATCTTAGCATCCTCATCTCGGCTACACTCATTTTGCTAATACGTTGTTTCTTAGCTACCCAACATTCTATCCCGTATAGCATCACTGGCCTGATAGTTGTCCTATAAAATTTCCCTTTCAATTTTACTGGTATTCGTCGGTCGCATAATATACTAGAAGCACTCCTCCACTTGAGCCAACCTACTTTAATTCTCTGGGTCACATCTTCTCCAAGTTCTCCGTCCTTATTGATCATCGAACCTAAATAGCGAAAACGATCTCTCTTTGGTATCTCCTGGTTTTCAATCTTCACCTCTTCGCTATTTCTACTTCTATTGTTACTAAAGTTACATTCCATATGATTAATAAAGAATATCTGACATTTAAATCGTAACAATTGGTTGGCAATCGCCTGGGATGCTTGGATGTTTAACTATCATCTTAACTAGTCTACGTGCAGCAAAAGTAACTTTCTGTAGAAAAAGAAGTATTTCAAGAGGGAAAAAGTTGAAGGGCCAGTGTTTTAAGTTGATCAAAAATCATTATTAATGACCCATTCTCTTCGCTATTTCTACTTCTACTGTTTACTAAAGTTACATTCCATATAATCAATAATGAATATCTGACATTTAAATCGTAACAATTGGTTGGCAATCGCCTTGGATGCTTGGATGTTTTAACTATCATCTTAACTAGTCTACGTCCAGCAAAAGTAACTTTCTGTAGAAAAAGAAGTATTTCAAGAGGGAAAAAGTTGAAGGGCCAGTGTTTTAAGATGATCAAAAATCATTATTAATGACCCATTCTTGTACCAAGTGCTTTCCAATTCCCCAGTTTTGTCACTTTCTTTACACCTTCCAGCCATTCAGTGGTGCGTTGCCTACTCTCTCACCAGCAGATACGTATCCACACCTAATTCATTACTTTCTCAAAATTTGGTCATGAATATAGAGTCCCAAAACCTCCACACCACCCCATTATTTATATATGATTTCAATCACACTGGAATTCCCATTTGATACAACTTAAAAATACATTCATGATCTCTTCATGTGTTCAATTAAACTTAAACTTTCAGAAACCTATATCATGATAAAGATGGATTGAGCATTAACTTTTTGCGTAACATGCTATTCAAGATTGGGGATCACTAAGTGAACCCAATCAATAATCCACTCCTGATACCGAAGGGAACATATTGTAGAAACTTTGAAACTATCATCGAATTGCTAAACCCGTGAATATTACACAACCGTGAGAAAAACATGAGCCATACAAGTTTTAAAATTTTAACTAGACATATCATGTAGCAATAAAGTACACCTTGAAACTTTTGATCCTTCTCAAAAAAAACTTAAGGTTCATTCTGTAGGAAGTAAGAAAAAAACAAAGGAAAGGGGGGAAACAGAAGCTGAGAGAATAATTTCCAAGGCTACATTTGGAACCACTTCTCAACAGTTTGAGATAACCGTGCCTATGGACCCAAAAAGCATAATTATATATAATACGCCTGTTTTGACAAACTCTAATCCCTTTACTGTGATGCAGGAAGCAGTGTTAGGTGCTAACCAATTTTCATAAATTCCCATGGCCCTTGTGATCAGGGCTTCAGCATTCTGCCTAAACTCAAAAGCCGAAGCCAATCCAAATGGGCCCTATGACTTGGTGGGAGGGGAAGAGAACAAAGGCGGGAAGACCTTTACACCTGAGCACGGCATAATTTGGAAAGGGAGCGGTCAAGGAATCCTCACCTATGTAGCACGACTACGGACACGAAACACAGATACTACTCGATACTTACATGGCTAGGATACGGAGGAAAAAAAAAACACATTTCTTAAATATACCAATATCAACATACCGTGCCCTGCTCCCATTTCCTAAATTCTCAAATAAATCAATTACTTATCTTCCATTTCATTAAACCTTCAAAATTTCAAAAAATTTCCAATGACAGGTCACCATGCCATGTCCACTCCCGTGTCCAGCTGTAGACCACATGTCCGTTGTGTGTCTGATGTAAAGAAAAATATAATAAGACACATTTTTCCGCATGTTGGCTATGTTACACGGACTCTTCAAAGTGTCCGGAGGACACGGGTACGATTGCCATATCCGACATGGGTACTTTGCCTTTCTTGGCTGAAAATGATACTAAACTACACTAGAAGGGGTCCTACCCAAGTGTCATACCCATGTCCGCGCAGAGTCGTGTCAACACGGGCACTTCTCCTATCTAGAAGAGTCCATGTAACATAGCATGTTGGCATGGACACGGCACCCGATTTGAACTGCCCATGCTACATAGATCCCCACTTTGACGTGTCCGCCCTATGTATACATATGTACATCCTGACATAGTAACACGTGAACAGACTCCTCTGTACTTCAACAGAAGTATTATTACCTTAGGGTTTTTCACTGTCTCGTCCACGCTTAAGACAAGGCAAGCCGCCTCGGTAGCAGCATTAATAGCATTGATCTGAAATAAATTCATCACGTTATCAAGGGCATAAATACTATTACCAAAAAGACTTAAGATCCCGTTTGGATCAGCATCCTTGGGACCAATAATCACACTTATTTGGATTATTCAGAGATTTTAGTCCGTTTGGAAAAAGAAAAATTAAAAACTTATTCAAAAATCGAGTCCACTTTAAAGCTGAATCAGAAGCAGTAATTTGCTGCTTTTTCGCAAACTTATGACAAAAAAATCCCTTATTCCCACAGCAATACCAAACGGATCCTAAAATATATTTAGAAAATATACATTGACGTGAAAATGGACAGATACCTTCACAACAGCTGGCTCCCACACAAAGTTCGCAAATGAATCAGCAATTCCACCAGTGTTGATATCCACACCAAAAAGTGCACCTTCACCTGTTCACGATTTTGCAGCATCAGTGACCCAAAAAGAAAAACCCTCATCCAATCAATAAATTACTCGCACCAATAGTATCGTACAACACAATGGGAATGTATCAAACCTATGTACACATCATTGCATTCAACTGACTTGGATATCTATGGAGCTAGGCAGCTAGGAACACAACATTATAAGCTAGGAAAAAGTGGGTACAGAAAGAGGCTAACCAGATGGAAGTGCATGTTTCTGTCTCAGTTTGTTCAGCACATCAGTTGCATCAAATCCAGCATTGTCACAAAGTTGTCGTGGGATAACCTGCAATGTGTGCGGTGCATCCAAAATTGGATATAGAAATTAATTTCCAAAGACTTGTGAACAGAATAGTGCAAGTTGTCTATATTCTGAAAACTCCTAAAAATTCACAAGCACAATGATATTTCCTAATAAAGGAAAAGGAAGATAACCAAAGACAGCTACCAATGCACAGTCCAAAACTATCTATCCTAATTATGACACAATGAGGAAAACTTTAGGTTAAGAGTTAGTTTTGTGGTAAGTCACTATAATACCAAACAAACAGAAATAAAAAATCAACTAGGGTGCATTTTAATTTACTGAACAGTAGTCTTAAATCCACCATTGGGGTTAATGCATTTTGACATGCATTCCTTACCTCCTCCTAACTAAGATCCTGGTTCAACCCACCACATCCATTACCAAAAAGAGATTCATAAGACCCCACATATAACATGGTATCTGTATCTTAATTTACAAAACCTGAACCATTAACCTTGACAGCATAGCAATCACGGATTTTGAGAAACCAATGGCAAGTTCACTTGTAGAATTTCTGAACCCATTTATCGAATATGCAAGCCCTCTTCCAAAACACACATTTGTGTGCATATCAATAAGCATAATCACAAGAAAAATAACAGAAACAACTTTGCTAGGAAATAGTCAGTTTATCAAGTTTTCCAATCGAGAGTTGGCAGTTGGCATATACACAGCTCTAACAAGTCCATGGTACAAAAATCGGTTAATATATAGCTATATACATGCATAGACCTTCACGCCACTCGAAATTAAATTCAATTGTTTCCATTAACAAACCATCAAAACGACCAAGATGTGTTTCCAATGACAATGAAAAAAAAACACACAAAAACAAAAACAAACCAAAAAAAAAAAAAAAGAAGAAGAAAAGAAAAAGAGAGATCGAGAATTACTTTTGCACGTCCAATCAAATTGAATAGACCATAATCATAACAAGTCAACGGGGTGCAAATAAGTAAATTGCATTCATGGCTAACATGAAGCCTAATAGTACCCACCTCAAGAGCTTTTGCATAAGAGTTTATAAAAAGCTGAGACTTCCCTGCTATTGTGCGGGCATGCTGCCTCAAAAATCGGCTAATCTCCATCTGCAGATGAGAACAATCATTTCAATCATTCATGAGTTGTCTATTCTCATACGATAATACTTGAAATGTTGAATTTAAAAGGCTCAGAGAAACTCGTACATCTATGGCACCACCGCCAGCAACCACAGTAGAGTTCTTCAAAGCCCTTCGAACAATCATGATCGCATCATGTAAACTCCTCTCAGCTTCCTCAATGAACTGAAATCATTCAAGACAAATTATTAAGATTGATAAAAACTGATGTATGTATTAACAATCATTCTTGCAATCAGTCGATTCATACGAGTCAGACATGAGTTCATATAAACTGATACAATTCACAGTTCATAATTTTGAACTAAGAAGATTTAAGTTTTAAGTGGAAAACTTCAACATTCTGAGCATTAATATTGCCTGAAACTTGCATTAAATTGGTTTTTGGTTCATTGTAAGCATTATCCATGTGTTTTATTAAGTTAATATTTAGTTTCTGAAGAGGTGATCTTACAAATCACGATTTGATGCGATGCAGAATACATAAATACTTGGCAAAGCGATCTACAATGTGATCCACGACTTGATAAGAATGATTCAATACAATTCGGAATTCAGAATTTTGGCAAACCAATTCAGCCACGATTTTTTGACAATTATGATTGCGATAATGACACACCTGATCAGCACCACCACGGAGAACAATAGTAGCTGTCTGACCTGATGGGCATCCACTAAATATATTGAACCGCTCGTTTCCAACTTGTCTCTCCTCAAAAAGTTCACAAGTGCCAAGAACCTAACACAAATCATAGTCCAGAAACTTGTCAGAAAGATATAGCAAAAAGAAAATGCCATTTACATCGTAAGATAGACTATAAAAACATATTATAGAATTCAAAAGAATGTCTTTATTTTTCAGAAACTTGTCAGAAAACACCGTAAGATAGATAAACATATTATAGAATTCAAAAGAATGTCTTTATTTTTCAAATTAAATGATCCAGTGACCAAAACAAAAGAAGAAACCTCATCAATAACGTTATTGACGGATGTTTGCACTGTTCCACCAGTTGCAGCTGCAACACGTTGCAAATCCTCTTCAGCGACACGACCCGCACAAAAAATATCTCGGTCCGCGAAATACTGATCAGAAGCAAACAATATTAGATGTGTCTCCATTAACTTTCTACTGCAATGACTGTAGATATCACCCATTTATGCTTTTCATTTGGGTGAAACAACTATTGCCACAAAAAGAGAAACCATTGCAACAGCAGCAATTTCCCCCCTTTGGTGGATAAAAACAGCAGTATGGTTATTACCCTTTACCACACCATACACATGCAATTGAGTGAAGCATGTAGCTTTCTACCACAGATGGAAAACCTTTCTGTTTTACTTCAAAGGATTATTATCCACATATCGAAAAGTGGTAAGAAACCAACATCCATTTTAAAAATTACACATTAAAATGTTACATATGACAAAATGTGTAGAAATGAAAATAGCAGCGGCTTCATAAACCATCAATCAAATAAGAAGACAGCAAGTATCTGTTAAATATTCAACATTTTAAGAAATCGATATAAATGACTAAAGTTCCATGCAGTTTATACTAGAGTTTGTATGGATCAAAAATACGAAAGTCAGTACCTGTGTGGCTAAATCACCAATAGCCAATCGTGACAGAACAATTTTGGCCCCACTCTGCACACATTTATCCAACTTGTCATAAATGATATTCCATTCTGCATCAACTATTGACTGGTACTGTAATGGGTCTGAAAGTCTGTAACAGGGTAAAAAAAGAAAATTGAATTGTCAGGTCTGATAAGCAATAATTCCAGACCATAAGCCAAATTATAAACACTACCTTATCTCTGCATTTTCTTTCTCTGACTTCAGCTCCAATTCAATGTTAAGTAAGAGTATCTTGGGATTCAAAAACTTCTTTGGTTGCTGTTCAAAACCCGCATATGAAAATGTCTTTTTAAAGGCAACACCATTTACAAGGAACGAGTCCCGCATGGTACCTCCTGGAACCTATAAAAAGCAAACAAATTTTCAAATACACACAAAATATGAAATTGCTTCAGACTAGTGCAGAACTTTAGACATTCATCTTGACATGACAATGCTTTATATAAAAATTAAAAATAAAATAAAATAAAAGCTAAAGGAAAATCCAGAATTAACTGAAAAGTCCAGAACTTCGAACCAGAACCCAAAGTAAGCATGTGTAATGTGAAATGAATGTACCAAAAAGTCACTAATGTGGACTTTGGGTTCCATACAGTAAACATACTTCAACCACAGTTGTCAAACAGATTGAATGTAAATCTACCCAAGTCAGAATTTTCTATGTGACTACATTTTAAATGTTATGTCTGTTGCACTGGGAATTGGTGATACTCTAAGCAGATACCAAATCTTCTTGCATCTCGAACACAGCTCACAATAACAAGGCACTGGACTATGTGATCAATTTACAAGCAAAAAATATTGGAAGGTCATAGACATTTTCTAATACCCAAAAAGTTGTGATTATATCAAACATGATAACTAGAAAAGTCACTTGCGAATTGCGTCTTTCAAACATTATACCTCCATGTGTCCAGGTTCCGGGACGTCTTAAGATAGCTAACTATTCTTTCGTTGAAAAAAAATCTTTTTTTGGGAGGTCTATTTATTCATATTTACCACCCTTTTTTTATAAAATAAGGGTTGATTGTTTATTTTAATTTGTGAAGCTTGACTAATGGTAAAACAATTTGGGATGGACTAAATTAATAGTTAATAAAAAAATGTGATTTTCTCGAAAGTTTGGGGGGGCTATCTCCACCCCTGAGCGCCAAACATGTTTACCTTCTTTATTCCAATCATATTTAGCCTATCATCATTCCCAATTGCAACGACAGAATCCACAACCATTGATGCAAAGAACTCCTTCTCTCCACCGATGAGCTTTGAAGAGAGCGTGGTAGCAGCACACTTGGCTAGTAAAGTTTTCTTTTCTTCTAAACTTTTCCTCTCTATACTAACAGCCAATTCTTTGATTTTCTCGATTGCCTGTTGCATAATAAAACGTAATAGGAAAAAGGATACACAAGGATTAATCCCAATACCTTAGCCCCAAAAGGAACAAAAAGAGAAACAATTCGCAAAACTATACCAAATAAGATGCGGTGCGATAACTCCGTATAAGATTTTGAGGGTGAACACCATCTTCAATAAAAGGTTTCGCCTCCTTCAAAAACTCCCCTGCAAGCAGAACTACTGTAGTGGTTCCATCACCAACCTGTACCAGAATCAAAACGATGGCATTGTTTTCTAAAAAAAAAAAAAAACACAAGTAAGAAGGTTCATAAAGCCGATCTGAAGCAGGTAATGAAATGCAATCCAGATCTCTCTTACGAACAGGGTCAACCCCATCAGAAATACAAATATACTGTCATCTTAGTCGGTTCATGACTGATATCTATATAACTAACACCACATGAAATACTTGGCCCCATTAATGAAGTGCCAATCTAAGCTATCAAAGTTTTTAAGATCAGAAAAATGTACATGACTAAAATTTTCTTATACGTGGAACCATCCACGTGAGCTCCCACCACAAGATGTAACAATTTGCTTAAGAAAGTGTATATGTTACTGATCTTATAAACTTCGTTATCAAACTCCACTCTCATATTATCTAATGGTTTCAAAAATATTTATCAAAGCAATGGACGCATGGTTGTACCCATATCATACACATCACGACATCACCCTTACAAAGATACAAAATCAAGGGATGGAGTCCCCAAATTGCTCAAAGTTGTCAAAAATACATTTTCCAGTCCTTTATCATTGACAGAAGGCGCGCACAACCAATTACCACATCTTTAGATTTTGTTAAAAAGAAACTCCAACCAACTTCATGAACTGATCTCACCAAATCTGCACCATCAATGAATTTTCTTAAATGAAAACATGCTTAGTGAAAAGGACAAAAAATGAAATAAATAAAAACTAAAAAGTCGTCAGCAACTTCATTTTCCTTTTCATCTTATGACCAACCAGGGAGTTAAGGTCTTCTCCAAAAGTGCCCACAGATCATGATGTTGTCGATACATTTGCTACACAAACAAAACCATGCAAAGGAAACAAACATACAACCAGTCTGCCCTAGACCTAAAAAGAAAAATCACATAGCCATACAAACTACAAAGTAAAAATTAAGACCATCTTAACCTAGGAAGCACCGACACTTCTAAGAAGATAACATGTCGCGTGTCGTGTCCAACACATGACACTGCACGTACACTTTTTCCTGGAGTGCTAAAGTGCAATTTTTTAGAATTTTGTCGGGTCGTATCAGTGTCCGTGCCTGTGCTTCAAAGATCTTAACCTTGAGTCAAAAAAATTCTCACACATTTGGATATAATGAAAAGAAGTAAGAAAACATATTGAATTAGTGACTTGATACAAGGATAAACAGTAACAAAAACCAATACTATTTACCAGATTAGTTAATACCTCGGAATCTTGTGATTTGGCTATGTCCACAAGGATCTTAGCAGCAGGGTGGATAATGTCAAGAAGCTTCATGATAGTGGCACCATCATTAGAGATGGTGGTGTTGCCTTTATCATCGTGGATCAACTTGTCCATACCCCTGGGACCAAGCGTGGTTCGTACCACATCGGCCACAGCCACGCAAGCACTAATGTTGCTCAGTAACTGAGCCTTCCCTTGGGAAGTGTCTGTCCCTTCCTTCAACAATATGATCTGGGGTTGCTGTTGTTTTTTCATTCACCACCAACACAAAACATCAAAACCCACAATCAGACTCACAACATTTAGGATTTGTTTGGTTAGTGAATTCAGGGAGTGGAAAATGGGAAACCCATCAAGAAAAAACTTCGGTTTTCCAATTTTCCTAAATCCTTGAATAAACGTAAAAAATTCAAATCTTTTGTGAACATAGTAAAACTTAAGAAAATTATAAGGAAGAGAGACAGAGAGAGAGAGAGAGAGAGAGAGAGAGAGAGTACCATCATAGCTGCCATTATCGCAGAGAGAGAGAGAGGGAGAGAAAGAGATAGAGAGTGAGGAGTTAGTAGCAGAGGGGCTAGGGTTTATCTCACACTTGGTTTGGTGGTGGGTTCTGTGAAACTCTCTCTTGTTCTTTCGACTTCCTCTTTACATTTTCGTTATTCTTTATGGCTAAATATCACTTACCTCCCCTTAGTTTTGCCCCGATCACACTCGTCACCCTTCACATTTGGAATATCACACTCACCTCCCTTCTCAGATATTTTGTTCGTAAACGGAGTTAACAAAATAATATGATTACAATTTTACCCTTATTAAAACTATGCCGTTTCGAGTGAACTTTAAAAGGCTTTCTTCCTCCTCCTATCTACATATCTCATTTGACATAATATATATACATATAGATATGCTTGTCTATATAGAGAGAGAAACTTCTCTATTCCAAACACTTTTTCTTTCAAGTCTCAGTAGTGGGTATAATCAATTGGGTGTTCCAAACCCCACTAAATCATCAACAAACCCAAATCCAAATAATCCTCCAATTGGGAAAACTCAAACCCAAATTATAGTCAACATCAAACCCAAATAATCTTCCAATTTTGAAAACACAAACCCTACTAAATCAACATCCAACTATACTCTAGTCCAATCATTAAGTCGAAACAACAAAACTCAAATTAATTTCAAGCACCTTGACCGCAAATCAAACTCTCTCTTTTCCAAATCAAACTCAAACCCCACTCTCGATCCAGATTCGTGCAATTGTTCATCAACCTTTTGGCTAGGATTTGGGCATAAATTGGATTTAAGCCCTAACGTGCTCAACCCTTGGATTTAGAAGAATGCTTAGACACAGATTGATACAAGAAATATAATTATTGAAGACCTTGGGTCTGATTCGAGCTTTGGCTGGGTGATCTCAACAAACATATATATGAGTTTGTGTGTATGTTAGAATAATCAATACATATCGATATAGTCATCTATATCTATATATAATGTGAATAGATAAATACATCACAAATCCAGTAGAAGACCAAGTCATATACAGATTGAGAGAGAGCAAATGGAAAGGGGATGAAGAATAGTGGAAAGGGGAACATGCAGTGGAAAGAAAAACAGTCATATACAGATGAAGAACTTTGTTTCTCTCTCTATATGCATAGTTGGAGGAAGAACAGTGGAAAGGGAAAGAACTTGAGGGTAGTTTTGGTATTAAACATTTTTTTAAAGTGAAGTCAACAAAAATCTGTTTGTCAAACTAATGAATATTTAACGGAGGGGAGGTATCTGATACATACAATCTATAATAAGGGATGTATGTGTGATATTCCAAATGTGAGGGGCGACGAGTGTGATCTCGTCAAACCTCAGGGGAGGTAAATGATATTTACCCATTCTTTATTTATTATATAGTTCTAGGCACCGTTTGGCTGAAATTCCATTTTTTGCAAATTATTTTACACCCTCGGTCCAATATTAGGCTCTATTTGAGAATATTTAAAATAGTAATGCTACACACACAACACATTGCACAACACAAAGCCCAACAAAGACTTTAAATACATTGTACCCTATGTTGTGTGATTATGCCAAAAATTGGGTAAGAATAAGAAGAGTAAGACAAATAAAGTTTGAGTGTGGTTCGACCCTGTTAACTAGGAGACCTACATCCACGTATGTGTCGGAGCACTTGCACTAACAAATCATCGGTGACCCTTGGTGAACCAACAAGGAGAACGATACTACCAGAGACCGGTCGGGTATATGCGTATGAGTGTTATGTATTGTTATTATGTGGAGTAAGAATGCGATCCCCTTCGAAGGGGGTGAGTGGGCTTTTTTATAGACACAAGAGTCCACTCGTACAAGGTAAGTAAGTTGATATGGTAATTTAATCAATCAGGGATTGATTAGCACAGATCATGGAAGTTTCCTAAGTGGATTAGAAAACAACTTGCACCTTCCACCAATCTTCTATCTGAGATAGAGAACTGTCTGGAATCTTGTGGGACAAGTTATGTGACGCGCCCGGGCTGTGCATATCATGGAATAAGCCCATATTGTATGCCCAGGTTGTGGGCCCAGACCAGGCGGTCTTGGTTGGACGACCCCGGATGGTTATGTAGCGAGTGCCCCTTCCGGATGACTTGGCATCTCCCGGCTGAGGTAGCGTAGCTTGACTTTGACCTGATATTTTTGTACCTATCAACTGGCCCCTATTTTCAAGGCTGATGTAATGCTCTATCAGATAAGGATTGAAAATCTGTGTAACTCAGTAGGCCACTCGGGACCCCATCCGGGACATTACTAGGGCCGAATCCGCCACCTTGGCCAGTCGGGGGTTTGACCGAACGGTATCCTCAGGAACATGGGGTCGGTAGTTGCCACGTGTGAAGGAGTGATTGGTCTGGTCAGGATCCAACGAGATCGGTGTGAGTGTAACCGAACAGTTACATAGCAACCGGACTGTCATGTTGTGCAATTAATGAGCGCGCCTTTTGAGGCATGCTTCACGTGCCCGAGGTGACAGCTATCGGACGTTTTGGGCGGGAAAATTTCCTAGGCATTGGATCTGATTTGATCTGAATCGTACATGCTTCATATATAAAGGGTACTTGTGCATTTCTTCCATTCCTACTGTTCAGAGATAGAGATTACCGAGCGGTTTAAGAGAGAAAAGCTCCCGGTCAAGCTTCCCGAGCGCTTTCTGCGCTTAATTCTTGTAAGTCCTCCTCTCCAGCCTTGTAATTCTCTGCATTTTTCTTTCCTTCTCTTATTCTCATTCCCGAGCGAGGTTGGAGAATAGGAATCCGTTAGGGTTTTATGAGGGAGTGGGATTTTTCTTCCTTAGGTTCATCTTCCTCTTCAGATCAGGTAGCATGACATGGCAGTTGAACCGATCGGGTTGTACGGGGGTAGTTCTGACCGAGTGCCACCTTACTCTGAAGACCTTGTATACCTTGCCTTTCAGGCTTTTAACCTTGCCCCCTCTATATCTCAGACTTTGAGTCCCTGACCCCTACCTAGGTCGCCGGTTAGTCCCTCATCTAATTCAACTCCTTACAAGTAAATCCAATCCTACCTCAAGTACCAGTAACACCTTATATGCTATATATTAATTAGTGCACGAGGAAATTGCTTAATGGCTTGTGTCATCGCCTACAATGCCGAAACTCCACAACGATTTCATGTCGACACGCAAAGGAACTCAATCACAATAACACGCTTAAGAGGACGCCATGACTCCTATAAGTTATAGAAGACAATCGCGAGACTAACTAGACTTCCCAACCATCGCATCAAGAAGCTGAGAGGTAAGAATCTTGCCGATTAAAGACGCAGAAGAAACAAACCAGTGACACCAATAGCTACTCGAATGCAGTCCACAATCACTAAGGGAAACTCTAGATACATCAAGAATTGTCACAAGATGAGAGGCACGTTTCAATTGTGGAAAGACTGGACGTATGCGCAAAGATTTTCCGGAACGAGGAATTCAGAACAATGTTTAATCGGCACAAAAAAATAATGAAAGAGAGCGCGTAGATCAGCAAATCAATCTCAACATTAAACAAGACAAAAGATTGAAGGTGCCATATTCAACGTCAGAACTTTGAATTTCATATGGTACTGACGTAGCAAAGAAGTTTGAACGTTCGAAAGAATTTAGGAGAAGGTCTGATTAGTTAAGTAGCAGAAGACCTTTTGGATGACTTACGATGCAGCCTACCCGCATTCATCGCATACTCGAAGCCCAACATAATGACGAAGGATTAAGGAAATGGTTCGAGAAGGCCAAAGCAAAGGATCCGACCGAATGGAATATTGGAACAGATGAAGGACTCAGATGAGGGACATGCTATGTGTACACGACACAGATGGTTTGAGGAAAGACATTCTGGATGAAACACATAAGTCGAGAATGTCCATACACCCCGACATAACAAAAATGTGCAAAGACTTAAGATAGGAACTTTTGGTGGGAATGAATGAAGAAAGAAGTTATAGAGTATGTAGCCAAGTGCCCTATTTGTCAGTAAGTCAAGGCAGAGCACCAACGACCTCCAAGATTACTACCTCTACCAGTCCCAGAATGGAAATGGGAGCATATCAACATGGATTTTGTTATAGGATTGTCGAGATCTCCGCAGAACCATGTTGCTTTTTGGGTAGTTGTTGATCGACTGACCAAATCAACCCATTTTATTGCCTACAACGTGACCTATCCTGTCAAGAAAATGAATCAACTATACCTGCAACAAGTTGTGCAGTCGCATGGAGTACCGGTATCAATCGTATTAGATTGAGATTCGAGATTCACTGTAGTATTTTGGGAGCGTCTTCAGAAAGCAATGGGAATGCCTCTGACATTGAGCTTCACATTTCATCCATAGACTGACGGATAAAAGGAAAGGATGAAAGTAGCGCAAAGCAGATACAAGAGCTACGCGGACAAATGACATTGAGACCTAGAATTTGAAGTTGGAGATCATGTTTACCTGAAAGTTTCCCCGGTTCGAGGCGTTGTAAGATTTGGACAGAAGAAGGGAAAGCTATTGCCGTTCTACATTAGACCGTTTGAAATTCTAGATCGCATAGGAAAAGTCGCATACAGGTTGGCATTACCACCCAAGATGTCGGGAGTTCATAACGTATTCCATGTAAGCATGCTGAGGAAATGTCTTCATAACCCGGCACACGAGATCGACTTCATAGATATCGAGGTGAACGACAATGCTACATTCATTGAAGGACCTGTAAGGATTATGGATCATGGAATCAAGAAGCTAAGGAACAAAGAGATTCTGCTGGTAAAGGTGCAGTAGAAGCATCATGTTGAAGGATAAGCTTCTTGGGATCTGGAATCGGAAATGCGAGAGAAATTTCCATTTCTGTTTAGTACTAACTAGTTCTGATTTTGAGGACAAAATCATGTAATAGGTGGTAGAAGGTGTAATACCTGTAATTTCTCTAAGTTCAATAGTATGAGTTTTATGAATTTTCATGTCTGGTATATTATTATATTATTATTTTATTTGTGTGACCGTATCAGTGTAATATAATTACTAATTAGACTGTAATCACCGCACTGACTCGACCGTAGAAAGACTTAACTTAGTCCCGTACTCGGACCCGGATAATAGAAATAATACCTGGTTGCACGTAAATCGAGACCAACACGCGTAACGAGGACTTGTGCACGTAAACCGAGAAAGTGGTACATAACCCCACATGGCCGGCCACATGGCAGCCCATGCAATACCTCCTCCACATGTCACCCACACCCAAGTCACTTGTCTTGTACAAGGACACTTGTCCATGCATGTGGACACTAGCACATGCATGGAGACACCTATCACTACACCACCTCTATATAAACATGCATATACATTTGCATGATACTTTTTGATCATCTATAATCTGCACATAAGTTAGGAGATGAGAGATACTAGGAGATAGAGAAGAGGAATTAGAAAGAAGTCTTGTGTTCATCTCTTTTCCTTGCATGCACCTTCAAACATGCACCCATACACTTATATACACACCACCATGGAGACTTAGAATCTGTAATAATAAGTCTTAGAAGACCTACAAAGAATCCCATAAGTCAAGAAGTAAAGAAGAAGGAAAAGAACAAGGAGCTTTCACCATTGAAGTTGAATTCAAGCTTCCTAAGCTCAAATCCAAAGCCAAGCTCAATTTCAAGACTTTGTGAGTATTCTAACTCACTTTAGAACCTATATAATATGTAGTAATGTTTATTATGTGCTTGATGTTGATAGTTTGAGAGATCCATGCCATGCAAGATAAATTTTCAAATCTGGGAAGCAGAAACTTCCAGCAGAATGTTGTCTTAGAAAAATGAACATTTTGAGCAGTTCAAAAATGGGATTGAGGATAGGTTTTTTTGTGAAAAAATCTAACTCATTTATCTACAAATAACTCTTCTATAGCTCAGTCTGAAAATCACTTCTTCATAGGTGAAATGTACATACAACGAAGTACTTTAAATCTGAGAAACAGAAACCTCCAGCAGAATGTAGTCTAGTAAAATGAGTGTTTTAAGCAGCTCCGAAATCTGAATTAAGCTAGTTTTTTTTATGGAGAAAGCTAACTCATTTATCTACAAATAACTCTTCTATAGCTTGGTCTAAAAATGACCCCTTGATAGGTGAAATGCACATGCAACGCAGTACTATAAATCTGGGACAGAGCAGTCCGAAAATATAGAAATATCTGAGTAAAATAAATATTTTGAGTAGTTCAAAAATGTAATTGAAGCTAGATTTTTTTTGTACATGAAGATAATCCAATTATATACAATGTTCTAGTTTTGAGTTTGATCTACAAATCAATTTATCATGCCCAAATAAATCATATCAATTCAGTCAGCATAGTAAAATTAATTTATGGCAGATTGTATAACTACTTGTATGATGTGTTTGATGCTTGCTTTCCGGTACCTGTGTGGTTATGGATATCTTGTGCTATGATAGTGCTATCGAGTAGATGAGTATGTTAAGGGTTTCATCTATATATTATTGGTATTAAATCCATGAGCTACACGCTAGGTTTTCGTTGTTATGAATATAGTGTGATGACCATAGAGAGTTCATACCCAAGCTATAAGTATGTTGTACGGCACGATTATTACGTTGATAGTGATTGGATAAGTTTCCATTGTAAGTATATTACGACATAAAACAGAATGGCGGATGTATAAACGTAGCTTCAAAAGTATATTCGGAAGTCCTTTAATGTACTAAATTCCAAAATGAGTGACGAATGCGCGGTCGGGAAAACGTAAGGGTCGGTTATGCTATGTTAGAAGCAGATTATGCTAAGGATAATTGTCGGATAGGTAATCTGGGCAGCGGAGGTCAGGATAGTGAGAAAAGGGTATGGTTGACGAATGTGAGTTGTGTATCATTTCGATTCTTCGTGATGGTGAAGTGGTGTTTCTTAGAGTGAAGACTCCTTTCAGTTCTTAGTGATGGAATGGATGTTCTTGCACTCCATAAATGCTTCGGTTCTTCGTGATGGCGAAGTAGTGGTTCTTAGAGTGAAGACTCCTTTTAGTTCTTAGTGATGGAATGGATGTTCTTGCACTCCGTAAACGCTTCGATTCTTCGTGATGGCGAAGTGGTGGTTCTTAGAGTGAAGACTCCTTTCGATTCTTAGTGATGGAATGGATGTTCTTGCACTCCGTAAACGTTTCGGTTCTTCGTGATGATAAAACGGTATTTCTTAGAGTGAAGACTCCTTTCGGTTCTTAGTGATGGAATGGATGTTCTTGCACTCCGTAAATGTTTCGGTTCTTCGTGATGATGAAACGGTATTTCTTAGAATGAAGACTCCTTTCGGTTCTTAGTGATGGAATGGATGTTCTTGCACTCCGTAAACGTTTCGATTCTTCGTGATGATGAAACGGTATTTCTTAGAGTGAAGACTCCTTTCGATTCTTAGTGATGGAATGGATGTTCTTGCACTCCGTAAACGTTTCGGTTCTTCGTGATGACGAAATGGTATTTCTTAGAGTGAAGACTCCTTTCGGTTCTTAGTGATGGAATGGAAGTTCTTGCACTCCGTAAACGCTTCGGTTCTTCGTGATGGCGAAGTGGTGGTTCTTAGAGTGAAGACTCCTTTCGGTTCTTAGTGATGGAATGGATGTTTTTGCACTCCGTAAATGCTTCGGTTCTTCGTGATGGAGAAGTGGTGGTTCTTCGTGACAAGGTGGTTGGTGAAAGATGTTTTGGTTGATGAGAGATGGTTTGGTTAGTACAAGATGGTTCCGTGAAGGTTGTGGGAACACTCTGGTTCTTCGTGACAAAGTGAAGGTTAGAAGTGTTTTGGTTAATGAAAGATGGTTTAGTCAGTGCGAGATGGTTTGGTTAATAAAAGATGGTTTGATCAGTGTAAGATGGTTTGGTTAACGAAAGAGGGATTGGTTACAATTGGCAAGTACAAAGTGATTTAGTTGTGCAATAGTGACAGCCTTTTTGGTGTTGTTGATTTGAGTTAGGACTCCGAAATAGACTTCGGTAATGGACTGTGATAATGTTCCGAGATGTTGAAGCGAGTTGTGTCGATTGTTTGTTTTCTGTTCGAATGCCTGTATGGGCACGTAAGTGGTTATAGTCCGACGGTGAGAACGTGAGAGAACTTTAATAGACGTAATAAAAGTAGTATATATATTTTCTTATTGTGTGTGACTATATAAGTTCCATTTGATTTAGTTTTCTCACTCAGCTTTCATAAGCTGACGACGTTCATGTCGCTGGATATTCCCATGTCCAGCTTATCCAGGTGATGAGTACACGGGTTATGATGCTACGCAAGAGGAGAACATGGAAGAAGAGTACACCGAAGATGGCTATGGATATGATAGTTAGAGAGAAGACTAGTGGACGTCTTTGTAAATATTTTTGGTTGTAACCTCTAGCAAAGGACTTTATCTATCTTTTGTAATAGTTCTGTAAGGCCCTAGAGCCATAAGACTCTGATGTATCTACCATGATGTAATAGTTAACTAGTATTGTGGCCTCTTATTATAATATATCCTTGTAAGCTGCTGTTGGTTTTATCCCTTTAGTTATGTTGTTAATTATTAGCATTTGGTGATGGACAATTCGGTAATGCAACCAGTCACGTGCCTTAGGGTCCAAGATGGAAAATTCAAAATTTTTCCCTATTTTGGCTACGCCGGGGCGTGACAACCGAGCATCCCCGAGGAGTGCCAGAACAGAATAAGGTGCTTGGCAAACCTGCCCACAAACGTCTGGAACGTGCTGACCCGGTCGGGAGATCGGAAGGTTACCTACGATCTAGATCAGCCCGTTAAAGCACCTGTATTTCCTCCAATCATCCCTAGTGAGCTTTCGGGCAAATTTTTTTTGTCTCTGTTGTTTTTCATTACTTTCCGGTCACTAATTGCATGATCTTTCCCTTCGCAGAAATGGGTCCTAGGAGAGATTCAGAGTTATTGAGGGCTAGATAGGTCGCAGCCGCTGCCCGAATGGCGGAGAGGGGGAAAAGACCGGCCACCGAGGGCCCGGTTGGCGATCGACCGCTTAGACGGCTGAGGCACGAACCGACGGCTCATCAGGAACTAGGGGAGCCGTCAGTTCCCCGGGGGTGGTGGTGCAGGACACCACTCCCAGGGCGGATCCACCGTTCGGGACGTCACTGGGAGAGTCGGCGGAAATCCAGGGAAGGGTTAGGCTAGGCCTTCTCCCGAGCCAGGTGGAGATGTGTGCGAACATGTCTCCCCAGGCTTTCCAGGGGTGGCTGTACAGCCTCTCCCACTTTGTAAGTAATTCTGCCACCTCGTTCTTCGTTCTTTGTTTGCTTTAATGACTGACCGATTTATGGTTGCTTTTTGCAGGTCGGCTGTATGGCCGCCGGAGCCGAGTCCTTCCTGCCCACCTTTGCCAGGAGGGCCACCATTGCTAAAGCTGCCCTATCACAGAAGAGGGCTGCTTTGGAGGCCAAGGAAATAGCTTTGGTTGTGGAGAAGGATAAGGTCAAGCGCTTGGCTCTGGGCCTGGGAGCAGCGCAGGCGGAGTTGGCGACTGCCCTGGTGGAACTAGACACCGCCCGGGCAAGTCTGGCGGCGGCGGAGGCCCGGGAGAAGGCTCTGTCCGAGACGGCGGTTGTAGGGTCTACCGAGGAGGCCTTCGACGATGGCTTCTTTCAGGGCTATGAGGACTCGAAAAGAAGGCTGGCCCGAGACCATCCCGAGTGGGATATCTCAACCTATGAAGGGATGGACTCTGACTATTGGGACATGCAGCCCACCACCGACGAGGGTACTGCCGCTGAGGGTACTCTGGCCGAGAAAGCTGCACCGGGCGGGGAGACTGAAGAGACTG
This sequence comes from Hydrangea macrophylla, assembly GCA_033977485.1. Classification (NCBI taxonomy): domain Eukaryota; kingdom Viridiplantae; phylum Streptophyta; class Magnoliopsida; order Cornales; family Hydrangeaceae; genus Hydrangea; species Hydrangea macrophylla. Next base: position 70,035,979 of record CM066986.1, on the reverse strand, counting down.
AGAAGGTGGTCGTTGTAGACGACTATTAGCTTCCTTTTTGTGTTTTTTTTGGAGGCTACTATAATTGCCCCCCAGGCATTGTACAAGGCCCTCTGAGGCCGCCTTTTGCATCAACTGTTTTGCATTCTTGTACTTATATGCCTGTGTTTATGATTGCCTATGTCCGACTGGTTATAAGCCTTGCTAAAACCCTGCCTTAGCAAAGGTTTTAGGATTGTGACCGGTGGAGAACACTTGGTCTTCTAGGGACCTGTACTTACAAACTTGGGTTTGAAGGTCCTGTCCGGTATAGTGTAAGATTTTGGTCCTGTTACTGTTCGGACGGTGTCTCTAGGCATTGTAGATACTTAGGAATGTTTTTGGAATCCCAAGTCCTGTAAGTGCTCGGTGTGATTTCCTATTTTAGTCCAGTATCCCCCTGTCCCCCAAGCTTTTGATAAGGCGGGCGTTAGTGGAGGGAGTGACCGTAGGGAACCGACCTAGAACGTTGGTAGTTCCAGAGTCTTTTTAAGCTTGCTATCATTAGCCAGCTAGGGGGATTTTCCCCCATCGTAGGTTCATGGCCTAAGCGAAACTAGTGCCTCGGGCGTGATCACGAGGTCTTTTGTTCCTCGGGTGTGATCCTGAGGTCTTTTTATGGCTCAAGCATGATCCCGAGGTCTTTTGGCTTAATAGAACACGGGATGAAGAATCATTTTGCAAAAGAAAATTTTTATTCGATATGTAAATAAAACTACTCGGAAAGAGCTACAAAATTTTCTAGCCAATACTGATATGTGCTTCATTGAAAGTATTTGCAGAGGTGCTGCACATTCCAAGGGTGAGACAGGTCATGCCCGTCCAGAGTCTGTAATCAGTAAGTTCCTAGCCAGTTGACTTGGGTAACCCTATAGGGTCCTTCCCAGTTTGGCCCCAGCTTCCTGTGACTCGGGATCTTGGTAGACTGGTTTCCTGCCTTAAGGACTAGGTCTCTTACTTGGAAGCTGCGTGACCCTACTGTTGAAATACCAAGAGACCCGCTGCTTGTAGGCTGCTACTTTCAGGTATGCCCGATCCCTTTTCTCTTCTATTAAGTCGAGCTCACCTCTAAGAGCTTCCTCGTTGCTTTGTTCGCTTAAATTCGGTACCCGGTATGTTGGCAATCCGAGCTCTGTGGGTACCACTGCCTCAAGGCCATAAATAAGTGAGAACGGTGTTTCTCCTATTCTGCTCAGGGAGTGGTACGATAGGCCCACAGAAGGATCGGTAGTTCATCAGCCCAAAGTCCCTTGGCCTATTTAATCCTAGTTTTAATGGATTGCAAGATTGTCCAGTTTGTCACCTCGGCCTGGTCGTTGGCTTGAGGATGCTCGGGAGAAGAGTAGTGGTTGGACACACCATATCCCGAGCAGAATCGCCTGAATACCGAGGTGTCGAACTGCCTGCCATTGTCGCTGACCAGTACTGGGGGATGCCGAACCTGCTAAGAATGTTTCTTTCGACGAAACTCTCCATCTTTTTCTCGGTGATTGTTAACAAGGGCTCGGCTTCTACCCACTTGGTGAAGTAGTCCACGACAATGACTGCAAATTTAACCTGACCTTTAGCCATGGGAAGGGGTCCGACTATGTCGATGCCCCATTGGGTGAACGACCAGGGGCTGAGGATTAGGGTCTGGAGTTCTCCTGGGCGGTTGATCATGGGTGCATGTCTCTGACACTTGTCACATAGCTTGACATACTCTTGGGAATCCCGAGCCATCGTTGGCTAATAATAGCCTTGTAGCAGGGCCTTGCGGGAGAGCGCCCAGCCTCCAACATGGCCTCCACACACTCCTTTTATGGATTTCGTGCAGTATTCCTTAGACTTGAGTAAAGGAAAAATTGGATCTCAGTGTGCAACGGAATACGGGTACATATTAAAATTTAATCTAACAAAACTAGCTCTGCTTCTCATTTGTATTACTTGCAATCAATATACATACAAAAACATAGATATAGATATACCTTTGCGATTTGTGGAATCGTTTCGAGAACTCTTCAATGATCGTTGTGATGATTCGATTCCGATCACTTTGTTCCGGCAAAGATGCGATCAACAGAGGGACTAAACGATCATCAATTGACCTCAAATTTTAACAGCAACTGCGTCTCAACGTCAGCTTCGTCGTGTCCAAAATTCGTCAGGTTGCGATAAGTATTGAGCAGTCCGATCTACTTTTTGTGAGCGTTGTCTGGTGCTAATGATCTTCACTCCCAATGTGTTCTTGATCTTTCAGTGCTAAAGATCTTCACTCCTATGTCTCTTGGATGTGCTTGGATGCTAGGGTTTGGTGGAAACCCCTCTAGAACAAACATGGGAGGTTAAGGAAAGGTTTGGGAAGCCTATAACCAATACTGAAACTTCTGGGAGAATAAAAGATGTGTGTCTTATGTTCTGCCCGCAGTTTCTGTATTTATAAACTTTTGAACCAACCTAATTACCAATCGATTGCCTTACCAATCGATTGCCTCACCAATCGATTGCCTCACCAATCAATTGCCTCAGAGGGTGATCGATTGCTCATCCAATCGATTTCAAGTGATGCAAACAATTGTTGTACCAATTGATTGGATCTGAACACTAATCGATTGGTTCTAACTTTATCCCAAATCTCCCGTTGCATTGTTCTTTTACATCCAAACATCCTTTTGAGCTGAGAGTGGGACCCATAGGTTCTTAATTACTGGCTCCGATTAATTATTATTTCATCTAGTCAATACTCTTTAACTAAGGAATCAATAGTTAATCAATTATCATTAATACCACTATAAAAAGATGATTGCACTCCAGTGCATAAGAACAAAATTACAAATACATAAGTGATTACTAGACTTGTATAATATGATACAGTTGTCCCTCTACTAGACAATATTCGTATTCATCATCAGGATGTATGTTGTAAGATACTGTCAACCAAATAGATAGATACGTCTTATATTCCTCGAGTATCATTCACTACGCTTGGATTACCAAACATGTCAACAAACACTTTGTTGACAAGGTTGGCCAGCTCTCGGTAATCACTCCTAGTGACATTCTCGAGGGAATACTTACTCTTCATTTTATAGAAGAGGGTAGAATTCCATCTTGACAATATATGTTCCCAACGTTGTAAACTTGATTACCCAAGATACCCAGGTGTTGATCTTACACGACCTTACTGATTGGTAAATCAAAGCAACCAAAGCATAAAACTTGCGTCCATAATTGTCTCAGGATTAAGGCCATGTATCCCTATACAAGCTTGAGTTCCTTTTGACGGTGACAGTGTTTAGGTGTCAATAGGTTTAACGCAGGTCCGTCAATGCACCATGTGGACTAGCATATTAACCAAGAGTCAAATACTCTTATGAATGAGATTCATCATTCTACCCTGTAGATGTTAATCATGCTACAGTATATACCTGATAAGTTATCCAGACTTATCATCCACTATGACTTATTTGAAACAACAAGGATTTGTGATTCATATCTCACATGTGTAATCTCATACACAAATGAATCACATACAATGATGTTTAAGGATTTTAGTCTAATATTCATCTCCTGAACTAACATACATACATGTAATATGATATTCCATTGTCCAACTAACTGGTTTGAGGGCATATTCCCAACAAACTCCCACTTGCACTCATAACCATATAGTGTTAAAACTAATACCAGCATTGCCTACGTGACTTGTCAAAATCCTTAACCTGTAAGATTTTGTATAGGGACTGATGATCGTCGACTGAAACAATCTATAGTAGAACATCTTCATGTTATACTATATCCCTAAACAAAAGACGTCACCAAACATGTATCCAGTAAAGCTAATTTGAACATTTTCCAAAACTCCATCACCTAGCATATATCTACTAGTTCTTTCTCGAGCCCTAGAGAATATATACTTTATGATAGTTCAGTGAATTGAACTTTTTTGGATTGATATCTGCGAACAAGCTCAACGGTATAACATATATCCCTACCTAACACCACATGTAAGGTTTATCAATAGCCTAGGCTTATGTTACACCTTTCATGCGGCCTCTTTCATCTTGCATCCTAATATACAAGTCTTGAAAGAGTAATAGGTTATGTTCAAAGGTGAATAACCTTTATCGAAATGTTCTACGTTGAACCTAGCCAGTAACTTTCTGATGTAGAAGTGTGAGATAATCTCATTTTCTTAACTTTTCGATCTTGAATGAGCATAATCCAAAGATTATGGCTCGCCTCACCGAGATCACAAATATTAAGTATATTGAAAAAATTGAACCTTAACCAATGATAACACTTCTTTAACATCTCACAATGATAAAAAAAATGTCATCAATATGAGGAACCCTAATCACCACCACACTTCCTCTGCGCAAGGATACTTTCATCCACTTAAGCCACATCCATACTTTAGACGAATCTAAAGTATTTTGAGCAATATGTCAAAACAGATGTCCTTATCTCTAGATGATTGCTTAAGTCCGTGGACTTATGCAAATCACATACCAGAGCTTCCTTATCACAAAACTTCAATGTACATGTAGTACCTGAATTTCTCCAAAAATTCCACATTGATATTAGAAATTAGTGATGTTGCCACCAAGGTTGTCAGGTATTCACAATGTTTTTCACATCAGTATGTTGAAGGAGTATCATCAGGGCGCGACGCCACATGTAATCGATTTCAAGGACATTGAGGCGAATAACAACGTGTTTTACACAAAGAGACCCATCAAGATTTTGGGTCGAGAAACCAAGAAGCTGAGGAACAAGGAGATCCCATTGGTGAAAGTTCAATGGAATCATCATGATAAAAGAGAAGCTTTGTAGGAAATAGAGTCAGATATGCGAGAGAAATATCTTTTCTGTTTTGTAAATAGATAAGCTCTGATTTCGAGTATGAAATCCTTTAATAGGTGGTGGAAGATGTAACACCTGTAATTTTCTGTCATTATAATATCAGCTTTTTCGAATTTCTATATTGGACCGACTATATTATTATATTATTATTTTAATTACCTGACAGTATGGACGTGTTGTAGTATTACCATATAGACTGTAGTAACCAAACCGACTCGACCATAATAAGATTTAACTTAGTCCCGTACCCGGACCCGGACATTAGAAATAATACCAGTTTGCACTTACTTTGAGACTGACACGCATATCGAGGAACTTATGCACGTAAACTAAAAAAGTGGCACACAACCCGAGGTGGGCCCACATGTCCGGCCATGTGGCAACCACATGCCACCCTCTTGGACATATGTCCACTTAATGGACACATGTCCTAAGCATGCAACATGCAAAGGACACCTAGCACATGAAAATTCTATATAAACAAGCACATGCACACACTACACTCTCTTAGTTGGATCATAATCTAAATTTTTGGAGAGAAAATTAGGAGACTTGGGTAGTTCATGAGAAAAAGAGAGAAGAAAAGTTAAGAAGAAGAAGAAGAAGAAGTTCATACTTGAAGTTTGAAGTTCAAGCTCCATTAAGCTCAAAAACAACATCCAAGCTCAATTTCAAGATTTGGTGAGTAATTGTGAGTAATCTAACTCAATTTAGAACATATATAGTATGTATTAATGTTTAGAAGGATTTTGATGTTGTTGTGTTGAAGTTTTCATGACATGCAAGACAAGTGCTTTAAATCTGAGAAACTGAACTTCTAGCAGAATGGGGTTTAGTTAAATGAATGTTTTGTGTAGCTCGAAAATCCAAATTAAGCTAGGTTTTCTTGTGGTAAAAGCTAACTCATTTATCTACAAATAACTCTTCTATAGATCAGTCTAGAAATCAATCCTTCATGGGTGAAATGCATGTACAACGCAGTGTTATAAACTTGGAAAAATAGAAACTTCTAGCAGAATGTAGTTTAGTAAAATGAATGTTTTGAGGAGTTCAAAAATTGGAATTAAGCTAGATTTTTTTGTAGTAAAAGCTAACTCATTTATCTACAAATAACTCTTCTATATCTCAGTCTAGAAATCAATCCTTCATAGGTGAAATGCATGTACAATGCAGTGTTATAAATCTGAGAAACTGAAACTTTCAGCAGAACATAGTTTAGTAAATTGAATGTTTGGAGTAGCTCAAAAATCTGAATTAGTCAAGGTTTTTTTGTGGAGAAATCTAACCCATTTATCTACAAATAACTCTTTTATAGCTCAGTCTAAAATCCCCTCCTTCATAGGTGAAATTCACATACAACGCAATGCTATAAATCTGGGACATAGCGCGCAATCCGAAAGTATAGAAATGTCTAGGTAGAATAAATATTTTGAGCAGCTCAAAAATGTAATTGAAGCTAGATTGTTTTTGTACATGAATATAATCCTATTATCTACAATGTTTTAGTTTTGAGTTTGATCCACAAAGCAATTTATCATGCCCAAATAAATCATATTGTTTCAGTCAACACAGTGAAAATGTATCCTTGCAGATTGTGTAGCTTTTTGCATGATGTTTTGTTTATGCATGGTATTGATTGTTGATGCTAGTTTCCTGTACTTGTGTTGTTATGAAAATCTTGTGCTATGGTAGTGCTATCGCATAGATGAGTATGTTAAGGGTTTCATCTATATATTTATTGGTATTAAATCCATGTTATAAATCCATTAGCTACGTGCTATGTTTTCCCATTGTTATGAATATAGTTTAATGACCGTTGGAAAGCTCATACCCAAACTTTAAGTATGTTGTACAACACGATTATTGTGTTGAAATGATTGGGTAAGTTCTCATCGTAAGCATATTGAGAGGTAAAACAGAATGTCGAACGTAAAGCGAAATACTGACGGTTATAAATGAATGATATTAATGAACTAAACTACGAAACGTACGAACGTGTAAAATAATGATAAAACCTTCAATAACAGATTTTATGCGAATAAGGGACATTGGGCCTCGTTTCTAGTCGTGTGACTACCGGTCAAAGTTGATTCGTGAACTTTCGTGTCGTGTTTGGATATTTCTTGCAAAGTTGGTCTTTCGGTAATTCCATGGTGTCGATCGGAGAGTTATGTTTTGTGTTCTTGATCTGAGGATCGGCATGACGTGTTTGGTCAAGTGCAGATGACCTGAGGATCGTCATGACGTGTTCGATCAAGTGGTTAATTATTTTTCGGCACCCTTGGACTGAGGATCGGCATGACGTATTCGTCCAAGTGATTATTAATTTTCCGTACCCTTGGTCTGAGGATTGGCATGACGTGTTTGGTAACGTGCGCGTGACCTGAGGATCGGCATGACGTGTTCGACCAAGAGATTGTTAATGTCCCGCACACTTATGCCATTTGGGCGACAGTTTGAATGCCAGTTGGGCGATAGTTTGAATGCCATTTGGGCGACAGTTTGAGTGCCAGTTGGGCGACAGTTAACTATTCATTGTTGAGTATTGTTCTTTCTTGACCAGTAAATGCATTTGGAGTTAAGTCTTCTTTCAGTCAATGTCATTGGTCAGTTCAGTTTTGGGTTAAGTTTCAAAGGGAATGATTTGGTTTAAATAAGACATGGTTTTGAGAATAAGAAAAGACGAATGAGACATAGTATCGAGAATAAGAAATGATGAACGAGATATGGTTTCGAGAAATAAGAAGAGATGATGAATAACTTACCTTGGTGGTGGTAACCTTAAGGGGACCCTCACTTAGCTTACCCGCTAACGACTTTTCATGCCGCTGGACCTACCACGTCCAGCCTTCGTAGGTCCAGACGGAGCTGGCTATGATCAAGATACAGACTTTACTACTAAAGACTATGCTGGTGAAGATTACTACGAGGAAGGCTATGGTTTCGCCAACTGAAGATCTTGGAGTTTTACTTTTATCATAGTTCTGTTATTAATATGTTTAATGATGTAATAGCTTAGTTGAACTTGTAATATCTATCTTTTAGATATCTTTTAGTCTGTAATATACTAATCATGTAAGACTTGAATATTTAGATTCTTGCTTCCGCTGAACTTAGTCACTTTCCCGTATGATTTATTGTTTTAAGCATTTTTGGACAATCAGGTGACAATCACAACCAGTCACGTGTCTACGAACCCATAAAGGAATTTTATTTTTCCCTATTTTTGGTAATTTGGGGCGTGACAGTATAAGAGGATTTCAGCAATGCCGAGAATTCTCCCACTACAATGAGGTACCGATGTAGAACAGATGAAGAGGTAGTAGATTTTAGTTCTAGACAATTTATAGGTTGCTTTTAGATATAAATAACTTTACTCCTTAATATTATCTTTCCTTTCCAAAACTTGGTTTCCAACCAACTTTTGTTTTCTCTAAAACATCGTGGTTTCATTCGAGAAAATTCAAGGAACAATAGTAACTCTAAATAACTCATCTCATGACCTAATCATATCTAAAAGAAAGTAATTCCTTCTACCTACTACACCATCCCATGGAGGCACCCTAGGTATAGATGACCGAGAAAGAATCTTATTCTTATCTCATATGGGCAATAAATGTATTAGACAGATACTAGAGTAGCCAAAACTACTTTGTAACTTCTAATGTTTACTGGTTTGCATACTTGAGTATGCCCTAATTCTAATAAGCCTTTGGTTGTGTGATCTTTCAAAAGAAAAGTCACCTGATCACATTACCCTCTAAATAGAATTGACAAATAGGGTGGCTTTTGTTGGAAAAACAGGTTTAAATGGAAAGATTAAACGCGCAGCGGAAAAATCAAGTTATGAAACTTTATTGGCATGCCCGGATCTACTACTCGTCAATTCTACAGATGCGCACAAGAGGGGACACGAGTTATACCTTAGTGTCTTGAACCCAATTCTGATCTTCAACTTCCAGCAGCCTCCACTAGATGATCTTCACCCTTATGACTCCTGCGGATGCCTGCCAGAAAGACTAGGGTTGGTGGGAACCCTAATGGAGAGGATAGAGAAGGTTTTGGGACTCCAAAACAGTTTCTGCAGCTTCTGACGTTCAAAACGACGAACAACCTTTTCCAGAACGCAGCTGCCCTATTTATAGATTCCCAGAACCGACCTAGACTTCGAGCGATCGAAGTGCCTTCGATCGATCGAACATTCGATCGATCGAACCATCTTCGATCGATCGAACCTTCAGACTTCAATCGATCGAGACATCTTCGATCGATCGAACCTGTCTGGACATCATCCTCAAGCATCTTTCCAAGCATCCTGGCGGAGCTAAGAGTGGGACCTCCTAGGCTCTTTATTGTTGGCTCAGACCAGTTTGTTAATTACCATGACCAAACTCTTTGATCAGCAAACTAACTAACTGGTCAGTTAAAGTTTACTCCACTATAAAACGATAACTGAACTCCAACGCAAAAGAACATATCCGAAGCGATAACTAGACTTGTATGGTGTACTAATGTCCCTCTACCGTCAGCATTCGTAATCATATTCAGGTAATCGGATAACTGTTACTGTCAACCTGAATCATGATTACTTCTTGTATTCCTTGAGTCCCATTCACCTCTCATGATTACCAAACATGTTGATAACTCTTATCAACAAGACTGCAGTACTCAGTAATCGACTTGGTGACATTCTCAAGGGAATGCTTACTCTGAAACAGAGGGTAGATTCTATCTTGACAATGCATGTTCACAACCCTATGAACATGACATACCCAAGATACCCAGGTGTTGATCTTTTATAGACCTCACTGATTGGTAAATCAAAGCAGTCATATCCACAGTCTGTGTTCATAATCGTCTCAAGATTGAGAACACGTACCTTATACAAGTTATGAGTTCCTATTGACTGTTTGACAGTCTTAAGCGTCAATAGGAAACTCAGGTCCGTCAATGCACTATAAGCACTAGCATATCAACTAAGAGCCACACTCTAGTGATTGAGATTAATCACTCCATCCAATGGTAGTTAATTATGCTACAGTGTAGACTTGATGAGGTATCCAGTCTCATCATCCACTGTGACACATTCTAAGTATTAAAGAATAGTAATTCGTATCTCACTTGTGTGCATCTCATACACACACGAATTACTTACTATAATACTTAAGGATTAACAATCATCTCATGAAAAGAACATACACAATAAAATGTAAAGCTGATATCCATATATTAAAATGTCAATGTCTCATACAGAAAGTAATGGTTTGAGGGCACAAACCCAACAAACTCCCACTTGCACTCATAACCATTCAGAACTACATCTAAGACCAAGACTATCTAGATGACGATCAAAGACCTTCTGTGGCAAGGCCTTTGTAAACGGATCAGCAAGATTGTCAGCTGTGGCAATCTTGGTGACAGTCACATCTCCACGTTGAACAATATCTCGGATAAGATGATATTTCCGCTCTACGTGCTTTCCCTTTCCGTGGTTCCTTGGCTCCTTGGACTGAGCCACTGCCCCACTATTATCACAATAAAGCGTAATAGGCGACAGCGACGCTGGTACCACCTCGAGTTCCATAAGGAACTTCTTGAGCCAAACAGCTTCCTTTGCGGCTTCACAAGCAGCCACATACTCAGCTTCTGTAGTTGAGTCTGCAATGCATTTCTGCTTAATGCTCCTCCAACTGACAGCACCACCTCCCAAGGTAAAGAGATGACCGGACGTCGACTTCCTCAAATCTTTATCTGACATAAAGTCCGAGTCAGTGTATCCCACTGGAATTAACTCACTACCACCGTACATAAGCATGTAATCTTTAGTTCTTCTCAAGTACTTAAGAATGTGCTTAACGGCTGTCCAGTGCTCTGGACCCGGATTCGACTGATATCTGCTAACCATGCCAACGGCAAAGCAGATATCTGGTCTAGTGCATAACATCGCATACATGAGACTTCCCACTGCAGAAGCATAGGGAACTCCTGTCATGCGATTCCTCTCCTCCTGTGTCTTTGGACACTGATCCTTGGAGAACGCTAAACCATGCTTGAAAGGTAACAAACCTTTCTTCGAATTATCCATTGAAAACCTAGTTAGCACCTTATCGATATAACCAGCTTGAGATAATCCCATTATCTTTCGCTTGCGATCCCGAAAGAGCTTTATCCCAAGAATATAGCTCGCCTCTCCTAGATCCTTCATATCGAAAGTACTAGCTAGCCAAACCTTGACCGTTGACAATGCCGCTACATCATTTCCAATGAGTAGAATGTCGTCAACGTAAAGCACAAGAAAAGCCACCACTTTCCCTTCACTCTTCTTGTATACACAAGGTTCATCCAGATTCTGTATGAAACCAAACGATTTGACCGCTTGGTCAAATCGTATGTTCCAACTTCTGGATGCCTGCTTAAGCCCATAAATGGACTTTTGCAACTTGCATACCAAGTTACCTTTCCGACCAGCTATGAACCCTTCTGGTTGTTGCATATAGATGTCCTCCTCAAGATTGCCATTCAAGAATGCAGTCTTGACGTCCATCTGCCAGATCTCAAAATCTAGGCATGCAGCAACGGATAAGAGTATTCTGATGGACTTGAGCATGGCCACCGGCGAGAAGGTTTCCTCATAGTCAATGCCCTCCCTCTGAGTATAACCTTTCGCAACAAGCCTTGCCTTAAAGGTCTCAACCTTTCCATCAGATCCTCTTTTCCTCTTGTAGACCCACTTACAGCCAATGGGTTTAATATTGGCTGGAAGTTCTACAAGATCCCAGACCTGATTAGAATCCATAGATTCCAATTCAGCCTTCATAGCTTTAACCCAATGAGCTGAATCAACATCAGCCATTGCCTCTTCGTATGTGGTAGGATCAGATTCAGATTCTATGGAGACAGCTTCAAAAACTTCTCCTAAGAACATGTATCTATCAGGCTGGCTGATAATCCTCCCACTACGACGAGGTACTGGTGCGGAAATAGGTGAAGAAGTGGTGTTTTCCTGATTTACATCGTTATTAACTACGGGTTGGACTGAGGGCTCTCCTTCTATCTCTCTAAGATCTATCCTTCCCTTAGGTTTATGGTTCATGATATAATCATCCTCCAAGAAAATAGCATTCGTACTGACGAACACCTTCTGTTCTCTTGGATCATAAAAATACCATCCATAAGTACCCTTTGGATACCCCACGAAGTAACATACTTCCGATCTAGAATCCAACTTGCTCATCTTTCCTTTTAGCACATGTGCCGGACAACCCCATATCCGGAGATGTTGCAAAGAAGGCTTGCGCCCAATCCACATCTCTCGTGGTGTCCTGGGAACAGATTTGCTTGGTATTAGATTTAGTATGTAAGCAGCGGTTTCCAAAGCATAACCCCAAAGAAATAAAGGTAACTCAGAATAACTCATCATTGACCTAGTCATGTCTAAAAGAGTCCGATTCCTTCTCTCCGCTACACCATTTTGCTGAGGCGTGCCAGGTGCAGTCAACTGTGACAGAATCCCATTCTGTACGAGGTGATCAATAAATTCATTAGAGAGGTACTCGCCACCTCGATCAGATCGAATGGCCTTGATATGTGTGCCCAATTGCTTCTCCACTTCAGCCCTAAACTCTTTGAACTTTTCAAAGGCTTCAGACTTGTGCTGCATTAGGTACACATATCCATACCTAGAGTGGTCATCAGTAAATGTTATGAAATACTCATAACCACCCCTTGCTCTAATATTTATTGGTCCACACACATCAGTATGAACTAATTCCAACAATGCATTGGTTCTATTGCCCTTTGCAGGAAAGGGCCTTTTGGTCATCTTACCCTCTAAACAAGACTCGCAGACTTCTATTGGTTCGAGAACCAAATCGCCTAAGACCCCTTCTTTGACTAGTCTGCCAATCCTATTTAGATTGATATGACCAAGCCTCATATGCCAAAGCTTTGTTGGATTAGTGGAAGGTCTCTTTCTTTTAGATGGTACAGTTACCACTGAGTTATTAAGTTCCATACAAGAATCTTTAGAAATATTGGGAGTAATCACATATAAACCATTTGATTTAACACCAGAACATATAAAAGAACTATTTCTTTTAATCACAACTTCAGTTCCAAAATGAAAAGAATAACCATTATTCGATAAATTAGAAACTGAAATTAAATTACGTCTCATTGAAGGGACGTAAAGTACATCTGATAAAATCAAAACTTTATTGTCTAGAAATTCTAAAACTACGACTCCTATAGCAACCGCAGAAACAGTTGCGCTAGAACCTAGAGTAAGTACGATTTCCCCATCACTGCACTTCCTGGTTGATCTGAACCCCTGCAATGAATTACAGATATGGTTAGTCGCACCAGAATCAATGCACCAAGTGTTTGAAGTATCCGTTATAAAACTTACTTCAATCACATGTGATTCAATCATACCTTGAACTCTTGTAGCTAAGAATTCTGGACAGTTCCTCTTCCAGTGGCCCTTCTCACCGCATTGGAAACACTTTCCTTTGCCTTGGCCACCCACCTTCCCTTTGCCCTTACCTTTTCCCTTAGATTTTGCAATCTTAGGGACTGGTCCAACACTTGAACCACCAGTGCTAGCCTTCTTCTTCCCTTTCTTTCCTTTCGGCATAGATCGGGAAGAGGAAGCGCTTTTCTCAACGTTTAAAACGCTGCCCCCAGGTTTGATCACCCCTTCCGCTGCCAATAAAGAGCTCATCAATTCGCTCATTGAAAAATCCATTTTATTCATATTATAATTCAGTTTAAATTGAGCGAATGATGGCGACAGCGTATTGAGGATCATATCAACTTGGGTCTGTGCATCGATGTTGGCACCTAGGGTCTCCAGCTCGTTTAAATAACCAATCATTTTCAAAACATGTTCTTTGACTGGAGTCCCTTCCGACATCTTAGCACTCATTATCTTCTGCATAGCTACCTGTCTGGCAGGCCTGCCATGCTCCCCAAACATCTTTTTCAGGGATTCGATAATGTCACTGGCGGAATTGTTCGACTGGTATTGGTGTTGTAACACATTAGCCATAGAAGCCAATATGTAACAACGAGCCATCCCATTCGACTTTTTCCATTTATCGAACTCGCGTCTAGCAGCAGCCGAAGCATTTGCAGCGGGTTCTTCGGGGCATGGGGTGGTGAGGATATATATGTGATCCTCCGCAGTTAACACAATATCAAGGTTACGTTTCCATTCAGTGTAGTTGTTTCCAGTTAACTTGTTTTGAGTGAGTATGGTGGCAAGTGGACTAAATGCAGATCCAGACATTATGATTTACTGAAAAAATCAAAACAAAATAAATATGGATATCAGAATTTGACAGTTTGAAATAAAAGAATCCTTTTAAAACTCTTATTTTAAAACTAAGTCGCCGGAATATCGAAACGAAAGAATAAAGCCTCCGTGTGGTGGTCAATGTTCGATCTTTCAATTTATCATAACTTATCCGCTATGCAACTCTTGCAAAACAAGTTATGACTTCCGAACCTATTTGATCTCTAAGTTTCTGAATAATGCCCCGTGTGGGATCCCTTATCCATAGCTTAGCTAGTGTGTACCATTAACTAGGATCCAATCACAACCGTCTCAAGTAGCGCCTCCGTATGGTGGTCACCCTCTAACACGTCTGATTGATCCTTATCAAAAGAAGTTCACATCTAGTAACCAATGAATAATGCATCCTCCGTATGGAATGATCACCCCTGGCGAGGTGACACAGAATGCATCACTCATCTTACAGTGAACCGTTAATGGAAGATCGTGGGTGTATTTAATAAGACCCTCTCCCACTAGATTTAATAAAAAGGATTTTGCTTTTTGAGAAAATCTGTTTCTACACACTTCCCATAAACATCTAATGTTTACTAATGTGTTGAAAACGGTTTTTGAATTTTATTTTAGAAAACTTGTTTTGCGTGCATGCAACAATGTATTGTACGCCAATCACAAACAAAGCACATAAAACAAAAAAAACTAAAATGAAATAAAAGACATCCAAACGATGCCTCTATCTCCCATGGCTCTATCTCCATAGAACCTGCTTTTGGTTTGATCGCCTCCAGCTCCATCTTCATGGACAACGGCTCCTTGTTCCATTTTCATGGATATTCTAATTCTATTACATTGAACCTATGCCTCTTTTGAAGCTTACAATTTATCTAGAAATAGAAATAGCAACAACAAAATAAAAGGCTAGGGAAACCGGTGCGACTTTCCTTTTCGTAGGATTGAAGTCGCAGCGCCCTTTACATATGCCTTAAAACCAAACCAAACTTAAAACAACACACCAATCTAAAAACATTCAAACACAAAATTAAATGCTCTTGGCACCATGGGAGATAGCGACTAACTTTTGCTGCAAAAGGTTAGTTGAACACACATCCACGCATATATATATAACAAAATATAACTATTGGAACCCTTAATTGATTCACACAGTATATAAACTCTTTACATACTGAATTAGAACTCAAAACAGCATCTAACTTCTCTGTCAGAGTTCGATCGATCGAAGACCGTTCGATCGCTCGAACCTTCGATCGATTGAACACTGTTCAATCGCTTGAACATTCTATTTCACAGAATGATTAAAATTTTTGCAGAATACGTTAAAATTAAACTTTTAATTTCAAAATACTTTTAAAAACTGTGAAACAGAAAACCTGACAAAGAGTCTTCCTCGATCGATCGAACTCTATTCGATCGCTCGAACAACAGAAGGTTTCGATCGATCGAAACCTGTTCGATCGCTCGAGTACAGAGCGTTCGATCGATCGAGACTACTTCGATCGATCGAACCCATCTTGCATCCAATGCAATCACAGATTTGTATACTGCTGTGATAACACTGCAGAAACAGATCTGTGACGATGCAGTTTCGAAAGCAGTTCTAAAATCAACATGCAAATCAAAATAGTGTTCCAAAAAACGCATCTATAGATCCAAACGAGCGTGGCTCTGATACCAATTGTTGGAAAAACAGGTTTAAATGGAAAGATTAAACGCGCAGCGGAAAAATCAAGTTATGAAACTTTATTGGCATGCCCGGATCTACTACTCGTCAATTCTACAGATGCGCACAAGAGGGGACACGAGTTATACCTTAGTGTCTTGAACCCAATTCTGATCTTCAACTTCCAGCAGCCTCCACTAGATGATCTTCACCCTTATGACTCCTGCGGATGCCTGCCAGAAAGACTAGGGTTGGTGGGAACCCTAATGGAGAGGATAGAGAAGGTTTTGGGACTCCAAAACAGTTTCTGCAGCTTCTGACGTTCAAAACGACGAACAACCTTTTCCAGAACGCAGCTGCCCTATTTATAGATTCCCAGAACCGACCTAGACTTCGAGCGATCGAAGTGCCTTCGATCGATCGAACATTCGATCGATCGAACCATCTTCGATCGATCGAACCTTCAGACTTCAATCGATCGAGACATCTTCGATCGATCGAACCTGTCTGGACATCATCCTCAAGCATCTTTCCAAGCATCCTGGCGGAGCTAAGAGTGGGACCTCCTAGGCTCTTTATTGTTGGCTCAGACCAGTTTGTTAATTACCATGACCAAACTCTTTGATCAGCAAACTAACTAACTGGTCAGTTAAAGTTTACTCCACTATAAAACGATAACTGAACTCCAACGCAAAAGAACATATCCGAAGCGATAACTAGACTTGTATGGTGTACTAATGTCCCTCTACCGTCAGCATTCGTAATCATATTCAGGTAATCGGATAACTGTTACTGTCAACCTGAATCATGATTACTTCTTGTATTCCTTGAGTCCCATTCACCTCTCATGATTACCAAACATGTTGATAACTCTTATCAACAAGACTGCAGTACTCAGTAATCGACTTGGTGACATTCTCAAGGGAATGCTTACTCTGAAACAGAGGGTAGATTCTATCTTGACAATGCATGTTCACAACCCTATGAACATGACATACCCAAGATACCCAGGTGTTGATCTTTTATAGACCTCACTGATTGGTAAATCAAAGCAGTCATATCCACAGTCTGTGTTCATAATCGTCTCAAGATTGAGAACACGTACCTTATACAAGTTATGAGTTCCTATTGACTGTTTGACAGTCTTAAGCGTCAATAGGAAACTCAGGTCCGTCAATGCACTATAAGCACTAGCATATCAACTAAGAGCCACACTCTAGTGATTGAGATTAATCACTCCATCCAATGGTAGTTAATTATGCTACAGTGTAGACTTGATGAGGTATCCAGTCTCATCATCCACTGTGACACATTCTAAGTATTAAAGAATAGTAATTCGTATCTCACTTGTGTGCATCTCATACACACACGAATTACTTACTATAATACTTAAGGATTAACAATCATCTCATGAAAAGAACATACACAATAAAATGTAAAGCTGATATCCATATATTAAAATGTCAATGTCTCATACAGAAAGTAATGGTTTGAGGGCACAAACCCAACAGCTTTAGCAACCAAAAGAGTTTAGGATCCAATCCTTTACTCCCTATTTACCCTATTTAGATTAATATGATCTAGCCTCTAAAACCAAAGGTTTATAGAATTAGGTGAAGGTTCTATCTTTTAGGTGGTAAAATACCCATGAGTTATTTAAATACCACATTTGATAATATATGAGAAACAAGAGTAAATAGGTGAGATACTTGCTTAACAAGTTGTTAGATCACATTAAAAGAACACTTTCTCTTAATCAACAATTTCAGTACCAAAATCAAAAGAATAATTATTATTCATTAATTCAAAACTGAAATTCATCTAACAACTCCATAAGTTTTATTACAATATAAAGCTACTAATCTAATAGCAACTCTTGCATCAGATCCCAAAAGCAATCAAGATCATCAATTCACTACACATTCTTATTTATCCAATCCCCTGCAACAATTACAGATATAATCAGAAAATTTAGAATCAGTGCCCCAAGTGGTTGAAGTATCAGTTTTTTGAGTTTTTCAACTTACTTCAAAAACTAGTGATTGGATCATACCTTGCCTTTTGGCAGTCAAGTATTCCACACAGTTCCTTTTCCAATGCCCTCTTACACCACAATGGAAACACTCTCCTTTTGGCACATCACCAGCCTTTCTCTTTCCAAGTCTGGCCTTCTTCCCAATAGTTGGGATAGGCTCACCTATCCTTGAGCCTTGCTTCTTCTTCTCTAAACTTGAGCCCATAGGCTTAGTTCCAGAAGATGAAGCCATTCCAATGTTCTGAACATTTGACTCCTCTTTGACTATATCCTCCGTTGTCTCAAGAGAGCTCATCAATTCACTTGTTGAAAAAACTGTTTTACTCATTATAAAAACCCTTTCAAATTGAATGAATGATGAAGGCAATGAATTCAAGATTATATCACCTTGAGTCTCACCATCAATATCGGAACCCAGAACTTCTAGTACTTTAAAATAAGTAATCATTTTAAAAACATGCTCTCGTATTGAAGTTCCTTCCAACATTTTGGTGTCCATGACTAACTCCAAGGCTTTAAGCCTTGCAGTTCAGCTCAGTTCCCCAAACATCTCCTCGAGGTTCAATATTATTACGAGCAGTGAGAAAAGGTTGATGTTGCTGCTTCAACACATTAGATAAAGAGTCTAAGATGCTAGAGCGAGCCATACCATCAACTTTTATCCACTGCTAATATTGATCCGCTAGATCTGTTGGGGTGTCACGGCTTGGAATAGGTCGACAGGGAATGGTAAGAACGTATTTACATCCATTAGCAGTTAATAATTCATTCAGTTCCAGTTTCCATTCAATGCAGTTATTTCCAATTAGCTTATTCTAGATCATGGTTATAGCAAGTGAGCTAGAGATAATGAATCTGAAAAACAAATAATATAACAGAATTACAATATGGAAATCATAAATATAACAATTTATATGATACATTGGAATTCCCTTAACCAACTCATTAATTGTCTTCAGGATATCAAGCCTATGAAATTAAGTCTTCGTGTGGCGATCATATCCTTATAGCCTGATTGGGAAACCCATCATGAATGTCGTGCAACTCTTACAAAGCAACTCGTGACTCCTGAACTTTTGGTCTCTAAGTTTCTGGATAATGCTCCGTGTGAAGTCCCTTACACATAGCTTAGCTAGTGTTCACCATTAACTAGAATCCAATGACAACCACCTCAAGTAGTGCCTCAGTGTAGTGGTCACCCTCTACCACAGTGTAGTGGTCACCCTCTAATACGTCTCATTGATTCTATCCAAAGGAAGTTCATATCCAGTAACCAATGAACAATCTATCCTCTGTATGGAATGATCACCCATGGCTGGGTGACACATAATATTCTATTCACCTTACAATGAACTATTTATGGAAGTCCGTGGGAGTTATAAACATAAGTCCCTCCCCCACTAGATTTTTATAAGAAGTTCATATCTAGTAATCAATGAGAAATACCCTCCGTATCGAATGATCACTCATAAATGAGTGACACAGAGTATCTCTCATACTTACAATGAACTAATAGGAAATTTTTAATTTTGATAAATAAAACCATTGTTTATTCATTACCCATAAATATCCAATGTTTATTAATGTGTCAAAAATACCCATTTTCTTTAGCCATGATAAATTTAGAAAATCCAATTATCCATTTATCAATTAAAGAAAATTAAGTTTGACTAAACTAATGGTTTTTGCCCATGCAATCACAAATAATATATATAACACACATATATAATAAAACATGCACAAGCAAACATCCACGCAAAATTAAATAAATAATCATGCATGAATAAAAACAAGCCCTTCTTTCATGGCACCATCTCCATAGTCCATCCTTAGGCTTCAAGCTTTAAGGCTCCATTTTCATGGTTACAAGCTTCATGGCTCCATCTTCATGGTTCCAAGCTTCATGGCTCCATCTTGTGGCTCCTCCAATTAATCTAATTTACAATAATCCTATACCTCCGAAGAGGTTTACAAAAAGGATCTAGGAAAAGTAAATTACATACATGGCCAGGGAAACCATTACAGTTCTCCTTTGTATAGGAATGAAACTATAATGCCCTTTTATAATGCCACAAATCAAATTAAATGAATTTAAATTACTTTAAATTAACACCTAATTTTGCCATGAGAGAGTAGGCTACCTGCTTAAGAAGTTAGTTGACATACATTCACAACATATATGCCTATACATCCACGCATAAAATATATTCTAAAATAAAATATGCGTCAATCACAAATATGTATATTTTAGAATTATAAAGTTTCAAGTATACACTGCCCTGTTTGTTGGAGGAACCGTCCACGTAGAGTACCCAGGTCGGGGGACCAGGTTGTAGGCCGGGCGGTAACTCGGGCTGGGTGAGCTCCTTGATCGGATCTTCTGGGTATGTGAAATCTACGAGAAAATCCGCCATAGCCTATCCCTTTATTGCTGTTCGGGATCTGTAGACCACTTCAAATTCCTCCAACTCCAATGCCCACTTGATGAGCCTCCCAAATGTTTCAGGCCGACTAAGGATCCGGCGTAGTGGCTGATTTGTGAGGACCACAATGACATGGGCCTGAAAGTATGGGTAGAGTCTCCAGGCAGAGGTGACAAGGGCGAAGGCGAGCTTCTCGAAGCGGGAGTATCGGCTTTCTGTGCCCTGAAGTGCCTGGCTTGTATAGTAAACCGGGTACTGTATCCCGTGCTCCTCTCTGATCAGTGCTGAGTTCACTGCCGAGCGTGACACTGCCAAGTATAAGAACAACTCCTTCTCTGGTACGGGCGTTGGGAGTAGAGGAGGTGATGTCAGGTATTTCTTGAAGTCCTAAAATGCATCTTCACACTCTTCTGACCACTGGAAAGCTTTAGAGAGGATTTTGAAGAACGGGAGGCACTGGTTGGTAGTTCGGGATACAAATCTGTTCAGTGCTGCCACCCGTCTGGCCAAACTTTGAACTTCCTTTATTGACATGGGCGACCGTATGTTGATGATTGCTTGGATTTTTTTTGGGTTCGCCTCAATTCCCCGCCTACTGACTAGGTGTCCCATGAATTTCCTAGATGAGACTCTAAATGTGCATTTGGCCGGGTTCAACCTCATCTGAAATTTTTTTAAGATGCTGAAGGCCCCAGCCAAGTACTCGAGATGGTCGGACTCGTCTCGACTTTAGACTAAGAGATCGTCAACGTACACCTCCATTGACTTCCTGATTAAATCTCTGAACATGTAATTGACTAGGCGTTGGTAAGTTTCCCTGGCATTTTTGAGGCCGAAGGGCATCACCTTGTAGCAGTATGTCCCCTGGTTGGTGATGAAAGAAGTCTTCTCTTCGTCTCCGAGATACATGCTGATTTGATTGTATCTCGAGTAGGCATCCATGAAGGAGAGGAGTGAGTGACCGGCTGTGGAGTCCACAAGGAGGTCTATCCTAGGTAGCGGATAGCAGTCCTTGGGACAAGCTTTGTTCAGGTCGGTGAAGTCCACGCACATCCTCCACTTTTGTTGCTCTTCTTGATCAACACCACATTAGCTAACCAGTCGGGGTTCTGCACTTCCCTAATGGACTTTGTTTTGAGAAGTTTCCTTATTTCCCCAAGTACTGCTTCCTGCCTTTCAGGAGCCATGCCTCTTCTCTTCCGCTTGACCAGTTTGGAGTTTGAGTCGATGTTGAGACGGTGTGACATGACCTGGGGGTCAACCCCCGGCATATCTTCATGGGACCAGGCGAAGACGTCTTGGCTCTTTCTCAGGAACTGGGTTAGCTTTTCTCTAAGACTTTGTTTCAGAAGAGTCCCAACATTGACGGACCGGTCGGGGAACTGGGGGTCCAACACCACTCGCTCGAGTTCCCCTATCGGGCCTACTCCATCCCTCACGCCCCTCGGGTTCATCTCCTGAACTGTCAATGTTTCTGTGATTGCATGTCTACGCAGGGAGCTGACAGAACAACTCCGAGTGAATGCTTGATCTCCACGCAGGCTTCCCGGACCCTAGGGGGTTGAGAACTTGATCACCAGGTTGTGGGTTGACATAATTGCCTTGGCTTTATTAAGTGTCAGCGTTCCCAAAATGACATTGTAGGCGGATGGGGCTTCTACTACCACAAAATTTGTAAGTATAGGGACCTGTTGGGGGTAGGTCCCCATAAGAACTGGAAGCTCGATCGTACTGAGAGGTTGTGTGCTAGACCCATTGAACCCTACCAAGGGAGTTGCCACCGACCGAAGTCGATCCCTTGATATCCTGAATTGATCAAAGATTGAGGCGAACAGAATATCTGAGGAGCTGCCTGTGTCCACCAACAACCTCTTTACCATGTAGTTGGCTATGGAGAGCGTCACCACCAACGGATCATTATGGGGGCAGTGCAGGTCCGTTGCATTATTGGATGAGAACATCAGCACATTAGTTGGTGGGGAACTGGCTGGTTGGACATGCAGGACATCCACCCGGGATGCTCGTGCGTGCCTCTTCCTGGCCGATTGTGAGTCCCCTCTGCCCGATGTTCATCCGGAGATCACGTTTATTTGACCCAGGGGTTGTGGTTGCTCGAGAGCTCGGGGCATCTGGCCAGGGTCGTCTCTCCGCGACGACAAACTTGGCAAGGTGACCCTGTTCGATAAGCTTCTCAATGGTAATTTTTAGCTTAAAGCAATCCTCCGTGTCATGACCATGATCCTTGTGGTATCGGTAGGACTTGTCCTGGTTTCTCTTCTCGGGCGGGCTTTTCAACTTTGTCGGTTATTTGACCATCCTCTGAGCCTCGGCGACATGACTTCATGGTTAGGCCGGGAAAGAGGTGTGAAGGTAATCGGGGCCTGATCCGGACCATCATGCTGCTGATCTTGCTTCGACTTCTTTCCTGAGCCCTTCTCAAAACCCTCGCGTTTTTGTTTGGATTTTGGGGATTCGTCTCCTGCGGAGCTAGCACACTTGGACTTTGGGAATTCTTCCATGTCAATGTATTTCCCAACCCTCTTTGAGAGTTCAACCAGGGTGGCCGGCCGGTCATGGTGAAATGACGTGGCGACCTTGGTATGTTGGACCCCGGAGCAGAAGGCTGTGATCGCCACAGTTTCATTTAGGTTATGGATCTGAAGCTTCTGCTGATTGAAATGATCAACGTAATCTTTCAGAGACTCTCCCTTGCGCTGCTTGATAGCCAATAACTGGGTTTCCGGCTGTGATCGGTCAAGCATTCCTACGAACTGGCTGACGACGAGCTTGTTGAGTGCCTTGAAATCGTTGACTATTCGGGGCTTGAGGGCATGGAACCATTGTGCGGCTGGCCCCTTAAGGGTGCTGGAAAAGGCCAAGCACAATAGCTCTTTGGTGCTGGTTACTAACGCCATCTGAGCCTTGTCAGTTCGGACGTGCTCGACCGGACTTCCTCAGCCGACATAAGAATCAAGGTGGGGTTGCTTGAATTTTTGCGAGACAGGAAACCCTGTGATCCAAAAGGTGAAGAGCGACTTAGTTTCAATATTGATGTGGTCATGACCTAGCTTGCGGCTCAATTTCTCGATTTGTTTCTGCAGGTCCACGATTTGGGCCTTGACGTCCCCTCGATCAGTCTTCTGCTTTGAATCTTGGCGATAGGTCAAGTCGGACGAATACGCCTCTTCTTCAAAGTGCGCCGTCCTCAGGGACAGGGCTTGGCTATGACTCCGATTAATCATGTGCCTAAGATCGTTCCAACTCTTGACCGGATGGTCCTGGGCTGATTCTCGGGTCTAACGCTCTTGCCCATCTCTTCTTACAGTGCATCTACTGTTGATGATATCCCTGGCATCTTCTTACGATTTAGACTAGTTTGGGATCATTGTCAGGTCTGTATGGGATCCTGGCTATGCTTATCGTTCCCGGATTGTCCGATTGCCTGAGAGGCTAGTGCTGTCCGGGACTTCGTCTGTCACGCCCCGACGTAGCATAATTCAGGAAAGCATTTAATTTCCTTTATGGACTCGTAGGTCGTGACAAGTGAGTTTGACCAATTGTCCCTGCAACAAATAACTTAACAACATTTCTAGAGCAAAGGATACTAACAAAAAAAAACATAAGCTCTGAAATAAAAACTTACTAAACTATTACAGCAGTCATAGTCTTAGGCACAAAACGCCTTATTCAAAAGTCTAAACTAGTTTATTACAAAACCCAAATTAAAAGACATAGGAAATATAAAGCAGCCTCCTGGAAAGTCTCATGACTCTAAGTAGCATAGTCAAAATACCCTGGCTTCTCCTGACCCTGAAAATCTGGACATACAGTCCAGGACGCATCAACGCCGTCAGCTTATGAAAGCTGGTGAGCAAAATGAACAAGTGCTCGCAATGTATATATATGCAAATAAACAGCGGTGCAAATTAACTTTTAAAAGCAATAAATTCAAGGTTCCAAGTCCAACATAAGCCACGGGGGAATAAAGAAAACAATAAATATGTGACCATGCGTGAATAATGCAACATCTCATCTTTCTGACTTTTTTTTTTTCTCTCAACAAGACCCGACTCAACCAAACCATTACCTCAGATACCAGGAATACTATCCGATCGATATCCAAAACAGCACACCAAACCATTACTTCAGATACCAGGAATAATATCCGATCGATATCCAAAACAGCACACCAAACCATTGCTTCAGATACCAGGAATAATATCCGATCGATATCTAAGCCACACTCAATACCATCATTTCGGATACCAGGAATAATATCCGATCAATATCCGAAACAAGCGCCTTAGATACCAGGAATAATATCCGATCGATATCTAAGCCGTACTCAATACCATCATTTCGGATACCAGGAATAATATCCGATCAATATCCGAAACAAGCGCCTTAGATACCAGGAATACTATCCGATCGATATCTAAGTCGTACACAACACTGTCGCCTCCAATACCAGGAATAATATCCGATCGATATTGAGGTCGCACAACTGGAACGCCACTCTTTACTCTTTTCACACTTTCTCACACACATGCATGTTGACACAACCTTAACCCTAACATGTATGTCAATGTTTCATAAATAACACCATTAATAAATCATAAAGCCGGAATAATCGTATGAGCATAAATTTTGGCCTTAAACATTCTTACAAGTCCAAAGTCTAACAGTGAGCCTTTAAAACAGTGTATTTGTTAAACAGTCCTTTGAAATCTCCCAAAACATTTTCCAAACAGTCCCTTACCAAAACAAAACTTACAAACTGCCACCTCGCGCGAGCGAGGGGGAGGGCAGATCGCGCGAGCGGGCCGCGCGAGCGAACCTCGCGCGAGCGGGTCGCGCGCGCGAGTTCTTGCAAAAAGTTGTCTTCTTCGTTTTCTCCCCTGTTTCTGGTTTTGTACGGGGTTTTATAAGTCTTAATACATCGTTCTACTCGTCCCATCACAACCAATTAAGATTCTGTTTTAATAAATTTCCCAACCAGGGCTTTAACAGTTCGTAAATACTACCCAAACAGCCCCTAAAACACGAAATAAGCAAGAATTAGAAACTGCCAGAATCATTCCCGGCGCTTTTGAATAAATGCCGTTAATTCCCGGCGCTTCAGAACAAACGCCGTTAATTTCCCGGCGCTTCAGGACAACGCCGTTAATTTCCCGGCGCTTAAGGACAAACGCCGTTAATTTCCCGGCGCTTCAGGACAAACGCCGTTAATTTCCCGGCGCTTAAGGACAAACGCCGTTAATTTCCCGGCGCTTCAGGACAAACGCCGTTAATTCTCTGTGCAGTAACTTCGTCTTCTTCACTGATTATCCCCTGTTTTCAATTTAAGGGTCCAAATTGACCCATTTCTGAATTCTGCTTCAACCAAGACATGTAATATATGAATTTCTTTGTTTTTCCGCAAGGATTAAGAATACGTGATCGGTTTTAACTAATTTCAATCGTAGCTCTCGGATTTTACGTAAAACCGAGAGGTGACAAAACTTTAAATCAACGGTCCGTCGCGATACGGATAAATTACTGTGTAGGATTCGAACCACAGCTTATCGGGATCAATATCTTCCATCCCCAATTTACAGAATCGATTTTGGTTACGATTTCTAAAACTTCAATTTCCAAGCTTTAATGGTGTTTTCATATATATATATACATATATACACACTTATATATCCTGAAAAACACATATATAGACATTGAGAGTGAGTTTAAATTACTCACAGAGGCTAATTATTCAGAAAAATAAAGGCCGAGAACTTCCGCCGTAATAATCCGTCGTTGAGGATTTCCTCCGTTTTCTCCTCTTGATCTTGAGATGAAAATATATATAGCTATATATGTGTATATGTATATGTATATACTGTATGTGTGTTATGTGTGTTATGTGTGTGTGTGTGTGTGATCTTGCCGAGAGAGAGAGAGAACTGCAGAGAGACTGAGAGATAGATGAGAGATAGATCCAATGGGGGGGATTAGTGGGTGTATAAATAATATGTAAAGTGCTTGGCACTATGCATATAAAACACACCAAAGTTAGCACTACACACACAAGACACTCCACACACATTCCACTAACCACACACTGCACTAATGTGTACACAAGATACCCTTGTGTGTGTTGAGCTCACGCAATGATACACACACACAGGTAAAATTATACTGCCCATTTCCAAAACTGGTATTTTACGGTTGAAATAAAAATACAGAAAATTATATTATCATAGGAATTAAATTCCCGGTTATACAAAAATATAGATATCGATTTTGAAACCACAGAAAATATTTTCGAAATTACAGTTTGACCCCAGATAAAAGTATATAAAAAAATTAAAACAAATGCTCCTGGAAATAAATTGCCGTATTTATTTATTAATGATAATAAAATACAGGGCGTTACACCCTACCCACCTTAACAGAGATTTCGCCCCGAAATCTGAGCTAACTAATCCTGAAACAACT
This sequence comes from Hydrangea macrophylla, assembly GCA_033977485.1. Lineage (NCBI taxonomy): Eukaryota > Viridiplantae > Streptophyta > Magnoliopsida > Cornales > Hydrangeaceae > Hydrangea > Hydrangea macrophylla. The sequence continues at coordinate 70,009,211 of CM066986.1, read as the reverse complement.
CGGGGTATCTAGTCCTCATGTCTGACTCTAATTCCCACGTCGCCTCTCCTTCGTCATGATGCCTCCACTGAACCTTAACCAAAGGAACGTCTCTTCTTCTCAGCCTCTTGATACTCTGGTCAAGAATCCTCACAGGTCTATCCTTGTAGACAACATTCTGACTCGTCTCAATATCATCAAAATTAATCACATGTGAAGGATCCCGTATGTATTTCCTTAACATACTGACATGAAACACATTATGAACACCAGACATCTTTGGTGGCAACGCGAGCCGATAAGCCACTTTCCCAACACGCTCCAAAATCTCGAACGGTCCGATGAAACGAGGTGCCAACTTCCCTCTCTTCTGACCAAAACGTACAATTCCACGAACAGGTGAAACCTTAAGGAGTACGTGATCTCCAACACTGAACTCCAAGTCCTTTCGACGTCGATCCGCATAACTCTTGTGTCTACTCTGTGCAGTTTTCATCCTTTCCTTGACCAGTGAAATCTTCTCATTGGTCTCTCTCACCAAATCTGGTCCTAGAAGTTCTGTGTCTCCCACTTCAGCCCAACACAATGGAGATCGACATGGCCGTCCGTACAAAGCTTCGAATGGTGCCATCCCAATACTTGAGTGATAACTGTTGTTATACGCAAATTCAACCAACGGTAAGTGCGTCTCCCAAGACTCTTCAAAGTCAATTGCACAAGCTCTGAGCATATCTTCCATAATCTGATTAACACGCTCGGTCTGCCCATCGGTCTGAGGATGGAAAGCAGTACTCATCTTGAGCGAAGTTCCCATAGCCTTCTGCAGACTTTCCCAAAATCCCGAGGTAAAACGTGCATCGCGGTCTGATACAATTGACACAGGCGCACCGTGCAGTCGCACCACTTGCTGGAGATACATTCGACTCATCCTTTCTACGGGGTAAGTCATATTGTACGCGATAAAGTGTGCAGACTTCGTCAAACGATCCACAATTACCCAAATCGCGTCATGATTCTGTTGTGACCGGGGTAATCCAACCACAAAATCCATAGTTATGTGCTCCCACTTCCATCCTGGAACAAGTAAGGGTTGCAACAATCCCGAGGGTCTCTGATGTTCGGCCTTCACTTGTTGACAAGTCAAACATTTAGACACAAACTCGGCTACTTCTCGCTTCATCCCTTCCCACCAGAAGTTTCTCTTCAGGTCCTTATACATCTTTGTTCCTCCTGGGTGTACTGTCAGTCTCGATTTATGTGCTTCTTCGAGAATATCTTTTCTCAAACCTTCTGAATCTGGCACACACAATCTGTTTCGACATCTGTACCCTCCATCGGCCCCAACCTTCCATTCTGTCGGGTCCTTTTCTAACATCTTGGCGACCCATGCTTGAAACTTCTCATCTTCCTTCTGGGCTTCGATGATTCGACTCACAAGTGTTGGTTGTACCACGAGACATCCAAAGTGATGTCCGCCACTTCCTTCAAAAATCTGCATATCAAATTCTGCGATTGTCTCCAAGGCTTTCCATTCCCTCAACATCAATGAAGCAATCATTCCTTGAGGTTTCCGGCTTAGGGCGTCAGCGACTACGTTAGCCTTACCGGGGTGGTACTCTAATGTGAAGTCATAGTCCTTGATCAATTCCATCCACCGACGTTGCCTCATGTTCAACTCCTTCTGAGTAAACAAATACTTAAGGCTTTTGTGGTCTGAGAACAAATCAAATTTCTCCCCATAGAGGTAGTGTCTCCAGATCTTAAGCGCGAATACTACTGCTGCCAGCTCTAAATCATGAGTTGGGTAGTTCAATTCATTCGGCTTCAACTGTCTTGAACCATAGGCGATAACCTTTCCGTCTTGCATAAGGACACATCCCAATCCTTGATACGAGGCGTCACTAAAAATAGTGAACTTCTCACCATTCCTTGGTATCGCAAGCACTGGCGCTGTTGTCAATTTCTCTTTCAATTTCAAAAAAGCGCGTTCATGCTTATCAGTCCATTCAAACTTCAAATCTTTCTTAGTCAAACCAGTTAACGGGGCTGCTATCTTTGAGAAACCTTCTACAAACCTCCGATAGTAACCAGCTAATCCCAGAAAACTTCTGACTTCTGTAGCATTGGTTGGCCGAGTCCAATTCGCCACTGCATCGGTCTTTGATGAGTCAACCGCGATTCCTTGTTGAGAGATTACATGCCCGAGAAACTTAACTTCCTGAAGCCAGAATTCACACTTGCTGAATTTAGCATACAGGCGGTGATCCTTGAGAGTCTGCAACACGATCCTCAGGTGTTGTTCATGCTCTTCCTCTGACTTGGAATAGATCAAAATATCATCAATAAAGACAATAACGAACTGATCTAAGTATGGCTTGAATACTCTGTTCATCAAGTCCATGAACACAGCTGGAGCATTTGTCATCCCAAACGGCATCACTAAGAACTCGTAGTGTCCGTATCTCGTTCTGAAAGCAGTCTTAGGTATGTCTTCCTTCCGCACCCTCAACTGGTGATACCCTGACCGTAGATCAATCTTAGAAAAGGTCGTGGCTCCTTGCAACTGATCAAACAGATCGTCTATCCGAGGTAAGGGATACTTATTCTTGATAGTAACCTTATTCAGTTCTCGGTAGTCAATACACAACCGCATTGACCCATCCTTCTTCTTCACAAACAACACTGGTGCTCCCCAGGGTGAAGTACTTGGACGAACAAAACCCAACTTCTCAAGTTCTTGAACTTGTTCCTTCAGCTCCAACAGCTCTGTAGGGGCCATCCTGTAAGGAACCTTGGTTATAGGTCGAGTACCTGGCACCAATTCCACACAGAATTCTATGTCCCTTTCCGGCGGTAATCCTAAAACATCTCGGAATACTTCCTCGAACTCTTTGATTACCGGTATAGATGATACTGTCACCTCTGTACTGACAACCTCAATGTTTGCTAGGCATCTAGTGAGGAACATATCACCCAAAGGGTTACATTGGAAATCGAAGAGTTGATTCCCCTTGTCCGCAAATGTGATCTTCTTCTTTGCACAATCCAACTTCGCATGATTCTTCTCGAGCCAATCCATTCCCAGGATTATATCGAACTCCTTCATCGACAGAACCACCAATCTCGCCAAAAGTTCGCGGTCTCCTAACCGAAGAGGACAATCCTTACACACATGTAATAACTTGACTGTGGTCCCTAAGGGTGAGACAACACTCAAAGCTTCCTCTAAACGATGCGGTATGATACCCAACTTCTGAACGATCTTAACAGATATAAAAGAATGTGTAGCACCCGTGTCGAATAAAACTTTAACATGAGAGTTAAACAAAGTTAGAGTACCTTCCACTGCTCGTTGCTCAGGCAATCCTTCCTCATAAGCACCTCCTCCATACCCTGTTTCTTCATAACCAGCAGCCTCGGGAATAACAGCATTCAGGCGGGCCTGTCCTTGCTGACCATAGTTGCCTTTCCTAGGAGCCTTGCACTCCGGACTTATGTGACCTGGCATGCCACAATTATAGCACACAATTCCCGGACGATCAGCACGCCTAGTCTGTCTGCAATCCTTAGCTCGGTGACCGGGATTACCACAATTGAAGCAGTTGTTGTTTTTGGCCCCTTCTATTGCTAGAGGCTGATACTGCTGAACTGCTTGTGTCTGTTGAGGTTTCTTCCCTCCATCCCAGGTCCTTTTCTGTCCTTGAGGGTACCCTGGTTTCTGTCCGGGATATCCCTTCTGCGGAGGTCGATTTCCAAACGGCTTCGAGTTCTGACAACCATCATTCTCTAACCCCGTAGCCAATCTCACTAGGGCTTCAAATGACTGGCCCAGATGCCCCATAGTCAAATGTCTGAGAGACAGGTTGAGACCTCGGTGATACTTCTTGATTTTCCTCTGGGGTGTGTCCACCATATGTGGAGCAAAGCGTGACAGACGCTCAAATCGAGTAGTGTACTCTCGGACTGTCAGATTCCCTTGAGTCAACTCCATAAACTCTTTCTCTCTCTTGTCCTTCTCTTCTTCGGGGAAATACTTCTCGAGAAACCTTTCCTTGAACACTACCCACGGCATTCTCCTTGCGGCTTCTTCCCCTATGGTCGCCTTTTCTGCATCCCACCAATCAGCCGCTGCATAAGACAACTGAAAGATAGCCAGACGCTTCTTCTCCAGATCAGTGCACTCTATGGTCTCAAAGATACGCTCCATCTGACGTAGCCACTGTTCCGCTTGCCAGGGTTCATCAGTCCCCGCAAAATACTCAGGTCGCAGGGCGCGAAATTCCTTGAGAAGCTTGTCTCCAGTCTGGTGGGCTTGCCTCCCATTCCCGTTGTAATTCCCATTCTGATTATTGTTCCTTGTGTTCTGATCACTAACCCTCTCCAACCTCCTTACAAAAGCTTCGAACATCCCGGTTGGATCTATTACCGGGGGTGCATCTTCAATAGCGGGACGATTCCTGAGATTTCTTCCAGCCATCTGATCGAGAGAACGGTACCTATCCATCAATCAACAGAATACGGTCAACCTCTCGAGAAGAAAGAAAATTCTAAACGACAGAAAGCGACTAAACACGGAACGAAGTCGAACTATCTTATCTTAATTCTATCTTAACGGGAGATCCTATGTGTTTTGGACAATTGGTCGAGCCATAACCTGGCTCTGATACCAAAAAAAGCCTGTCACGCCCCGACGTAGCATAATTCAGGAAAGCATTTAATTTCCTTTATGGACTCGTAGGTCGTGACAAGTGAGTATGACCAATTGTCCCTGCAACAAATAACTTAACAACATTTCTAGAGCAAAGGATACTAACAAAAAAAAACATAAGCTCTGAAATAAAAACTTACTAAACTATTACAGCAGTCATAGTCTTAGGCACAAAACGCCTTATTCAAAAGTCTAAACTAGTTTATTACAAAACCCAAATTAAAAGACATAGGAAATATAAAGCAGCCTCCTGGAAAGTCTCCTGACTCTAAGTAGCATAGTCAAAATACCCTGGCTTCTCCTGACCCTGAAAATCTGGACTTACAGTCCAGGACGCATCAACGCCGTCAGCTTATGAAAGCTGGTGAGCAAAATGAACAAGTGCTCGCAATGTATATATATGCAAATAAACAGCGGTGCAAATTAACTTTTAAAAGCAATAAATTCAAGGTTCCAAGTCCAACATAAGCCACGGGGGAATAAAGAAAACAATAAATATGTGACCATGCGTGAATAATGCAACATCTCATCTTTCTGACTTTTTTTTTTTCTCTCAACAAGACCCGACTCAACCAAACCATTACCTCAGATACCAGGAATACTATCCGATCGATATCCAAAACAGCACACCAAACCATTACTTCAGATACCAGGAATAATATCCGATCGATATCCAAAACAGCACACCAAACCATTGCTTCAGATACCAGGAATAATATCCGATCGATATCTAAGCCACACTCAATACCATCATTTCGGATACCAGGAATAATATCCGATCAATATCCGAAACAAGCGCCTTAGATACCAGGAATAATATCCGATCGATATCTAAGCCGTACTCAATACCATCATTTCGGATACCAGGAATAATATCCGATCAATATCCGAAACAAGCGCCTTAGATACCAGGAATACTATCCGATCGATATCTAAGTCGTACACAACACTGTCGCCTCCAATACCAGGAATAATATCCGATCGATATTGAGGTCGCACAACTGGAACGCCACTCTTTACTCTTTTCACACTTTCTCACACACATGCATGTTGACACAACCTTAACCCTAACATGTATGTCAATGTTTCATAAATAACACCATTAATAAATCATAAAGCCGGAATAATCGTATGAGCATAAATTTTGGCCTTAAACATTCTTACAAGTCCAAAGTCTAACAGTGAGCCTTTAAAACAGTGTATTTGTTAAACAGTCCTTTGAAATCTCCCAAAACATTTTCCAAACAGTCCCTTACCAAAACAAAACTTACAAACTGCCACCTCGCGCGAGCGGATCGCGCGAGCGAGGGGGAGGGCAGATCGCGCGAGCGGGCCGCGCGAGCGAACCTCGCGCGAGCGGGTCGCGCGCGCGAGTTCTTGCAAAAAGTTGTCTTCTTCGTTTTCTCCCCTGTTTCTGGTTTTGTACGGGGTTTTATAAGTCTTAATACATCGTTCTACTCGTCCCATCACAACCAATTAAGATTCTGTTTTAATAAATTTCCCAACCAGGGCTTTAACAGTTCGTAAATACTACCCAAACAGCCCCTAAAACACGAAATAAGCAAGAATTAGAAACTGCCAGAATCATTCCCGGCGCTTTTGAATAAATGCCGTTAATTCCCGGCGCTTCAGAACAAACGCCGTTAATTTCCCGGCGCTTCAGGACAACGCCGTTAATTTCCCGGCGCTTAAGGACAAACGCCGTTAATTTCCCGGCGCTTCAGGACAAACGCCGTTAATTTCCCGGCGCTTAAGGACAAACGCCGTTAATTTCCCGGCGCTTCAGGACAAACGCCGTTAATTCTCTGTGCAGTAACTTCGTCTTCTTCACTGATTATCCCCTGTTTTCAATTTAAGGGTCCAAATTGACCCATTTCTGAATTCTGCTTCAACCAAGACATGTAATATATGAATTTCTTCGTTTTTCCGCAAGGATTAAGAATACGTGATCGGTTTTAACTAATTTCAATCGTAGCTCTCGGATTTTACGTAAAACCGAGAGGTGACAAAACTTTAAATCAACGGTCCGTCGCGATACGGATAAATTACTGTGTAGGATTCGAACCACAGCTTATCGGGATCAATATCTTCCATCCCCAATTTACAGAATCGATTTTGGTTACGATTTCTAAAACTTCAATTTCCAAGCTTTAATGGTGTTTTCATATATATATACATATATACACACTTATATATCCTGAAAAACACATATATAGACATTGAGAGTGAGTTTAAATTACTCACAGAGGCTAATTATTCAGAAAAATAAAGGCCGAGAACTTCCGCCGTAATAATCCGTCGTTGAGGATTTCCTCCGTTTTCTCCTCTTGATCTTGAGATGAAAATATATATAGCTATATATGTGTATATGTATATGTATATACTGTATGTGTGTTATGTGTGTTATGTGTGTGTGTGTGTGTGATCTTGCCGAGAGAGAGAGAGAACTGCAGAGAGACTGAGAGATAGATGAGAGATAGATCCAATGGGGGGGATTAGTGGGTGTATAAATAATATGTAAAGTGCTTGGCACTATGCATATAAAACACACCAAAGTTAGCACTACACACACAAGACACTCCACACACATTCCACTAACCACACACTGCACTAATGTGTACACAAGATACCCTTGTGTGTGTTGAGCTCACGCAATGATACACACACACAGGTAAAATTATACTGCCCATTTCCAAAACTGGTATTTTACGGTTGAAATAAAAATACAGAAAATTATATTATCATAGGAATTAAATTCCCGGTTATACAAAAATATAGATATCGATTTTGAAACCACAGAAAATATTTTCGAAATTACAGTTTGACCCCAGATAAAAGTATATAAAAAAATTAAAACAAATGCTCCTGGAAATAAATTGCCGTATTTATTTATTAATGATAATAAAATACAGGGCGTTACACCCTACCCACCTTAACAGAGATTTCGCCCCGAAATCTGAGCTAACTAATCCTGAAACAACTCGGGGTATCTAGTCCTCATGTCTGACTCTAATTCCCACGTCGCCTCTCCTTCGTCATGATGCCTCCACTGAACCTTAACCAAAGGAACGTCTCTTCTTCTCAGCCTCTTGATACTCTGGTCAAGAATCCTCACAGGTCTATCCTTGTAGACAACATTCTGACTCGTCTCAATATCATCAAAATTAATCACATGTGAAGGATCCCGTATGTATTTCCTTAACATACTGACATGAAACACATTATGAACACCAGACATCTTTGGTGGCAACGCGAGCCGATAAGCCACTTTCCCAACACGCTCCAAAATCTCGAACGGTCCGATGAAACGAGGTGCCAACTTCCCTCTCTTCTGACCAAAACGTACAATTCCACGAACAGGTGAAACCTTAAGGAGTACGTGATCTCCAACACTGAACTCCAAGTCCTTTCGACGTCGATCCGCATAACTCTTGTGTCTACTCTGTGCAGTTTTCATCCTTTCCTTGACCAGTGAAATCTTCTCATTGGTCTCTCTCACCAAATCTGGTCCTAGAAGTTCTGTGTCTCCCACTTCAGCCCAACACAATGGAGATCGACATGGCCGTCCGTACAAAGCTTCGAATGGTGCCATCCCAATACTTGAGTGATAACTGTTGTTATACGCAAATTCAACCAACGGTAAGTGCGTCTCCCAAGACTCTTCAAAGTCAATTGCACAAGCTCTGAGCATATCTTCCATAATCTGATTAACACGCTCGGTCTGCCCATCGGTCTGAGGATGGAAAGCAGTACTCATCTTGAGCGAAGTTCCCATAGCCTTCTGCAGACTTTCCCAAAATCCCGAGGTAAAACGTGCATCGCGGTCTGATACAATTGACACAGGCGCACCGTGTAGTCGCACCACTTGCTGGAGATACATTCGACTCATCCTTTCTACGGGGTAAGTCATATTGTACGCGATAAAGTGTGCAGACTTCGTCAAACGATCCACAATTACCCAAATCGCGTCATGATTCTGTTGTGACCGGGGTAATCCAACCACAAAATCCATAGTTATGTGCTCCCACTTCCATCCTGGAACAAGTAAGGGTTGCAACAATCCCGAGGGTCTCTGATGTTCGGCCTTCACTTGTTGACAAGTCAAACATTTAGACACAAACTCGGCTACTTCTCGCTTCATCCCTTCCCACCAGAAGTTTCTCTTCAGGTCCTTATACATCTTTGTTCCTCCTGGGTGTACTGTCAGTCTCGATTTATGTGCTTCTTCGAGAATATCTTTTCTCAAACCTTCTGAATCTGGCACACACAATCTGTTTCGACATCTGTACCCTCCATCGGCCCCAACCTTCCATTCTGTCGGGTCCTTTTCTAACATCTTGGCGACCCATGCTTGAAACTTCTCATCTTCCTTCTGGGCTTCGATGATTCGACTCACAAGTGTTGGTTGTACCACGAGACATCCAAAGTGATGTCCGCCACTTCCTTCAAAAATCTGCATATCAAATTCTGCGATTGTCTCCAAGGCTTTCCATTCCCTCAACATCAATGAAGCAATCATTCCTTGAGGTTTCCGGCTTAGGGCGTCAGCGACTACGTTAGCCTTACCGGGGTGGTACTCTAATGTGAAGTCATAGTCCTTGATCAATTCCATCCACCGACGTTGCCTCATGTTCAACTCCTTCTGAGTAAACAAATACTTAAGGCTTTTGTGGTCTGAGAACAAATCAAATTTCTCCCCATAGAGGTAGTGTCTCCAGATCTTAAGCGCGAATACTACTGCTGCCAGCTCTAAATCATGAGTTGGGTAGTTCAATTCATTCGGCTTCAACTGTCTTGAACCATAGGCGATAACCTTTCCGTCTTGCATAAGGACACATCCCAATCCTTGATACGAGGCGTCACTAAAAATAGTGAACTTCTCACCATTCCTTGGTATCGCAAGCACTGGCGCTGTTGTCAATTTCTCTTTCAATTTCAAAAAAGCGCGTTCATGCTTATCAGTCCATTCAAACTTCAAATCTTTCTTAGTCAAACCAGTTAACGGGGCTGCTATCTTTGAGAAACCTTCTACAAACCTCCGATAGTAACCAGCTAATCCCAGAAAACTTCTGACTTCTGTAGCATTGGTTGGCCGAGTCCAATTCGCCACTGCATCGATCTTTGATGAGTCAACCGCGATTCCTTGTTGAGAGATTACATGCCCGAGAAACTTAACTTCCTGAAGCCAGAATTCACACTTGCTGAATTTAGCATACAGGCGGTGATCCTTGAGAGTCTGCAACACGATCCTCAGGTGTTGTTCATGCTCTTCCTCTGACTTGGAATAGATCAAAATATCATCAATAAAGACAATAACGAACTGATCTAAGTATGGCTTGAATACTCTGTTCATCAAGTCCATGAACACAGCTGGAGCATTTGTCATCCCAAACGGCATCACTAAGAACTCGTAGTGTCCGTATCTCGTTCTGAAAGCAGTCTTAGGTATGTCTTCCTTCCGCACCCTCAACTGGTGATACCCTGACCGTAGATCAATCTTAGAAAAGGTCGTGGCTCCTTGCAACTGATCAAACAGATCGTCTATCCGAGGTAAGGGATACTTATTCTTGATAGTAACCTTATTCAGTTCTCGGTAGTCAATACACAACCGCATTGACCCATCCTTCTTCTTCACAAACAACACTGGTGCTCCCCAGGGTGAAGTACTTGGACGAACAAAACCCAACTTCTCAAGTTCTTGAACTTGTTCCTTCAGCTCCAACAGCTCTGTAGGGGCCATCCTGTAAGGAACCTTGGTTATAGGTCGAGTACCTGGCACCAATTCCACACAGAATTCTATGTCCCTTTCCGGCGGTAATCCTAAAACATCTCGGAATACTTCCTCGAACTCTTTGATTACCGGTATAGATGATACTGTCACCTCTGTACTGACAACCTCAATGTTTGCTAGGCATCTAGTGAGGAACATATCACCCAAAGGGTTACATTGGAAATCGAAGAGTTGATTCCCCTTGTCCGCAAATGTGATCTTCTTCTTTGCACAATCCAACTTCGCATGATTCTTCTCGAGCCAATCCATTCCCAGGATTATATCGAACTCCTTCATCGACAGAACCACCAATCTCGCCAAAAGTTCGCGGTCTCCTAACCGAAGAGGACAATCCTTACACACATGTAATAACTTGACTGTGGTCCCTAAGGGTGAGACAACACTCAAAGCTTCCTCTAAACGATGCGGTATGATACCCAACTTCTGAACGATCTTAACAGATATAAAAGAATGTGTAGCACCCGTGTCGAATAAAACTTTAACATGAGAGTTAAACAAAGTTAGAGTACCTTCCACTGCTCGTTGCTCAGGCAATCCTTCCTCATAAGCACCTCCTCCATACCCTGTTTCTTCATAACCAGCAGCCTCGGGAATAACAGCATTCAGGCGGGCCTGTCCTTGCTGACCATAGTTGCCTTTCCTAGGAGCCTTGCACTCCGGACTTATGTGACCTGGCATGCCACAATTATAGCACACAATTCCCGGACGATCAGCACGCCTAGTCTGTCTGCAATCCTTAGCTCGGTGACCGGGATTACCACAATTGAAGCAGTTGTTGTTTTTGGCCCCTTCTATTGCTAGAGGCTGATACTGCTGAACTGCTTGTGTCTGTTGAGGTTTCTTCCCTCCATCCCAGGTCCTTTTCTGTCCTTGAGGGTACCCTGGTTTCTGTCCGGGATATCCCTTCTGCGGAGGTCGATTTCCAAACGGCTTCGAGTTCTGACAACCATCATTCTCTAACCCCGTAGCCAATCTCACTAGGGCTTCAAATGACTGGCCCAGATGCCCCATAGTCAAATGTCTGAGAGACAGGTTGAGACCTCGGTGATACTTCTTGATTTTCCTCTGGGGTGTGTCCACCATATGTGGAGCAAAGCGTGACAGACGCTCAAATCGAGTAGTGTACTCTCGGACTGTCAGATTCCCTTGAGTCAACTCCATAAACTCTTTCTCTCTCTTGTCCTTCTCTTCTTCGGGGAAATACTTCTCGAGAAACCTTTCCTTGAACACTACCCACGGCATTCTCCTTGCGGCTTCTTCCCCTATGGTCGCCTTTTCTGCATCCCACCAATCAGCCGCTGCATAAGACAACTGAAAGATAGCCAGACGCTTCTTCTCCAGATCAGTGCACTCTATGGTCTCAAAGATACGCTCCATCTGACGTAGCCACTGTTCCGCTTGCCAGGGTTCATCAGTCCCCGCAAAATACTCAGGTCGCAGGGCGCGAAATTCCTTGAGAAGCTTGTCTCCAGTCTGGTGGGCTTGCCTCCCGTTCCCGTTGTAATTCCCATTCTGATTATTGTTCCTTGTGTTCTGATCACTAACCCTCTCCAACCTCCTTACAAAAGCTTCGAACATCCCGGTTGGATCTATTACCGGGGGTGCATCTTCAATAGCGGGACGATTCCTGAGATTTCTTCCAGCCATCTGATCGAGAGAACGGTACCTATCCATCAATCAACAGAATACGGTCAACCTCTCGAGAAGAAAGAAAATTCTAAACGACAGAAAGCGACTAAACACGGAACGAAGTCGAACTATCTTATCTTAATTCTATCTTAACGGGAGATCCTATGTGTTTTGGACAATTGGTCGAGCCATAACCTGGCTCTGATACCAAAAAAAGCCTGTCACGCCCCGACGTAGCATAATTCAGGAAAGCATTTAATTTCCTTTATGGACTCGTAGGTCGTGACAAGTGAGTATGACCAATTGTCCCTGCAACAAATAACTTAACAACATTTCTAGAGCAAAGGATACTAACAAAAAAAAACATAAGCTCTGAAATAAAAACTTACTAAACTATTACAGCAGTCATAGTCTTAGGCACAAAACGCCTTATTCAAAAGTCTAAACTAGTTTATTACAAAACCCAAATTAAAAGACATAGGAAATATAAAGCAGCCTCCTGGAAAGTCTCCTGACTCTAAGTAGCATAGTCAAAATACCCTGGCTTCTCCTGACCCTGAAAATCTGGACTTACAGTCCAGGACGCATCAACGCCGTCAGCTTATGAAAGCTGGTGAGCAAAATGAACAAGTGCTCGCAATGTATATATATGCAAATAAACAGCGGTGCAAATTAACTTTTAAAAGCAATAAATTCAAGGTTCCAAGTCCAACATAAGCCACGGGGGAATAAAGAAAACAATAAATATGTGACCATGCGTGAATAATGCAACATCTCATCTTTCTGACTTTTTTTTTTTCTCTCAACAAGACCCGACTCAACCAAACCATTACCTCAGATACCAGGAATACTATCCGATCGATATCCAAAACAGCACACCAAACCATTACTTCAGATACCAGGAATAATATCCGATCGATATCCAAAACAGCACACCAAACCATTGCTTCAGATACCAGGAATAATATCCGATCGATATCTAAGCCACACTCAATACCATCATTTCGGATACCAGGAATAATATCCGATCAATATCCGAAACAAGCGCCTTAGATACCAGGAATAATATCCGATCGATATCTAAGCCGTACTCAATACCATCATTTCGGATACCAGGAATAATATCCGATCAATATCCGAAACAAGCGCCTTAGATACCAGGAATACTATCCGATCGATATCTAAGTCGTACACAACACTGTCGCCTCCAATACCAGGAATAATATCCGATCGATATTGAGGTCGCACAACTGGAACGCCACTCTTTACTCTTTTCACACTTTCTCACACACATGCATGTTGACACAACCTTAACCCTAACATGTATGTCAATGTTTCATAAATAACACCATTAATAAATCATAAAGCCGGAATAATCGTATGAGCATAAATTTTGGCCTTAAACATTCTTACAAGTCCAAAGTCTAACAGTGAGCCTTTAAAACAGTGTATTTGTTAAACAGTCCTTTGAAATCTCCCAAAACATTTTCCAAACAGTCCCTTACCAAAACAAAACTTACAAACTGCCACCTCGCGCGAGCGGATCGCGCGAGCGAGGGGGAGGGCAGATCGCGCGAGCGGGCCGCGCGAGCGAACCTCGCGCGAGCGGGTCGCGCGCGCGAGTTCTTGCAAAAAGTTGTCTTCTTCGTTTTCTCCCCTGTTTCTGGTTTTGTACGGGGTTTTATAAGTCTTAATACATCGTTCTACTCGTCCCATCACAACCAATTAAGATTCTGTTTTAATAAATTTCCCAACCAGGGCTTTAACAGTTCGTAAATACTACCCAAACAGCCCCTAAAACACGAAATAAGCAAGAATTAGAAACTGCCAGAATCATTCCCGGCGCTTTTGAATAAATGCCGTTAATTCCCGGCGCTTCAGAACAAACGCCGTTAATTTCCCGGCGCTTCAGGACAACGCCGTTAATTTCCCGGCGCTTAAGGACAAACGCCGTTAATTTCCCGGCGCTTCAGGACAAACGCCGTTAATTTCCCGGCGCTTAAGGACAAACGCCGTTAATTTCCCGGCGCTTCAGGACAAACGCCGTTAATTCTCTGTGCAGTAACTTCGTCTTCTTCACTGATTATCCCCTGTTTTCAATTTAAGGGTCCAAATTGACCCATTTCTGAATTCTGCTTCAACCAAGACATGTAATATATGAATTTCTTCGTTTTTCCGCAAGGATTAAGAATACGTGATCGGTTTTAACTAATTTCAATCGTAGCTCTCGGATTTTACGTAAAACCGAGAGGTGACAAAACTTTAAATCAACGGTCCGTCGCGATACGGATAAATTACTGTGTAGGATTCGAACCACAGCTTATCGGGATCAATATCTTCCATCCCCAATTTACAGAATCGATTTTGGTTACGATTTCTAAAACTTCAATTTCCAAGCTTTAATGGTGTTTTCATATATATATACATATATACACACTTATATATCCTGAAAAACACATATATAGACATTGAGAGTGAGTTTAAATTACTCACAGAGGCTAATTATTCAGAAAAATAAAGGCCGAGAACTTCCGCCGTAATAATCCGTCGTTGAGGATTTCCTCCGTTTTCTCCTCTTGATCTTGAGATGAAAATATATATAGCTATATATGTGTATATGTATATGTATATACTGTATGTGTGTTATGTGTGTTATGTGTGTGTGTGTGTGTGATCTTGCCGAGAGAGAGAGAGAACTGCAGAGAGACTGAGAGATAGATGAGAGATAGATCCAATGGGGGGGATTAGTGGGTGTATAAATAATATGTAAAGTGCTTGGCACTATGCATATAAAACACACCAAAGTTAGCACTACACACACAAGACACTCCACACACATTCCACTAACCACACACTGCACTAATGTGTACACAAGATACCCTTGTGTGTGTTGAGCTCACGCAATGATACACACACACAGGTAAAATTATACTGCCCATTTCCAAAACTGGTATTTTACGGTTGAAATAAAAATACAGAAAATTATATTATCATAGGAATTAAATTCCCGGTTATACAAAAATATAGATATCGATTTTGAAACCACAGAAAATATTTTCGAAATTACAGTTTGACCCCAGATAAAAGTATATAAAAAAATTAAAACAAATGCTCCTGGAAATAAATTGCCGTATTTATTTATTAATGATAATAAAATACAGGGCGTTACATCGTCGGGTCGGCTCGTACTGTCCGAGACTTCATCGGGTCGGCTTGGGCACCCCAGCGTGCTCATCGTTCCCATCCTGTATCTCGGTTTGCTGAGGCTTATCCTGGCGGGCTAGCAGAGCTTCAATCTACTGCTAAGTTTGGCACTGGCTCTCCAGAAGTTGAGCCAATGCCGCAATGACCTACTCCGGAGTCATGGAGACAGCTGATTGGTCGGTCGGTGCATCTTTCTGATTGGTCGGCTGAGCGGTCTTCTTGTTTTTGTGAGGAGCCATGGTGATCAATCAAGAGATTTGTTTTTATAAAAAAATCTGTCGATTCCCATAGACGACGCCAAGCTGATGATGCCAAAAATTGGGTAAGAGCAAGAAGAGTAAGACAAAGAAAGTTTGAGTGTGGTTCGACCCCGTTAACTAGGAGACCTACATCCACATGTGTGTCGGAGCACTTACACTAACAAATCACCGGTGGCCCTTGGTAAACCAACAAGGAGGGTGGTACTACCAGAGACTGGTCGGGTATATGCATATGAGTGTTATGTATTGCTATTCTGTGGAGTAAGAATGCGATCCCCTTCGAATGGGGTGAATGGGCTCTTTTATAGACACAAGAGTCCACTCGTACAAGGTAAGTAAGTTGATATGGTAATATGATCAATTAAGAATTAATTAGCACAGATCATTGAAGTTTCCTAAGTGGATTAGGAAACAACTTGCACCTTCCACCAATCTTCTAGCTGAGATAGGAAACTGTCTAGAATCTTATGGGACAAGTCATGTGACGCGCCCGGGCTGCGCATATCATGGAATAAGCCCATACCATATGCCCGGGCTGTGGGCCCAGATTGGGCGGTCTTGGCTGGACGACCCCAGATGGTTATGTGGCGAGCGCCCCTTCCGGATGACTTGGCATCTCCCGGTTGAGGTGGTGTAGCTTGACTTTGACCTGATATTTTTGTACCTATCACTGTGTAAGTGATGCATAGAAAAGTGTAAAAAATTCAAACAGCACAAGGTACAAGGCATTTAAAGCCCTGTTGTGCAATGTGTTGTGTCTGTAACATTACTCTATTTAAAAATAGGATATGGTATATAGGATAGGTCCCTTTTTTTGTGAGAACAAAGTGTGTACGTAGGTTTGACAAGTTAACATGCTTTAAGAATTTTAACTGCAGGACTTTTATGTAAGAAATAGATATTCACCAAACTTAGTTCTCACATGAACTACATAAAAATTAGACTTAGAGTGAACCATGTTTCACGTCCCGGAATCGAACATACGATTCTAGGACACGTGGCACGCTACCAAGGCATGTCCCCATGTCATAAAAACAAATTAGTAAAAGTTTTAACTCATGAACTCACACATTTTGAATATTTTTAAAGAGATTTATCAAACACATTTCCAAACACACCCTAACGAAGTTTTTTTTCGAAAGTATTACTTTCATAGTTTAAAGGGCTCCCCAAGATACCCTCATATTTAATTAAAAGTAAAACAAAACACCCGAAGTGGTAGAACCAAAAGCGGTGCAGGGGGTATTTCAACCGGTCGAACTGCCCCCTTCGACCGGTCGAATGATCCCTGGGCAGAATCCCTCCCCTAATGCAGAATTTTGCTTAGAGCCATTCAACCACTTCGAAAATTAACAATTTAACAACATTCGATCACTACCACAACATGTAAAAACATTAGTAAATCAACCTCTTGGGCTCTAAGAGGTCATATCAACCATTTAAACAACTATAAGCAAGAATAAACCAAATCCAATTCATGTCAAACTCCTTGAGTATAACCTCCGAGTTTGTCGCACCAACCAACCCAATTAATAAGATTGTAAAAGTTGCGATGGTCCCAAATTAACTAACAAGATATAGACCTTATATTACAATCATTAAGCCTATTAACAAACTATTACATGATCCCATTATCTAAATTTACATAAACCACCTACTAAATAAACGTTGTCTCAAAATCATGACACCAACTTAACTTGTCATGAGTTAAAAGTCCAAGCCGTTAACATGACCCAACCCAAGTACAAACTAGTTATTCCTATGTTACAAGTTCAAGTACATATGGAAAGATAACTACATTAGCTACGACCATTCCTAAGTCCCACGTATCCTCGTCAACTTCCATTTTCATTTCTTCATTGCCTCGCGTTTATTACCTACAATGATTATTCAATAACCACTATACTATATCAGCTATATGCTGGTGAATAGCAATAATTATAAATACGAATAATAGGCATGCTCAATCTCATCTTTACACATAACTATGGTCTTCGGGAATGCAAGTATCGGCCACCCTTTCACGTTAGTTCGCGACTACTCCATTAGTCCGCACGACTAACCGAGATCCACGTCTCTCTCATTCAAACGTGCGACCTCATGGCCATTTTGGCACCTAGTCACATTTCTTTGATGGCAAGTACAAGTTCCCCTTTGACCGAACTTGACAACTCAACATGCTCAAATATTCATATCACCGTACAATTTCACCAATAATACATAGCAAAAATGCTCTACACATGGGAATTGAAGCTAAATAGACATGTTTTTCATCACAAAGACAATCCCAAACATCCAATTATCCATATTCTATAATTATTGTCACTCACCTCTGGGATTTCGTTCCTAATAGCAGAACTAAGGCCCTAGCAAGTTATGAGCTAAATTCCCGAATTGGGTCATGGAAAAACTATCTTAGAAATTAATAAGAATGGTACCACTGCGTTAGACTCACCTCCAGGAGACCGAATACGTAGCCTGTTTTAAAATCCGATGCCAAACGGCGCGTCGCTTGGCGTCGAGAGCGTCAGCGTGAGTTCGTCGAGATTTCTGTCAAATTTTCTTTTCTCTGTAAATTCCTTTGAATTGTTGGAGAAGATGAGACTCAAGTAGTGAGTCATGATACATGTGTCAACCAACATGTATTCCAAAGTTTGTGATTTTATTATGACCTCTCCAAGTTTTACTAGTTTTGCAATTACGCCCCTGCTAATTAATGAAACTTATTAAAACTATCACAAACTTAAATGAGTATTTGTCTATGTCATGTATGAGTCCCATAAGTGGTTCCACATAATATCATGAAGTTGCTAATTATCCTACCAATTATACAACGTGTCCAATTCGCTCTCACAAAGGTATCCCTAACGGACCATAGAAGTGGTCTCTAACAATTAACATTTTATTTAAACAACATAATATCATATTCACATATGCCGTAATAAACATTTAATCACATAGTAATTATTTTACGTTTCTGTCCCATCACACGGGGACCTCTCATAACTGTCTAAAACTGGGATTGCCACTTGGCCTATCTCTGGATTCCAAACTGGACACCCCTAATCACCTTAGTGAGTTAATACTCACTTAACATATGTATCCATATTATTATTATAATCTTAATAATGCATGCTTAAACGTGGTTAAATATAATACGCAGGAGCGAGTGTTACATCTCTCCCCTCCTTAAAAAGGAGTTTGTCCGCAAACTCATTGTACAGTTAAGAACCAAACAGAGATGAATAAATCTCACACATATCATATTCTTCTGAGCACACGGCTTGCTCAACCTCATATCCAAAAGAACAACTTCGTTCCTCAATACGTGATCTTCTTAGTTCAAGAATCCAACTAAATACTCAACATAATTCAAATATTCTTAAATTTTCCTCAGTTCACATGCCATCGCATAGCTCAAACTCTAATACCGATGTCGCAATATTGACATAAAGATCACATTACACATATTTGACACTTTCGGCACCAAATGGAATTGATAAGCCACTGCCCTTATATTGGTGTTTAATTCTCAAATTCTCAATGTCCCATACACCATTCTGATATCCGACTTAACTGTCATCATATACCAAACTTTATCATAATACAAATACAAATTGTCACACCCCAACCCGCCTTGGGAGGATTAGGGCACGTGTAACAATGCTACGAGCACTCAAACCATACTAATTAGCAAGAAAACATAAACTAGCGAATACAAAAGAACTTTGTTGTGACAAAACAACCCAAGGGCAAAATGGTCATTTAGAAAATATTATTAAATTTTATAACAAAAGATAGCTATTTGAGCCCTCGTTCCAATGCAAAAAAAGGGCACGTGAATCTGAATTTTCTAGAAAGAGTTATGTCTGTTTCCGTAAAAGCCGTCGAAAAATGTTTTCGAAATCACTATTTTGGGTAGAGGGGTGTTTGACCGGTTGAACTACCCCTTTTGACCAGTCCAAGTACCCCCTGGACCATATTTTCTCCCATTTAACATCCTTAAAAGTCTCCAAACTCACAAGGCATTTGGGGTTACCTCCCAACCAATTTAGAACTACAAAAAAAGGCCTCGAAAACATCAAAAACTCGTTGAACCACACAACCTTTGAAAGATTGCCAATCACCCTTAGACTTAAGCATATCCATTCATAATACATCTTCTAAAAATAGCTGGTTATACTACAAAGATTTCCAACCATTGACAAGCCATTGAAAGATTTGCGTTCTTGATATACCATCTTCACCTGTGATAAGTTAACACCTGGTCATACTATAAATACCAATCTTTATATTACTCGTGTTTCCCCAAAATAACTTCAGTTCCCAATTTATCTTTCTCAAGTAGCCCCATATTTGTACCATTTCCATATGCATCCAAGTCAACTAAATAATAAGAAAACCCTATATAAAATGTTCGATAACTTACTGGATTCACTACATCCTTTGTTGACTCCAACTCAAATATTAGCCACCACATTGGTTCTTTTCGGATGACAATAAATTTTAAGTCATACCCCTTACTGTTTAACAAGATACTTCCAATCCCTCTTTGTAATCAATATAAGTTCTAGACGCTTTACTTGTACCAATAATACCATATTTTAGCCTAACAAAAGAACGACTACCAAACCCAATCATATATCGAATAGTCCTAGTCGTCCATTTCCGTAGACGTACGTTATCTTCTTGTCCTCTCTCAACTAAAATTTCAATGTAAAACCCCACTTCACACTTATCAAATCTTCCGACCTTCCATGAAATAATCGAAGTCAATCTCAACACAAATCGATTCGTTAGTTCTTGAAACTGCTTCACATATAAAACTTCGGTCAATATATCACGATTTTAAACATACCCAAATATGATATTCTTAAAAATCATTTCGAATATTTGTAAAATATTTCTCAAAATTTTGAAAATAAAATAGATAACCAAGATTACAAAATTTTCAACCAAGTCGACTACTAAATAGTGATTAAATAACAATTTACAATTTTATAACCAATAAATTATAACACAATGCGTGATTTACCTTTAAAATATTTATAACATTTTTAGAAAAACCACATCTCTAGCAACCACGATCCCTAACGTTTGCGGATTCTGAGAAACCTCTTTTCACTTCGATTCCCATGTCCAAGAATACGTCACTTATTACCTCAAACTCAAATTTCTACAATTGTCCTATATAATTTCCTTTCTCCCAACCCTTGTAACACAATATTATAACTAGTTTTTCAAACCTTCTGAATAATCCAAAGATGTTTTTTCCCTATTGCAACTCATAAGACTTATATGCATGTTCAGTGTACCAACCACTTTGAGTAATCCTATTATAAATTTGTAGTAATCAAATCAATCCTCCATATGCAACCTATTTATCGCCTCCCACCTATTTCTTTCTTTTTTTAGCTACCTAAATATTGATCCATTTCGGCGAATCTCTGTGTCCACTACAATTTAACCCAGTAACCTTCTATTTGGGACGTCAAATTCTTACCACATAGCATTTTCTGATTTTACCCCTCTATATTTCTCATATCAAATCACCACACAAGAACTCCCCATTCTCTTATACAATCAGTCCCAATACAACTTGCCAATAACCATCAATTGATGTACGAGATACTGTGAAAATATTGATATCACTATCGAATCCCAAATCTACTACCAATCATAACTTTGCCTCATTCACATAAGAAACATTAATATGACGAATAACAACGAATAGATTCAGGTTGAGAGATTCCTCAACAAACCGACAGGAAACACCAATAATAGAAATACTGTTGGAAGATTCCCCAATAAACCAGTAGTATAATAACACTACCGTGGAAACCCCGAATAGTCATACTACCCCCATATACCACTCAACCTCAAAAGATATCCACATAAAAGGCACTAGATAGTTGTAACATAATATCCACCCATAATACTCATAATATCGCACAAGAAATCCCGAGCAACCGTAAATAATAAATAACATTTTTCCATATTGCCCAAAAGAAATTAACATAATCAGAAATCCAGAATACCCGAAACCATAATTTCTATATCAGAGAATCGATGAATAATAGAAGACTCTCATATACTCATAATATATAGAAATAAAGTGATCAAGATACCCGACTGAGGAGGAAAAATGAGAATCCCCATCAGTAAGAATACCCGATCACATGCATAATACTACATGGAATAAGATACATGCCCAACATCATACCCTATAGAATTACTAGTTGAGCTTTACCACCCTTGCTTTATAATCCGTTTCCAACTTTCAAGTTCTACAAACTCAAATAGAAAATAATATTTATACAAATCCCAAATCAATTCTAGAAACTAAAAACTTCGACAACCATTCAATAACCCACAAATGATTCTTCCCGTATTTAATTACCCAAAGACTATCCCGAATCCATACCGTGATAGAATGTCAATAGCTTTCACTTGAAAATCACTATGATATACTTATTCAATTCTTAACTCGAAATTCAGAATTTATACATTTCACTCTTACCAATAGTGATAGAATTATAACATTCTTGTCAACCTCACAATCGCCATTTTTTTTCGATTCAACCCACTTCAACACATAATAACCATACCTCTCATAATCCATTTTTTTTACCGCACCACACAATATCGATCTCCTTATCACCATACATATTTCAATGTATAACATGCTATGCAACATGATATGCATGCTAAATGTCATTCCACATACATCGTATGAACATTTGACATGCAATTATGTGCCATGCCAGCTATTTCTCATTCATATATGCATTTCTATATGTAATCTCATAACGTAACGTACACGTCGCTCTCAAGTCGTCATCTCTCGTACCCAAATTTCTAGCCTATTGCTCTAATACCACTAAATGTCACGCCTTGGAACCACACATACAATTCTAGGACACATGGCACGCTACCAAGGCATGTCCCCATGTTATTAGAGTTCTATAAAAACACATTAGAAAAAGTTTTGACTCATGAACTCACACATTTTGAATATTTTAAAGAGATTTATCAAACATATTTCCAAACACACCCTAACGAAGTTCTTTTTCAAAAGTATCACTTTCATAGTTCAAAGGGGTCCCAAAGGTACCCTCATGTTTAATTAGAAGTAAAACAAAACACCTGAAGTGGTAGTACCAAAAGCGGTGCAGGGGGTATTTCGATCGGTCGAACTGCCTCCTTCAACCGGTCGAATGATCCCTGGGCAGAATCCTTCCCCTACTGCAGAATTTTGCCTAGAGCCATTCAACCACTTCAAAAATTAACAATTTAAAAACATCAAGTTCACTACCACAATATGTAAAAACATTAGTAAATCAACCTCTTGGGCTCCAAGAGGTCATATCAACCATTTAAACAACTATGAGCAAGAATATACCAAATCCAATTCATGTCAAACTCTTTGAGTATAACCTCTGAGTTTGTCACACCAACCAACCCAACAAGATTGTAAAAGTTACGACAGTCCCAAATTAACTAACAAGATATAGACCTTATATTACAACCATTACGCCTATTAACAAACTATTACATGATCCCATTGTCCAAATTTACATAAACCACATACTAAATAAATATTGTCTCAAAACCATGACACCAACTTAACTTGTAATGAGTTAAAAGTCCAAGCGATTAACATGACCCAACCCAAGTATAAACTAGTTATTCCCATATTACAAGTTCAAGTAGATATGGAAAGATAACTACATTAGCTACGACCATTCCCAAGTCCCATGTATCCTCGCCAACTTCTATTTTCATTTCTTCATTGCCCCGCCTTTATCACCTACAATGGTTATTCAATAACCACTATACCATATCAGCTATATGCTGGTGAATAATAACAATTATAAACATGAATAATAGGCATGCTCAATCTCATCTTTTACACATAACTATGGTCTCTGGGAACGTAAGTACCGGCCACCCTTTCACATTAGTCCGCGAGACTAGCCGAGACCCACGCCTCTCTTATTCAGACGTGCGACCTCATGGCCATTTTGGCACCTAGTCACATTTCTTTGATGGCAAGTACAAGTTCCCCTTTGACCCAACTTGTTAACTTAACATGCTCAAATATTCACATCATCGTACAATTTCACCAATAATACATAAACTACCAAAAATGCTCTACACATGGGAATTGAAGCTAAATAGACATGCTTATCATCACAAAGATAATCCCAAACATCCAATTATCCATATTCCATAATTTTTGCCACTCACCTCTGGGATTTTGCTCTTAATAGCAGAATTAAGGCCCTAGAAAGTTCCAAGCACAGTCCTATACCAAATTTACAAGTTTTGAGCTAAGAGAATTGGGTCGCAGAAAAACTATCTTAGAAATTAATAAGAATGGTACCACTACGTTAGACTCACTTCCAGGAGTCCGAATAAGTAGCCTGTTTTAAAATTCGATGACAAACGATGCGTCACTTCGCGTTGAGAGTGTCAGTGTGAGTTCGTCAAGATTTCCGTCGAATTTTCTTTTCTCTGTAAATTCCTTTGGATTGTTGGAGAAGATGAGACTTAAGTAGTGAGTCATGATATATGTGTCAACCAACATGTATTCCAAAGATTGCGAATTTATTATGACCTCCCCAAGTTTTACTAGTTTTGCAATTATGCCCCTGCTAGTTAATGAAACATATTAAAACTATCACAAACTTAAATGAGTGTTTGTCTATGTCACGTATGGGTCCCATAAGTGATCCCGCATAATATCATGAAGTTGCTAATTATCATACCAATTATACAACGTGTCAAATTCGCTCTCACAAAGGTATCCCTAACGGACCATAGAAGTGGTCTCTAACAATTAACATTTAAACAACATAATATCATATTCACATATGCCTTAATAAATATTTAAGCACATAGTAATTATTTCATGTTTTCGTCCTATCACACGGGGACCTCTCATAACTGTCCCAAACTGGGACTACCACTTGGCCTATCTCTGGGTTCCAAACTGGACACCCCTAATCACCTTAGTGAGTTAATACTCACTTAACACATATATCCACATTATTATTATAATACTAATAATGCATGCTTAAACGTAGTTAAATATAATTTGCGGGAGCGGGTGTTACACCATGTCCTGTTTTAGGCTTTCCCAAACCTGTTTTAAGAAATTTTAAGATTATTTTTTTAATAATTCCAAACTTTCTTTTTTTGAGGGAAATAATCCAAACCTTCCAAGGAACTTTTTTATCGTGCTTCAATTCTGATACTGTTCATTAGAGCATCCACAGTGGGTACAATCAACTTAAGCGAAACTTAGCTTAAGTTTATTGTACAAGCTGTGTACGCTTGCAATGGTGTAGCTCTCAAACGACAGTCCCAAAGTCGCTTGAGATGAAGAGGCACCATTTTATATGAAATGCAACCTTTACACACCAATATATATATATATATATATGTATTGCCTCAAACGGCTCACACTATGCCATTTGGGAGTGTTGTGCCATGTGAGAGATTTTTGGGTGGTGGGACTGCTTTGTGTGTGCTATTTTGGAGTGGGACGGCTTTGTGTTTGCCATTTGGGCCCTCACGACAAAGTGTGTGCATTATGCCTTGTACAATAGTGAAACTTAAGCAAACAACAAAGTTGGATTTCACTAGGTTCCATCCCCTAAGTTTAATGTTTAGCCTACACCATTGCAATTCTACAATGCAAAGCTTCCTTATGTTTATTGTATCTATCTACCCACCTCTTATAGCCCTTTTACCGAAACAACCCCTCCACCAATTATATATATATATATATATGTGTGTGTGTGTAACAAAAACAAGCTTTAATAATTTTCCTTTTAAATTTTAGAATTCTAGTGTCATATCAAAGAAAAAGTGGGAGGGTTAGATATAATAGGACAAGACTTCAGTACATTACCTTAGGTCATTTTTGTGTTATTTTGGCACATGATTGGTGTATGTGTACTAGTGTACTTGTGTGGTGTATATGTGGCATTTATTTGGACCAACCACATGTCAAAACATTATAAAAATGACCTCAGGTAATGTACCTAAAGCATTTCCTATATAACAAAGGTTAAACTTGAAAATTGAGTATGATTAAATTATATTGTCTTTCAAATGGATTCTTAAAATAAATCTTTCAGAAATGGAATAAAGGACTCTTAATTTAGGAGTTTAGGAGGTGATGGGGTAATTTTTTTTTTATTACTATTACATCCTTTTGCATTTCAACCGCATGAAAATGTAAGATATAAAAATAAAAAATAAAAATTAAAACGATCGGCTAAAAACTACCTAGGCAGCTTTTGTTAAAAAGTAGTGGTTTTCCACAATTGCTATCATATAAGGAGAAGTTGTTTCCAATATGCGAGAGCATTTTTGCTCACTAATATTTGTTCACCCATTGTTCACCCAGACCTCTATTGGGTGACATGTGTCTTATTGCAACAATTATGTAAATAATGTAGGGGCAACAAATTGAATGGAATGAAACATAGGTCACCTAGTGGAGACCTGAGTGAGCAAAAATGCTCTCCCAATATGCCTTAAAGAAAAAAAAGGGAAACTTACAATTGCATATTCAATTTTCACAAATCCATGACATGTTGTAAATCTCTTTGGGGCCGTTTGGTAACAACTTTGCTTCTGCTTCTTCAATCACAAAGCTACCCAAACCCTAAACCCTAAACTTGAAACCCTGAACCTTAAAACATGACCCCTGATTACGCCCTGGAGTACCAAAAAATAGGAAAAATAAATTTTCTTCTTGGGCCCATAGGCCGTGACGAGTTGAATTACCATCATGTCCTTCTAACAGTCCAAAAGCAATACAATAAAGGGAATGCTAACAGTAATACATAACTTCAACATAAATTTAGCATTAATACATAATCATAGAGTCTTACAAGACACCAGCCTACATGGCCTCAAGTTTGAAACAATTGGGATAGTTTTAGAAATTAGATGTAGTTACTAATTCATGATCTGGCATGTACAGAATCAAAACTTCATTCTCGTAGAATTTTTATGACAAATACAATTATATAAGGATCGCAATGGATTCGATTGCATAACACCAGGTCTAAACTAATATGATCGACATATACAAAATCCAATATACGAGACAACTATCTTCGGTCTTCTGCCTGACTCTATCCATCCTATGCTCCTTAGCACTTCGTCCTTGAACCTACCTCCATGCCTAACAATTCCTGCAAAAAGCCTGAACATGGGAATATCCAGGGCATGAATGCAATCAGCTTTTGAATGCCGAATGACCAACACAACCGTGAAACATATTCAATATTTATAAACTACTTACTCAACTTGCATAAGCATTCAACATCTTAAGATACGGTTAATCTCTTATTGAGTGACATCGCTCACATGAACATATATAATGGTGTAAATCATGACATCTCGTACACGTATAGAATCGTCCATGGTTACATGCGCATTTCGTATTTTCAAGAAACTACGTTAACTTAAAGCTTATAATTCTGATACTCGTCTTATCATTCTCGTGCATGTCAATGCCTGACCCATGCAATGTACCTCAACGTCGGAATACTGAATCCACGAATTCCCATACCTTTTCGATCTAGTCGTAACGTGATAGAGATGAAATCCATTTCGTCTCAACATTCATAATAAAGTGGCTCGTCTCCATGTCTCCACCAAATCCCAGTTTAAACAACCCGAATAGATAATACTAGCTTACACAACCTGTTCCACAATAATACTAGCTTAAATAGCCCGACTAGATACCGATTAAATAGCCCGAATGAATACAAGCTTAGATAGTTTGAATAAATAATATCAGCTTAAGCTCGAAGGAGCTACTAGTCCACAAGGCATAGTCCGAAGACTACCAGCTTAAATAGCCTAGCTCATAGAGCTACCAGCCTACACGACCTGGTCCGATGACTATCAGCTTAGACAACCTAGGTCATAGAACTACAAGCCTACATGGCCTAGTCCAAAGACTGCCCACCTACGCTGTTGGGACAAATAAAACCTTGTAACACCCGCTCCCGCGGGCAGTATTTAATTGCATTTAGCATGCATCATTAGCATTAAATTAATGATGTGATTATATGTGTTAAGTGAGTATTAACTCACTAAGATGATTAGAGGTGTCCAGTTGGGAACCCAGAGATAGGCCAAGTGGTAGTCCCAGTTTGGGACAATTATGATAGGTCCCCGTGCGATAGGACAAATATGGAAAATAATTCTTATGTGCTTAACTGTTTATCAAGGCATATGTGAATATTATATTATATTGTTTTATTAGCATATTAGTTGTTAGAGACCACTTTCGTGGCCATGAGGGATACCTTTGTGAGGGTGAAATGGACATGTTGCATAATTGGTGGGTGTAGACACCCCATTTTGTCGGCTAACAGATTTAGGAGACCCATAGCTTGGTGGTTCACAATGATCGTAAAAGACTCAAGAGGACTCCTGGAAGTCAGCTATATCTCTCAGAATGCTCAGAATGACCAAAATGCCCCTGAAAGCCCGAAAACTCTCAGATTTGGTCCCAAAGTTCTGAAAACATGCTATGTCGTAAGGAAAGCAATAAAATGAGTTTTTAAGAGAAATCAGATAAAATCGTCAGCTCCCAGAGACCCCCGGAAGCTCCCGGAAAGTACCCGTTGACCGGTTTGACCAAGGTTTGACTACGTTTGACTAAGGTTTGACCAGGTTTGACCAAGTTTGACCAAATTTGACCGAAATCGTCCGAATTCACCAAAATCATTCTAAATCATAAAAAAGGTGTTAAAACAAGTTCCAAAAGAAAATCGAGCGAAAACATCAGCTCCCGGGAACTCCCGGAGGTTTCCAGAACTTCCCGGGAATCCCAAGTTTGACCAGTTTGACCAAAATTTGACTTCGGAACCGGGGCGCCGAAACAATTTTCAAATATTTTTCATGGATACTAGAGGTCAATAGCTTTCCAACGGTATATCGCACATAATTTCTGGATCTAAAACGAATTTATTATGAATTTCCAAAGGCGAAAAGGCGATCAAATCGGCTTTTATCGCAAATATCGTAAAACTTTTCAAAGTGACCTATCCCCGAACTATTTTTTATGTAAAGTATACTCCATTACCTTTCCAACGGTATATCACAACCTCAGTTTGGAGTTCATACACATTTTCTATGAATTTCGGACAAAATAGGGCCTTTTCGCGAATACCGGAACCTCTGGGGGCCTAAACGTAAATTTCTGGGCGTCTGAGAAGCAGTGCTGCCGCGGCACTGGCCCACTGCCGCCGCGGCACTGGCCCAGTGCCGCCGCGGCACTCAACCCTCGCAGAGTCCATTTTTGTAATTTTTTTGGGGGTCCAATTTGATTAATTGAAAGTCAAAACGACATAGTTTTGTGTTCACAGTTGTTTGGGACCAATGGGAGTACTTCTAAAATCCCAAAACCACCCCAAATTGGCCTATATAAACCTCCCATTGCTCTTCATTTTGGGGGGGCCAAGTGCAAAGCTTGAAAAGTTGTAGAGAAGAAGAGAGATAGAGATAGGTTTAGAAGAGAGAAAGGGAGCTTCTCCCATTGATTTTCCATAAGAAAGTGAGTTTTATTCTTGTTTTCTTCCATCATCCTTCTATATACTTCACATTCAAAGTCCACTCCAACCCTCATTCTTGAGCATTCATGAGATAGGAAGCTACTTCCATGTCCAAATGTCAAAATCTATGAGTGAAACACCAAGCTACAAGTCCAAAATCACATTGATTATCATCTATTGATTGCTATTTACTTGCTTGTTTATATATATGTTCATCCCTTCTTACCTCATTTCTTTTTATTTTTCTTTATTTACTTACTAGTTCATCATCATCTAAGTGATGACATAAAGTTTGGGGTGAGTGAATCCTTATGGATAGTAGCTCTTGACCTCAAAAACATGTTTGATAGATGATGATCATAACCTCAATACTTCCAAGGTATTCTTGGAATGTATTGAAGATATGTTCAAAATAAAAATGAATCTCTCCAATAATATTGGGAGTTCTTTGATGATTCAAGGTTGGATGAGGTTCTAAGTGGTCACATGGTCATTTCAAGAGTTTAAGTTCATGCTTTGAACATCTATTTCAAAACCCCCAATCAAGAACTCAAACTCTATTTCAAACCCAAATCCATTTTCTTCAAGAATGATCCAAAACAGTGAGCTGTTCAGATTCAAAGATTTGTTTTGAATTAAATACTCGAGTTATGATGATGAAACCACTTGGAAAATCTTCCTAATACATCATAGTTTGTCCCCAATTTTTCCCATCAATTATAGAGATGTGAAAATATTTGTTTTGGATGTGAGAAGTTCATATTCATAATCTGCCTCTGTTCTCACAGAATGTTCACCCAACTTCTTGCACTTATTCTGGATATTTTCATCACTGTACATATATCTTTTCTATTTTTTTTATAAAACTTGGGTGTCTTAGGAAACTTTTGGTATATAATGGGTCATCATAAACCTTTTCTTTGATTTATGAAAAATCATACAAAATCAGTCAACAGTGCAGCTTTTGTTTCTGAGTCATGTGTACATTCTGATTTATTTATTTTAATATATGATAGCTATTGATGTTTGGCTTTTTGGGTTATTTTCTAGACACAATAAGGATGATCTCTGATTTTTATTACATTTTTCTAGGCACGTTTGACCTCCCATTATAATGTTACAAAGTAATACATACAGTCTGTCCACTATTCACAGCAAGCACATTTCAACTTTCATTCTTTGATTTGATGCTCATATGCATTCCAAATTAGTTCATATCTTAGGAAGTAGTTCACACTACATTTGTACATATCCCATGTTAATTTCATTCATTCATTCATACACATTATAGACTTCTAAGTCATTCTAGAAATTCATGTACACAAAACACACTACAACCTTTGCACATTTTAGGATCATACATTGCATCCATGCAAGATTTGGGGCTTTTGTGACTCCTAATCTAAGAAGATTATAAGGAACAATCATGATTATACGTTCATGCTTCCCCTTTGATCTAATCATCCTTTCTCATCCGTCCCGGGGATTGAGGGATCTTCTTTTTCTCAAAGAATAACATGCATCATACTAGCTTGTTAAGCATATTTTGATTTCTTTGTTTATTTGTTTCAAGAACAATTCATGTCCCCTTTAGATTAAGGAAACTTAATTACTTGATACATGATTAGACGATTTTTTCCTAGGTTTATTTGTGTGATCTTTCACTTTACATTGCATGATATTTGACTTAGATCTCATGAATGATATCTTATCTTTAGATCTTCCATTTTCAAGTTTCTTATGTGATGTAATATACTATCATAGTATTATTTGTCGAACCAAACATAGTATAAGATGATTATTTGGATGCTAATTGAGGCCCGTCGAAAGACGGGGCGAGTTGAGGGTGTTTTAGTCGTGACAAAGGCTCCTTCCTCTCTCGTACCAAAACCCTGAACCAAGTTCTTTGGTTATGAAGGGCCGGTGCCCTTATCCGCTTGGGTGAGTCAAAATTAGGTTTCTTGGTTCCTTAAAGACCAAGTGGCGACTCTGTATCTGTTTTCAACAGACCTTTCCTTTTCTTTGATTCAAATCAATTTCAAAGCAATCTCAAACAAGAGAAGTGGTCCGATTCCATGTGTCCACAGTGGGTTAATTAGCAACTTCATAATATTATATGGGACCACTTATAGGACCCATACGTGACATAGACAAACACCCATTTAAGTTTGGGATAGTTTTAGTAAGTTTCATTAACTAGTAGGGGTATAATTATAAAACTGATAAAGCTGGGAGAGGTAAGTATAGATACACAAAATTGTGCCTTGCATGTAGCAAGACACGTGTGCTATAACTCATCAATTGAGTCTATCATATTTAGTTAATCATTTACAAAGAAAGAGATATACGAAATATCTCGACGACATTGACGCTGACACTTTCGACGACGAACGACATACCGTTTGACGTTTAATTTCAAAACAT
Organism: Hydrangea macrophylla; assembly: GCA_033977485.1. Lineage (NCBI taxonomy): Eukaryota > Viridiplantae > Streptophyta > Magnoliopsida > Cornales > Hydrangeaceae > Hydrangea > Hydrangea macrophylla. The sequence continues at coordinate 69,977,624 of CM066986.1, read as the reverse complement.
GCTATATATTCGGATTCTTGGAGGTGAGTCTAACGCAGTGGTATAAATCTTATTGCATTTTGAAACAATTTTTTTGTGACCCAATTCAGGAGTTTAGCTCATAATCTGTAATTTTTGTATAGGGATTGTACCTAGATATTACTAGGCTCTTAATTCTGTGTTTAGGAGCGAAATCTAAGAGGTGAGTGACAATAATTATAGAATCTGGATAATTGGATGTTTGAGATGACTCCTTGAGGCAAGGGCTTCATTTTAATGCCTCTTATGCCTTGTTTGACTTAGTTTTTTTTTTTAAATAAAAATACTAATTCTAGAATTTGGGAAAAACAAGTGACTACTTATAGGAATCACTTATAAACGGAGATTCGGCGTAGAATTGGGCTGCTAGTAATTCCCTTAAAGTTATAGGACAATAGCTCGATGTATGAATTTTAGACCTATGATTTATAGGAGATTTACATGTTTTAAATATCTGATTTGATATTTTAGAATCGGGCGAAATTCATGTATTAATTATGCCCGTTAATTATGCACGTAAAAATGTATAGGAAGCATGTATATGTGATCATATGAGCATGCTATGTTTTTATGTGGGTCGCAGGGGAGTTTGGAACAATTTCATTTTGTGGATAAGCTCCTTTTTTTTTTAGGATTTAAATTGTAGCGATGGCCATAGTGCATGGTTTGGGAGAAGGCCCTACAAGGGCACTTGGATGAGTGGTTGGGAGAAGGACCTCCAAGGCATCAATTTCATAATCTCATTACCGAATGAATGAGTATCTCTCACTCGGAGACTATTTTGATGTGTTTTGATGTTTAGAGCATGAATTGTCATGTAAGTATATGTTTAGAATTGTGCACTCAGCATATAGCTGAGCAGTGGAGATTTACTCCATTGCAGGTGATAAGAAGAAAGGGAAGAAGAAGCGTGAGGAGTGAGGCTGTGGGAACAACGGGGATCATTCTTGTTTATAGTTTTATTTCCATTCCATGGATGTAATATGAGCTTTGAGTAGTTCGAACCATATGCTTAACTTGGAACGTTGGAATAGTTAGGTAATGTTGTAATAAGTAGTCATACTCCTTTTGGGTTAAGTTTGTAACGAATCCGAACTTATGGATTCATGTTTTGAATGCTTACCTAGTTAAGTTCATGGTTAAAATGAATGTTATTAATACTTTTGTGAATCGAGCCAAGCAAGCCTTAGCTTGTTCAGTTATAATTTCTTTTTAAAGTTTAGTAAGTGATGATGCCAAAATTTGGTTAAAGTAAATTAAAGCAATTTAAGGGGAGAGAGAGTGAGAGACTGATTTTTTTGTATGTGGTTCAGCCCTGTTAATGAAGGAACCTACGTCCACGGCTGTGTCTGAGCACGTTCACTATACTGTAAAAGAGCCGGGGGCCTGTGGTGAACCAACAAGTCTGGAGCTACCGTAGGCCGGCCGGGCATGTTGATGAATGCTATAGAGGTGTTTTATAGACTGAAAAGTCGGCCCTTTCAATGGGGGGTGAGAGGTCTCTTTTATAGATGTAAGAGACCTACTCGTACATGGATAAAGAAATATAATCCAATTAGGATGTGATTGACACTAATCAAGTAAGTTTCCTAATTGTATTAGGATGGATTGACATTAATTGTGGAGGTTTCCTAATTAGATTAGGAAACAATTTGCCCTTTCCATTAGTCTTCTATCTTGAGTAGAAAACTGCCCGGAATGCTCGGGATCATGCCTGTGGGCCCGGATGAGCTGTTCCCGCGGTGGGATGTGCTTGTGCGGTCTTCCCAACCTGTTGGCCGGGTCGTGGATGAACCGCTGGGGAGGCATCAGGTGGACCAAACCGCTCAGGATGATGCTTGTCAGTAGTTGCAGAATAGAACCGCTCGGGCATGGGCTGATTTTGGGTGTATCAGTTGTCCCCCATTTCCAAGGTTGGCTGGATGCTATATCGGGGCAAGTTTGGAAATCTGTCTGATACTAGTCTAAGTGCTCGGGAAGCTGCCTTGGAGCTTTTGAGTCACGTGAGTGCTCGGGAACTAGCTAAGAGTTGAGACTTAACCTAGCTCAGATCCTTTAAGTGCTCGGGAACTGACTGGGAGTTGAGACCCGGCCTAATTCAGAGTCTTTTTGCTTGAGTTAGCTTCCAGGATGGTTATCTTCTGCCCATGAACCTTCGTCAAGGTTGTGGGTAGAAGAATTTGACCATGTTGAAAAAGCTGACCTAAAGCGTATTGCTTTAGGGTCCTTTTATGTTAACTCCCCAAGATGGTTGTCTGCTGCCCAGCCAGCCTTCGTTAAGACTGTTGGGAGAAGAGCTTGACCATGTTGGTGGAGTTGACCTAGAGCGTGTCGCTATAGGGTCCTTTTTGCTCCTCTATCGTGGGCCAACCTAAGAGATTTTAGTCACCTCTATCGTCGGTTTGGACCTAAGTGGAGTTAATGCCTCTGAGTACTGTAGGTGCTCGGGTTGTCCAAGATTTTGACTTGGTTATTCGTGAGGCCTGTAGATACCCGGTGTGATTGCCTGTTTAGTTCACTACCTTTCTGCCCCCCAAGCTTTCGCTAAGATGAGGGTCTTTTGGAGGCTAGGACTGTAGGTAACTGACCTGGAACATGGTGGTTGTAAGGTCTTTTGAAGCTTGCCATCATCAGCCACCTAGGGGGTTTGCCCCCATCGTTGGTTGGACCTAAGCGAAGCTTGTGCCTCGGGGATAGGCCCGAGGTCTTTGCATGCCTCGGGGTTAGGCCCAAGGTCTTTGTATGCCTTGGGATTAGGCCCGAGGTCTTTGTATGCCTCGGGGTTAGGCCTGAGGTCTTTGGATGCCTCGAGGTTAGGCCCGAGGTCTTTGGAAGGGCTCTCTGACAATCGGTGGAGCCTCATGTGGTGATCAGGCAAGTACTACTGTAGTCGGGCTCATTTAGATCGATGGAGATAGGGGGTCAGATTAGGATCATCGGGCTCCTGATTTCTTTGTGATGGAGGAAAAGTTGAAACTGCTTGATCCTGATCGATGTGAACTGGAGGTCGGGTCGGGACTGCCGGACCCAGCCTGCTGTAAGCTGGAGGTCCGGTCGGGGCTGTCAGACTCAGACCGTTGTGAACTGGAGGTCGGGTCGGGACTGCCGGACCCTGCCTGCTGTGAGCTGGAGGTCGGTGATGTTGTCAATATCAAGATATAAAAGTATTCTTTACTTTTCTAAAGATTTGCAGTGTGGAAGTAAAGGTCGAACCCACAGAGATTGAAATACTACAATGCTTTAATTTTAAACCTAAGTCTAATTAATTATGAAAAACGGATTTTGATTTGGATTTAATTAAACTAATAACAATAAAAGTAAATCTAGACTATGGAAGCAGTTAAAAGTGTTTTTAATAAATATGTAAAGGAAACCTAGGATTGCAAATCCACCACTAGTTTCATAATAGGAATATCTATGAATTACTTTAGCTTATTACGTTGGATGAATATGGGGAATTGTAGCTACAAGCCCAATTCCTCCGACAAGAAGATAATCATGGTTCAAGCACCAACATAATCCATCTGCGGATAGCACGAATCATCTCACACTAAACTAGGGTTGTGATCTAATCCGTCTAACCTAGGCATGGACTATTCGGATACTTGATAGCACGAATCACTAAAGCACCATCACATGTAAACAATCTAAACAAGCACAGCAAGAATAGATCGTTGAGCACATCACAGTCAAAATAGATCTAAGACAAGAATAAATTCCGAAAGCAATGATTTAATCAATGTAAGTACGATTTATTTATAAAATCCTCTAAACATGTGACTGTCATCCATACACAATAAAACTAAAATAAAAGCATAAATAAAACCCTATTACTCATCTAGGGCTTCATTGAAACCCTAGATCAATGATCTAAGCTGCCATAGAAGTAGAAATCAGCAAGTAGTTGATGGAGGAGGCCATGGAAATCCTTGGTCTTCTTCTTCTTCTCCTTGCTTCTCCCTCTTCAAGGGCTGGAAGTATATGTGTATATGGTTGTATATTAATTGCCAACCCTCTAATTGAAGTAAAATAGAGTTTATATAGATTTACCACATGTTTTGGAAGCCTTTACAACTCGAAACGGACTGAAACGCATGTAATTTACAGTCTGGACGTCGTTTAGCAGTCTCGTTTGCACAGGAGTCTTCAGTATACTGAAATACGCAACTTTGATTTTTGGGCATATCGCGCGAGCGGGTCGCGCGAGCGCGACATTGGGTACCTCGCGCGCGCGGATCGCGCGAGCGAGCTCTTGGGGGTCTCGCGCGAGCGGATCGCGCGCGCGACTTCTGGATTCTCGCGCCCGCGGACCGCGCGCGCGACATTGGTTTTTCAGCTTCTTTCTTGATACTTTTTCACCCTGTTTAGCCTGGTTTAGTTGATTTCTTCCAAAACCTGTCAGAAACTAGAAACCGAAGTAAAAATATACAAAAACAGGATAAAAAGGCACTAACAAATGCACGTTAAAGCGTATAATTAGGATTAGTTCTCTCCCGATCACACCCCCAAACCTACATTTTGCTAGTCCTCGAGCAAAACTAAAAATAAAAACTACAAATAAAAATCTATTCCATTTTCGTATGGATCACGATTGCATTTAGCGTATGCAACAAGCCTTTTAAACCCCTAGGTGTCCCTAGTCGGACGAGTGAAGTCTCGTGAGGGTTCTCGTCAACAAGTTACCCACAACCATCTTTATTAACTTAAAATTTAAAAACTTTTATTAAAAACGAAAAACATAATATTCAATACTCCTTATTATACAACAAAGATTTGAAATAGAATAACGAACATAAAGAAACAGAATCAAACGTCTACATACATCATGAAAAACAATCTCAAGCACATGCATCGTATAAATCAATAGAGTTTCTCATAAAATTGCACGTGTGTGATATGGTAGTCAGATGAACACGCGCATGTCATGAACTTGGAATATACTTCAGATAACCATCTAACTATGTCTTGACTACGAATCTCACAATGAATTACACTCTCAAATGAAACACTCAGAAACATGTGTAATTTTTCTAAAATATGTGAGCAAAGGAATTATATTTTCAAAACGAATAACGCTCACATATGACATGAAAAAGACGCATGACACGAAAAAATAGTAGTCTCATGGATAGGATGCCCATAATCAAAAGAAATTAATCATTACCATGTTTTAATCCCCTCCCATCATTTACATATCCGAACCATGTTTCCTAGGATCAAATAGGACTTTTTAAAGGTTGTAATGTGGCTCAGGTACTGGAAAAGGATAGAATGGATATAACAAGTAGTTTCAGAATGGCATTGTAAGGCATGTTCGATCTCTTTCACTCTTCTTCTACAAACTTTTCATTCATATATTTCTCTTTCCTTTCATTCTTTTTTCTTTCTTTTCAACCTTCTCTTCTTTATTTTGTTTCTTTTCCTTTTTCTTTTCTCGCTTCTCAAATGAATATGCATTGAATAACAAAGCACCCACCCCAAACATCATCTTATTTTCTTCTTCTCAATCAACACATCGCCTTAATACTACTAAAAGTTGATCACTCTTCCAGTGGTATACTCCAAGTTGATCAGGTTGGAGCTTTTAAAGAGGATAATGGTGAACAAAGAAAAGGAGGCATTTTAACGGCTCAAGGGGCAAACTAAGGAAATTTTATCTTTTATCGGCCGGCAGTAAACAAAGAAGGCCTAAAATCATGTCCTCAGGTCATATGGTTCTTCAATGTTTACAACGGAAGATATTTTGCATGGTAACAAATATTTTACTTCGACTATTAACCAAAACAAGAATAATGAGACTAAGCAACAAGTAGATGCGCTATTTCAATGAAATTCGACAAACACAATGTATTTATAACCCTCAAAACAGAAAAGATAGGCTCAAAAGCTCACTGGGTTTAGTCTCCACCATGTGTTATCTAGAAATCCGAATCATATTATAGTTCACAACCTACATGTATTCTAATGACTACGTGCAGTGCATAAGTTTATGTGCAAATCTATGATATAAAACTACGATTCAAATGATACATAACTTCAAACGTTTCAACATGACTTCAGTAAATGTTTCATCACATATTTCATTGTTTATCATTCTATAACAAATCACATTACATACTAAGAAGTATCGGATTAAAATTGCAAAAACCGTAGGTAACATCGTTTATTTAAACACACTTATTGAAAAATTTTAAAATTTTGCATAAAATAATGTGCATGTGTGTGCATACCCCCAAACCTAAACCTTTCATTGTCCTCAATGAAACAATAAAACGAAAGAAAGGAGAGTACATAAGGAAAGAACGATAGTACCTCGATGTCGACAATCATATAACAGATGAACACAAAGGAATATGGCTATAAAGTTCAATGTTACCTGTTACGTCTTAATAAAAGAAAACAACCTAACAAAAGAATATTAAAAGTAAAAGAAACAGAAATATAACATAGAAATTGAAAAACTAATCTAAATTAAACTAAACTAGCAAAAGGAAAAGAAATAAACCGAAAAAGTATAAATATAATAAGGAAAACAATAACTAACTCGATCTAAAATGGCTAAAAAAAACAAAAACAGAAACGAAAACTTTATCAGAACAAGTATGGGGGAATGATACAAAAAACAAAAGAGAAAAACAAAGAATGGGGAAATCGCGCGCGCGGTCCGCGCGAGCGGCCGTCGCGCGCGCGAATTTCCAAATTTTTTTTTTTTTTTTTTTTTCGCGCTAGCGAGGTACCTCGCGCCCGCGATTCCAGGCGCGAGGAGATCCCGAGGCTCAAGAAAAAACAAACAAAGAAAAAAAACACTAAGGGGAAATCTCGCGCCAGCGGGCCGCGCGAGCGACGTCTCGCGCGAGCGGGCCGCGCGCGCGACATTGGTGTTTTCCATTTTTTTTTTTTTTTTATTAAAATTATGTATATACTAATAAAATAACTTAATTCCAACCCCCAAACCTATCCCGAATGTCTAAAACAGACACAAACAGACCCAAAAATGTCCAAAAATAAGAAAAACGAATGAAATAAAGCTTGGGTTGCCTCCAAAGAAGCGCTAACTTTTACGTCTTTAGCTAGACCTTTCTAGCATAAGACTCATGGAGGCCGTATATCGGACTGTGTACCCCTAAGGATGTCAGGCAGAGCTCGATGGTAAGCAGAAATAACATCGCTTTGAATTAAATCGATTAACGGTTTGTCATTATGTTCGAATCGATTTCTTACCTTCCGAGTAGATTCCGCATTAGGGTCCACGGGATTAGGATTCATCCACTCATCATCGTCCACATTATTTCCCGCACTCACATTTATTTCTTTAGTAGGCTCACTATTCCGTGTTATCTCACCTTCTACCTCACATAGGAAATCGTCGTTTTTAGGAGGTTGATCCATAGCATTAAAAACGTTTAATTTTAAATTCATGTTCCCAAACGACACTTTCATTACCCCCGTCCGACAGTTAACACGTGCGTTAGCGGTTGCTAAGAATGGACGGCCTAAGATGACAGGAGTATGTTTCCTAACATCTAGCACGGGTTCAGTGTCAAGGACCATGAAGTCGACAGGATAATAGCATTTGTCAACCTTAACCAAAACGTCCTCGACGATTCCTCTAGGAATTTTAATAGAACGATCCGCTAATTGTATTGTAGCGGCCGTAGGTTTCAGTTCACCTAATCCTAGTTGTTGATAGACGTGATAAGGTATGAGATTAACACTCGCTCCTAAGTCAAGGAGAGCCCTATGAATGTAGTGTCACCTATGACACATGAAATCGTAGGCGTACCTGGATCTTTATACTTTGGAGGAGCGTGTTGGAATATAGAGCTTACTTTTTCCGTAAGAAAGACCTTTTTAGGAGTATGACTCCGTATTTTGCGCTTTTGAGTACATAGGTCTTTTAAACATTTAGCATAAGCGGGAATTTGTTTAATAGCATCGAGGAAAGGAATATTGATTTTAACTTGTTTGAACACCTCGAGTATATCCTCTACCTTAGACTTTTTATTTGTAAGATTAGACGGTTCCTCAACGTTAGGTGGATATGGCATTCCAGGAGTATAATTCGTTGGGACCGATTCTTTATCTTTTTGAATTCTATTTTGGCTCATGTCCTCACCCGTCTCTTTATTAGAGTTAATATTCATACCTTTCACATTCTTATTCGGCATTTCTATTACCTCCTCCTCTCGGGTAGTCAACCTAGTTGAGACGGCGTTCACTTGTTCATTCGACCCCTTAACCTCATATTGTCCCTTAGGATTTTGGATTGTTTGACTAGGCAACGTCCCCTCGTTTCTACGACCTACTACAGTAGCTAGTTGTCCCATTTGGGATTCAAGCTTCGCAATGGATTGTGTATGAGAGTGCACTATTTGTGCTTGTGCCTGAACTTGCGTTTCAATAGTCTTAAGGGACGCCAACACCTTTTCCTCAAAAATATTTCCCCTTGAAGGATTCGAATTAGGAGGCGGTTGTTGGTATTGGTTAGGTTGGAACTGAGGTCGATACGCATTAGGAAAATTAGTCGCCTCGTTAGGATTATTATTATTATTTTTCCACGAGAAGTTAGGATGGTTTCTCCATGGCGCATCCGGATTATTAGTAGTTGCATTATAATTATTTCGTGGGTATTGTTGAATAGAATTAATGTGTTGCTCCACGAATTCCGGAAATTGACTCGCCGATGGACATGCAAGTATCGAATGTGAAGGATCGGAACATAATGCACAAATTTCACGAGCGGGTGAGGCTGTCGTTTGGTTCATCGTTAGAAGTCGGTCAAGTTTGTTAGATAGTTCTTTTATTTCAATTGATTGACTTGACTCGAATTTTACATCCCTCTTAGGTTGATTAAGATATCCTTCCGAACGGACAGACACCGTTTGGTGCATTGAATTCTCGCTTAACGTTTCAAACATTTTCCAGGCCTCGTCGGCGCTTTTGTGTAGGAAGGTTCCCGCACAAACGGCATCGACGGTATTCCTAACAGAGGGAATAAGTCCTTCATAGAAGACTTGAACAAGTTGCCACTTAGGGACTTGATGATGTGGACACGAGCGTAGTAATTCTTTAAATTTTTCCCACGTGTCGTAAAGTGATTCCCCATCTTGCATTACAAAATTGGTTATTGATTTTCTTATCTGGTTTGTACGCATAATCGGGAAAAACTTTTGTAAAAATGCGGTGTGTAAGTCTTCCCATGTTCTAATTGTGTTTGGCTCCAAAGATTGGAGCCAATATTTAGCTTTGTCCTTTAATGAGAATGGAAAGAGCCGCATTTTCAGTTCATCATCAGTAAGATTTTGGATTTTCAACGTAGAGCATATGTCCTGAAAATCTCCTAAGTGTTTATAAGGATCTTCATTTAAACGGCCATGGAAAGATGGAAGCAGCGAGATGGTAGACGACTTTATCTCAAAGTGAGATGCTGTCGCCTCCGGTAATTCAATACACGTTTGTGGCGTGTAAGTCGTCGGAATAAAATAATCTTTAAGTGGAGGAGGTGGTGGTATATTAGGATTATTCATATTCGCACCATCATTCTGATTGTTATTGTTATTTCCACCGTCAGCCATTTTAATCGGTTCGATTTTAAAAGTTCGAGCTCTCCTTAACCGTTCACGGGTACCTTGAATTTCGGCCTCAAACAACGACGACGGAATCGGAGTTGATTCGTCGTCTTGCAACCTAGCTCTAGAAGCTTGGGTTGTGGACGTACTAGTTCTTAAGGTACGTTCAAGTTCAAGATCGAAAGATTTTAAATCTGGTTTATTTGAACGTGTACCCAACATAAACTAAAACAAAAGACACAAAATTAAAAACAAAGACTGACTCAACTAAACTAAAAAAACAAATAGCAAGCAATCACGCAAATAAGACGACAATCAAGCACACAGTACTACTATGATGCATGAATATTATCCTGTAATGCAATGACCGCGTCAAGCCCAGCGCCCCGGGTTTCCTAGCTAATGCAGTGCAATTAACCCTAAACTAATGCAAATAGTGCGTCACAGCGCCCTGACTTACAGCGGTTTAAAGCGAATTCCAAAGGGAGCAACTTATTTTATTTATTTATTTTATTTGCGTAAGCTCCTTTGATGTAATTAGCTACTCCACTCGGAAACGTTGACTACAAAATAAAAGAAAAAGTTAGTAACTAAAAACAAAAACAGAAAATAAGAAAAATAAACACTAATCTAATATTTACGAATTAACTAAACTACGATTATAAAACTAAGAGTAGTAATACAATCCCCGGCAACGGCGCCAAAAATTGATGTTGTCAATATCAAGATATAAAAGTATTCTTTACTTTTCTAAAGATTTGCAGTGTGGAAGTAAAGGTCGAACCCACAGAGATTGAAATACTACAATGCTTTAATTTTAAACCTAAGTCTAATTAATTATGAAAAACGGATTTTGATTTGGATTTAATTAAACTAATAACAATAAAAGCAAATCTAGACTATGGAAGCAGTTAAAAGTGTTTTTAATAAATATGTAAAGGAAACCTAGGATTGCAAATCCACCACTAGTTTCATAATAGGAATATCTATGAATTACTTTAGCTTATTACGTTGGATGAATATGGGGAATTGTAGCTACAAGCCCAATTCCTCCGACAAGAAGATAATCATGGTTCAAGCACCAACATAATCCATCTGCGGATAGCACGAATCATCTCACACTAAACTAGGGTTGTGATCTAATCCGTCTAACCTAGGCATGGACTATTCGGATACTTGATAGCATGAATCACTAAAGCACCATCACATGTAAACAATCTAAACAAGCACAGCAAGAATAGATCGTTGAGCACATCACAGTCAAAATAGATCTAAGACAAGAATAAATTCCGAAAGCAATGATTTAATCAATGTAAGTACGATTTATTTATAAAATCCTCTAAACATGTGACTGTCATCCATACACAATAAAACTAAAATAAAAGCATAAATAAAACCCTATTACTCATCTAGGGCTTCATTGAAACCCTAGATCAATGATCTAAGCTGCCATAGAAGTAGAAATCAGCAAGTAGTTGATGGAGGAGGCCATGGAAATCCTTGGTCTTCTTCTTCTTCTCCTTGCTTCTCCCTCTTCAAGGGCTGGAAGTATATGTGTATATGGTTGTATATTAATTGCCAACCCTCTAATTGAAGTAAAATAGAGTTTATATAGATTTACAACATGTTTTGGAAGCCTTTACAACTCGAAACGGACTGAAACGCATGTAATTTACAGTCTGGACGTCGTTTAGCAGTCTCGTTTGCACAGGAGTCTTCAGTATACTGAAATACGCAACTTTGATTTTTGGGCATATCGCGCGAGCGGGTCGCGCGAGCGCGACATTGGGTACCTCGCGCGCGCGGATCGCGCGAGCGAGCTCTTGGGGGTCTCGCGCGAGCGGATCGCGCGCGCGACTTCTGGATTCTCGCGCCCGCGAACCGCGCGCGCGACATTGGTTTTTCAGCTTCTTTCTTGATACTTTTTCACCCTGTTTAGCCTGGTTTAGTTGATTTCTTCCAAAACCTGTCAGAAACTAGAAACCGAAGTAAAAATATACAAAAACAGGATAAAAAGGCACTAACAAATGCACGTTAAAGCGTATAATTAGGATTAGTTCTCTCCCGATCAGTCGGGTCGGGACTGCCAGACTCAGACTGCTATGAACTGGAAGAACTGTTAGAACTGTCGGGCTGATCTCGCTTTCGCTTACTTTTGGAAGACTCGTTGCTTACGTGCCCGGGGTCTTTGATCTTTAGAAATTCTTCAGTGTCAATGTATTTTCCAACCCTCTCTGCGAGTTCAACCAAGGTTACCGGTTGGTTTCTGTGAAACGACGTGGCGCACTTGGTGTGTTAAACTCCTGAGCAGAAGGCTATAATAGCGGCGATTTCATCAAGATCATAGATGCCGATCTTCTCTTGATTAAACCGGTCGGTAAATTCCTTGAGGGTTTCATTATTCCTTTGTATAACCGTTAGTAGATGTATGTCAGGCTTTGGCCGTTCATGCATACCGACGAACAGGTTGATGAACTGCTTGCTAAGTTGCTTGAAATTGCGGACCGATCTGGGTTTCAAGGAGTAGAACCATTGGGCGGTCGGGCCTTTCAAAGAGCTGGGGAAGGCCAGGCAGTACAGCTCGTCGGCTTGGATGGCCAGGACCATCCGAGCCCTGTAGGTCCGGATATGGTCGACCGGGCTCCCCGAGCCATTATATGAATCCAGGCGAGGCTGCTTGAATTTACGTGGGATGGAGAATCTCGTGATCTGGCCGGAGAACGGTGACTCTGTCTCGGTATTGGCGTGATTCTGAGTAGGGTTTTGACCTAGCTTTTTGGCCACTCCGTCAATCTGTTTCTGCAAGTCCTGGATACAGGCCACCACTCCTTCTCGACCGGTATCGGGGGGGGGGGGGGGGTTGGTCGAGTTGGTGGAAGAGGCTTCTTCTTCATGGCAGTGCGCTGTCCTCTAGGATGTGGCTCGGCTATGACTCCGGTGGATCGTGTGCCTAAGGACATCTCGGCTCTTGACCGAGTGACCCTGGACTGATTCCTGGGCCACATGCCCCTGCCTTTCCTCTCGGGCAGCACGCCTACTGTTGATATCTCTGGCATCCTCAACGCGGGACGGGTTGGCTCGGGCACGTTGTCTAGTCAAGATCGGTTCCCGACCGTACGTAGCGTTCCCGGGTCATTTTCCGGCCATTGGAGGACTGTTTTGCTGGGCCAGCAGGGCTTCGATCTGTTGCTGGATTTGACGCTGGCCCTCCAAGAGTTGTGCGAGGGTCGCGGTGATCTGCTCAGATGTCATGATTGCCGTAGCCGGCGCCGGGGCCAGTGGAACACCCCGATTGGCTTGCTGTGCAGTCTACTCACCCTTCTTCGGAGGCATGGCTATCAGCCCAAGAGATTTGTTGATGAGAAACTTGTCGTTTCCCTCAGACGGCGCCAAGCTGATGATGCCAAAATTTGGTTAAAGTAAATTAAAGCAATTTAAGGGGAGAGAGAGTGAGAGACTGATTTTTTTGTATGTGGTTCTACCCTGTTAATGAAGGAACCTACGTCCACGGCTGTGTCTGAGCACGTTCACTATACTGTAAAAGAGCCAGGGGCCTGTGGTGAACCAACAAGTCTGGAGCTACCGTAGGCCGACCGGGAATGTTGATGAATGCTATAGAGGTGTTGTATAGACTGAAAAGTCGGCCCCTTCAATGGGGGGTGAGAGGTCTCTTTTATAGATGTAAGAGACCTACTCGCACATGTATAAGGAAATATAATCCAATTAGGATGTGATTGACACCAATCAAGTAAGTTTCCTAATTGTATTAGGATTGATTGACATTAATTGTGGAGGTTTCCTAATTAGATTAGGAAACAATTTGCCATTTCCATTAGTCTTCTATCTTGAGTAGGAAACTGTCCAGAATGCTCGGGATCATGCCTGTGGGCCCGGATGAGCTGTTCCCGCGGTGGGATGTGCCTGTGCGGTCTTCTCGACCTGTTGGCCAGGTAGTGGATGAACTGCTGGGGAGGCATCAGGTGGACCAAACCGCTCGGGATGATGCTTGTCAGTAGTTGCAGAATAGAACCGCTCGGGCATGGGCTGATTTTGGGTGTATCAGTAAGGTTAATGTATGTTCTTGTAACCTTGTTGTGATTAGGAAGATTGGAAACAAGTATGAATGGTTGGAAGTGTTGAGAATATGGAGGTTTTCTGATCCTTGACAAAATTCTACCAAAAAGGGGAGGATTCTGTCAAAGATCATTCGACTGGTCGAACTGCCCCGTTCGACCGGTCAAAAAACGTGCTGCATGACTTCCTTTTATACCACTTCCGAAAATTATTTAAATATTTTGATTGGTTCTTAGGATATCTTTGGGACCCCTTTCAACATAAATTCATGCGTTTTGAAATATAATTATGTTTTCAAATACGGATTTTACAACTCGGAGGGTATTGTTTTCAAAAGAGTTGCGTACTCAATGTTGTTTTTAAGGTTTTTTTTTCCGCTACTATAACCTTTTAAATGATTTGGATGAGTCTTGGTGGTATGCCAGGTGTCCTATTTCCAAGCGTAGTGGGATGGGTCATGACATAGTCTCTTATTTGTTTTTGTTCATTATTCAAAGATCTCGAATCATGTGAATTTACCTATTTTTGTCTAATTAAGGCCTCGCATGGTAATGTTGTGGTTTTTGGTTTTCATTTTTTGTTTCTATTGTTTGTATTGGGAGGAGTTGGCTGTGATCAATTGAAAAAATGAAAACAAAAACTGAAAACCAAAAACCACAACGTTACCATGCGAGCCCTATTATTTTGACTGTGTCAGCTAAACTTGGAATTCCTTTTTCAAGGCATTCCAAACTTGACTGAACTTGTAGTAAAATCTTCTTATTTTTAGGTTTTATCAACTTTTTGTTGTAGATTAGGCAATCTAGATACTTACTATTTTCTTAACCAACACAGTCAAATTTTTATCATTACTCCCTCCGTCCCATATTAAGAGTCTCTTTTGGGAATTCTAAGTTATTAAGGGAACAACTTTGATTTTGGTGAGATTTTTAACTTCCCAATATTGCCCTTTTTGAAATTCAAAATCATAGCGTCACATAAAAAAAAAAGAGGGAATAGTTGGATATAATAAATGACAAATTTGGAAAGTGTGTATTAAAGTACTTTGACTTTTCAAAGAGGACTCTTAAAACGGGACATCAAAAAATGGCATCAAGGACTCTTAATATGGGACAGAGGGAGTATTATTTTTTTTAATGGAGATTTACCATTGCTTCGCTTGGATTTGGTTTATCTTCTAAATTATTTCTTATTATATCCAGTTTACCAATTTGGTGAGGTTCTCGTTATGATTAGTTGAAAGATATTTACTATGTCCCATATTAAGTTCTCGTATGGAAATTCTAACTATTTAAGTGGACATTCCTTTTTTTATTATAGTGAAATCTTTTAACTTTGCAATAAGGTCCTTTTCGAATTGCAAAACTCTAAAGTTGAAAGATTCTCACTCCATCCTATTTAAGGTCTCTTTTGAGCTTTAGGGAAAAAAATTCTCTAAAGAATTTCAACTATTTAAGGGGATATTTTTTATTAGGGTTAATTACATTTTATCTCCTATAGTTTGGCCCATTTTTACTTTACCCCCTATAGTTTTAGACTAAAGTAAAAACTGTTCAGATTTCCCTAAAGACTAATGAAAATTTTAAAATTAGCCAAAAAATTTAACACTTTGAGGTTAATTTGGGGTTAACCCCCCTATGTGGGGATAATATATGCTTCCATTTAACCCATCTATATGGGATTAATTTTTAACACTTAACCCATTGTGGGGCTAATTTAGAAGGTTAATTGCCTATGTGGGGTTAATTTTGACAATAAATCTCTCCTATGGCTAATTTTTGCACTTAATCCTCACGTGAGACTACTTTGAGGGAAATCTTAATAGTTTTACTTTAGTCCAAATCCATAGGGGGAAAAGTATCCACTTTAAACCACAAGGGGTAAAGTAAAAAATGAGTCTAACTACAGAGGTAGAATATATATAACCCTTTCTATTATGAGTGCATTTTTGCTCACCCATTTAAGGGTTGGGTGAGCATAACCCAAGCACCCCATTGGCCAATGCAATGGGACCCACGATTAAATAATTGTTTAATCGTGAATCCCACTGCATTGGCCAATGGGGTACTTGGGTTATGCTCACCTAGGGTGAGCAAATGTGAACTCTTCTATTATGGTATAAATTTATAACTTTTTAATATGGTTCTTATTTTATTCCAAAGTTCTAATGGCCCATCAGAGAGAGTTTTTGATGTTTTATTATTTATATAATATAAAAGGCAAACTTCAGTCAAGCTCTAGAGTGAACATAGTAGAGTGAACATAGTGAGTGAGGTGCGCGTGGGTCAGCGGGACAGGCCGCGGGTTTTTTTAGGCAAAAAAATATTCATTGAATATATTCACTCTACCATGTTCACTCTAGAGACTGACCATGACAAACTTAACTATTAGTGTTAAAGTACAGTGGGTTTTCTAATAGAACCTTGAAAATGATATAACAAAAATGTCCAGGAAGGGAGAGAATTATAACATTTTTTTGAAGGGATGTAGTATGCATGCCACGTTTGTTTTACAGGAGTAAAGATGAGATAAACGGGGATTGGACTAATAGTCTATTTTAATTGATAGTCCAACATTTGATGTGCCAGGAGGTGATTTTATTACTCCCGGGACTATCAATTAAAATGGACTAATTGTTCAATCCCCTCCATGTCATCCAAATATGGTAGAAAGTATAATCATCAACTAAAATAAATTACAACATTTTGAGATTAAGTTACAATACTTTTTTATTTTGGCACCAAATTGTGGTTATTTCAAAGAAGTTCCAAGGAACCAAGCGGCCTAGCCCAATTGGTGTGACCTCCTTTCTCCAGTGGGGAGGGAAGTGGATTCTTTTGGTTGACCCCCTATTTGTTATTCAGTCGGAATGTGTGGTCCTTGTTAGACTTTATTGTGGGCCCATTGTGGGGCTTTGTGGTTGAGTTGAGTTGTGATGGATGTGTGTGTCTAGCCATAATCTATGTAAGTATAAAAATCAAAAAAATAAAAAAAGTTCCCAACGAAGGGAGAGAGTATTAAGTAAAACGGTGACACGCAAAGCGTGTCACCAACCAATTAGCTATTCCTAATTCACCAAATGGACATTCAAAGAAATTATTTAGCGTCAATATGAAAATGTAATGTAACCTTTATTTAATGGAAAAATTAAAAATCAGTCAACAATTTGTTGATAATTTAAAAGTCAGCTATGTACTTTTTGAAAAATGAAAAGAAGTCTATATAAAGTATATAAATTAGAAATCAGTCAACTCTTTTTCTCTCTCTCTCTTTGGTCTCTTTTCTCTCAGATGGCCACCAACACCGCCACCACCTGCCACTGCCGCTACCACCTACCGCTGCCACCACCACTTGCCGTCGCACCACCACCACCACCACCACCACCACCCTCAAAGGGCCACTACCACTACCACCACTGCCACCACCACCCTCAAAGGGCCACTACTACCACCACTCCCACCACAACTTCTCTCTCTCTCTCTCTCTCTCTCTCTCTCTCTCTCTCTCTCACACACACACACACACACACACACACTCACTCTATATATACATATACACGAGTATAAATATATCTAATATATGGACACCATCACCCCAAACTCTATCTATCTCTTCTCACCAACACCACCACCACTACCACGGGCCTTCTCTCTCATCCACCCCCTGCAGGATAAAAAAAAAAGTTGCAGGTTGGAACAACTGTCCAAACGGCAGGAGCAACTCACCAAACGTAAGGAGCAACTCATCAAACGGAAAGAGCAACGTTGCTCCTTACGGTTGATGAGTTGATCCTGCTGTTTGGACAGTTGCTCTAACCTGCAACTTTTCTTTTATAGAGGCGATGATGGATGAGGGAGGTGGCCCGTGGTAGTGGTGAGAAGAGATAGAGAGAGGTTGGGGTGACGGTGGCCATGTATTAGATATATATATATATATATATATAGAGCGAGAGAGAGAGAGAGAGAGAGAGAGAGAGAGAGAGAGAGAGGAGTTGGTGTTTGGGTTTTGGTTAGTGTTAGTGGTGGCACCACCACCCCTACCCCAATCTCTTTATCTCTTTGATCTCTTCCCTCTCTCTCTTATGGCCACCACTACCACGGGCCACCTTGCTCATCCACCGTCGCCTCTTAAAAAAAAAATTTTGTAGGTTGGAGCAACTGTTCATACGGCAGGAGCAACTCACCAAACGTATCGGGAGCAACTCATAAAATGTAAGGAGCAACGCTGTTCTTTCCCTCCGGTGAGTTGCTCCTTATGTTTGGTGAGTTGCTCCTGCCGTTTGGACAGTTGCTCCAACCAGCAACTTTTTTTTTCTTTTCGATTTACAGTGGCAGGAGTGGATGAGTGAGGAGGCACGTGGTTGTGGTGATGGTAAGAAGAGAAAGAAGAGACAAAGAGAGTTTGGGGTGGTGGTGACCATATATTAGATATATTTATATTCATGTATATATATAGAGTGTGATAGAGAGAAGTTGTGGTGGTGGTGGATGGTGAGAAGAGATAGACAGAGGTTAGGGTGGTGGTGACCGTATATTAGGTATATGTATACTCATGTATATATATAGAGAGAGAGGTTGGGGTTTGGGTTGGGTTTGGTGGTGGTGGTGGTGGTGGCGGTGGCGGCGGCGGCGGCAGGTGGTGGTGGTGGTAGCTAGTGAGAAGAGACCAAAGAGATATGGGCATTTTTAACATTTTACACAAGAATATTTAATTTTCAAAAAGAACATGACTAACTTTTAAATTGTCCAACAAATGGTTGACTGATTTTTAATTCTCCCTTATTTAATCCATACCATGAATCACACCAATTTAATGCATGCTGGTGTGACTGTTTCGCTGAATAATTTCTCCCAAAGAGAAAGGGCTTTGACGCGGGTTGCGCGCGTTTTTATTTAACTCAATCATACAAAATAGCCGGGACTTGGTCTTTCATTCCAAGGCCGGCCCTGATATGACAAAAATTGTTCGAGGCCTCAAGCGAATTTTCAAATGGGCCCGAAAAAATGAGGCCTTTATAGTAAGTTTCATTGAAATTAGGAAGAAATTAGAAGAAAATATGCCTAAGAATGATTTGTTTCATAGAAATTAGGAAGAAATTAGAAAAAAAATTGGCCTAAAAATGACAAGTTTCATAGAAATTAGAAGAAATTAGAAGAAAATAGGCCTAAAAACGATAATTTTCATAAAAATTAGAAAGAAATTAGGAAAAAAAATAGGCCTAAAAATGAGGCCCCATACGATTGCTTCACAAAATTGCCTCAGGGCCGGCCCTGTTTAATTCTCTACCACATAAAAAAGTTTTTTTTTTTTTCCGACAGATACCACATAATAGTTGTTTTTTTTTTTCTTACCTTGTGAACGCACGCGCACACACAGTCACACACTATTCAAGTAAGGCATAGCCCAACAAATCTCTATTGATTAGGAGATGGGCCAATTTTACAACGTTAGAGGTGGAAAAAATCCACTCCCACTTCTCATGCAGAGATTCGAACTCTCCACCTCCACTTGAGAAAGTTGAGTCATAGAGATGTGCTAGGCCCACTTGATAGCACATAATAGTTAACAAGCAGCTTTTTAGTATGTTTTCCAAAAAAAAGAGTTGCCAAGCAAATCTTTCACCACTGTCACAGATCTGATTAGGGCAAAATATTTGTAACATGGCTGAAGTTTTACTTAGTGTTGTTGCAGAACGAATTCTAAGCATGGTACTTTCACTTGCTTCGAATGAATTCACTTCTTTGTGGGGGTATAAGGGTGATCTTGAACAATTGGGTACAAAGTTGAAGATGATTCAAGCTCTAATATCTGATGCTGAGACCAAGCAAGTAAGACTCAATTCTGTCGAACTTTGGCTGCAAAAACTCAAAGCTGTAGCTTCTGATGCTGATGATTTGCTGGATGAGATTACATACGAAGTCCTTCGAAGGAAAGTTGAGATACAAGATCGGATTATGAACAAGGTAACTGACTTCTTCTCCCCCTCGAACAAACTTGCGTTTCATATCAAAATGGGTCGTAAGATTAAGAATGCCAATTTGTCGTTTGATGAAATTTATAATGAAGCAACTAAGATCGGACTTGGGGCGGTGGAACTGATAAATAACACGGTCGAATTTAGAGAAATTCGACAGTTTCACCCCTTTATAGATGATTCGGAAGTAGTGGGAAGGGATGCTGACATGTCAGATGTAGTTGACATGTTAATAAGTTCAAACAATGAAAAGGATTTATCGGTTATTGCCATTGTGGGAATGGCCGGTCAAGGGAAGACAACCCTTGCTCAACAAGTTTACAATAACGACAAGGTGGAGAGATATTTTGATCATAAAATGTGGGTTTGTGTATCTGATGATTTTGATCTCAAAAGACTTTTAGTCTTTTAAACGAGATGCTACAATCTTTAACAATGGATGTTGATTTGTCTATATTCGATCATAAAGGTGCTACACCCATTCTTGGTTGCATTGTTGTTCGGGTGGCGAACAGGATTAAAGATGAGTTGTTCAATCTCAATGTATTAGAGTACTCTTGGCCCAGTTCGCGCCCACCCACAAGCCCCCAACGTATCCGGCTGCAGCAATGGGCAGCAGAGTTTGGCCGACGCATGTTTACCAATGATTTTCCCCATGTTTCTGCGCAGGACACATGGCTAAGCAAACAAAGCTCTCCATCATCAACCAATTTGCTCAGTCCTGTAAGATAGTGATGCCTGAAGCAGATCTTTGTTGGGTGATTTAGCTTTTGCAATATTTCATAAAATGGCAAGAATTGCTTTAATTTTCAGACTAGAAAAGGCGATGGAAGTATTTCGAATTTGTTATGGATGGCAATGTACTATTTGCCTAAGACATAGTTTGATCAGATTTAAAAGAAATAAGTGAAGGTCAAGAAATGAAAAACCTTGAGAAAATAACTTTGAGGCTTTGAGTTGGACCATTTTGTTTTCTTTTTCGGTCATACATTGGTCAGACTTCTTTTTGCCCAAGACAAAGTTCTCTCTCTTTTTTTTTTTTCTTTCTTGGATGGGGTTTTTTATTTTATTTTAAAATAGATAAATAAGAACTTCTGAGATTTTTTTTCTTCTAAATGACGTTTGGTTCAAATTCTTCCTGGACTGCAATTGGGTGATATCAGGCTAAGATGTTTATATGATTTTCTTTGAGCGATTACAGCTGTTTAGTTCGGGTGTCTTTTTAAAAAGGAGGGGAAACTTTGGTTTTTGAAAGTTTTGGAAAAGAGAAAACAAAAGCACTTTGCTAGTTTGTTTTTTGTAAAAACCCAAAGCATAAAGTTTTTGTACATGTTCACCCATTTAAAAAAAAAAAAGAAAAAAGAAATCAGTTCATGAGATTTATTTTAAATTTTTTTTTTTTTCCAGAATTGCAAATTTCACATTTGAAAACATTGAAAAACAAAGAAAAGAAACAAGATGGGCTATATCTTGTTTCGGCTTTCTAAATCACGAGCACATAACTGTGAGAAATAAATGGTTGGTTTGCTTAATATGTTATGCATATTTTGCTTAGATCTCATTGCTGTTTGTGTTTCTTTTAGTGTAAGATAAATCAATGGCAAGCTTTTGGCCAAATGTGCTGAGAAATTGACTAAAAAAAGAGGAGGAGGAGGAGAAGGGGGAGGAGGGGGAGGGGAATTTGAGTTGGTGGTTGTTGATATTGTCTGTCCCACATCGGGGACTCATAACTTACCTACTCAATATATAAGTTCAAGGGGCTACTCCACCCATTGCCAATTGGTTATGGGTTGGATGCTCCAATTCAACATGACATCCGAGCCTTGTTTGCCCCCTATCTCTGTAATCCATGTGTGTGCCCTTGCCACACGTGCGGGGGCGTGTTGTCGTCCCACATCGCTTAGATTTGTTATTGTCTGTGCTGCTGTGCGGTTTATAAGGCCTTAGTTCTCCTCTCCTTAACATCTGAGTTTTAAGGAGTTGAACAATGGTGTCATTAATTACGAAGTATTAAGGGATTGAAGAAAAAAGGGAGGCCAAAGCTTTTAAGGTAAGTACACATTGATTTTTTGATATCATAACCTCAGTGTACTGGTTGCCATTATAGTTCATTTCTCTTGTTGTTTTGCTCAGTAAAGTAGCTGCTAGTAAGACCATTTTCATTGTAACGAAAACGTGAGGAAAATGGGAAAGAAACGAGAATAAGTTGAGAAATAAACAAAATATTTGGAATGTTACGAGTTATTTCCCTTCCTTTATTCATACTAGTTAGACCCGCACGTGCGTTGCACGTGAATAGTGCATCTAAAAATCAATTAGGAGCATTAAGCCAAGAAATATAGAAAACACCAAAATCACGAAAGGAAAACTTAATACAACTACAAATATAGTATAGAGACACAAAGCACGTATAGAAATCAATTCACAAGAAACAAAAGTCTAAATACTATTGTTTTTCTTTACCATTTGTTTATTTTCCATTAATAGTTTCTGTACTTTACTATTAAATTGTTACCACGTGTCCTTTACTCCTTTTAATTCTTTCTTACATCTCTAATATCTTGAATGTACCATTTTCTTTGCTCGCCACTTAAGAATGCATGCCCATTTCTTATATGGCCATGTGATGCCATTTACAGTGTACTAATATTATTGAACTACAAAACCATCTTGTATGAAAAAACCAAAGGAAATGGGTTGGTATTACATTATTTTTGAGTAATTAAAATGTACATGATGCCTTTTAAGTCTGTATAGTTGGTAAGCTCTTAGAGCATCTCCAAAGGATGCATCAAACCATTGCAGCTAACTGAAATGATGTGCCATGTCACCAAATATGGCTCCAAAGGACACAGCAATGGACAGCAGCAAAGTTGATGCACTCCTTATTTGCAACAATGTTGCTGTGTTTGGTGGTTGTAGGAACGTATTACTTTTTGAATAAAAAAAAAAGCATCCCAAGTACCAACAAGTCCACGATTTAACAAAAATCCCCCAATTCAGAAAAGAAGTTTGAATATAAAAAGAAGGAAAAATTAACGATACATTTAAATAATCACCATTTGATGCATCCCTTGGAGTGCATAAATTTTATTCATGCATCAAATGTGTTTTTGTGCATCAAATGAGTCATTTGATGCGGGAGTTTTGACATCTCCTTTGGATATGGTCTTAGTTTGTTTATGTTATTTAATAAAGCAGCACCACAATGTAATCATAGATTATCAAGAAAGATTCTCTATTAAGAAAATACTTGTTCTCAAAATGAATCTGTTTACAAGAATTAAAAAGACACTATTTAACCAATGTGAAGGTATATAAAAAAAAAACATCTTTAGAGAATGGGTTTGTATATTTGCTGGTAAGCAATTATGGAATTGTATCTTTGTGTTCGATCCCTAACCATCGTAACAGAGAGCTTGATGTTATAAATTTAGTTAATTCTATGAATATTAAGCCATAACTACCATTCCTTGAACTTAGTGATTTGAAATTGAGAGGGGACCTTCATGGTCGTTTATAATGTTTTTAGTGTTGGATATGGTTATATAACCTAGAGGAGGGTGCACGAGTCAACCAGTTATTTATGCTCAATTCTATATTTAAATTAGTATACCTGGAAAATTTCCCAATATTCTGAAATGGTGGTGATTATGTTACATGGACTCTGGTATGATTATCCGGTCCGAGTACTTGTCTAAGGCTCTATTTGGCTCATGGATTTTGTGAAGGAAAGGAAAATAAAAAGAAAAATTAGTTCCCTCGTATTTTCTCTTGTGAATCTAAGAACAGGGACACGACCAAAACACAAAAGAAAAAAAGGACAAAAAAGAGTAGTACTAATAATAATAATTTGGGACAAATATTATCAAGTGATCCAACTATAAAAATTTCTACTTCAATGGTTGTGCACTACAAATAAATAAATAAATAAACCACTTTAACAAACTAACATGTCATGACTTAGCAAAAAAAAAAAACATGTCATGCTATACCCGACTGTAATTCAGTCCCCTAAATATTTCTCCCATTACAATGAGTGATCATTCTACTTTTTGGAGTCCATCCAAATCCATATCAATTAGAGTCATAGTTAATTTCAATTTGGATAAGAGCCTTGATATTTTACAAGATAAGAATTGATATTAATAATCTTTAGACCCAGAGTAAATGAAGGTACAGTTAATGTAATTGCTTTGTGCATTTTCAAATTTCACATGTCAAAGCTAAGCGTAAATGAATCATTTTTTTCCCCAGTAGAAGTGTCTAATTTTTTTTTTCAAACCATTCTCTATTTAATATATATATATATATATTTTCTTTTTCCAAATTCCCAAACTTATTATCTTTATCTATCTTCTGTTGAGGCATCGCATATATGTCCTAAATTCATGTTTCATGTGTTTGTATTGGTATCACTATTATACGGAGTATTAAGTATTGAGATGTCACCTTTATGTTCTTTAAATATTCATAATTAAATTCGTGGATGCTAACCCCCCATCCCACCCCGCCGCCCCGTTTTGGAATCGACATGTAATTTAAATTACCTAAAGAGGCAAGATGTGTATTCAACGATTTCCAATACAAATAAGAAAAGGGAAAAGAATAGAAAAAAATGGAGAGTATTGATAGAAGGGGTGAATGCCTTGAAAAACTGACCAAACCGATCAACTTATACCCCTACTCAATTGACATCTTCTCAGCCTCAATTCCATTATACCTTCCACTTTCTTTTTTTTTTTTTGGTTAAAAGGAATAATGGAAATGTAGGTAGGTTACCCCTACAATTTCGTGAGGGAGCATTGGGCTCCACCACCTAGGACTGATCTGCAAAGGTTCCCACCGCACCTATGTTAGGGCCGAAGCATGGGACCTATATCGAGCACCTAGGTGCGGCACCTAGGTTTGCCCCCAATAACCCACTGTGGGAGATATCCGATCCCAAACATTGAGCGAGGTTGAACGAACTCCTTACCACCATGCCAATCGATCATTGGTAATTCCATTATACCTGTTTAGTATTTTTTTTTTTTTTTGGGGCCTATTTTCATAAATATAAGTTTTAATTTTCACTTATAATCTCGACATCAACTTTTGTTACTAGCTTCAGTTTTTTTTTTTTTTTTAATGTCTGCTTACTATTGTTTTCTTTCTAAGGGCATAATTCACCTTGCTTCATCAAACTGAAGCATTATTTATTTTGATTGGAATTTGTATTTATTTTAAGAAACATTATTTATTTTCGTTGGTGTATTTCACCCAATGGTCTGATTCAATAGTGACGTGATATCTGAAATTGAAAAATAATTCTTCATTTACCAAAGCGTTATTTACCATTTTTGTTGTCCTCGCCCAAATCACGGGCAATTACTAGTTCATAATAATTAAATGGTAGATCTTCTAAATGGTTATGACACTGAAATATACCAGAAAAAGTGGGAAAATAATCTTGTTTATTATTTCTCCACTATGTATTTTGTTCATATACTGGTCACAAGAAAGGAAAAAAACGGAAATAGAACAAAACATAAAAATAAAAAATAAAAAAACTGCAATAAAAGAGAGTCAATCAATAAACTCCTAAAAATAAGTGATCCGTAGTGCACGGGCCAACAATCTGGGAGGAATTACTTTCGAATATCCAACACTCCCTCTCAAGTTAGTGCGAAGATATCCACAAGACCCAACTTGCTCAAAGAAGACTTCAATAAGGATGATCTAATAGATTTAGCAAGCATATTAGCAGCTTGATCGGAAGAGGGAACAAAGCATGGAACAATAATACCAGAGTGAACCTTTTCTCAAATAAAGTGAATATCCACATCAATATGCTTGGTTCATTCATGATGAATCCAATCAGAAGCAAGTATAATTGCAGGCTTGTTATCACAGAAGGTGTAGAGAGCTCACTTATGGGAAAACCCAACTCGGTAAAACAGACGTCTGAAGACTTGATGATTCTACGATGGTTGGTGGAGGTTCCCCGAAATAATAGAATTCACCGTGCTCATACCCTATGCCAAAAATCCTCTTCGTGGTCAGGTCCTACAAGATATATCGGTCAAGTAAGAAAATGACGGCGCACTTAAATTGTTTGGCAAGACAACTGACAGATAAAAGGTTGATAAACAAACGTCACCCTTACTAGAAATATGAGTGGTGGATCCATCAGCAATACAAACAGTCTGGTTAATAGGTTTACACGGGGGAAGAAAAAATAGATAATTCACCAGTCATATGATCACTGGCTCCAGAATTCAGAACCCAAGTTGGAGAACCCGATTGAACATGAAAAGCAGAAGAATTACCTGAAGCAAGAGTAGAAGTGGGAGTCGAGAAGGATGCTCCATGGTGAGAAAGCTGCTGTAAAATAGATCCAAGCTGAGACTGAATCAGGCTAATCTGAGTCTGCAACTGTCCAAGATCAGGAATGATTGAGCTAGAGACATTATTAGCAAAGGCAGCAGTACGTACCAGTGTTACAATTATGATCATATTGTTGCTTTAACTCTGGATGAAGCTCAAAGCAACGATCTTTAGTATGACCTGGAACCCCACAAGAACTGCAAATAGGACGCTTAGTACCAGAATGAGAGCCAGAAGCACCTGCAAAAGTCATTTGATCTGCAACAGTAGGATGTGACTAAGAAATAGGAATAGGACGAGCAGGGTGAATCAAGCGATGCCGGCACTCGTCACCATCAATTGTAGCAAAGGCCCCATAAAGTGAAGACATAGGTGACGTGTTAACAATCTGAGTCTGGAGTGACTCGAACTCAGGCTTAAGACCCATCAAAAACTGGTAGGTATGAAGGCGTTGAAGAGCAATATAGGCGGCTTCAACAGGATAATCACTAAGGGCCTCATATTGAGCCAACTCCTCCCATCGAGATTGTAAGTAACTAAAATAGACTGCCACACTAAGTCCCAAAGATTCTTAGGAAGCCTGGGAGATGATACAACTAAAAAATTTGAGAATCATTGCGCGCATGTGCATACATCTGAGCCAAAGTGAGCCATCAATCATGTACGGTATCATGGTACATAAATTGTGATGAATATGATATTTCATCAAATTAAAAAAACCATCCCAGAATTATACAATTATCAATATTCCATTGGATTAACTTAGGATCGGTGAGGGCTGGTTACTTTTCTTCCTTTAAATCCAACCAATTTTTCATTTTCCACCTAGAAAGAGGCAGAGAATGCTGCGAGAGAGAGACATCCGGATGGATCTCGAAAATGGGTTTGAACACCATCTTTGTCTTTTCCAGTATTGGCCATTTAAACAGAAAAATAGAATTGATAGTTCACACAAAGCAAATAAGAACACCGATCAAGGGCTACCGAAAAAAAATATTGATGAAAAAGAGGCTACCGTCTATACTCGGTAGCCCAAGAGAAGGAAAGAGAGGGCATAATAGTGCACAAGCTAAAACTGACCGAAAAACGACCGACACCGCCTAAAATCGACCTACCGAAACCGAATGATCGGTTGTAAAACCACTAAAAAAAATCGAAAAAACCCACCGCAAACACCCCTAATGCACCACCATCATTTGTACCACTCATCACCACCCTTATCATTACACACCATGCCACTACCACACTTTACCTCCCCCAACATTGGTCGAAATAGCCAAGCCCACATGGCCCTCTTTTGGTCTCATCATCTCTACTACACACTACCATCATTGCCAGCACAAGCCTACATGGCTATGGTCCTAAGAAAACTCAGCCTTGTTTTGACCCCCACAATCTTCATATGGCAAATTAGAATAGATAAAGAGAGGAAGAAAGAATAGGTAGAGAGGGAGAGAACTCAAAACATTAAAACACACCCTCACACTCTCGGCTAACACAACACACACACCCTCACAACTCTCATTCATTCTCTGCTTATTCCCTTCACACACCCACACTGTGATATACACACACACACACACACACATATATATATATATATAGTACAGAGAGAGGAAGCCAAGAAGAAAGAGAAACCGAGAAGAAAGGACTAGAAAAAAGAGAGAAGAAGAAGAGTTAGAGGAGAGAGACCCAAAGCTGCCCAAGAAAGAGGTAAACCCCAACCCCTCTCTGTGTTTCTGCACCATCTACACACCCCCCCCCCCCCCCCCACACACACACACACAAGCAGCCCCTGAGCTTAGCCTAAGCTCCTTCCATGGTCGGACCTCCATTAAAGTTCCATTTGAGCTTGATTTTTTTACCATCACCAAAATGCATGAAACCTATACCATAAGGTCCGTATTAGACCCCTTAAACTCCCCTAAAAACAGTTTATGTAGAACCTTTGTCAATCGTCACAATTTGACGATTTTCTGTTATACTCCCTTCGTGGTTTTACCCAGATTTCATGAGTAATATTTAGAATTGAGACGCCAAACTTAGTTAGTTGGATCGGGCTCATCGAGACGATCAATTTTCATATAGGACTCGCCTATTTTAGTTAACAAATGAGTGAGCTACGATAGTTTTTGTGTTTAAGCATATATATATATATATATCATACTGAGAAGAATGGTAAGAATGATCCTACGTAAGATCGATCCTATGTGAGATGGATCTTGCACAAGATAGATCCTACACAAGATGGATCCTCCGAGCTATTTTATTTAAATCTTTGTTTTAATTGTTTAAAAATAGTTTTAATATATAATTAGTATATTTTAAATTTGAAATACTAGCTAAAACATTTCCTTGTATTCTAAAATTTATAGTATACATTTATTATTTATTTGGTTTTATATAAATAATAAATATTTGGTTTTCCATTATGTTAAAATAGATAATAAATATATAATAGCTACTTTTAAACTACAAGAAAATTTGTAGTATTATTTTAAAGACTATTAGTAACTATTTTCTTAACTTATAAAACTATATTTTGGTATGTATGATAATTATTGAGGAGCTGTTTATTTGTTATTTGAATTATTTTAAGTAGCAAACGAGCTCCTTTATGAGATAAATACTGATAGTGTATTTTAATATCTATTATTTATTAAAAATGTTTCCAAGCACTGTTTATTTTGTTTGGATGTATTTTGTTATTAAATATCTTGTACGACCATTTTACATATTGTTTTACGTTTGATAATTCGTAGTAAATAATCTATAGCTTCAAAAAATACACCGTCAGTTTCTAAAACCCTAGAATATTATTTAGAGAAGTTTTTCTAAGTTTGGTGATGTTTGAACTCGACCGGAAATACAGTGTACCTTTAGGCCTCGTTTGTTTTAGCGGATTAGGGGTGGGATTGGACTAACAGTCCATTTTAAATCAATAGTCCCACGTTTGGATGCACCAAAGACGCGGGACAAAATGCGGGCTTACTTATCCACCCGGCTATCTAAGGCACCATATGGGCCACTAACGTAACCCATGGGGGGGGGGGGGTTATAGAATCCTAGGATTAAACTATGTCTAGGACTAAATGGCAAAAGACCAACTTAACCTCCAATACAATGCCATATATCATAACATTAACCCATTTCTCTTCACTTTTCAAGCAGCTGCAACAGAGAGCTACAACAGAGAGGGCGACTGAGTTCGAGAAGAAGAAGGTGCGTCATCTTCGTGATTTTTTTCTCATCTTCACTTTTTTTGGTAAGATCTGATCGGTAAGTTAGTGATAGAGTTTCTTGACCACAAAGTGATGAGTTTATTTTTTTTTTAAATAGTTGGTATTTACTTACTATTTTTGCTCAAATCTTGATGGTTCTTCGTAGATCTGTGGAATAGGCTTCGTATATATAACTACTTGTTGACATTTGTTGAGTTTTTAAATTTTAAGGCCTAAAAATGAGTATTTCTTAGTAGATCTACAAATTTGGGTGTTGTTTTGGTAAAACAACTTCATAAACTGTGGGATTTAATTATTTTTTTTCACAGCTTGTATTTACATGCTCAGATCCTCACGGTTCTTAGTAGATGTATGGCATAGACATAATATGTAATGATATTTGTTAAGCTTTTGCCATGTAGAAGTATTTTTTTAGTGGATTATTTTAGTAGAAGTATTATTTTAGTTGTTAAGATTTTGCCATGATATTTGTTAGTGGATCTACAAAGTCTTACAGTAATCAAAGTCTTACTATGCTCATCATTTATTTGTTAGTTAATCAAAGTCTTTATAAAGGCTTTGCACCATAGTTGCTGTATTTTTAGTAAATATGAAAAATGTGTGTTTTTTTTGTTAAAGATTGTAGGTTTGTTATTAGTGTTTTAAGCACGATGATAAGTAGCACATTTTCTCATATTTAAGTTTTGTTAAATTAAAGTTGTGTTTAGCATAATGATAAGCAGCAAATTTTTTCAAATTGTTTTGTTAAATTAAAGTTGTGTTTAGCATGATGATAAGCAGCTAATAGTTTGATGATAAGCAATTAATTAATTGCATGATCATACTGTTTTAAAAGTAACTTTTATAACCATTTTAGTTTTTTAAATCATACTCCCTCCGTCCCTTTTTTTGAGTCCTATGTTCCATTTTGGGATGTCCCAAAATTAGTGTCCACTTTCCTAAATTGGTATACAATTTTTACTTGCTTTCCAATACTATCATTCCTTGAAATCTAGACCAAGACAAAACTAAAAAAGGTATTGTAATGATTAGGGGCAATTGTGGAAAGTAGGTGTAGATTCTTTTTGTCCCCTTAATAAGTTGAGTTCCCAAAAATGGACTCAAAAAAAGGAACGGAGGGAGTAGTAGTTGCCAAAGTTACAACCTATTGGGACTCGGCTACAACTTTTGTGGACCCAAACTACTAGATTGGTTTGTTTTTTATAATTATCAATGAAAGATGGAAAATGCTGATTAATTAATCCCTTATTTTTAGGATGGACGTGAATATGAATCACGTAGAGGCATTTTTGGTGCTTGAAGAGGTTATGATGGAGATCATATATATGTGTGCGATGTATATGGTATTAGTCCAGCTAGTGTATGGTAGGCACTTTGCTAAGCATTTGGTTAGGAGTCGAGCCTTAAATAGAGTTGAGGCTCAAGTTGAGCATTTAGATCGAATCATTGGTGGAAGTGACACAACTTGTATTGAGCAACTACGTATGGATAGGAACACATTTGGCAGATTATGTGGGCTTTTACGCACGGTTGGACATTTGACAGATTCAAGACATGTTAGGGTAGAAGAACAAGTAGCTATGTTCTTGCACATATTGGCACATCATGTAAAGAACCGAGTGATAAAATTTGGGTTTTTGAGATCGGGGGAGACAGTGAGTAGACACTTCAATATTGTGCTTAAGGCAGTATTGCGATTGCAAGGAATATTATTGCGTACTCCTGAACCAGTTCCAGAAAATTCTACTGAAGACAGATGGCGGTGGTTTAAGGTAGTTTTATTTGTTAGTTATAAAAGTCCATCTTATTCATTGATAATAATCTATTACTAATACAAATCTTTATATTATAGAATTGCCTTGGGGCCTTAGATGGCACATACATTAAAGTAAATGTTCCTGATATTGACAAACCGCGATACCGCACAAGGAAGGGGGAGATTGCCACAAATGTCTTAGGAGTGTGCTCTATGGACATGAAGTTCATATATGTTTTACCGGGGTGGGAAGGGTCTGCAGCTGACTCTAGAATTTTGCGCGATGCCGTAACGCGAAGAAATGAGTTAAAAGTCCCAACGGGTAAATACAAACATGTGTTTACATTTACTAATAATTTAGGCCTTTTGATAGTAGTGTAACTTAGAATTTGCTAATTGCAACACAGGTTACTACTACTTAGTAGATGCAGGCTATACGAACGGTGACGGTTTCTTAGCACCATATAGAGGGCAACGTTATCATTTGTCCCTTTGGAGGGAAGGATCAGCTGCCCCCCAAAATCATGAAGAATTCTTTAATTTGAAGCATTCGGCAGCTCGTAATGTGATTGAGCGATGCTTTGGCCTTCTCAAACTTCGTTGGGCAATTCTTAGGAGTCCCTCATACTATCCAATCGAAACTCAAACTCGAATAATAACTGCATGTTGTCTGATACATAACTTGATTAGAACAGAGATGTCTATTGATCCACTTGAAGGTCAACTCGAAGATAACACTCAACCACATGACTTTGGAGATGCAGTAATTGACACCATAGAGCCATCAAACCAGTGGACTGAATGGAGAAGGAACTTGGCAATGCAAATGTTCAATGAATGGCGAGCGGGTCGAGGGCAGGGAAATGGGCAAAATTAGTAGACCTTAGTGTTTATTATACTTAATTATATTCACTTTTTGGAACATCGATTTAATATATGTGACTTGTAGTTATATGGTGTAATTTTAGTTATTAACCTTAAAGGACAGTTTTACAGCATGCTTTTATTAATGTATGTGACTTGTAGTAATCATTTGTATGGTCTATTTTATGTTGTTGTTACATGCCACACTTTATATACTAGCAATGGAAAATGGAAGCAATAGCCAACAAGGAGACAAAAGTGAAACAAGGAGAGTGTGGACCACAAGAGAAGAGGAAGTGTTACTTCATGCATTCCATGACATTTGTGCCACTGGATGGAAATGTGATAATGGTACTTTTAGGGCAGGTTACACAAGTGTATTAGAGAGAAACATGCTTACAGTCTTTCCTGGATGTGACTTGAAAGCAAAGCCTCAGATTGAGTCAAAAATCAAAACATGGAAGAAGCAATATAACAGCCTTGCTTCTGCACTGATGACTAGTGGAATTGGTTGGAATGACACAGAGAGATGCCTCGATATTCAGGATGATGATGTTTGGAACAATTATGTGAAGGTGATATAATAAAAAAAGTCAATTAAATTGTTCAATTTGCTTGCATATATATGTTTGCTAGTCATTTATTTAACATGTAAATGTTCTATTTTTTTTCCTCTTTTACTAGAAAGATCCTTCCATCAAAAGAATGAGGAACAAGCCTTACCCCTATTATGAGGACTGGTGCTTGATATTTGGCAAAGATCGTGCAACAGGGGAAGGTGCTGAAGCTCCAGGAGATGCTCTAGAAGACATTGAACGTGAGGAAATTGGTGGAAATGATGACACTGAAGTGCTACCAGATGACATGGATATCCAGGAAGATACTGATGGATCTGCGAGTGTAACTAAAACTCATACTGATAAGCAGAAAAAAGTTGTGACGCAAGGTATTAGAAAGAGGGGTAGAGGGGCTGATGTGTGGGTTAGTAGCATGAATGAAATGGTTGCTGCCTTCGGTGCCTTCTTTGATAATACTAATAATAAGATGTCAGATATTGCTCAAAGGATTGGGTTTGATCATGACATGGCTGCTGAGAGGAGGAAAGTGAATGGACAACTCACCAAGCTTGGCAACTTGACTATGACTGAAAGGCTTAAAGTTGCCTCACTGATAGTGAATCACCCTCATCGCGTTGATCTGTTCTTTAGCCTGCCAGAGGATGAGCAGGAGGCTTGGGTGAAGTTGTTGCTTGCTGGTGAAATCTAGATGTTGATGACACATATGTTTTTTGGACATAAACAATGAAACATGACATGACCTTTTGCTCATTAATTCTTAATCATTAGGATGGTCTGTAATTATTAATTATATGGTACTTATGTATGATATTGTTGCATGTAAATAGGTGATGCAACATAACTCCTACGTATGTTTTGCTTAGTTGCATGTGTGGGTCATGCAGGAAAGATGGTTTACTTCCATCAAATGTACCTATTTTTGGGATCTTTGTATATGTTATATATATATATATATCTGAAGTGCTAATATTTTGGTGATGGATGTAGAACTTTTCTGATTTTTATTTAACATCAATATGGTGTCCTTGGAATGAATAGAGTTGCTAATTGCAATGTCTTTATATTTTGAACTAATATGGTGCTATTTTTTTTTTCTTCCCAGATATGGGTACAAAGAAGTGGTATGTTGTTTTTGTTGGGCGCAACCCAGGTGTTTATGCTAGTTGGGAAGCGGCAAATGCTCAAGTAAGTGGATATAATGGCGCATGTCACCGAGCATATACATCACCCACACAAGCAAAAGAAGCGTTCCAAAAGTTCATACTGGAGCAAGGGGAACTCTTTGATGTCCCACCTAAATCAGTTCAGCATGAGGAACGACTGACAATTCCTATAGCAGTAGCTCCTCCCATTGTACCTAAGGTCGAATCTCCATTTTCTTATTTCTTACTTGGTGTAGTGTTCTCTATTGTGTTTTACATGCTAGCTAAATGGCTATAGTCTCATATGCCTTTGAACTGTAGTAATTTTGGGCTAACTAGTGGCCATTTACCCCATATTTTGTGTTAGTAACTATGGAATATTGTGGTCCTTTATCATTGCTTCTATTTTGAATAGTCTAGTGATGTAGAAATATATCTGGAATATATCCAAGTACTTGGTATTGCATTTTGTTCTTGTTTTGCTGATGTAAATTTTATGGGAGTGTCTGCATATGTTGGTTTGCTAGCTTAGTTGAATTGGTATGATAAAAGTTACTTGAGAGAATTGGTCAGTGTGGGGTTTTTTCGTGGTTTAATATGTTTTTTCTGCTGAGGTTTTCTTGATATTCATGGTGAGTTCTTGTCATATGTGTTGTTTCTACAATCAAAAAGGGATGCTATTTGGGTCCTACTTGTGGTAATGCTGCTATTTCGGAATTAAAGCTGATGATTTTTCAGTAGTTTTGTAGTGTGGCCGGGTTTAAAAGGGTGGTATATGAACAGGTTTGGGGTGGATTTGTAGATATTTCTATTAGCTTGGGGTTTTTGGGTTCGATATGTATTTTGGAGTGTGATTTATCAGTATGTAATTGTCAAAGCTTTATTGAGTTCCTTGTAGTTCAAAAAAAAAAAAAAACGCAGTTGGTTTATTATAACATTCTTTGGTTGGACAATGCAAAGAATTTTATTTCCAGATTTTATTTAAGTTGAATGCAAGTTTTGACTGGGAAATTTTTTTTTAATAAATAACATTGAATGCAAGAGTTTTGTTGTTGCCCAGTCAGTTTTGATGACTTCATTGAAGAGCTAGGGTGGGGCGTGTTGTGTGAGGGGTAAATCTGGCATGTTAAAATTTGTCCATGGGAGTAACTTCATAAACAAACAAAGGATTGGACAAAATAATGTTAATCCGTCCCATAGTCCTGTGCCCAACCAAACACTGGATTATCAATTAAAATGGACTAATAGTACTTTTCTTATATTGTCCCAGGACTACTAATACTAGGACATTTAATCCCCCTTAAACTTGCCCGCGAAACAAACGAGGCCTTTAGGGCCCAAACTAGTATAGAAAACCTAGTCTTTTATGCGACGGACTCCGATTTGAGTCTAGTCAATGGCGTTAGACTCGGAATGATGTGAGGATCATCATCTTGAGGTTAGGACACACATTCGGAGAAATTACCATTATGCCCCTACTTTGAGAACGCACATTTAACCCCTATTCTACTGACGTACATTGTAGGAACAGAGGTTTAATCACTTTTCGAGGATCCATAAGTTGTTAAGACATCGAGGTGAGTGTCCCAACCTCACTGTAATCATATTATGACTACATGTGAAAGATTAAATATAAGTTGTATGTATGTAATGATATGTAGTAGTTATGTTTGATAAGTTGTATGATTATTGTGTTGAGAATTACTATATGAATGTGTCGCTAGCTATGATGTGATAACCATGTCTAAATATGCTAATGAGAATAAATATCATGTAAAGGGTTTTAGTTATATGTGTTACCTGAAGTAGTTATGTTATCAAGAAGCATTTATTCGCTACTATGATTGAGAAATGAATTTAATATATTAACTGTTGTTTAGTAAGATGATCATGCCATGTTAATAATGTTAACGAGTAGAGCTTTGGGAACACATTCACTTCACGACATTGTGTCAGCACACATTGCCTGGGATTAAGTGGTATCACTGGAAAAGTGGTTAATTGATGTTAGTGATTTTAGTCAGCCGAAAAGGTACGATGCTATCTTGGCTCCTGTCGGGACAGAGCGACCAAAAAGGTACGATAGTATACTAATCACTCGGCTGAAAAGGTACAAATGTTCAAATAAAATGTATAAAGTGAGTATCGTGATTTAGTCAGCCAGAAAGGTATGATATCATCTTGGCTCCCATGGGCACCAAACAGCCAAAAAGATACGATGATATACTAAGAAAGCGGCCATAAAGGTATGCTATTCCAAGTAGTGAAAGGTTGATACAGAGGATGATACGTTAATGAAGTGAGTTTTAATAAAAGGTTGTTACATCAATGTTATGTGATGACGTGTTTGGTTTTGGAAAGTATTATGAGATCATTGTTCAAGTCATGGATTCAGCATCCTGACGCAAAGGTAGATTGCATTGGTTACACATTGACACGCACGGGCATGTTATGAATCGAGAACAAGATAACACGTATAGATTCACTGAAGAGAATGTATCGTTTAATGAAATATTGAAATGTGCGTAACTATTTATATGTTTAAGTTGAAACCTTTGCCATGCCCATGGAAGGTACATCCTTTGATAAAGGACTAACCTTATCTCAAGATGCTAAACGATGACGTGAGAAGAGCAATACTTGTATTATTGGATTATTGTTTTTTTGTGTTGCTCACTCAGCATTATTTCAAAGATGATGGCATATTCCGCCCTGGACTTTCCAACGTCCAGACTTTTGCAGGTTTAATACACAAGCAATTAGATCGTGATTTGAGCATTAAGGATTATCAAGAGGTCAAAGCTAGGTGGAAGACTTGAAGTTAGTCATTAGTTTTTGAGAATTGATCAAATAGCAGTTGATTATATTTATTTTGTAGAATTTTAACTGTAGTGGAAATAGTGTCTGTATTCAAGTCCAATGAACCTTTAAGTTGTAAGTTGTAGTTGTATTAATGTTAAGTAAAGCTCAGTTTATGTCGATTGTTAGCATTTCTTTTTATTTTGGTTAGTTATGGACTGATAGTAGGACAAGATGGTTATTTAACCAGTCACGTGCCCAAGGACCTAGAAAGGAAATTTATTTTCCCTATTTTTGGTACTCCGAGGCATGACAATGGCAGAGGAAAGGTGTCATACCCCAATCCACCACACGTGCAACAAAATCAAGACTTTATACTTAACTCCCCCATGCTCACATTTGACCATTAAATAATGTGATTTAAAGAAAATTTTCCTTTAAATACGTACAAAAATATCATCATATGAAAGAATACAGATACAATTGACTAGCCTGGAAATTCGGTCGACTGGTTCCTGGATTCCAAAGAATGCATTTTGAAAGAACACCATCTAATCAACTGGTCACGAACTTAGTTAACTATGTTTGCAAAGGAGAGTGTCCAGTTTGGTCTACTGACATCTATCCGGTCGACTATATTCACATTCTAGAGAGTACAAAAACAAGGGTTACAATCCAGTTGACTACTTTTACAAATCCAGTCGACTACCTTTGAAACTAAAAAAACTGACTTGATTTTTCTAGCAAATTCAGTCGATTGGACCTACAATCGGTCGACTAATTCTACGCAACAGAGGAATCTATAGCTTTTTATCCACAACACAAATTAAAGACCACATACATTCTTACCAACCATTATAAAAGAGAGTAGGGTCTGCACACACACTTCCAACCCAAACACTTGAATTACAAGAGTCATTCCTGGACCAAAACATAACCAAATTAAGAGTCTTAGCTATGCACCTTACATACATAACCATCATCCGAGTTACCAAATATTCGAATTACAAGGGTTGAAGTAAATAGCTGAAACTAAATGTATGAACATAACTACATATAAACAACTCTCTCTCTCGAGCCCAATCCATCGTTCCGATCATTTCCTTCCTTCTTCCCGATCCGTACCTGCGATGGTTATTCAATAACCGCACCAAAAAAACATATGTTTAAGCTTTCGCTTATTGAGTAAGGATAATCACATGTAAGAATGTAATGTCATGTTTGATGCAAAAGCGAACAATAAACATATCATTTAGTCTCCAAAAGACCAAATATCAATTCACCGTGTCATCGCTCTTGCTTTTTTCTCTTATATGCATATAGCACCTCTAGTTCACACCATCCCACACACCCTTCCATAGTTAGGTCATCACCCACTCACTTTTACACAATTAAGTGGTGAGTACCCTTACACAAATTGGGCATTCCACGTCTCCTTACTACGAAGTAAATACACGGTGAACAAACATAAGGATTCTTTCAACCCATAATCACATAATCATCTCAACATAGAAATTCTTTCAAAATTAGGCATACTAAACTTTCAATTTATACTATCATGCTTTAACCAACATAATTCAACACACTTACATCATAATCAACATGCTACATCATAAATTGTAACATTAAACACGATTATACATTCAACCCATGGATTATAGTCACTCACCACTTTTCGGTTCTTACTTCGAGTATCGAATTTGAAACCTCGTTGAATTCTTACACATTAACAGTGAACCGTGCGGTATACCAATTAGGTCTCTAACACCAAATTACAATATTTTATGTAGAATTAAACTACATATGGATGTAAGTCTTACCTTCCTTAACTCAATTAGAACTTTAGTTGGTGAACAAGATGATATTCCAAGACCCACTTGAAGTTTTTCCCAATTTTCCCTTCCTTCTTTCCTTTCCTGTGCTTTGCTTTCCTTTTCTTTCCTTTTCTCCCTTGTTTTCCATGTATTTTCGATGGAGAGTGTGGAGCTAAATTGTCTAGCTCATGTTCACTTAGTGAGTCACATGCTAAGTATCATTCATAAGATCTAAGCTAAGTATTACATGTTACCCTTGAATTTCTTTAAGGCATTATTTATATTTTCTTATGATGACAAATCTATTGATAATAGCATGTTTGTAATTGTTCTATTCTAAGCTATTATCAAGTCATTTTCATTATGCTAATCTCTTGACTTATGCATTTATATGTTCTAACTTTGTTTGAGATTATGATATAGCATATGGTGAAGTCCAAGAGTGATGGAGCTCAACAAGGATCAAGCTTGAAGACTTGAAGATTTTTCATCCTTAGTTGAAGACTAGGATTTACTTGTAAGCTTTTTGATCAATAACGCATAGGGGCTCAAGCAACTTTAATTAGACTTTAGGATCCTTTCTCTCACACTTTAAAATACTTTCAAGGACCTAAACATACTTGGACCACTCAATTAAATTCATTTCACAAAAGTTTTCAAGTGGTTAAGTGAAAATCAAGAACCCTTTGCAGATGGGTCAACTTTAAAATCAAAC
Organism: Hydrangea macrophylla; assembly: GCA_033977485.1. Lineage (NCBI taxonomy): Eukaryota > Viridiplantae > Streptophyta > Magnoliopsida > Cornales > Hydrangeaceae > Hydrangea > Hydrangea macrophylla. Next base: position 69,938,710 of record CM066986.1, on the reverse strand, counting down.
CTGATCTAATTGGTATGGAATTAGATGATGAGTTTTATATGGTTGGAAAGCTATTTGAATCTAGTTTCCGAATCTTCAAATGGATCGCAAAAATGAGTTTTGTAGAAGGAGTTATGGCCATTTTAGTAAAGAGGTGTCAATCTGCGAAAAACCAGCAAAAACTAATCGACTGAATAATTTAATGTCCAGTCGACCAGAGGTAATGTTCAGTCGACTGGAGCATTGTTCAGTCGACCGGATTTCACAGCAGAATGTCTCTTCTCTATTATAAACTTTCCAGTCGACCGAACCTTTGATCTAGTCTACTGGAATGTGCAGAATGCATTAACGACTAATTTTCTAAACTCTCCAAAATTGTTTTTACTCCCCCCAACCACTCCCAACGGCTATAATCTTTCAAAAGCTATATATAGGGATGTTTTTAAGGGTTACAAAGAAGAAGGAACATTAACAAAATCATTCAAACACCTTGTTTAAACATCATTCACAATTGAGCCCTAGTTTGAGTAAAAAAATCAATTTGCTCTAGATTTTAATTGTAATTCTTGAGAGATCGAGCAAATTGTAGTGAGCTTTTATTTGTATTATTCACTCACTAAGGAGTTGTTGTGTGAGGTTTAGTTGTATTATCCATTCTAGAGAGAGAGTTCAAATTGTATTTTATTTATTTGTAAAGAGTGAGGGTTAGTAACCCTTGTGTGCAAAGAAGATGTGTTCTTCTTTGGGAGAGTTGAAGACTCTTGTAACGGTTTGATCTATACCTGTGAAGTAGGTTGGATTAAAGGAATCCTCAAGAGGTGTTCTTGAGGGGTGAACGTAGGCCGCGGTGTGCGGATTGCCGAACCACTTGAAAACTCAGTTTGCAAGTGTCTCTTCCTTTCCCTCTTAATAGATTATTTGTGATTGTGTTTAATTTGCAATTAAGTGTTTTAAGAGGTTAATTTTTCGCTAAAACCTTATTCATCCCCTCTCTAAGGTTTCCATTTCGGGCCAACAATTGGTATCAGAGCTTCGGTTCTTCTATTTTCAAAAGTTTTTGAAAATTTTGAGTTAAGATCCAGATGAAACCAACACTTCTCGCATTTCTTATTATGAGGGTCAATCGGCTTCTAGACCACCATGTTTTAATGGCTTAAACTATACTTATTGGAAAATAGAATGAGAATCTATTTGATTTTTCAAGATTTTGATTTATGGCAAATAGTGGTCAGAGGGCCTCATCTTTCAACAAAAATTGAAAATGATATTTCTCTTCCAAAAACGGAAGATGAGTATAATGATGTCGATAAGAAACTCATAAAATTGAATGCTATGGCAATGAATTTATAATATTGCGGTTTAGATCTAAATGAATACAATAGAATTTCATCTTGCGAATCCGCAAAAGAAATTTGGGATAAACTTAAAGTGACTCATGAAGGAACAGACCAAGTCAAAAAGTCAAAAATTAATTTGCTTGTTCAATCTTATGAAATATTTAAAAGGTTTCCTTTTGAGTCTTTTGGTGATATGTCTACACAGTTTACAACTATCATTAATAACTTGAAAAATCTTGGTAAAATTTATGCTAATGAAGAAATTATTGAGAAAATTCTTAGGGCTTTACCAAAGCAATGGCAACCGAAGGTCACGGCTATCCAGGAAGCAAAAGATTTGACAAATTTGTCAATTGAGCAACTCATGGGATCTCTCATTACCCATAAAATGGAGTTAGCCGTACTTGTCGAAGAAGACAAGAAAAAGGAAGTCAAAAGAGGAGATATGGCCTTGAAATCCTCAAGCTCAAAGAAAAAGGGCAAAGATCATGAGAGTCATGAGGATAAGGATATGACTTTAATCACCCAAAAATTCGCAAAATTTCTAAAGAAAGAAAAATGCAAGATGAAGGCAATGAAGGCCACTCAAAGTTGCTCCGAGAGTGAATCATCGGACGACAACTCAAATGAAGATGAGATTGTCAATCTTTGCCTCATGGCAATAGAAAATTGGGTAACCTCTACTTCTTTCTCTTTCAATGACTCTAATGATTTTATTGAATTTCAAAATGTTGAGTCAAGTTCTATGAAAACAAAAGTTCAAGAAGGTTATTGCATTAGTACTCCTCCATTGTTGAAAGATCATAAGTATGATCATTGGAAGAGGAGAATAGAAATTTATTTTATATCACTTGACATAAATCATTGGAATATTGTCAAAAATGAATTTTCTCCCAAACCAAAGATTGAATGGAATGAAAGTGATCAAAACAAATTTCTATTGAATCTTAGAGCCATGAAAATTCTATACAATTCTTTAGATAATAGTTCATATAATAGAATTCGTTCATGCTCTAGTACAAATGAAATTTGGTTATGTTTAGAAAATTTTCATGTCACAACTAACCAAACTTATGAAGAAGAAAAAGTGTGCCTTTTTGCAAATGAAGATGAAAAGAATGAGAAAATGGTAAGGGGCCACTTGGGATGATGACAACTCATTCGATGATGACTCATGTGACCAAGAAGGTGCACAAGAGAATTTGGTAAACTCTATCCCTACCTCTATTATTGAATCTCCTAACTATAATGAGCTTCAATGTGCATTTAAGGAGTTACAAGAGGAGTTAGAGAATTTGTGATCTAAATATATAACTCTTAAAAAGAAATTTTCCAAACTTTCAAATGAGTTAAATATTTTGCAATCCCAAAATGAATATTTAAAGATTGAAAATGAAAAATGTGTTTCAAGAGCACATTCTTCAAATGAGCTTGAAAAAGAAATTTGGAGTTGAAAAAGCAATTAGATGATTAAAAATCTCAAAATTTTGGAGTTGAAAAAGCAATTAAATGATTAAAAATCTCAAAATGAAATTTTGAGAAAAGAAAAGCTTGTTTCAACCAATCAACCTTCAAGTGAATTTATTGAAAAAGAAAAGGTTGAATTGAGAAAGGTGGTGGATAATTTGACAAAAACTTTGAAAAAATTCACACAAGGTGAACAAAATTTGAATATACTTTTGGGAAAGCAAAAATGTGTTTTTGACAAAGCCGGTTTGGGATTTAATCCCACATACAAGGAAAAGAAGTACAAAAGCTTCTTTGCAAAGTCCACACCTTCTACTTCAAACTCTCAAAATTCTCAGAAGAATTTCTTAGTATAAGCATCAATCTCAAATAAGACCCTTCCCCATGTAACTTGTCATTATTGCATGAAAAGGGGGCATGTTAATTATAAATGTTCATTTAAAAAAAATTAACATGGTTTGGGTTGTGAAGGGATCCTCTCCTACCTCCTCGGCAAATGTTGCATTCAAGAGGTGCTTGGACATTGGTTAAATCTCTTACCTTAAGCCTAGTAGGAGTATGTTAGATTAACTTGTTTTGATATTTCTCTTGAATTTGATAGCATTCTAATCTTGTTTGATTTATCAAGTTATTTTGTTTTGATGTTCATAGCTATCCTATCCTCCTAAGGAGATATTGCTTATTGATTTTAAAATTGGTATTTGGTCTTATATGCATATGTTGAGGGGGAACATATTACTATGTTCACTTTAGTTGATTTGGTATCATATTGAGGGGGAACTTTTAGTTCAAATCTCAATCTTTTTGTTGTTGTCAAAAAGGGGGAAATTGAATAGAGGGATATTCAAAAATGAGGAAAAGGTTAATAAAGAGTCTTGCATCTTCTATTTATAGGCACGACTCTTGAAAATTACGTTTACCTCCACACGAGTTTTCAAAACTCCTAATTATTCCCCGAACGTCTTACACGTCTAATTCATTGCTTCACGAGTGTAAACTATAAATTATAAAAGTTTCCGATTAAGTTCTGTTTGTCGCCGTAATTACGATTTGAAAACTAATTTTGTGAAATTTCTAGATAACCTACCTTTTATGCAACGTATCACTTACGTTAGTACTACAACATCCAAAATGATCTTAAACAAGATCAAAACTATCAGAAATTATACTACACAGGTAAAATCACTATTCACTTATACCAGATTACGTCAAATAACATTTAATCACATAAATGTCATTTATGTCATATCAATGCCTCATCAAGTGTTAGATTATCGTGTCCTCACTTGACACCTTCCGTTGACCATAGTCAACCATTTTCACAATTATCAAATAACATTGATAATTCTCAAAAACTGATTTTGCATTTAAAAATATTTAGATTTTCCAGGATGGGTGTGACAACTCTCCCCTCCAAAAAGGAAGTTTGTCCCCAAAATTATACCATCTCATCGACTCACAAACACTTTTGCATAAGTACTTCCAACGTTGGTCTCATCATAAACCACCCATCTCTACTAAGATATCACAAGTTCACGAGGAAAATAAATTCTCAAGGTCTGGAGGAAAATAAATCCTCAGAGTTCCCGTCTCAATCCAATTGAAGATTCAAACCGAATCCTAACAATACCTCGAAGCATTTCGATAAGTATGAACATCCATACCTGAGTAGAACATACTTAATAGTCAAACCCGACGTTAAATCACATCATGATGTCACATATCCTTGCTAAAATCCATCGGGTCACATATCCTTGTTGAAATCCAACGGGTTTATCACGATACCCAAGACAAAGGAAATGACTCATCTCCCATTCACCCAACTTTCTTTGAACTAAAAGTCATTGACAACACGTCTCAACTAGTTAACAACCAGACACGCTTCTTTATCTCAAAGTGAACCAGAACTGAGTACTATCATACATATATATCCCGTCGATAAGTCAATGCTTCAATCAACTATTTCACATACCATAGATTCAATCCCTTATCCTACTAATCGCGAAATACTTATAGAACGATAACACATTTCAACATCTTACCTTCTTTATCAAATTCTAATTTTTTTCTCTCCTAAGAAATTCATATAGAATGGTAACATCAACTCAAATGACCATCACTTAGTCGATTGTGCATCGCACTAATACTCTCTATGCTTTTAAAAATTCTTATCATTCCATTTTGGCTTAACCAACCTCGTATTTTTACTGCCAACCATATATGCCTCGTAAGATACTATTCAGATGCTTAATTGTTAATGACATATCATTCTACTTCTTCGAGCCCCTAATGTCCCGAATCACTCTCGGTGAGGTAATTACACTTGTCATTTATTTCTCAAACTTTGTACTCGAACTACCGTCAATTGACATAGAAGATTTCACTTTACACTTTCGATTTAAACTTTTAACAAAGTAAAAATACATATTCTCCCTTTTTGTTTTTTTTTTAAAACAAATTATTTCAAAATTTTGCATAATACTCTCTTACACACAATTACCTAAATATCCGTCGCAACAAATAACATTGTTAACCCAAATTGACTTAGTCAATCATACACATGCCTCAAAATTCATCACAACGTGCCCCTACGTTCAACACATACATTGACGCTTGTCCATCCTTTGACCATTTATAGTCCATCCCATTTCATAATGTATGTATACCCTGAGTCAATTACTTTTTTGTCGGAGATCTCAATTGTGGTGTAATCCATTCTCATCTCATATATACCCTACTTGTCTACTATCCTTTAGACTATCAGTCCAGGTAGATTCACTACCATTTACATAGTTATATGACTACATAAGTCTCTAGTGTTTCACTTTCACCTTTATACAAGCCCATACCAATCATCCTCATGTATCTCAGCTCTTACTGAGTTCCTGACAACCCTTTATACTAAACGTATACTCTTCGTATAACATCTCAAGGCACTATACCTTATTCCACAGTTTAATAGTTCATAACTCTAGTTAGCTTGACTTAACTCTAATTCAAATTCTCTAATCCTTTATCTTTGCTATTATGATCTTTAATTCATTATTCTCGAAGAATCTGTTGCTTAAGTATTCATACTATTCCTATAACCATCTGAAGAGAACTCAGTAATTTGATCTTCCTAATCAAGTACCATAGTCTTACTGTGTACGATAAATTCCCTACCGACTTCTAATTCACATACCTTTCATGACAATACCCAAGTTCACCTATTCTCACTCCGGGTACTAATGTCAACCCATTCATAACTATTGTCTATAAGTACTTCACACTTTGCAGATCTCATCAAGTTATTGATAGTTCAAAACTTCAAATCATTTATAACCTCAGGTTACTCTAATACTTAAACCAAGATCAAGTTTCCTTCATGAACCATGCACAAGTCATCAAGCCATGCAACCGTGAGTATGGGTGGTTAACATGGGTACATCTACTAGTTCATCATGTAGCATTTAGTTAGCATGCATGCTCTTGTATATTTCCTTGTATTAAGGCACTAGATGCCACTTCCTTGTAAGTAGGCCATTAGTTCATCCATTATTTCCACGTTTCACTTTTGCATGCATTAGTTACATTAGTTAGCCACTAGCCATGATTTTCCTTATTGCATGCATTAGTGATGGTAGTTAATTATGAGGCTATATATATAGTTGGTTGTGTATTCATGAATATTTGGGAATGAATGTATTATATTTCCACCCTTGCTTCTCTCTCTAAGTCTCTCTTAATCTCTCTCTCTCTAAATTGTCTCCCTTCCTATGCTACCTCTCTTTCTATATCTTTATCCAAGTTTGGACCGTATCAGTGGTATTTGAGCCGCAAGATCTTGTGACTATGGGTTCTACCTTTGAGATTGTTGCATCAATTAAAGATGATTTAAGGAAGGTGATGTTGATGCTTCAACGATCAAGAGAAGTATATCATCGTCTCACCGAAGATTTTCAATAATTCAAACTCATGTTTCAAAAGCCAACACGAGCCGGACAAAAGAAACCCGTGTAACTGAAAGTGAACAAAACGTCATCAAAGACGAAAGACGCAACCACGTGCAAAAGGTTCACGCCACATGTTTCACGGCGTTGTCTTCGGTTGAATTCCCGTCGACTTCTTCCACTCAAATCCGGATTTAAGAAACGAGTATCATTGAAGACGAAAGACGCAACCAAGTGTAAGAGGTTCATAGCACAAGTTTCACGTTATTGTCATCAGTTGTGTTTCCTTTGACCTATCTGTAGTCAAATCATTTACCGCGATAGTTACATTCACATTAAGCCAAAAAAACTAGAGTCATCATTCTTTGCATGGGCAGAAAGTTATCCTTTTACCTTTCGAATAACTTGGTGGTTTTTCTCGAAGAAAAATGGTGCAGGACTGCCCTTGAGGACAAAGGCTGAATTTAAGGGGGGAGGAATGATACATGCATATCCAAGGGAAGCCATACACACTGATCCGAGGAGCATATCCTAGCGGCCAAGGATGTTGTAAGTGGGGAGGATTGATTCGTACTCATTTGCATGACCCATGCAATGACCCCTACCTAACCCTCCTATATCCATGCAAACCACTAGTCCTATTCTCATGCTTCCCATTATCACCCCACTGTAACCACTACCCTTGATTCAAGCATCAGATAGTTCCTAGTCTTTAGTTGACATTATCCATTATTGTATGCATGTAGTTAGTGATGCATGTTCGTTGATTAGTGGAGAATATTTCCTTAGTGTTAGGTACTTTAGTTGCACGTTTCTTCATTTGTATGCATGTGTGGCTATTTATAAAGCCAGGTTAGTAATGAAAGGAGGAACATGAATGAAAATATTATCTTCTAACCTTCTCTCTCTCTCTCTCTCTCTCTCTCTCTCTCTCTATCTATCTTTCATGGTTTTGGGCCTTGCCCATGACATTTTCTCTATCTATCTTTCACTATTTGGGTCTTGCCCGTATCAGTGGTATCAGAGCCGTAAGATCTTATGGCTATGGGTTTTACTTCTGAGATTGTTGCATCAATTAAAGATAATTTGAGGAAGTTGATGTTGATGCTTCAAAGATCAAGTGAAGCATATCATTGTCTCGCCAAAGATTTTCAACAATTTAAACTCAAGTTTCAAAAATCAACACGAGCCGGACAAAAGAAACACGTGCAACTGAAAGCGAACAAAACGTCATCAAAGACAAAAGATGCAATCACGCGCAAAAGGTTCACGCCACATATTTTACGTCATTGTCGTCCGTTGAATTCCCGTTGAATTCTTACACTCAAATTCAGATGTAAGAAACAAGTGTCATTGAAGAAGAAAGACGCAACCAAGTGCAAGAGGTTCTCGGCACAAGTTTCACGTCATTGTCGTCAGTTGTGTTTCCTTCGACTTGTCTGTTGTCAAATCTCTCGCCACTACAACCACACTCACATCAAGCCAAAATATTGGAGTGGTCTTTCTTTGCATGTTTGACAAATAATGAAAAATTGGGATCCCAGAGGGAAATGTGGAACAATGACCTTGAGGGCAAGGTCATTCTAAGGGAGATGGATTGATACGTGCAAACCCATTCACAAAATATGTCACGAACCATGCACAAGTCATCAAGTCATGCAACCGTGAGTGTGGGTGGTTAACATGGGTACATCTACTAGTTCATCATGTAGCATTTAGTTAGCATTCATGTTCCTTTGTATTTCCTTACATTAAGGCACCAGATGCTACTTCCTTGTAAGAAGGCCATTAGTTCATCCATTATCTCCACGTTTCACTTTTGCATGCATTAGTTGCATTAATTAGCCACTAGCCATGTTTTTCCTTATTTCATACATTAGTGATGGTAGTTAATTGTGAGGCTATATATATAGTCGGGTTGTGTATTCATGAATATTTGGGAATGAATGTATTAATTTTCCACCCTTGCTTTACTCTCTCTCTCTCTCTCTCTCTCTCTCTCTCTCTCTCTCTCTCTAAATTGTCTCCCTTCCCATGCTATCTCTCTTTCTCCTCTCTATTATATCTCTGTCCAAGTTTGGACCGTATCACACTACTTCCAACTTACTAAGTCCAAGTACAACATTTCACTAACCCCTTACTTTAGAATTTTCAAGTTCATAATCTGCTCATGTAGAACTCATGCGTTTGACAAACACCATTGTGTCCCAACCACTAAGCATACCATAGCCTTCCACGATACCCATCTTCCAAAGTCTACTTAATACCTTATCACAAGCATTTAATACCACTTTTCTTACTCAAACAAAATTTAGGTTTTAAAATATTTTAAACATTTTAAATTTTCTTAGGGATGAAATCTGACATTCTCAAAACTTTTCAACCAACTGAGATAGTATTCCATTGCCCTCTAACCATTTGACATCGTACTATCATATCCAATAATGTACTCAATGTGCTACCAAGTCGTCATCTCACTCTTACCATTCATGTTCACTTACCCATCGAAGCTTCATCTTCCCAATTTACATTTTCATCTCTCTAACTGGACTTACCCAAAGTCTCTTTATTCTATCCATTTCCATAATTGCTCTTGTTCATTATCGTAATACCAATCGTACTCCAACTTCCCATTGATAACAACTTGTTTCAACACTCAACGATGTTTTAAAAACATTAAAAGATTTTCATTTTATTTGAAATACACCAACTAGCAAGCAAGGCATGGATTAGACACCTTAAAAGCCCAAGGGCAAAATGGTCATTTAGAAAATATTATTAAATTTTATATCAAAAGATTTCTCTTTGAGTCCCGATTCTAACACAAAAAACGAAGCGCGAATTCGAATTAGAGTTATGTCCATTTCTATAAAAGTCGACGAAAAATGTTTTTGAAATCACTGGTTTGGGCAGAGGGGTGTTCGACTGGTCGAACTTCCCCTTTCGACCGGTCCAAGTACCCCTTGGACCATATTTTCCTCCATTAATATCTTTAAAAGTTCCCACCTCACAAGGCATTTGGGGGTACTTTCCAACCATTTTAGAACCAACAAAAAGTGCTCGAAAACATCGAAAACTCATCGAACCACGCAAGGTTCATGGCTATCTGCATTACAACTCACTGTAATAAAGACCTCTATAGGATTCCATACCAAGATCCCCTTATCTTTATGATCTCCACTATCAATTTGATTCCTCTGAATCTCTTATCACGTTCAATCACTCATACTTATATTTCACCTCAAGTCCTATATTCTTACGTCCTTTATTCTACTTCCTTTGACACCCCACCTCAAAACACCAAGGAAATCCTATTCTTATTCATTTCCATTCATTTATTCTCCATCAAGGAGTTTTGCGGTTTCTCCTCCGACCTATATCATCATTATCGTTACATTCATATGCACGTAATCATCAAGTCTAAGCAACCACTCCCAAAGTCTGTCATTAATTAAACTTCTACCAACTGTAGTTTCAAACCGTCAAAACATGCTCTATCATCCCCGTTCTTAACCCCTTATTTTAGGTTAATCCTTAAATACTACTTTCCACTTACACAATCAATCCAGTAGCTTTCATTACTAATCCTTATACTATGTCCAAATCCACTATGGTATTACAACCATTTGAAATCAGGTTCAATTGAGAGATTCCTCAACAACCATGATACTCACCATCCGTTGAGATATTCCTCAACCCCCAATACATACCGTAAGATAGGTTGAGAGATTCCTTAACCATTCAATCATCTCAATACCGTACAATCAATTGAAAGATTCTTCAACTACTCGTCATACACTGTAAGAGAAACCATAAGATAACCCATACGATCACACTATAGGTTAACACCATAAGATAAGGTGAGAGATTCCTCACCCATCCCATACACGAGCAATACATGTTGTTGGACCATCTTTCTATCATAAAACCCAACCGTTGACCTCTACTCTCTCACGTCACGGCATCTAACCCATGTATGAAGTAAAACTCTTATCAATCAGTCCTAATCCCAAAACTCAACTATTAGCAATCACTTTTCATTCTCTATGTCAACTATAAGGAAATCGCCTCTAACGCTTCCTACTTAAACTCCGTTCTTGGTTAGATCCCCTAAAGGACACTTGTCATTATTGTTTAAAACATTGACCGATTCGATAAAAAATGATTTTATTTTTGTTTAGAAATTCAATTGTTCGTCACTACCAGGATATCATCTCTCCCTCGTATCACCACACAAGGTCTATGATGACCCACAGAAAACATCGTCTCACCACACGGTTCTACGTCCGAATGATTCCACCGATTCATTAACACAATACATATGACAATGTATATCATGGCATTCTATACAATATGCATGCAAATCATTATGCTATACAATTCAATTGAATTATCATGTCGTGACATGTACTTACATACCATGCTCCTCATATATGCATCTCTGTATGTGATCTCACACTGCATTATCTCAAGACGTCATCTCTAGTCCCATAAGGTTCTATACTTATTCATATATCGCATTACATAAACTTCTTTTTAAACCTATTGCTTTGATACCAATAAATGTCACGACCCATCTCACTACAGGTGGAAATAAGACATGTGGCACGCCACCAAGGCTAATCCAACTCATTTAAAAGATTATAGCAGCGGAAAGAAACTTAAAACAACATTGAGTATACAACTCCTTTGAAAGCAATACCCTTCGAGTTGTAAAATCTGTATAAATTTGAAAACGTAATTATATTTTGAAACGAATGAATTTATGTTAAAAGGGGTCCCAAAGGTACCCTAAGAACCAATCAAAATATTTAAATAATTTTCAGAAGGGGTAGAAAAAGAAATCATGTAGGTGTCATTTCGACCGGTCGAACGACCCCTTTCGACCGGACGAATGACCCTTTAGCAGAATTCCTTCTAGCAGTAGAATTTTGCTAAGGATCAATTCAACCTTCACCCATTTGAAACCTCTCAACACCCATACTTTAATCCAAACTTTGGAACCATAACACGGCTATAAGGACTAACATAACTCTTGCTAAACATTGGAAAGAAAACAGAATTGAAACAAGTTAAGGTTCGTTTGGCTCGATTCACAAAACTCTATCCACATTCAATCAAAATCCAAAATTACTAAGTTAAACATTCAAAATGCGAATCCATAAGTTCGGATTCATTACAACTTAACCAAAAAAAGTTTTTCAACATTTTACATCATTCAGAAATCGTCCCCAATCGTTATAATTACCAAAACATGGTTCTAACTTTCAAAATAACTATTTTAACATAGAAATGATACTACCACTCTCAATGGGAAAGATTTGCCCCGGTGATCGCCATGGCCTCACTCTTCGCATTCTTCTTTCCTTTCTTCATACTTGCAATGGAGTAAATCTCCATTGCTCAGCTATATGCTGAGTGTACAATTCTAAACATATGCATATATAGCAATTCGTGCTTTAAACATCTAAATCAAAAAATTTAGTCTTTAGGGAGAGAGATATGCATTCATTCGGTATATCAGCAAGTCTTAAATCTTAAACCGCGATGTCAATGGCTAGCCAAAGATCACTCAACCATTGCATCCAACTGCTCTGATTGGGCCGGTTCCCAAACCAAGCAAGTAGTCATCACTACTATAACTCTCAAACACCGAGAGGCGTACCCCGGCATGAACTTGCATCAAACTCCCCTTTGACCCACATAGTCATTTAGCATGCTCACATAGTCATTTAGCATGCTCACATAGTGATACAATTATGCTATTCATACGTTCTCGCTAAATTTGACAGGCCTAAGTTAACACATGAGTTTTGCCCAGATCACAATTTCATACACAATATCCAAAGCATTCAAAGTTATCTATATAACACAAGTTAATTCAGAATTCATACCTCGAGCAATCGTCTTATAACTTTAAGGAAAGTACTAGTAGCCCGATTGAACGTTAGATCTCCGATTGGAAGTGATTACTACAAGTATTTACATATTTTTCCCAAATTTCCATAAATTAGATTTTTATAAAACTTAGCCAAACGAGGCTTAAGTGGTATCAAAATGTAGCTCTTACCTCGAGGAGCTCGAATATGAAATTTGGAAGAAAATAAACGGCTAGAAGTTCGTCGATTTATGTCGGCAAGCTCTAAGTTTCCAAAATCCCCAAATCTCTCTTTAGATTTTCAATTTAAGAAAAGTTGTGAATGAAAAATATCTTGCCTATTCTATTTATAGGCACAACTCCTAAAAATTACGTTTACCTTCCCACGAGTTTTTAAAAGTCCTAATTATTCCCCGAAATGTCTTACACGTCTAATTCATTGCTTCATGAGTGTAAACTATAAATTATAAAAGTTTCTGACTAAGTTTCATTTATCGCTGTAATTACGATCCGAAAACTAATTTTGTGGAATTTCTAGATAACCTACCTTTTATGTAGCGTATCACTTACGTTAATACTACAACATCCAAAATGATCTTAAACAAGATCAAAACTCTAAAAAATTATACTACACAGGTAAAATCACTATTCACTTATACTAGATTATGTCAAATAACATTTAATCACATAAATGTCATTTAAGTCATGTCAATGCCTCATCAAGTGTTAGATTGTCGTGTCCTCACTTGACACCTTCCGTTGACCACAGTCAAACCACTTTCACAATTATCAAATAACATTGATAATTCTCAAAAATTGATTTTGCATTTTAAAACATTTACATTTTCCAGGACAGGCGTGATAGAAGCATAGAACCCAAATGGTCTACCTCAAAATAATAAGGATGCATACATCACAAGATATGTACCAAAAGGAAAAAGGCACTCAATTCCACAAATAAGTGGATCAAAATATGGACGATATTCAAACCAATTGAATTTAAAGAGTCACACAACATAATAAAAAGGTATGTCCCCTCAAAATTTGAAAAACACAATAGGCGAGTGTGGTCCATGACACTGGATAAACACTGTATGATAAACGATCACTCTGAAACAATCATAGGATCCTAGGAATAAAAGTGAATAATGTAGAACCAATTATTCCAAAAATTGAATAATGTATGTCAATATCCTTCCAACAAAGAATTAATGATATTACGGAATTAAATCATGTAATTGTTATGGTACAATATTTATGTACAAAAAGTACAATATAGTTGAGTGTCGTAAGATAATGAGGGCGTTAAACTTAACTAAACAATTAAACAAATAAAATTCAATTTCAAAACAAGAAGTCCAAAGGAAAGATTGTTCATTTAAAAAAAATCAATTTCGTTCACAACAAATCAAAAGAAACCACAATCTATAAAACATTATGGAGTGGAAAAAACACATGAATCCACAAATAGCGAATATCATATCAAGAAGGTATTCATGCTCAAAATCATCAAAATGAACCAATTGATAGAATGAAAGAATCCTCAGACGAAGTAAAAGTATGATTCTTTTACACACCAAGTTAAAATAATCCAAACGATATGATCGACTCTCAAAAGAGTAAGTCTGACATTCGATAACGATGGTAAGGAGAAATTTCATGCGATAAGATTGAACAAAAGACTTTCTACAAGAGGAATCAATTGCTTGAAGTTCTATCTTATCCACTGACTATACATGAGTTGTAACTCACTAATCATAACATAACCAATCTCCTTAACATATTCTAAGGTCTTTGGTAACACCTATGCATTGAAAAGAATCTCGAAAGGATCGAGGTTGATTTTAAGCTAATACTGAAGAAAGCTAAGAATTGATTAGTCTTAGTTTAAGAATTTAAAGATGCTTTTGCTCAAATTTGGAAAAGATATGCTTGATAGTAGCTTGGGACTGGTCTAAACCCTTTTTCTCCTCATTTCCAAAGCCTCGTGCCTAAGATAATGAGCCAATCCAATTGAAAGCCATGTGAATTTATCCAACCGAAAGTCATGGGAATTAAAACCTTGATGGTAGTCAAGCATTTCAAATGAACTCCTTCTCTTGAAAAAAAAAGTTCGTGCTGATTTCGAGAACCAGATCCTAGCCAGTCTAGAATACAAATAAAAAAGAAAAAAAAAAGAAAAAAAAAGAGTGGTGATTGAGAATTCAGGAAAACGAATTGTCCCAAGGTTCTGAGTTGTAATTGAAAATGAAAATAGAATTGAAGAAATGAGGTATCTCTGAGTGAGCCCAAATCAGCAAATTTGAAGGGCTAATATTGCTTTGTATGTAAGAGTATGATTGAAAGATGATGTATTATGAGAAACGTAAGGATAGCTGGCTAGTGAAAAGGTAAAATGAATCAACTGTCAAACAACAAAAAAAAAAAGTGAAAAGGAAAAATAATAATAAAATAAGAGAAGGTAGTTCATCATCCTATTAAAAAGCTACCACAAGTGACCCATTCTATGAATTCCACTTATGGAAAAGCAAGCCTTATGGCAATGTGGCTTGAAAAACCCACCAGTTCTTGAGCCTTGTTCTTTTAAAACCTCCAGAGAACTTGAACTACGTTCGATCACTTAGCCTTTGGATTTAAGTTTAACTAATCATTATCAAAACGTGGTTTAAGCCCTACGTCATAGGAAGGTCATTTGAACCATTGTTTACAAAGTTTATCAAATCTGTCACAAAATGCTGAAAATTACAGAGAGCAGACAAGAATTTCAAAAATGAAAAATCATGATTCCCATGGTTTGATGTCAATGAATTTTGGATACATGGTGCCTCCATGAGTCTAGTTTCCAACCCAAAAAGAAACATCAAAGATCAACGGTTCAATCTCCAGGAATTAGACAAACACTAGACATCACTTAGAAATTTACAACTCTCTGTCTAGAGTTTTTACATGATTTTTTAAAATTAGTGAATAAATCTGAATGACTCTAATCTTTTTAGGAGATCTCATTAACACATTAAAGTCCATAGAAAAAATTATTTGAAGTCAAGAATGCTTGATTAAGGCTCTAATTTGCTTATTTCAAGAAGGTGTTACTGTTCTGAAATTCTGGACAGATTATGGTTGCTTCACAAAACTCATGACCAAGCCATCTTAAACATGAAATCTCATCAAAACAAAAATCATAGTGGTAAAACTTTGTGTTACCAACACTCTCCAATTGGTCTCACTCAATTCCAACGGTCCGTTATTTAATTAAAAATCTTTGATCAAAGGTGGTTTATGAACTCACTGCACCATTTGTCAAATTCATCTTTTATTTGTTAACTCTAACTATCAAGCCATGAAGTTTGGCTTAACCAAACTACTTCTCCTACCAGTTGATGGTCATTGGAGGCTAAAGACACTCATACTTATAGATTTCAATGGAGTATGAAGAAACTTTATGAAATCTCAAAATAATGAACCTAAACCACAGAGATACGTTTAGGCCTATTAACCAAACATACTAATATCAACCTTAATCCTCTTGTAAATCATGAGTTTATAAGAAGATTAAAGGATTCCAAGTCAAGGGACTCTAGTAAGACATTGAAGGTCTCATGAATCCCTAGAGATGAACATAATCAAAAAGGAAAAGCAAAGTTTAAATAAAATCCAAGCTAACATTTACTTCATGATTTATTTAACCTTAATCCTTATGTTACTGTGATCCAAACCAATGAAATGAAAGTTCAATTACAATATTAGTGGTGTGTGATGAAATGAGGTGGGAAGGGAGTTTTTGAAAATATGTGAAAGACCCTAAAGAATTCTATATATTGTGATTGAACTTGAATTAGAGACTAATTAACTTAGAGGTTACCTCCAATTATCCTCAAACTTTTAAGTTTTTTGGAAGTCTTCCAAAAATGATTCAAGCTCTTCCTTCTCTAACCCATGAACTTCTTGATTTTCCTAAGCTTTCCTAAGACTCTCTCCTAATTGTATCAAAGAATTTTAGGAGAAGTAAAACGATTCAAGATAATATTCAAGACTAAGAAAAAAGATCCTTTGTAATGAGATTCATCCCCTATATATAGGCAAATTTTGGAGGGCTATTTCAGTAAATTCACAGTGAAAATCCTAATTCCAGGTGTCCTTTTGAAGGTACAAAATGTACCATATTACAGCAGACTGCTAAAAAAATGCGACACTCAACGGAGATGGAAGCGGCACTCAGTGAGCACCGATGCGGCACTCAGTGAGCTGAAAGCAGGGGCTGCATTCAGTGAATGCCGATGCGACACTCAATGAATGTCGCGGACTACTCCACAGACTGCCGTCTTTTCAAATTTATGGTATTTTAAGGATATTAGCGTCATTCAGGGAATGCCGCAACGGTTCTCACTGACTGCCAGTGCGGCAGTTGGTGAGTACCGCAGCGGCATCGCGTGACTGTCGCAATATTGTGTCGTTTCTTCTATCCTTCTTTTTTTCTCTCTCTTAATTTTCTTTCTTTCTTTTTTTATTTGAATTTGAAGAGCCTTTTGAAAAGCTTGAATCACCTTGGAATCATTAGGTTCGTTCGGACATTGTCATCATCGGACTTGGAGGTAACACTCCCCTTTATTTGACGTTTGGTCAAAATCGGGGTGTCTATACAAGGTAGGCCACCATTTTGTCTTCGCTGGCCGCATACTGCTGTAGGACCTAATTAACCACAAGATGTGAGTCACTAAACACCCACACTTACTGGGCTCCCATGGAAGTGGCCAGTTGCAACGCAACTAGCAATGCTTCATACTCAGCCTCATTGTTGGAGGCCTCGAACCTGAACCTTAAGGCATACTCGATTTGAAACCCCATGGGGGTGGTTAGGCTAATTCTAGCACAACTCCTTAGGCTATTCGAGGACCCGTTGACGTACAGTACCCAGGTGGGGATTGATGCCTGCAACTCTGGTGGTAGGTCAGGTTATACTAGTTATTTAATTGAATCCTCTGGATAGGTAAATTTTGCAAGAAAATCTGCCATGGCCTGACCTTTGATAGCTGGTCTCGGTCTGTACACCACATCAAATTCTTCCAATTTGAAGGACCACTTTATAAGCTGACCGGATGTCTCTGGCCAAGATTAGATCCTTCGCAGAGGTTGGTCGGTGAGAACGACTATGGTATGGACATGGAAATAGGGTTGAAGACACCTGGCCGAGGTGACTAGTGCGAAGGCCAGCTTTTCCATGCGTGAATATCTGGCTTCTGTACCCTGTAAGGCTCGATTTTTGTAGTAAATTGGATACTGGATTTTATGCTCTTCCCTGACGAATGCCAGCTTTTCCATGCTCGAATATCTGGCTTCTGCGCCATATAGGGCTTGGCTTGTGTAGTAGACTGGATATTGGATTATGTGCTCTTCCCTGACCAGTGCTAAGCTGACGGCTAATAGTGACACTGGTAGATAAAGGAACAACTCCTCTCCCTGAGTTATCGTTGAGAATAGAGGGGGCGAGGCCAACTACTTTTTCAATTCCTGGGATGCCCTCTCGCACTCTTCCGACCACTCAAAGGCTTTATGGAGGATTTTGAAGAATGATAGGCACTGGTCGGTAGCTCGAGAAATAAACCTGTTTAGTGCTACTACTCGTCCTGCCAAACTCTAAAATTCTTTTGTTGACCTAGGCGATCGCATGTTGATGATTGCCTGGATCTTCTCCGGATTGGCTTCGATTCCCCGCCTGGTTACCATATGTCCCAAGAACTTGCCAGAGGAGACACCAAAGGCACACTTGGCGGGGTTCAGCTTCATCTGATATTTCTTTAAGATGTTGAAAGTCTCAGCTAGATGTTGAAGATGATCCGACTCCTGTGTGCTTTGACTAAGAGGTCATCATCATACACCTACATGCTTCTCCTGATCAAGGTTTTGAACATAAGATTGACCAATCGTTGATAGGTCGCCCCTGCATTCTTTAGTCTGAAAGGCATCACTTTGTAGCAATAAGTACCTTGATCGGTGATAAATGATGTCTTTTCTTCATCTCTGGGGAACATTTGGATCTGGTTGTACATAGAGTAGGCATCCATAAAAGAGAGCAAAGCATGACCTGCTGTTGAATCCACTAAGAGGTCTATCCTTGGTAGAGGATAGCAGTCCTTGGGGAAAGCTTTATTTAGATTTGTGAAGTCCACATAGAGCCTCCACTTGTTGCTTTTCTTGACTAGGACCACGTTAGGTAACCAGTCGGGATACTACACTTCCCTGACTTGGCTTTGAGTAGTTTCCCCACCTCTTCGCTAACGGCCTCCTGTCTTTCTTGAGCTGTTCCCCTCCTCTTCTGTTTGACGGGGCAAAAATCTGGGTTGACTGTATTGAGTCTGTGGGACATGATCAGGGGGTCGATACTCGGTATGTCCTCATGACTCCACGTAAACAGGTCCTGATTCTGTCTAAAGAATTGGACCAGTCCTTCGCGGTGGTCAGGTGTGATGAAGGAACTGACATTGACCACTCGGTCAGAAAATCGATCATCTAAAACCACTGGGATGAGTTCTTCGACACTCCCTACCTGGTCTTCATTATCCCGAGGATCTAATTCTTCAACACTCAGAGATTTTGACATAGCGTCTTTTCGAAGTAAGTTAACATAGTAGTGTCGAGCTGTTGCCTGGGCCCCTTTCAGGATTCCGACCCCTTTAAGGGTAGAAAACTTGACGACAAGGCTATAGGTTGACACGACCCCCCTAGCCCGATTGAGAGTGGGTCTCCCAAGTATGACATTATAGACAGAAGGTGCTTCTATGACCACGAATTTGGCAAGTGTCGAGGCCTACTAAGGGTGCACCCCCATAAGGACTGGTAACTCTCACTCCGAGCGGTTATGTGCTTGACCCGTTCAACCCGACCAGAGGCATGGCAACCGGTCAGATTCTCTCTTTGGGAATCTCGAGCTTGTCAAATGCTGGGGCAAAGAGTATGTCGGAAGAACTGTCGGTGTCAATCAGTACCCTTTTGACCTAGTAGTTGGCAATGAGAAGTGTTACAAGCAGGGGGTCATCGTGAGGAAGGTGAATGCTTTCGAGGTTACTGGATAAGAAGGTGAACAAATCTATCTGCACGAGGTTCGCAGGTTAGACAAATGTGACTTTCAATCGGAACGCTCGGGCGTGTCTCTTCCTGGCTGACTGTGTATCTCCTTCTCCCGATGTCCCCCAGAGACCACGTTGATATTGCCAAGGGGTTACTGCTCGGAAGGGTGGTTTTTCAGTTGAGGTTGTCTGTTATTGGGGAAAACTCAACTAGATGGCCCTTCTCGATCGACTTCTCAATTGAAACCTTCAACTTGAAGCAATCCCCGATGTCATGGCCATGATCCTTATAGTAGCGACAATAGTTATCCCGATTTTTTCTATCGGACGGGTTCTTTAGCTTGGTCGGGTTTTTGAGCAGATTCTGGGCTTCCACTGTGGTCATGACCTCTAGTACAGGTCGAGAGAGGCATGAACGACATCGGGGCTTGATCTCGATCACCCTTCTGCTAACCCTTCCGGGGTTCTTCTCGAGTTGATCTTGCTTCCTTTTTCTTCTCGGAGGCTCGTCATCTACACGCCTAGGGTCTTTCGTCTTTAGAAACTCTTCAGTGTCAACATATTTCTCGACCCTCTTTGTGAGTTCAACCAAGGTTTCTGGTCAATTTCTGTAGAACGACGTGGTGCAATTGGGGTGCTGAACCCCTGAGCAGAAGGTGGTAATAGCAACGGTTTCATTCAAATGGCAGACCTTGAGCTTCTCCTGGTTAAACCGATCAATGAATTCCTTGAGAGACTCATTCTTCCTTTGCCTGACAGTCAGCAATTGTGAGTCAGGTTTTGACTGCTCATGCATACCAATAAACTGGCTAATGAATTGCTTGCTGAGTTATTTAAAGTTATGGATCGACCCCAATTGTAGTGAATGGAACCACTGGGTTGCCGAGCCCTTCAAGGTAGTGGAGAATGCTAGGCAATAGAGCTCGTTTGAGTTGGTGGTGAGAACCATTCGTGATTTGCAAGGGCGGACATGATCCACCGAGCTACCCAATCCGCTATATGATTCCATCTGGGGCTGCTTGAACTTATGAGGGATGGTAAAACTGTTGATTTCTGTAGTAAAGGGGGACTCGTTTCTGTCTCGGTATGATTCTGGGCCGACTTCTTGTTGATGTTTTTAGTCATGTCTCTTATTTGTTCTCCAAATCCCTGATCTTGTCTTCCACCCCGGTCCGGTCACTGCCCGTGTGATGGGTAGGGTCCATAGAAGAAGACCCTTCCAGACTACGTGATGCCGTTTCCCGAGAAAGGGCTCGACTACGACTACAGTTAATCTGTTGCCTAAGGTCTCCACGGCTCCTGGCCAGGGAACGTTGGGCAGATTCCCGTGTCAAGCGTTTGAGCTATTCATCCCGGGCAACACACATATCATTGATGATGTTCCAGGCGTCCTCCCCGGGGCCAGGATGGCCTCGGGTGGGTGGTTGACCCCGGCGCAGTGCCTGACCTCTACTAACATCCCTTGAGGATCATTAGCTAGCGGGACGTTATTCTGTTGGGCCAACATGGCATTAATTTGTTGTTAGGTCTGACGTTGACCCTAAAGAAGCTGCGTGAGAGCCGCTGTGATCTGCTCTGATGTCAGGACTATTGCGGCAGGCGATGGGGCCATCGGGGCGCCACCATCAGCTTGCTGAGCAGCCTTCTTGCCCTTCTTTGGAGGTATGTCTATCAGCCAAGAGATTTGTTTCTGAGAAATATGTCGATTCCCACAGACGGCGCCAAGCTGATGATGCAATCTTTGGGTGAGGAGATTTTTATGTGATTAGAGCAGATCAAAGAAGGAGAGGGAAAAAGTATGTATGTGATTCGGTCCGGTTAACAAAGGAGCTTACATCCATGTGTGTGTCTGAGCACTTGTACTATAATGTAATGTATCCAGCGGCCTTTGGTGAACCAACAAAGGACTGGCACTACACGGCCGGCCGGGCTATCTAGAAGGTGTAATACAATATGTCTATCTGCCAACTCTCTGGTCCCCCTTGGAGGGAATGAGTGGTTTCTTTTATAGTCATAAGAGACCCACTCATACAAGGAAAATTCTTCCGATATGGAGAGGAAATCGGATTTGATCTGATTGATACGAGTTAGGATAGTTTCCTAATTTGTTTACGAAACTATCCCAGCCTTCCAGCAGTCTTCTAGAAGGCGTAGGAAACTGCTAGAGTTAGAGCTGCTCAGGATGCGCCTCTGGGTGTGCCTGGCTAGTCTCGAGCTGTGTTGCGATAGGATGTGGCTTTCTTGACCTAAAGACCAGGGCCTTGTGTTGTAGGACGAGGTATTTCTGGATGACCCAAACTGCTCGAGATGTTACGTATTCAAGCACTCGGGCGCGCCTTAGTCCAGGTAGAGGTGAACCACTTAATAGAACTGCTCAGGAATAGAGTAGAGCCAATTTTGAATGTATCAAAGTCAATTTTAGAAGAACCAACTTTCATTGCTTATGGTTTATGTAATATATGAAGTATTATCTCTTATTTTTTTCTCTTTGTTTATGTAATGCTAATTTGGTCCCAGATGCTTAGAGCATTACTGCTGTTCCCGAATTTTGTAATATTGTGCTTACCAAATTTTGATTCCCAATTTGGTTCCAATTGCTTATTACATTATTACTATGATTTCCAAATTTTTGTAATGTTTTAGTTTGATTCCTAATATTTTTATTTTTATTTTTGTAATGCTAATGCTACTTTTTTTTTCCAACGCTTATAGTAATGCTATGCTTCGCAAATTGGAGTAAGGCAATGCTTCAGCAATTTTGATTCTAATTTGGTTCACAAATGCTTAGATTATTACTATGCTACCCAAATTTAAGAAATGATATACTTTCTAAATTTTTATTCCCAATATTTTTTTTATATGCACTAAACAATGGGGAGAGAGCGCACTCCCACCCATAAACCCCCCACCCCATGAAATTGGAACCCGCAACCACTTGTCGGTAGGATGGAAGCCCTTACCATTGGACCATCCCTTGGCCTCATTTTGATTCCCAAATTGGTTTCAAATACTTTAGAATAATGCTATGCTTTTGGAAATTTGGAGAATAATGCTATGCTTTTGCAAATTTGGAGTAATAGTATGGGAACCAATTTGGGAATAAAAATTTGGAAAGCATAGTATTAGTGTCAGCATTGGGGGAAAAAATAGCATTAGCATTACAAGAATAAAAATAAAAATATTAGGAATCAAGTTTGGAATCTTAGCATTACAAAAAATTGGAAACCATAGCAAATAGTCTAAGCATTTGGAACATATTGGAAAATAAAATTTTGGTAAGCATAGCATTACAAAAATTCGGGAATGCTCTAAGCATTACATAAACAAAGAGAGGGGAAAAAAAAAGAGTTTTGTCACTAAGTATCACTAAAGTCGTTTTTACTAGAAACGACTTATATGAGTTTTGTCTTTAAGTTTAAAGCCACCCTGTTTCAATATATATATATATATATATTGTGGAAACAGCTCACAGAATTAGATTGCATTGAGTTATTATTTTCAATAAAAAAAAATTTTCACCTAAAACTTTCAGTGGGTTTTTGACTGCCTTTTCAATTAAATGGTACATTATCAAATACACTGAAAATAAATTAAGTGCTGAAAGTTTTCATTTTCACCACTTAGTAGGGTTATCAAAAACGAGCGAAGGCTGCATAGCCTGCATTGTGTAACTTGAATGAGATGACCAAATGGAGCTAGGCAAGGTCCAGAATCCTTTTAACATATGCACTACATTTAAGTAATCAAGTTCCACATTGTGACTCAAAAGGCCAACTGCCACAACTTCATCACAAGCCCTGAGCCGCCATAGCTTCACAAGAAGTAGGTTCAAGCTTAACCGGCACGAGCGAACAAAGAAAGACCCAGCCGTAACTTACCATGGCATCTCAGAGCACCGCACCTACCCCACAGCCAAATAAATCATCAAAACAAGCTCCATCCACGTTGAGTTTCAGCTACCCATCTCTTTTCGAAATGGACTCAACTAGAATTATGATGTTTACAACCCCAAAAGTTTAGCCTGAGTGGTAGAAAGATTGGTGCTAAGTTCGGAATATCAAATCCCCATTGAAGCGTGGAAACTCATTGGGGTCGTCTGACTTGCATCATCAGTGCATGATTCTTAGGCAGCCGACTTTACGACTCCCCGGAGCTCACCCAGGTGCCCTTTGGTTCGACCATGTATGGGTTCGCTGGTCATTAAAAATTAAAAAAGAATTATGATATATATAAAAATAATAAACCGGCCTTCAAATTTTATGAAACGCAAGAAGAGTTCCATAATAGTTTCTGAAATTTTTAAGTGGATGACCATGACAGTCGCTACTCAGTGCATGCCTAAATTACCAATTCCTGCTGCTATTATTTGCAATATGCAATAATAAGACCTCTAATTTAGGGTTCTAAACTGAAACCTAAGTAGTTAAGTGGTATGGCCTTTGAATAATAATCAGGAGTATAAAATGGAAGAAAGATAACAAGCAACTTTTACTATACTAAATTCCAAAATCTACATTGTTTGTACAAAGACTGGTTCGAGTAGCAGATCGACTATCTACAGTTAGAAACTAAAGAAAAAAAACCCTCTTATGTTCAAAGGCCGGTTATTGCTGATGCTTCATCATAGCAGGCCTTTATCTTCATGCAATATTTGAGAGTTACGAAGATACGAGGTCACAGAGATGGGTAAATTTCTGATCAACAATCTCATGGTTATTTTTATGCAGTTGAACAGGACCCTTGCTATTGCATCAATTTCCTCCTCGTATTGCTCGTAAACAAAAAATGAAGTGAATGCAAGGACCGGAGCTGCAATTCATTTCGAACAAGGTCAAGTGAGAAATCACAATAATAATAGCAATCAAACAAGGGTAAAACCGCTTCATACCTGCACTCATTGTGACGGTCAAGAATCGTGACACGAATAACTTGAAAAAATAGAGAGAAAGTGCTACCTGTATGAGTTAAGAAAATTGTTAGAGATGCAAAGTAGAGTTCTCCATGAAAACCTCATCCAGCTAGAACTCTTTTCCCTTTCAAGTATAGAAATCAATCTAATGGTCACATATGTACATCCATATGGTCATCATCATACGAAAACTTAATATATATACATTGTCAATACTTCGCTAAGCAGAACTGTACAAATAAGTAACATCAAGTGCAATTGGACAATTATGCAGAAAATTTTCAGAAAAAAAAACACCAAAACAAAGCTTCATGTCATAGACTTTGACGTTATACATGCAACCCCTAGTCAACAACACAACCTTGCCTCTTAAATTTTGAATAACATGCATCAACATAATCCATGTAATTGCTGACAAGTGACCACTGAAAATATGACACCCCTGCTGGGCAAGATATTCAAGTGATGTGATGCCTGCACGACCACACTACTTCTAAAGAGATGTTTGGGTCCTTTGGGAAGGCTAAGAACCGGT
Organism: Hydrangea macrophylla; assembly: GCA_033977485.1. Lineage (NCBI taxonomy): Eukaryota > Viridiplantae > Streptophyta > Magnoliopsida > Cornales > Hydrangeaceae > Hydrangea > Hydrangea macrophylla. The sequence continues at coordinate 69,913,609 of CM066986.1, read as the reverse complement.
ACCGTCTATTCAAGTGTTTGCTAGATACCCTTTTTGCATGGTAGTCCATTCCTGCTCTCAAAATACTCTTTAAACAGGTTCTTGATCAAACCAATATGATGCAGGTTTTCATGTAAACCAGTGAGAAAACAAGAGAGAGAGAGAGAGAGAGAGAGAGACAGAGAGACAGAGAGAGATTGAACCAAATCAAATCCTACTATGTACGTAAAGGCAATAAGTTCTTACTCTACATCTATTTATTATCTATATAAAGGCTGAGGCAAACAAAGCCCCCACAGCTTGCCACCTCAGCCTTCTACTCTCTTCTTAAAAATCCAACGTGTCAACTCCAAAAACAAAAGGCATCTCTGTCTCTCTCTATAACTCTGTCCCTTCAAAGTTGAGACATTCAATGACTCTGCAGAGCACACTGACTTTTCCTCTCCAAAGAGTCTCCTGCCCTAACGCTATGCCACTTCACCTCCACAGTGTGTCTTTGACCGTCACCAAACCTTCCTCTTCTTGCAACTGTTAGTCGCTTCTTCTCCCCACAAACATGGAGCTTAAATACCCTCTATCCCTATCTCATCCTCTATCTGCATTCATCTATGTGTTCCTCCATGGCTCCATCTACGCCCAAACTCCAAGCTGATCGGCTCTCACTCGATAAAAATCTCCTCATTTTTCCTCCAAATTTCACCCATGGATTTTTAAGTCCATTGATTGCATCCTTTTGCTTTACGTTTTCTGCCCTGTCTTTTGAATTCCTGTTCTCTGTCTCCGCACAATGTTAATATGTTCTATTACAAACCATTTGATTGAGTATTATATTCATAGAACAATCGAAGATTAGGGCCAGCTTTTGTGAGGACTCTTTTCTGATTTGCCCTTTAATTTGTTACTGTTTTCTATTTCTTCTGCTTTGGTTTTGAAATTGCAGTCCGTTGAATTCTCTGTTTTCAGAATTTTGAGGGTCAATTTTAAATTAACACCCCAATTAGGATGGTTTTTCAATATTCCTACTAGGCGTTTGATCAAATGCTTATACACTGAGTCGAGGATGACTTTGCCTTAGACGCTGAGAGTAGTGATGTGTGTTCTCTTAATGGGGCTGAATAGCTCTTTATTCTATTTTTTTTCATGGTGATTTCGTTATAGAGGAATTAGTAAGTTTGTGTCATAAAATTTTTTTTAAAAAAAAAAGACGAAATCCAATTCAGAGATTACCCACAGTCAAATGACTCAGAAAAAAAAATGGTGTTTTTTTTCGAATAATTTTCTCTTATTGGGACTTTTTCTTTCCAAATGGGTTTGATTGGTTTTGTTACTAAACTCCACAAATTGTTTTCTTTTTAAGTATTTGTTGTAGTGATGAAAGACAGTGGCGCTCTTCCTGAAGGTATTTAATCCTTCTCTTCTCTATTTCAAACGGGTTTTTTTATGCGGTGCAATTTTCACTTTCAATTTTTTTTTTTATTAAATAATTTAATCACTTCCAACTTTTATGTTCATATGACCACTATGACATGGTTAATTGAAAGCCAATCTGCATGACAAACAAAGATCTATCACTACTAAGTTGAATTTTGTACATTAGTACCATTGTTTATTTGTGTACCTTTTGTGTACCTTAGTTGAAAGATTCTCTTATTTGGCTTTTTCCGTGGTACATAAACAGAGCTTTTTTGGGTAATTCTTTGTGATATTTCTTGCGTATTTGATGATCATTCAATATATATTGAAATCGTTTTGTATGATTAAATTTTCAAAATTCATCGGACATTCCCCTTGGAAGTACACAAAGTGTAAGAGCTCTCCACTTTTTCCCCTTCCTATCTCCATTGTTCCATTCCTCCTGGAAGTCCCAAACTTCAAGATTTTGAAAGTATCAAGAAAACTTGGGAATATTGTTTCTATTCCAGCAGTCTAGAAGAGAATCCTTCAAAAAGAAAAAATGAGACTGGAACTGAGAAAATAGTTTTAATGGAATTAATCTACTTAAGTAAAAAGTGTCCATTATACCGGTTAGAAGAAAAATAGTTGTAATTTTTTAAGACACATTTAGTTAGTGCATGACCCGAGCTAGCTTCTAACTATATCATCATTTTCATTTCTGGTAAATATCTAAGATATGTTTGCACATCTAAGTAGTGAAGAAACACAATGAGTTTGTATCCTTGATTTTGTATTTGCTTAATGATGTAATGACAGAGTTGCCTGAGTGCATTGATCCTGTTTGTTGCTTCTTGACAGGGTTCGAAGTCTCGGCCGATACCGAGTCGTCTCGGCCGAGTCGACTCGGTTTCGAAGCCCAACGATCGGAGATCTACAGGCGATACATATTTTATCAAAACAACACAGTCTCGGTGGTGGTCTTGGCTGTATCGCATCGTATCGCCCGAGATGGTGCTGTATTGCGCGAGATATCGCCGGAGATGGCGAGACGAACCTTACCTTTTCTGTATCATCTTCACAAATCTAAAGTAGAGTGGCTTCGTCGGTCTCCACAATGTGAGATCTCGAACCAGGTCCATCTTTTTCTCTCTTCCTTCGCATAGATCTGTTCGTATCTCTCTCTGTCCGACGATCTATGTGTGTCGTGGTGTCTCTATGAGTCTCGTGGTCTCTCTCTCCATTTCTCTCCTTGTGCGTGTCATGGTTCTGTGTGGTGGCTGCGGCTGATCTATGTGGTGGCTGATCTCTCCATTTCTCTCCCTGGTGGCTGCGACTGATGTAGTACACTTAGGGTTTTGATTTTTTTTGTTTACTTTGATTTTTTTGTTTACTTTAAGTATATATATATATATATAGTATCTACTATCTAAGACACTTATTACGGGGTCTCTCTTTCCACACTGACATATCATGTGTTATATATATATAGATATTTTTTATTATATCATAGTGTGACATTTTTTGTTTATCATATCATGTGTCATATTGTGATAATACACTACTTTATTTTTTGATGATACACTAATACACTATCTTAACACCAATTTATAATACACTATATTATACTTACTATAATATAATAGGCTTTATTATCTTCTCAAAAACAAAAACAATAATGCTATATTATAGTATAATCTAATTTATTATGCTATATGACTGATTTTCAGCCCCCACGACACTCCATGTGCATTGATTTGGTAGGTACTAAACAATATTTACCCAATTATGTATGTAGTGTTATCAGATACTCAATCTACAGCGCGTGTATTGGATATTGAGGCTGTTTGTCTCTGCTTATTTGCTCATTTTAAGCAGTTCTGGTGGCCCAAACTGCTTATTGATCTGTTTGTTTCAGCAAAAATATAAGCAGATTTGGTCTAAAAAGCAGTTTGACAATAAGCAGGTGGAGGGGTGCTTTTTAAGATTATCTCTATATTTGATCAATTCACAGTATATTAAACAAACACCCAAACCATAATAAGCAGTTCTACTTTTAAGCAGTTCTACTAACCACGATCAAGATCGCATAAGCATAAGCACAGACAAACAGGCTCATTATGTGATTTTGTAATAGGTACATCGTGTATTGTGACAATCTATTAGGCCAAATTTGTTATTAATTATTTTACAATTTTACAATATTTTTCCAGATTTTTTTGAACCTTAAAATTAGCGTATCTTTGCGTATCGTCCGATACCAGTCCGCGGCGCCGCGACCGAGTCGTCTCCGCGACCTCAGCGACCGCGACCGATACCGATACCACGACCTTGAACCATGCTTCTTGACAATTAGTGTAAAGTTATTGTTTACTGGATATAACTTCAATGGTGCCAGGGCTTGTAAGCACTTCTAACTTCTTAGAGAATAAATGATATCTCAAGCAGCAACAGAGAGAAAAGGTAACATGAACAAGGCATTCCACTAGAAGAGATAGGTACCTTCAAGTTTTCATCTCTTTGAGCCTGAACGGTGATTGTAGATTCAAAGATTTCCTTGGAATTTTTACCATGATGTTTGGTTGAAAATTGGAGTTCAACAGGCCATATATATGTCTTATTCCACTAGCGTCTAATAGATTACCATTTGGTAAATTTAGCTTTAAATTTTATGTGTTCGTGTATTATGGTTTATGTTGATTCTTATATTTAAACTTATTTCTTTAATCGAAAATTGCCTCCTCATTTTTTAAATTTCGTTTATTTGTGTATCAATTTATATAGAGATATTTATATATATATATATATATTTACATGCCCACGTCTGTGTTTATATGTTTAAATTCTCCTCTCAATTTCACTTTCAGGCACGTTCGATTTCTATCTCCTGCAATCACCGATCACCATAAGTTTGCAAATGACTAATCCATACGACACGACGACGGATCTAAAGTTCAAATTTTTAGGAGTGTATGTTGTTCTCAAATTGGAGCTCCTTCAAGACCTTGCTTTTGACTTCACCGATATTCTCATCAATGGTCAAGCGGGTGAGACTCCCTTTCTGTCATTTTCTTTCAAATTCCATTTAAATCTCACTTTTCTGTTACGATTTCATTTTATTGACAAAAAAATGGATGCAAGATAATCCCTCAATCTTTTGCATTTTGCTAAATTAATGTTTTTTGCCCACATTAGTTGCATTTCGTTTTTTTCCCCCTATACATGGTTAATCATTTGTATTTATGTGTAGCAAATGCTTAATTTAAATTTAATTGGGGCCAACACAAGTACACCACCATGTCTTTACTTTCATGCTGTGACACTTTTATCAGGAACACCAACCCCATCAAAGATAAGGACCATACTTGCTAAGAAAATATATGTGCACACATGTTTCATGTGTCTTCAAGATCATCCTATGTTGGAGGAGTTGGGGGGAATTTATGTCTCCATCGCAATACAGAACTTTTAGAGCAACTTTGGTACAACAGAATAATATTTCTAACTAAGCGATTGTTGGTCCCAAATAAGCTGATCCAAACATGCTATTAGGCACTATATATTTTCTTTCAAGAATGGGAATTAAAGTCTCCATTATGTGATTAATCCATTAGCTAATTCATACATCATGCTTGCAGCAAATCACATTGAAGATTGCGAGTACTTGCAAATATAAGGGCTGCAAATGACAAGCTCCAGTATTTCATGGACGGCAATAGGATAATCAAACAGCAAAAAATTGAATCCACTACGAGAATAATGCTGACGCGTGCAGATATAAGCCGACAACAGTTCCAACAATTTCTCCTCAATTAACATTCCATTCATGTAAAATTTACCATTACCACCAGCATTGTTCATTTGAACCTTGAAGGAAGAGGGAAGAAATTGTTGAAAACTTTAAAGTATACATACAATGGTAGCTTACGCATTTGGATAGGTGCGTGGGGTATCTAAATGTCATTTATTGTATTCTTCTGCTATTCGGCTGAGCGAATAGATGATGTTTGTATAATTTTGTTTCTTTTAGTATACTTTAAATTGCCAAAAAAAAAATATGTTTGTCAGAGTGATCTGTTACGTTGGACCAAATGAGCTACATACTCCATATGCGTGCTAATTAATTAGCTTTAAGTGACACTTGCTTCTTTTCTTTTTCTTCCTTTTCTTTTATTCGGCTGAGCGAATAGATGATGTTTGTATAGTTTTGTTTCTTTTAGCATACTTTCAATTGCCAAAAAAAGAAAAAATAAATTGTTTGTCAGAGTGATTTGTTACGTTGGACCAAATGAGCTACTCACTCCATATACGTGCTAATTAATTAGCTTTAAGTGACACTTGCTTCTTTTCTTTTTCTTCTTCTTTTTCTTTTTCCCCCCTAGGATTGTTATTTAAATCCGCACAAAAGTCTTGCTTGAGATGTCAATTTGAAGTAACTTTTACATAGAATTATTTTTCCAAGTTGGAGGAATTGTATGATTGTCGAGAAAGTACTTACATAACACTATTTCTTTCGCATCATTCGATTATTGCATTGTCTTTTTCTTCTTCTATTTTTTTTTAATCAAATGGTTCACATACCAACACAATCCGTGCATAGCACAGTTAAAAGAATAATTGCATATTTAACAGGTACATACAAAATCTCGAAACACGTACACATCAACACAGCTAATATACCCGCGCATTGCGCGGGTTACCGACTAGTTATCACTAAAAGTTGAAGCAGCTATTTGACATATACGATCAAATAGGTAGGCATTTCTTGTATTTCCAAAATTAACGCTTCGGCATCAGATCACCAGACAATAGATTTGCCCCCATGACATCGGGTTTCGGTTTCAATGAATTTCCAATTTCCAATGGCTAGAGGTTGCTTTGTATTTCTATTTACTTTTTGGTGTTTCTTCTCCCTTTTTGTTCGTTGGAGGGAGTTGTTGTTAGGGATATATACTAAAAGCCATGCTTTATGTAGTTGATTTATTATTCATTTAATAAAATCAGTTAATCCATTTTTTATGAGAATCTGTGTGGGCAATGTTTGTATTATATTATTTATTTAATATTATGCATGTGTGTCTCTCATTCTATATAGTAGGTGGTTTGGTGTGTAGCGATCGGCTTACACACGGAAGATCAGGCCATCAGATATTATAGAATGTAAGATTTTGGTTTACAGTCTTAGATGGGATTGGACACAGCATCGGTAGGACTGCAGCATGGTGTTGTAGTAGGTTTGTCTTGACTACGGAAAACGGTATAATTTCAACTCACTATGCTGGTACACTTTGTGTATTAAACGGGACTGACTTGGGGTAATTATCTTTATACTGACTTATAAGATAATTAATACCTCATGGCTATTATGAGTGCTTATGCTCTAAATCCTAAGTTAATTTGTAGACACGTACATTTGTTATTTACACTTTGATCCCTAAAAGGGTGAGATCCTTAAATGGGTCAATATCTCATTGGATTGGGTGGCAATATTAATTGTGTGGTGGATATTAATTAATGATAGAATCCATGTCTCAATTTTGGGATTGATGATATCCCCTTGAGAAAGCTTATAAGTTTTGATTATGTCAAACCCTGCAGGTGGATTTTGTATCCGACATATCAGATAAGTTAAGCAGAGGATCTCAAGGAATTTTAAGAAATTAATTAAATATGATTGTCAGTAATTATATTTAATTAATGGATATCTGTAATCTTAACATGGGGAGATAATAAGCATTTAATAACAGGGAGCTCGAAATATATTTTTGAGATAAGGTAGGAGTGCAATTATAATTCTTTAGTGGTATGAATTATAATTTATGGAAATAGGAATCTGATTCAGTTTGAATTAGGGTTTCCTAATTCCATAAGGAAGCCTATTCCTTATTGACTTCTTATGGTCCCTATCGTAGCCTATATATATATATATATGTTGCTTTGGCTCTCTCCTCAGTTAGCGTTTTTCTATATAGAGAATTATAACTCGGAATAGAAAAGAGAGTGTAAAAGAGGGAGAGCAGAAAACAGAAAGGATTTCGAAAGAGCCCACACTCAGATCGATATTCTGGCAGCAAAGGAATACGGTAGAAGATCGTGAGCTGCTATCGAGCCCGTGTTCTCGATTCGTCTACTACAGCAATCCGTTTTAGCAGTTTAAGGTAAGCCTAGTTCCGCCCTTGTAGGGTTATCGTAGTTTTCACGTAATTTTTTTGCAGTACCAACTTATACGCGCTGTCAATGGGTTCTGGGAACACAGTTTCCTAACAGTTGTTTGTGTCTCTACCTTTTTTCTACTATTTACGTACTGAAAAGAGGGGCAATTTAGAGAATTTTGAAGCATGGAGCTAAACTGCCCCTCTAAAGGGTTAGCCATTTTGAAAAACTGTCCTTATGGCCCTCTTGGCCAAAAATTGTGCTCCAATGGTGGAGCTAAAGCAGTATCAAAAATGGTTCCCACTACTTTGGGAACCCAAACTTATAGTTGATGGAGAGAGAGAAGGAGAGAGAGAGGGTAGTCAAATCTGAAGGGAAAATCGTAATTGTTGGATTGCATTAAGATAATGTTTGGAGTGTATCTATGGTTGGAATGCATCAAAAATACACAAGACACAAAAATGGCTCCTCCTTTAGACTACACTGGTTGGAGTGCACGAGAGCCATTTGGTAAGACACCATTCAAGTCGCAGATACCATTATGGCCTATGTAGCACGGATACGGATACTTGACACGGAGACGAAACGACACAGAGATGGCGATACGGCAAATTCAAAAAAAGTAGGATAAGGAGACGGCTAGGATACATCGAATAAAATAGATATTTCTAAAAAATATAATTTAGTTGGAAGTAAAAGAAGAAGAAGAGAGGATTAAATATCAACAGTACATTACATATTCTGATATTCACCCATAGAAATTAGGCAAATAGCATCTTACAACATATACTCATAAAATGATTACAAAACATAACAATTTAACAGGATATAGACACAGTAGGATACAACGATTAAATCATTATATCTTTGAATTAAATATACAATTTGCAGTTCCATGTCCATTCATGTTTCCATAATTCTCAAATAAACCTATTGTTTATCCCCAATTTTACAATATTAAGATTATTGCCTCAAAGTTTTAAAACGCATTTCTAATGAGAGGCCACCATGCTGCATTCACTTGTGTGTCCGTCCATGTCGGCAGCGTGTCCGACACGTGATCAAGGTGTGTTCGATGTTAAAATATTGAAGACGCATTTTATAGCATGTCTGACACATGTCCGACAAGTGTCGGCGTCTGACACGGACACGATACGGAGACAGCACCCAAGGTGAAGTGTCCGTGGTACATAGATTCTGGCTACTCAAATTGGATACGAAAAAAAAAAAAAAAAGAGGTGCTTAAGATGCACTATTTTGAGTGGAAACTACGAATAGTAAGTTCCATGAAAAGTTGGGGATTCATTGGGCAAGAAAGATACGAGTTTCTACAAGATTACAATTTACAACATTAAAATCTGCCGATTCTTACACATCTCAGACATGCGTCTCCAACAATGACAAAGCTATGTTCTCAGCTGGGAATCAATTACTCATCAGACAAGCACATGCAAATGCCTCATCCTTATCAGAAAATGCAATCAAGTTTAATTTCTAGATATAAAAGGAATTCTCCTAACAAAACACCACCTCAGAATTTTCCCTTTTATAAATACAAAAAAAAATTTAAACAATACAAAGTATGACTTCTACATAATTAAGTTGACTTAAGCATAAAGTAAAAAAAGCCCTTGCTTTACGCCCCACAACCATAAAAGTCTCTTGTTCTATACAATCCTCTTGAAAGGGGTAAAAAAAAGGCTCAATCTACATTCAACTAAAAACCAAACAGCTGGTTACAAAAATATGTCATCGTTAGACAGTACCACTTACCAATCCTATTACAACTCTTTCCAGTATCATATGTTCATAAAAAAGTCAACCAAAAATCCTCTTTTTTTTTTTTTTTAAATTCTTTTGGCATAAAAATTGTGCGTGCGTGTTTGTGTGTGTTGGGGGGGGGGGGGGGGGGGGGGGGGGCGCAAGTCCACTGACAAACTCACTCTCTCCAAAACTCATGATCTACTAAAGAAAAAAAGGGAAAAAAAAAATCATTCCATCGTCCAAAATTCAATTCATATTCTCTTTGACAGCTAAAGATAATGTTTTTTTCCTTTACGATTGGTTGGAATATAAGAAATATTCTAGATGTGATTGTTATCCAATCAAATCCATTTATTTAGGAAAGATTTTATTTTATCTTATTAGGTTATAAATCCTGTGATTTATAGGACAGTTTTGATTCGACTAAGTTTGGATTTGGAAGTTTTATCTCTATCGCCACCCTATATATAGGTGTGTGAGTCTTGTAATATATAATGCAATTATGTCAATACACTATGTAGCCCTTTGGCATCTAACGTTCTCTGCTCTTCCTTTTCTTTTACCCACAAATGTCTGTTTTCCTACTTGGTATCAGAGCCACTATCACCTGCGCCAATCACCATCGTCGCATAATTGCGACCTTCCGGCCAATCCTTAAGTGGGTGCATCACCTTTTGTAGATAATACTTGACAACCACACAGGTATAACCTACACGCGTCACCACAAGATTACATGTGTCTTCAACATCGCCAGTACCTATGTGCCATATCGACTAACATGTGTTCACTCGCCACTCGCTAATTGCAGAACGTGGGACCTATTGTATCCCCAATCTCCACTAGGATGAGCCCGAGAGACCCAAACTCGTTCCACCCCCTAAAGAGCTCCACTCAAGACTCGCTAAATCTATACTTGCAATAACTACACAAACACACACTTGCCACTCGGAATGCCCACCTTTGGTCTGGAAGCAGTACCAAAGGGTGGCCACATCCGTTGGGATCTCGGGAGCTCATGACTAGGTGGCTAGAGCCAAAGGCATCTCCCTATCTCACGCCTCATAGACAAATCTAGGGTTGGTCTCAAAAAGAGCGAGAGACACGTGACTCTCACGTGCCCTACCCCTCCAGCCTCACAACCAATTAGAGAGGCCAATTACCACAAAACTTTCTGACACCTCTAACTCGCATAGCCAAGTCACTTCAAGCTTGCTTAACCCTCTACACCAATGGTATAAGCCTCAATACACTCTCTTCGCTTAACCCCTGAAGACCAATAGCATGGTCTCGAGATCTTCCCTCACTTAATCCTCTGCACCAATGGCATGACATCCCTTCAACCTCGATACCCTCGCTTGCTTAACCTTTTGCACCAATAAGAAACCATTCTCCCCTTGACCGTTACACAGCATTGATCTGTCGCCCCAAGTGACAATACCCCTTTGCTTAACACTCTGCACCAATAGCACACTTTGCCCCACTTGACCAACCCACAACATTTGCTTACCACCAAATGATAATACCTCCCTCTCATACGACTCGCTTCCTTTCGACACACTAACCTGTCGACATCCCATTTAATGACCCAACTACTTTAAACATATGCATTTAAGTCTCCCACCTACCTTAAACAGACTACCCATTCAGAGGACCCTTGCAACCCCCCACAACCCTCAATATAAATACCAGCCCCGCTCAATACATCCAACAACCCAATCCAACCTCAGAACAATTTAGCTAACAGTGATTTGCTCTCGCCCTTACTTTGAACCTCCTAAGTCTCCCCTTACTCTGAACCTCCTAAGTTTCCCCTTACCATCACTCTCGTTGTTCTCCGAGATCGTTAATCACAATCCACCTTCCTCCACCACTCCCATAACGCACTCTAAACTACCTCAGTACTTTATTACACACATCATCCGTCCACCTATACCCGAATACGTACTTCTTTCTCTCTCTCTCATTTGGGGCTACTTTGGTTCTCACCCGAGCTGAAGCCTCTCCGATTCCCATTACTCTACTGCATTTTTATACATTATTATTCTACACTACCGCATTATTGTATCATATGTATTCTGTTATACATGTACTAACCTACTTACGTGTAATACTTCTCTGCATCTCTCATCCACGCAATACAAAAGAAATCACACACCTTTCTAGCCAAGGTTGTCAAATCGGGATTCGTATCGTGAATCGAAATGTCACTAGTGTATCGAATCGGGATTCGCGAATCGTGAATCGTAAGATTCGGTAACAAATTTTAAAAAAACAATAAAAAGGATTAAAACTATGTAGAATGAAAAGTTGAAGAAACGAACAATCAAATAATGATATAAAACACATCTAAGCTTTGGAAAGCCATTGTGAATTTGCGTTAATGGCAAGAAATGTGGGTTCGAATCCCACCGAACGTGATCAAAATAGATAAATGCAATGAAACATACTTCATTAAATCTGTAAATTCCTCATTACTACCATTAGATTCATCACAGCTTCTAAATTTCAAGTTTGTATCAAGTGTATACAATAACGCAAATTCTCACTTTTATATGACTATATGCTAAGGTGGGACCCGCTTTTCATAGGGAAAGAAAAAGAAATTTGGAAAAGAAACCTTTTCACCTTCTCTCGTGTTATCGGCACTCGATCGTGAGAGAGGTGTAGTATACATATTATATATATATATATTAGTATGTTATATGGGTTTTCACTTTTTTGACTTTTGTGACTTTGTCCCTTACCCAGGTTGTATTATATTAGTATATATATATATATATGTTTATATTATGTATATTATACCAGCTGGTTCAAATCTTGTGAGAGAAACAAGACATCGACATGTTCGAACTCCTCTCGACAGAATCACACCGTATCGTAAAAGAGTATCATATCGCATGATACGTATCGTATCGCACGATTCATCTGCGATTAGTGGAGGGCTTCGATTCATGCATGTGATTCATGTCGAAAAGCAGGTGTATCGTATCGAATCGTATGATATGTATCGCGTATCATACGATTTTAACAACAGAGTTTCTAGCCCTCAGGGTTACCTCCAACCTCCGGCAACCATTCACTGGCCAACGTCACCATCGGCCAGCCTCTCCATGGCTTCCATCACCGTCCGCCAGCCATCCTGATTTTTTTCCATATTTCAACGACCTCCCTGACTTTTGCCATATGCGGCCTGCCCTCCATAGCTTCCTACGCAACCTCAGTCTTTCCTACGCAGCCCATGGGCTTCTCGGCCATTGTCCTTGCCCCTTTGTGGGCCCCTTCGCTCGCCTGTTGATTTGTTCTGTCGTGTTTTCTTGCAGCCATGGTCCAATCTTTCCATTGGTTGGTTCTAGTTGATTAGCTTAGTGTGATTTATGGCGACGATGTCCGTTTCTAATTGCACCTTATCCGGGCAATTTTTTTGATGGGCTGTTTCGCTTCTACTGGAATCGCCGCACTTATTGGTTATGGATGTTGGACATTCGGTAGTATCATTCACGTCCAAGTCCAAGTTCAAGTTGGTCACTTTGTCAAGCTTCCGTGTCTCAACTTGCGGGAGAGTGTGGGAATATAAGAAATATTCTGGATGTGATTGTAATCCAATCAAATCCATTTAACTAGGGAAGATTTTATTTTATCACATTTTATTTGATTATGTTATAAATCCCATGATTTATGGGATCGAGTTTTGATTTGATTAGGTTTAAATTAGGAAGTTTTATCTTTATCTCCACCTATGAATCTTGTAATATATAATTCAATTAAATCAATACACAATGTAGCCCTTTGGCATCTAACGTTCTCTCCTCCTCTACTTTTTCTTTTACCCACAAATTTATGTTTTTCTACTCTATTTGATTTAATTTCATCTCTATTTCAATTTTTGTTATAGCTGTTGGACTGGCTATTGTTTCGTCAATTTATCGTAACAGAAAATCAATCGTATCAATCAATCGAATTTGTTGAATAAGTAATCTAAATCATATAAATTCGATTATTCATCGATTAATTCCAATTAGCGTGTGTGCCACATAAGGTAGTGCCACATAAGGTATGATAATGTTTGCAAAAAGATATGAAATAAAATTATCTTGGCTCTCACTCATAAGCTAATCCAGAAATAGACTGATTAGAAAATAATGGTAATAATGATGTCAAAGTAGGAAACTTTTTCAATTATAATTTTTTAAGACTATTTTTAATGATTCCTTTTGAGTTGAATCTTTGGTACTCAAGAAGTGTGACATTCGTAAATCTATCCGCTTGTCGTACCAACAAAAAAAAAATGTTACACAAATTTGTTGTGTAATCTAATATTATTGTTTAATTGGTTCATATTAGTCATTGAAGAAGTTCTACTAGTCTATTATTTGGGATTCTGATTATTTATTCAGAACAATTTATGACTAGGCTATCTGTTTTTGTATGAATTTAATTGCATCTATCATGCTCATACAACGGATATTGAGGTATCTAGCCATTTTCTTCCAGACTTGGTATGCTATGGCTATGTTCTTGTTTCTTTTCTTTTTTTATACTCATTGTTAACATCTTCTCTAAGGGTTTATACTTGGTTAATAACTTTTGTTCCAATCTGTTGTAGTTATTAACAGCATCAGCTTGATGGCATAATAGTTAAAAGATGGATGACTTACAGGTAAATATTTTTAATGGGAAATGCCAACCTACTACATATCTAAAAGTACAAAAAGAATCCATGCCGCCTCCTTAAAATAAGGGTACTAATGAAAATTTGCAAATGAGCTGAAGTAAATTACTTTAGTGCCGTCATTACAAAATTACTTTTGTATTCCCATTTTAATGAGGTGACAAGGACTTTTCTTATCTATTTAAAAACGAACACAATGCTTCCTACTACCTTCCTGCAGTGCATTTTTAATACGGTACTTTTGTCCACTTGTTGATACTCATAAATACATGCTAGTAGCCCTACTTTGGGTTTCGCCAGCCATTTACACAAAAATAAAGCCACTTCGACTGGTCAATTTGTAGGGATAAGTTTTAGACTTTTAGTCACCACATACCTTGATGAAAATATTCCAATCCTCTCCTCGGGCCAATGATCTTGCAATTTGAAAACCACCGTTCCACATATATGCGAAGGTTCTCATCATACTTTTCATATCCGTTTCTGAGACCTCAAGATGGGATAAGGATATTCTCTGAATAGTGCAACCAAATCTGTTGCAAAGGCACTATGGTCAATAAACCTGAAATAATTCTTTATAACATGTTCTTGACGACTAAGCAAGAAGATAAAATTAAAAGTCAAGCTTGAAAAGAACAAAATCAAATCATTAGGGGAGTTTCAAGGCCACAACTAGTCTTTTCTGAATCATAGTCAAATCAAACCCTATACTGACCATTTAATCTTGTAGGTCCTAACTTGCAAAGAGCCCGTTTGGGATAGCTTTTTTGGGGCCCACACTATAAGTGATCTTTAACAAGCTATCACCGTTGGGACTTGCTTTTCAGCTTTTTGAAAATCTGTTCCCTTTCAAACTAAAAATCAGCTTTTTGGGGAAATCTCAAGTTTAGTAGCTTTTTAAAGAAAATCTCTTATTCAGAAAAGTTATTATTTCAAAAGCTAACCAAATGGGCTCTTAGTGGTTTCCCACGTCACCCCAAAAAACTTGCTAACTTGATGGATGGTGTTCAATACTCCAATGACAAAAAACAAACGATGCTAAATGTTAATAAGTTATACAACCTACAAATCCCAGAAAAGGATGAGAATCCTTATTATAAAGTAGAATTTGGTACTCAGAATAACACAGATAGGCATAGCACAAAATGAGCATGGAGCAAATTGATTTGGCAAGGCGCAACAGAGGTCATTCGAACACAGTCACATAACACAACGGTTAAGTTACCAACTACTCCAAAAGCTTAAGCTATTAGAGAATGGACTCAACAATGTATATCAAGCTTCAACACTCCACCCTCACTTGCAACTCCGGCTTGCACGTGGAGAGCAAACAAACCAAACTCCATCATAGTGGAGACAAAATAACAAAGTACAAATATGCACAAAAAAGCGAGGATAAAGAGTCAAACTTAGGACCTCCCAAAAATACGACTCTGATATCATGTTAAGTTACCAACTACTCCAAAAGCTTAAGCTATTAGAGAATGGACTCAACAAGATATATCAAGCTTCAACAATAACAAAATGTTTCATCTGCTTGGCAACAAAATTAAGCAGCACCAGCAGACACAAATTTTCAGTCCCAAGCATTGATATTCACCAATGAATGTCTTTATGGGTCAATACTTACATATTTGATGGCAGAATATTATATCCAGAAAGGACAATCGTAATAAGCAGCAGAAGCATAGCCAGTGATGATATAAAAGTTCTTCCGCAGAGGAAAAACCAGTAATAGAGCAGAACCACGGCAATAAAATATGCAAATGTCTTTTTCTCATCTCTCCATAGCAAAATGTCTGCAACTGAAGTACCACACGCAAGGTTACTATTCAAGAAAACTGAATAAATACACACACACACACACACACAGACACACACTTCTAACAAGGAAAGAAACTGACAGCACTTTTTTTTTCTCCGAAAAGAACCACCCAGAAAACTCCCAAACGAAATTGTGTGTTTTGTTTTTCAGAAAGGTGTTGTCAGGGCACGGAATCTGTATGCTTTGCTCGAATAATGTTCAGGGGTTGATGCACAAGGTTGACTTTGAATCTATCCAACCAGTTCAATTCATTGAAATTCCCAGTCCAGATCATTAAAGTTCCCAAAACAAAGTGCACTGTAGAATATGAAGTGTTAAAAGATAAACTGGCATACTATGCAATAGTGGAAGTGCAGAGCCCAATGCAGAGTACATAAGTGAAAATAAAGGTTCGCACCTTTACCACCACCCAGTAGCTTTTCCGCTTTTGATTGTCCATCAGAGCCTCTACATCTCACGAATGATGAGTCTTCAGCTAAATGAGAGAATGATTCTATAGTTAACTTGACGCCATCCTGTGTATTCAGCAATCAATGCACAGGAACGGAACATAAAAACATAGAAATAAACAAATGTTGATGTTTATAATTAAGCTATTGTATCATAGGTATGTACATGTTTTAGTGGTTACTAAAGGCAAACAAATACTGGAAGCAAGCTTCATATCAGAATGGGCTTTGCAAGGAGATAAATCGTAGTGCTTAAAGCCAACTTTGGCCAGCAAGTAGGTCTTTGGGTCTTTGGGTCCAGAAGCGTTGATATTTAACCAGAGCGGGTTTTGAAAGGTCAAGAGTACATTTGACTTTCCAAGAAAAAATATCCATATTCTTTTCAGTACCATCAAAGGGTGAAATTCTCTCACACGAAGCATGTGTGCTTGAGTCTGAAATCGGAATCAAATAGCAATAAATAACTCTGAAAAATCAAACTAGAAAATAGACAAGCACACAACTATTTATCGTGGTTTAGATACTGATGCCTATGTACATAGCAGGAGATGGAAAGATTTCATAATGAATCTGGATAGATTTTGTTACAGGTGCGTTGTGAATGTGCATTATACTCATCTTTATCAACTTATATTTCCATATAATTTGTATTTTTCCAATTCAAGTCTTACTTGCTCCTGCTTTTAAGTTGGAGATGGTGTTACGTAGATGAGGACATAACTTGGGGTTGACAGAACCTCATGCTCTGAACTGTTCACCCACTTTTCTGGTTGTATCGGGAATTCGAGCAGCACACAAGGCAAAATGAAATTTACAGCAAGAACTTGATTTTTTAATTAGACCAAAAGAATACTCTAGTCTAGCATTCTCTGGTGTCTCCTATTTTTCCAGGTCCCGCCAAGTTCAAGACTAAAAAACCCTAATCCTTGTAAACTATGTAGCACAGATACGGACACGAGACATGATTATAGACACGTCAGCACAACAAAACTCAAAAATAAAGAATACAGACATAGCTAGGACACGATAAATAAAAAATTAAAAATATTTTTCAATTGATTATACAGTTATAATGTGTAGCATCTACTCTCATTTACTAAATTTTCGAATAAACCCATTAGCTATCTCCCATTATATTTTGTTAAGACTTTAACCTCAAAATTCTGGGGAAAAAAAAAAAAAATTAGGCGCCACCTTTCGTGTCGACCATGTGAAAGTCCCTCCAAAGTAGAGTACCAGACCTATGTATCTATTCTGAAGGGCCTAATGCCCTACAATTACAAGGGAAGAAAATATGGCAGTCAAATGGATAGGAAATGAAAGCATACACATGATACAAAGATGACATTCTAAAACACTGAAAAAGAATCTTACTTCCAGAGAGACTACTGGCGAGTATCCAATATGTTTTTGAGCTGCAGAGCAGTTGAAAGTTCTAGTACATGAAGCCAATTGAACAAGTGTAGGAACAGATGCAGAATAGTCAAGTAAGCAGGAGTCCATCTTAGCTTGCATCCAATTAACAAGCAACACAAAATACCGAACCATTCTAGCAGGAAGTTTTATCATGGGTCTGCAACCAGCAATAAGTCGTACGAGGCAACTAAATTTCAGGTAAAAATATGAGAAGCCCAATAACAAAACAACAATAGTAATGACACGCTCTACAGGATATAAAATTGGGTTCTAAGAAACAAGATATTCCTAGAATTAGTGTAATATAAATACGAACGGATAAAATGAGTATAGTAGAAATATTGACGACGATATGGATGTGTAGTGAAAAAAAAAAATAGAATCAGAAATAAATTCTTCTCCTAAGATGGTGGAAGCCGTGTTAGATGGATTCGGGCGCGCGTGTTGGTACGTGTCTAGGTGTCGGACGTCTTGAAACTCTAAGTTTGGGATACAAGTACTCGGCTTGAAATGTGTCCACAAGCTGAATTTGAGTATGTGAAGACATCTTATACATATGAAAGACATTGAATTTCATATACACTTGTAATTTGTAATGTTTCTTTTGTAACAATGTTCATAATTAGAATTCGATAAAAGAGTTCCTATTTATATGAAAAACTAAAACCCTTCTTTGCTCTCATTACTTAGCTGCTTCTTCTTTTTTCAACATCATAGAATGGGGAGCCGAGAGTCCAATTTGGTATGGGTGTCTATCTTGTACCCAAACCTATATTATAAGCGGTCGACACGTGTACTCTGGGGGAAATTGGAGAGTAGGTGTAACACAAGGTAGAACTACAGAAGTAAGCACCCTATTTAGATAAAATAGAAGTAAAACTAAAAACAATTAAGCTGATTGTGCATATAATGCTAGGAGAAGAGAAAGACCAGCATTGACTAGGGCTGCACAATATAACTGCTAAATCCGAACCAGCCTGCTGACCTAGGCCGACCGGTCAGCCATTTTTGGTCAGTTCTCAGTTTGTGTTTATAGAAAACCACTTTATTGGTTCGGTGGCCAGTTTTCTCTTTCCAAAAGCGTAGTCCACCGAAACCGACCGCTGATGTGGTAACCTTCATATATTGTAGATGATGCAGAGAAGTTGTTAAGTGACTAGTTGTCTTCAGATATATATACATATATATATATATATGTATTGCACAAATACTATATTTATATACATATATCTATAATTATCTGTACTATTATTAATCAATATTCTTAATTCCACTGAGTCTTCTTTTTCTGGTTTTGAAACTCTCTCTCTCTCTCTCTCTCTCTCTCTCTCTCTCTCTCTCTCTCTCTCTCTCTCTCTCTCTCTCTCTCTCTCTCTCTCTCTCTCAGAACACACTCTCTTTCCCTCTCCCCCTCCCCTCTCCCAATGCCTCAATTTACTCCGCAAATGTATTTTCTCGGAAATTCTCCCACTTTTTACTCGCTCATCTTTACTTTTTGAAAACTTAAATCCCCATCCCCACCCCTTCCCTCCATTCTTTAAGATAATGAAAAAAATAGAGGTCCAAACCCTAATCTGATCCCTAATGCCAAATTGCGAAGGCCACCACTCACCAGACGGCCAGAACCTTATCACGCCGCAATCTCAGAGGATCTGCCACTGTAACTTCTCCAGACACTCATTTGAAGGTTATGTGATTCCATCTCCACACCTATGAGTGTACATACATAGGGATATGTGCATATATGTGCCTATAAATGTGTTCGTATTTCTATCCGTTTTCATCTGGAGCCTTGAAATTGATAACCGAATTACAAATTGAATCTGACTGAAGTTTCAATGGTCTATTCAGCCAGTAATTGCTCAAGGTTCAGTCGACTTCAGTTTGATGTTTGGTAAAACTGACATGATCGGTTCGGTGGCTAAAATCCTAAAATCACCGACCAAAACCTACCGTGTACACCCCCAACATTGACATGAGCAGGGAGTAAGGAAAATAAATAAGCTTGCAGTTTCATTGAGAATACGGTTTTAGATAGAATTTCATTGAGTTCTATATAGATTTGCCTAAGCTTCAGCATACATCAGGCAGACCGGCAGCAAGACAGGACAAAAGAATGCCAACTGAAATTCAAATAGGAAATCATAAGACAATTAAAATAAGCGCACTACACTTAGGCAGTGAAAGCAGTCTAGCACAAATTTTAAAAGCTATCCCAGACTCCCAGTTTAGATCCAAAAGGGAATGAATTGATGCGGAACTGTAAAATTGCTAGTCCAACTACAGTGGACTTAAAGTAGGTGTAGAACAAAATGATAGCCAACCACCAAAGAAAAAAGTAATGTACAAGCAGGGAGAAAAAAAAAAGAATAAAGAAAAGAAGAAAGAGACTAAAAAAAAAGCAGCAAAGAGTAAATCAAGACACTTTCTGATTTGATTTTATCACGACGAAGTAGTAAAGCAAATGCAGTTGGTATTTTCAGTTACTGGCAATAGCAGTAACTGAGCATGCTGAGTTCACGCTTTTCATAGGAAAAAATTGGGTACTGCTTAGATGCTTATATTCACCCTGCATCCAAACTTTTGTGGGCACTGGTGAACCTAAGGTCATGTGTTCCTAGACATCCTTGTACAAAGTACAAAGTTCTAACTCAACCGCGGTCGACCAGTCATGACATCTCTAAGTGTCCACCGTCTGTGGATGACTCTCAACAGAATAAAGCATCAGTTTCAAAACACAAATCTCTTGCGCTAGAAATCACGATGTCTATTGTACCTTTGATATCCCAGGCCTTCCAATATTTGAGATACAAATTCCCAGAACTTCAGAGGCTCAAGATTTGTGATGAAAAATGCCTGCAAGATTATCATGAGAGAATATCATACTTATAAACAATCATTTTAGAGACTGATTGGGATAGCTTTTCCGGGTCCAACAATCACTTAAAAGTTATTGTTTTCAAAGCTGTGACTGTTTGGATTAGCTTTTTCATAGTTTTTTAAACAATTTGTTTCATTTTTGAAGCTTTGAAAACAGCTTTCTAAAGCTCCAATATGTCGCTTTTTAAAAACTATCTTATTCGGAAAAGTGATTATTTTAAAAACTAACCTAAACGGGCTCTTAGTGTCATAGAGAGTAATACCAAAAAATTGAACGTTTGGAATACCTTCCCAGACACAGAAACCATCTGAGATTCTAGAGCTTCTTCTGCACATATATGAGCATGGGCAACATTCTCCACGTATGTGAAGTCAGTCGTGTTTTCTCCACTTCCTACAATAAACTGAAATGAGAAACTCTATTACTTATTCTAAGATACTAGATAGAGAAGTCTATGTTATATTTATATGCGTATCACCATAAAAGTACCTAAAATACACAGGGAAATACAACGTCAAACTCTATGGATGAATAGGTAGCGCCATCAATAGAAATTCCAAGAAAAATAAAATTTTAATTTGTACCACCACTAGAATCGTAGGTAAATTATGCACTTCTCTTTTCCATTGCCAATTTTAAAGGTTACATAGCATATCAGATGTATTTCTTAGGAAAACAACTGCATGGTGAATCTTACCAAGCGAGAGGCAGATAACTTCTTTTGGCAAGCAAGGCGGGAAACATGATTTTTAAAAATATAAAATACGATGGAAACAAGAAGTAAGAATTACAAATATCTTGACAACTGCTTGTTGAGTTTGGAAGGCTTAGGGTTCACAATAGTGAGACCCCTTCTTTTATTCATTCAGAAAGAATAATAAAGTAGAAATTACATATAAGACCCCTGACATAAGATAAATAAGAAAATACACATAAAAAATGTCAACTCTCAACACTTCCCCTCAAGCTGGTGCGAAGATGTCTCTCATGCCCAACTTGCTAAGAATGTAATAGAATGAACGACTCGCAAGGCCTTTTGTAAGAATATCAGCTAGCTGCTCCCCTGATTTCACAAACGGTGTACATATGCTCCCATTAGTTAGCTTTTCCTTGATGAAATGCCTATCAATCTCCACATGCTTCATCCTGTCATGTTGAACCGGATTGTGAGCAATACTAATAGCAGACTTGTTATCACAGTACAACTTCATCGAGTCTTTTGGTCCAAAACCAAGATCTAATAACACAATCTAAACCCACAATAACTCGCATACACCTTGTGCCATGGCTCTAAACTCTGCCTCTGCACTAGACCTAGCCACTACTGACTGTGTCTTACTCCTCCACATCACCAAGTTGCCGCCAACAAACGAGCAATAACTTGTGGTTGACCTCCGGTCAGTAATCGACCCAGCCCAATCTGCATCGGTATAGGCTTCTACTAAAGTGTGACCATGGTTAACAAAGCATAAACCTTTCCCCAGTGCTGACTTCAAATACCTCACAATTCTAAACACAGCATCTAGATGGAGTTGTTTGGGATCATGCATGAATTGGCTAACAACACTAACTGCAAAAGCAATGTCAGGTCTCGTATGAGCCAAATAAATCAACTTACCTACCAGCCTCTGGTACCTTCCCTTGTCAACAGGTTCTCCACTGGGATCATCGACAAGTTTCACATTAGGATCCATTGGAGTATCCACTCCCTTACTCCCTAACATGCCAGTTTCCTTGAACAAATCTAAAACATGCTTTCGTTGTGATATAAAAATTCCTTCCTTGGATCTAGCCACTTCGATTCCCAAGAAGTACTTTAAGTTCCCCAAATCTTTGATTTCAAATTCTGTAGCCAGGTATGATTTCAGTCGTCTCATCTCCTCTAAATCATCACCTGTGAGGACAATATCATCAACATAGACAATCAAAGCCGTTACTTTTCCCTGTGACGAGTGTTTGATGAAGAGAGTATGATCACCCTGACTCTGTCTGAAACCATACTTGATCATAGCTTAGGAAAACCTGTCAAACCAAGCTCTGGGAGATTGTTTGAGGCCATACAAAGACTTCCTAAGACGACACACTCTTCCTCTAGTCTTATCATCTTCGAACCCTAGAGGTATATCCATATAAACTTCTTCCTCTAAGTTCCCATATAGGAATGCATTCTTCACATCGAACTGATGCAAGAGCCATTCCAAATTTGCTGCTAGAGACAACAAGATTCTGATGGAGTTCATCTTTGCAACTGGAGCAAAAGTCTCCTGATAGTCCACTCCATAGGTCTGAGTAAAGCCCTTGGCCACCAACCTCGCTTTGTATCTCTCTATCGTCCCATCTACTTTGTGTTTCACAGTGAACACTCACTTGCACCCTACTGTCCTTTTTCCACTGGGTAACTCTGTTAATTCCCAAGTGCCATTTTTCCGAAGTGCTTTCATCTCTTCAACCATGGCAGATTTCCACTGAGGATCGGTGAGAGCTTCCTGTACATGGTTAGGGACAGAAACAGAGTCGAGTTTGGACACAAAAGCTTTATAAGAAGGAGACAATCGAGAGTACGAAACAAATTTAGAAAGAGGATGTTTGGTGCATTCTCGAGTGCCCTTGCGAAGAGCAATAGAAATGTCCAACTCATCTTCAAAAGAAGAAACAGGAATATGAGTAGAGGGACTAGGAGGAGTAGAAATACCTGGACCTTCATCACTTGAAGAAGTCAATTGTAGTGGGATTGGAGAAATGATCCTCTCATCTGTTGCCCCAAAAATCCTTCTACTTTTATTTTTGCAATAGGTCAACAGCTCCTTCCTTTTATCCTCTGCACTTTCCTCTCCTCTCCTTTTTTCTTCCTCCTCTCCTCCTACTTCTATTTTTTCACTACTATTTTCCTCTCCTTTTTTTTCCTCCTCCTCTCCTTCTATAATAAATAGCACCGTTTCTACAGACTTCTCTTCACCTACCCATTTCTCCCTCTGAAGAGAGGGCTGGGAAGACTGGAAATAGGACACTGGTTCATCAAAAATAACATCCATAGACACAAACCACTTACGAGAAGAGGGGTGATAACACTTGTACCCTTTTTGTGTAGGAGAATAACCTACAAAGACTATTTTAAGAGCGCGAGGGTCCAATTTTCGTCTGGAAGGAGAGTGATTGTGAACGAAGCAGACACAACCAAACACTTTAGGAGGAATAGGAAAGATTGAAGAAGAGTTGGTAAGAAGTTCTATAGGAGCTTTTTTTTCCAAGAACACGAGTAAGCAAACGATTGATGAGGTAGGCAGCAATCAAGACAGCCTCCCCCCAGTAGGACTTAGGGATCTACATAGAGAACAACATAGACCTAGCAGACTCTAACAAGTGTCGGTTATTTCTTTCAACAACTCCGTTTTGTTGTGGAGTATTTGTGCATGACGTTTGATGTATCATGCCATGTTCAGAAAAATAGTGAGTGAGACCACTATAGATATATTCCCCCCCTTTATCAAACAGAACAATTTTAATAACAGTACTGAATTGGGTACATATCATCTTATGAAAAGATTTAAAAATAAAAATAAAACATCACTCTTTGCTTTCATCAAATATACCCAAGTTGTGCGAGTGTAGTCATCAATAAAAGTTACAAACCATCTATAGCCATTCAAAGTAGTAATATGAGATGGATCCCAAAGTATGAATAAGTGCAAAAGGAATAGTACTTTTATTGATACTTGAATTAAAAGTTGCACGATGGTGTTTACCGAGTTGACAAGCCTCACAAGAAATCTCGGAAACACAATTATTGGAAACTAAGGAGGGAAATAAATAACGAAGCAAATAGAAAGAATGATGTCCTAATCTTTTATGCCACAGCCACAACTCGCGAGGAATATTCTCTGTCTGTGAAGTATGAGCAACACTTGTTAATCTCCCATTTTCAACTCCATCAGGCAACAAAAGATATAGATCATTCTCCTCTCTACCACTGCCAATCACCTTCTTCGTGGAGAGGTCCTGAAAGGCACAATGAGATGGAAAGAAAGTTACACAACAGTTCAAATCACGAGTTAAACGACTTATTGAAAGAAGGTTAGTTGAAAAATTAGGAACATGAAGAACTGAAGTTAAAGCAAGAGAACCAGTAACATGAATGACACATTTACCAGAAATAGATAACAAGTTGCCATCGGCAGTTTTAACCTTATCTTTCCCTGAACATAGATGATAAGTGGAAAAAATACTAGGAAGACCAGTCATATGATCGGAAGCTCTAGAATCAATGATCCATGGTTGTGGAGAATTAGCATGCAAAGCACTTGAAAAATTAGCATAATTACCTTTCTGGGCAAAAGAAGTAGAGGCACTAGTGGAGGTGTCTAACTGAGCCATAATCCGCCTCAATGTCTCAATATCACTACTATTGATATTCCCTGGCACGGATGATGTAGCGGAAACCGGTAACTCCTCCTGGTAAGTAGATTATGTGGTCAAGTGAGCCCGTGGTCCACTACCACGTCCACCACGACCACCATTACCACGACCACCATTACGGCCACCTCCCCTTCCTTTTGACATAGGAGGACGTCCGTGAAGACTTCAACAAGTCTCGCGAGAATGTCTAGGGCGGTTGCAATGGTCACACCAAAGTTTATCTTTATTATCACTTACCTCATAACCCGAGTCCCGACGCTGTGTAGGTGGTTTTCCCCCTCGATGAGCAAATGAAACCAAAGCAGATCTATCAGAAGATGGCTGTGGAAGCATGACAGAGCGACGACTTTCCTCATTCTGGACATAGGCAAACGCTTCCCTAAGAGATGGCAAAGGTTCCATACCAAGAATCCGGCTTCGTACTGGATCAAACTCGGGATTAAGACTTGCAAGGAATTTGAAAATCC
The DNA here is from genome assembly GCA_033977485.1 of Hydrangea macrophylla. Lineage (NCBI taxonomy): Eukaryota > Viridiplantae > Streptophyta > Magnoliopsida > Cornales > Hydrangeaceae > Hydrangea > Hydrangea macrophylla. Next base: position 69,888,201 of record CM066986.1, on the reverse strand, counting down.
TCTCACTTTCAATATATACTTTAAAGCTAGTAGCATCAGTGGACAGATTGGATGATGAGTAATGAGGTGATCGATCCTCTTCCAAAGAGAACCCAGCACAGTAAAATATTGCAAAGTGGAGCGATCTCCCTGGACTTCAGCTTCAACTATCCGTTGCAACTCATACACCTGAGCAACATTTCCCTTCCGAGAATAAGTCTCAGCAAGGGTATCCCATATGTTTTGGGCAGTCTCCATCCCGAAAAAACCATCGGCAATCTCTGCTTCCATAGAATGAGTCAACCAACTCATTACCAGAAAATTATCAACCTCCCACTTTGCGTAAGTGGGATCTTCACGACTAGGCGCCTTGATTGTGCCATTCACATAACCAAACTTTGACCTACTTTTTAGCCAAAACGTAGCCGACTGAGACCAGGACAAATAATTTTCACCATTCAGCAACACCGTGGTGATCTTGGACCCAGGGTTCTCGGTAATGAGTCTCTCATTACCTGCAGGAGAACTCGTAGCAACGGCTTCTTTCTGTGCCACACCTTCCTTCAACATGTTGAAGAGGAATACCCACAAATTAATCGATCCATGGAATCAAGGCTCACCTAGTCTTTCACATGCACCAATCTAGTGCATTTATCCGATCTATGGACAAGTCATAGGAAAAAATAAAGGGTTTTGTGATCAGATCAGCAAGTTCGTAATACTCACGGCTAATGGTTGTTGAAATCTGGGAAACAAAGGTTATAGAAGGAGAGGGATTAGATCATCCAAAGGTATAGGCTAAGGGTTTTTTTTTTATGATGGGATCAGATTGTGAGAAGGAGGGTGTCGACTGGGTTCAAAACAGGGCCATGAGGTTTCGGCCTGGAGTAGAGGAGGGCCAGGGTGGCTCGGCTGTGGTGTATGGGTGTGGTAGGATTAGCCGAGAACCAGGAGGGCTTGGCTGGGCAGCGGAGAAGTCTGGAGTAGGAGCAGTGAGCTCCGGCGCAGGCTGAGGAGAAGCAAGGGGGTCCAACAGAGGCTGGGGAGGAGCAGAGAGCTCCAGTACAGGCTAAGAAGGTGTGGTGGTGGCTGGTGGTTTCAGTGGTGGCTGGAGGTTTGTTTTGGTGATGGCTGGAGGTTTCCCAACCCTAGTTTAGGGTGGCTTTGATACCATGTTAAGTTTGGAAGGCTTAGGGTTCACAATAATGAGACCCCTTCTTTTATTCATTCAGAAAGAATAATAAAGTAGAAATTACATATAAGACCCCTAACATAAGATAAATAAGAAAATACACATAAAAAATGTCAACTCTCAACACTGCTTATATTTCAACAAAACTTTGATAAATAAATAACACCACATTACACATGAAGTAAGAGAATAGTTTTCGGACCTTTGCCCAACCAGATTTGGCTTGATTCACTAGAAATGGGACAACCTTGGTATCTCCAGGTCCAAAGACATTGCTAGGACGAAGTGCACATGTTAAAAGGCCATCAATATCGTTAGCAAACAGGACCAGTGCCTCTGCTTGAGCCTTAAGGTCACTCAACATGTCCTCGAACTGTACCGGTGCACACATGCTTAGAGGGGGAAAAGAACCAAATATATCCTGTTAAACACATGAACGAGAAGCTATCTTATAAAACATACTTTCCAAGGGTATGGCAAGGATTCATCTGCATTGTGTATTTCGTGAGAGCCGTCAAAGACCACATCTGCTGAACTGTTGTATATCAACCGCTTAACTTTGCACTCTCGGCAAGCACTGATAACATTTTTCACACCTGAAACATGAAGTCGTAAAGTAAGAACTCACAATTCCTAAAGGTTATTGATCCAAAATTATCCTGCTTAGTAAGACTGCCTTTCTCAGCTGAACTGTAGTTACCTTGGACAATAATATTGTAGCAAAGATAGAAATCATGTGTGTATACATAAGTAGCCTCTGTATAAAATACAACTGATGAACCTTCAATAGCTGCAAAAGAAGAATATCATGCAAGCAATTAGTTTCTCAAGACAAACTTGATATCGTAGCACAAAATTGGTATCCTCGTGAAAAAGAGAGAATGCAATTATAAAAACTAATAAACAGATGGCAATAAAATCTACAAAAATTTAATAAATTTCATTCACGCAAAAAAAGGAACAAAAAAAGAAAAGAAGAAGAAGACAAATGAGGGTAAAACAAGACATATTCGAAAGATGCCTATTCTACACGTACTTGAATTCTTTAATTTCGTATTATTGTTTAAATGATGGATATTTTCCTTCATTGCAACAAATCTCAAAACATTTCCCAAATGTTTTGGATAAAATGCAGCTGGTTGAATGAAAACCCATGGGTGAGTCGTAAAGAATATGTATAAAGAAATCAATCCCTAGTGAAGCTAACTTACCTAAGTTGTCATTGTTTACCTAACGCTAAATCACATTTCAACAGATCTAAGTCAAACTGGAAAAAATTGCAATTGTGTGCTAAACGAATAATTTGCAACATTTGCTTGAACCACCACTAGCAAAATCTTTAGAACTTGACTGAACTACAGTTATCATTCTATCCGTTCAAACATACATATGTTTGTATACATGTATACACATACACGCACATATCCCTATATATATCTACACAATATATAACATATATTTTTCAAAGGAAACATTTTGCAGGAACTTACAGTCATTGCTGGAGATACAATGTAGTATGTTCTGATAGGAGCATGAGAGATGGCTAAAGAAGAGCAGTGGCAATTTGTTTAAAGTTCATGATTTCTACTTGTCTTATAGTGGCCAAGCTCATGGCTTTCAACCTCAGACACAACCACCATCACTTCGAAGGGACGACACTAGATGGCTAGGTCAGAGGGTTGTGGTGGCGGAGGATTTTAGTGGTGGAGAGTTTGCTAGAGGGAGAGGGTTGGGCTGTGATGGAGACTAAGGTGGTGGGGGAGGGGAGGGCTGGTAGTTGCAGGGTGGGTTGGGTACCGGTAGGGTATGAGAGAGAGAGAGAGAGAGAGAGAGAGAGAGACATATAACTTTTTAGAGGGCTTAGCGAAGAGGGCTAATTGGCTCTCTAAGTAGCATGGGCACTTTTTTCTATAGAAGTCATGTTGGCTTCACATGTTAGGCACCAACACTCCACAAATCTGTAGCACAGTAAAACTCCTGACATATCCAAAATAATTTCTACATATACAAACATATTTCCAGTTTTTGACAGGTACACTCGTGTGCTACTTATGTTACATAGACCAACTATACATATGGGCAGTAACTACATAGACGACATTTCTAGCAACATTCCATGTACATGCAACCAGAAAGACAGAGAAGATCTATCATCTAGGGATGTAGTAAACAGAGAAGACAGTTATGTCAAAAACGAAAGGAAAATTGCACTTGTTCCAAAAAGAGCACGGTTGGTTGTTCAAAGAAATGTATGTATATATATATAAATATATATAATTTAGAGTATCATAGTTGCGTCCTTTCCATGTCTTCCATTTTTTAGTTAAGGCCTTCAGGGATATGGCTGCAACTAAGTCCAACAGGTTTGTTTCACGAGGACCGAACTGTGAAGATTCTCTGTTTGTAATAATTTTATAGATCAAAATGGCATATATTTTGCCCCCATTGTACCCACTTGAACAACTGCTTATTAAGATGTTGTAATTAATCAATGATGCTTAATGTATGAATGCTGAAGAAAAATAAGAGCTGCCTCCTCAACCACAAATCCAAAATTCCAAATGCTATTGGATCATGGCTTGTCATTGACTGAGACGATGATCACTTTATGATGTGATCTCAGTATTGATGAAGTAATTGCACCGCAAATGAAGGACATATAAAGTTCCAGGGTAAAGAAAATCACAAATCTTGCTGAAGTTGTTGCTAGAAATAATTAAGAACCCATTTAAATATAAGTATTGGGTTTGGTGAGGTTGGTCATTCATCAAAGTGTAAAAGACTAAAAGTTTATTTTTCTTTTTCCGTTCTTACCTGTTTTATTAGCTGCGGACTCTAAAAAAGGGTTTGGAACGGACTTGCTTTTAGTTTTAGGGACGAAAAAAGTACACTTATCGACGAAAAAAATTGTCACTAAAAACAGTACCTTTAGCGACGATTTTTTTCGTCTATATGTGCTTTTTTCGTGGCTAAAAAACAAGTACATCCCAAACCCCTTTTTTGAGGTTCGCTTAAGATCCGGACTATATATATATGTACACACACATATATATAGAGGGCTTTTGGTAAGGACGTCCGCAACTTAATAAGTTGCGGACTTCTGTTTCAGCCGTTGTATACAGTTTTCATTAAGGGTATTGTAATAATTTCACAGGATGTGGCTGAAAATAGAACTGCAACTTAATAAGTTGCGGACCTGTCCTTACCAGAACCCCTCTGTATATATATATATATACATACATTTACAGAAATCAAAATCTTGTGAGGATTTTAATTTTTGATACTCAAATCAACCCCAATAGTTCAGTTTCTTGTGTCCTTCTCTTTGTTGCATTTTCTTAACAACCAAATAGAATCCGAACTCAACCAAACAAGATGCTTCAATGAATACGAGATATAAATTGAACACTTACACATAATATAAAATATAAAATACAAAATGTGTATGTGTATGTTTGTGTGTATATATATACGTGTGTAAATGCGCGAATATACCTTCAATGATTTGAGGTTTGTTACGAACATCGACATGGAAATACGAAGCGCGACCGGTGGAGAGGGCTTCGAAGAGAGGCGAGTTGTGGTCGGACTCGGAGGGATCGAGTTGGAGAGAGTGAGCGGAATCGGCGACGCGGACGATCCAATCGCCGAGTTTCAAGAGCCTGAGGACGAGTGATCTTCCAACGAAACCTCGGCCTCCTAAGACAACGCAAGTTCTCAAGTGATCGTCTATCGCCATTTTTCTCTCTCGATATCAGAGAGAGTTTTAGAGAGAGAGAGAGAGAGAGAGAGAGAGAGAGGTTTTTCTTCTGTGGGGAAAGAAAATGTAAGAAAGTTTTGATCAGATGCATGGTGGACCTTGGCGCCGAATCAAGCACACTTTACTAATGTGTGGGGCCCTGGGGGTCCCAAGAATCAGTTGGTCTATGAAAAGCATCCTAACTTCTATTTGAGCAATTTCTCCAACAAAAAATATATATATATATATATATATATTTGAGGAATGAGTAAATTAGTAATCTTTGAGTAATGTTATGCTTTCTAAATTTTAAATTTAAATTTATATTCTAAATAATTTGGTAGTGGGTTTATTGATTTTTAATTGGATGATGTTGAAATGGTCCTATCAGGGTCGACTCTGTCTTATGGAGATGTAGGCCACCGCCTAAGACTCCCAAAATATTGGATAATTTATGAGCCCCAAATCCTAAGCACTAAATTATTAGTAGTGTTCGTTTTTAAATTCAAATGCCTCCAAATATACCCTTATTGTTTTGCAATTAGTCATTTTTTTACCAATTACAATTATCAATCAACCATTATTAGGCTATGACTACTAGCATCCTAACTTCTATTTGAGAAAATTCTTCAACAAAAAATAAACAGCTATGCTATCTTTTACGGAGTACAAATTTTTATTTCAAAATGTTTTATGAAATGATCAGCGATCTCATTTATGCTCGTGCTAAAAATTCGGTACATTCCGTTTCGTTTCTCATCCCAGTCTTTTGCGACACTTCAGGTTTACTTCTTTTGTTAGGTCTTGACTTCTTCGCTATGATCTTCCCAAAAATTGCTTCTCAAATAATGTGACAGTGCGGTCAAGTAAATAACTTTCTATCAGAATTTAACTGGTCACACAGTATTAGATGTAGCTCCACTAATACATTATTTAGGAAGCACTTTTGAGATATAAATTTGGGAAGTATAGCATTACTAAAAAAAAACTTCTATTTGAGCAATGAGTAATGTTTGAGTAATGTTATGCTTTCTAAATTCTAATTCTAATTCTAAATTCACATTTCGAATGATATGGTAGTGGGCCCACTTGAGTTTGATTGAATGATGTTGAAGCGATTCTATTTTTATTGAAGATGGTCTCACTGCCACATCATTTGCGATGTAAATTTGGAATTAGGGATTGAGAACCATAGCATTTCAAAATGTTTTTAAGCTTCTCTTTAAGGTAATCTTTCTTGTTTGTATTTTGTACATTTGCCAACCCTATTCACTTAGGGTTGTACAAAAAAAAAAAAAAAAATCGACCCCGAAATTGACTGACCAATTCGGTCGATTTTTAAAAGTATAGGCAAAGAAGGAAACCGAACCGAGCGATTGAAACACCCAAAAACCCCGACTAAACCGAGCCATTCGATCGGATTTTAAACATGAAAAAAAAAAAAAAAAACCAAAACAGCAACAACTGACCGAGGAACACCCCTACTATTCACTCATTGCATTATATTTTTTATTTATTTTTTTTATCTCTTACATGGATTATGGTTGGATGCACACACATTCCAACCTAACATAATCCCAAAACCCTACAATGACCCACCCAACAAGGGCCACTAGTCTATATCTATCTATATACTATATACTAAACTTGGGACCAAAGGCTTTCATGTAGCATATATCCAAGTGGCATATATCCAAGTGGCACTCTCCATTACTCTCCAATGTGCCTATGTGGCACTTCAATATTTTCTCTAGTTTTTTTCAATTTTTTTTTTAATGCATAGCATTTTGTCATTGGGTAAAGCTATTGTGAAAAAGTTCTCATATGAGAAAATATTTTATGACCCTTGGATGAGAAAGTAGCCATAAATACATCTCGAGATTCTCAAGAATCCAATGATTGCTTTCTCATCCTCAAGAATACACTGATTTAATTAGCTGATTGCAAGTAGGAGAGAGATGGAGAAAGTGAAGGACGTGAGAGTGAATCGGGTGGATTAGTTTTGTTTAGCTAATTACTTTTAGTACTACTATAAGTATTTTTAGGGATATTAGGTCATAGGCCCCTTAAAATTATGTGTTTTAGTAAAAAAAAACCCAAGTTTTTTGCAATTTTATAAAAAGCCCCTCGCTACTTTTCGTATTTGATGAAAAGCCCCTCCGCTCACAGATTATGTTATATTATCTGTGAACTTTAAATCATCATAACTACTCATTTTTTGGTCTTTTTGGGTGATTTTTTTTTTTATATAATGTATTTTTTCGAGATCTACGCATTAGACTTGAAAGTTGTACAAAAAAAAAGTAATTTGGAACTTCATTTTTCATTTTTATTTTTCAGATATATAATATTATCTGTTTACACTAACAGATAACATTATTTGTCAACTTTAAACCACCATAACTTTATCAATTCTTGGGCTTTTTGGGTAATTTTTTTTTTTTGAATTCATGTATTTATTTGAGATCTACGCATTGGACTTGAAAGTTGTACAAAAAAAAGCAATTTGGAGCTTCGTTTTTCATTTTTATCTTTCAGACACAAACATATAATATTATATGTTTACACTAACAGATAATATTATTTATCAACTTTAAATCACCATAACTTTATCAAATCTTGGGCTTTTTGGGTGATTTTTTTTTGATTTCATGTATTTCTTTAAGATCTACGCATCGGACTTGAAAGTTGTACAAAAAAAAATAATTTAGAACTTCGTTTTTCGTTTTTATCTTTCAGACACAAACAGATAATATTATCTGTTTACACTAACAGATAATATTATTTGTCAACTTAAACCACCATAACTTTATCAATTCTTGGGCTTTTTGGATAATATTCTTTTTTTGATTTCATGTATTTCTTTGAGATCTACCCAATAGGAGTGGAAATTTTAAGAAAAAAAGTCAAGTTGCAGCCTAATTTTGAGGTTTTATCTATCTTACAGATAATATTATCTGTTATCTGTGTGTCTAACAGATAATATTATCCGTCAACTTTAAACTATCATAACTTTATCAATTCTTGGGTTTTTTGGGTGATTTTTGATTTTGTGTATTTTTTTTAAGATCTATTCATCTATGGTGCCAATTGTACGAAAAAAAAAATATATTTTTATTATATGTATGCGAAAAAAATTCAATTTTTCATATATGTTTGATGTTTAGTTTTTTTTTTTGTCCCAGTATTTCATGATCAACATTGAACTTGACTGATAGATCTCGTTTTGCTGATTTCAAAATATCAAATTTTACGAAAAACGGACTTGTAGAACAAAAGTTATAGCAATTTGAGTGTAAAAAGGGCCTAATTAGATAAAGAAAAGTAGCATGGGTTTTAGTTTTGAAGAGTTTTATTTGAGGGGGCTATGGCCGAAGGTCCCTATATTTTATACAAATAGTGTTGTAATTTACCTGTAATCTCGGTGTAGGGAACAAAATTCCATTGCATTCGCTACTCTTTCTATTAGTACAGATGATGATATGTTACATAACAAAATGTGTAATGTAGAAGAGTAAATATTGGGACACATTTAAAGACATAATTTTTAGGACACAACCCAAGAGATGTATCTATAGAACACACCCAAAGACACAAGACACAACTTTTGGGACACAACCCAAGAGATGTGTCTATAGGACACACCCAAAGACAACTTTTGGGACACAACCCAAAAGATGTGTTTATATCTCTCTTGTGATGTCACTGGACCCCACAGTGACACTGAAAAGAGATACACACATCTCTTGGGTTATATCCTAAAAGTTGTGTCTTTAGGTGTGTCCCAAGTATTAGCCAATGTATAAATTGATTCAAAGAGTCAAAACCCAAAATTTATACAGTAGAAATAAGTTAACTAGATTAACTAAATGTAATAATTTTGAGCTACGGCTTTACCTAGTTGGTGAAATACTGCTTCATGTCACGCTCATTGTCGGTGTTCGAACCCCACCGTTAGGCGCCGACACTTATTTCCTCGCTCAAAACCGCTATTTAAAACAATGTTATAATTCCTTTTCGCAGAAATAAGTTTTAACATTGTATTCAATCGGACCTGCATATCTTTTATTTTATTTTTTTTCTTTAAAGCAATTCCAACAAAGAGATACCAATGGAGTTCTTTTCCTATTCCAATTTGTAAGCTTCCAGGGGTAAAGTAAAAATACAAGGTCCTTGTGATATAAAGAGTTATAATGACCACTTTTTTTTTTCTTTTTTCTTTATTCTTTTTTTTTTTTGTGAGTGATATAATGACCTCTTTTAATGTTGGGATTTAACATTTTTCCCCACCCTTTAATCATTCATTCATCAGTTGACGGTTAATTCACCATATACTTTTTCTAATATGTGTCGCGCCCGCCCCGAAAATGGGGTGTCTACAATATGTATATAGGAAGCGCATCTATGGTAAATTCATCTATTCATAATGTGTTAATTTTTTTATATTAAATAAGTTATTTTTTGTTACAAGGGAATATATATATATATATATATAAAATTTTACGCACACCATTAACTTTGTTAAGTCACATCTCCAACATGATATGTTAGTATAATTTACATACTACGAGGGAGGTTCTTGTACTTTAATCTTACTCCGATTTCAACGTAATTTACCCTAAAGAAAATGACCCAATAACCCAATCCAAAATGATCCAACAAGAAAATCCAAGCGGGGTGAGAGTTGGCAATTCATTGTCTAAGAAATAAGCAAAAAAGAGGAAGCAAGGTCAATTACGTAGTTATGGTAATGCAGGTAACTGGTAAGTGTAGCTTTCAAGTACATGGGTACTTTCCGACCCATAAATAAATAAATAAATTATAAATAAAAAATAAAATAAAAAAAGAGAAGAAAGTTCATGGGTACTGACGTCAGCTGAGATGGGGACAGAAGAAAATTGGTTTGGTGAACCCAATCCATCAACTATTTCCAACCAAAATTAACTCAAAAGCATTGAACTTACCACAACAAATGCTTTGTAGTGACTCCAAAGCTTTCCTAATTCAAGAGTCTAAGACATCCAATTTTTGATAAAACTGAAAATTACTTAGTGTTTTTCAGTTCTAAATTAGTATTTCATGCTCTGAAATAGACTTTCAGTTGAAGTTTTTTACTTCAAAATTTTCAGTAGGTTTTTAATTGCTTTTTCAGTGAAGATGTTAATTAACAAACTCACTGAAAAAAAAATAGTAATTCATTTTCAGCACTTGAAATCATTATCACACACACCCTAATTCTCATTTTTCTAGAAGAAAGGGTTTTGTTCTGGTTTAGCTGGATCATGTCTCTCATTATGCAGCTTCTGAAAAAAATTCACCATAAGATAGAGAATACTAGAGGTAAGGTATTATAAATGTGTAGTGCTATGTTCCCAAATTTGTACTTCAAATTTTGATTCCCAATAGATGTAACAGCGAAACCACCAAAAACAACTTCCAATACAAATCACGTGGAGCCACTGTAATTAAATGTAACCCCACTGTTACATCTACTGGAAACAAACTTGGGGATAAAATTCTGAAAACCATAACATTGCTCATAATAAAAACCTTAAAAACACTTTCTCCACAGATGATTACAATCTGCAAGATATCAAAGAAATAAATAACACTGGCAAAATGGAGACTAAATTAGATACTAGGAAACACCGACACTTCTAAGAAGGTAACGTGTCGCGTGTCATATCTTTCCGACGCACGAACACGACACTTCACGAATACTTACCCTGGAGTGTCGACACGCAATTTTTTAATATTTTGTCGTGTCAACGTACCCGTGTCGTGTCGTACCAGTGTCCGTGCTTCATAGATAAGATAGCACTCATCTGATGTTAACTGATCAATTTGGCACTTGTCATTCATAACCAGACTACATCTCTCTCAAAAAATTAAAACATGACATATCTTTTCCTTAGCACACTCAGAATCTAATAGTTTAGGAATGACCAATTTGAGATAATTTCATTCTTCCCAACTTGAAACAACAATCAGTTCAGCAGCACCACATCCAAACATCACATAACCATAATCACTGGAAACTTAACCAGCATTTAATCAAGCTGATCAGTATATTCAACTTTTAAAAAGGAAAAAAAAAAAAATCAAAATCTCCTAAGATGCGTCGAACTACAAGTTGGATGGTTTTTATTCCACAAAATCAAAGGGCCCACCTTTTCTATACAAACAGGAATGGATACAATAAATCCTAGAAATTATCCTTAGCTCGGCGGATGGTACCCAAGACTTCTGCATCATTTGCAGTGGCTGGAATATTTAGCGACTTCCGGATTTCCAAACTCGAAGTGCGAAGGAATGGGTTACATGACTTCTCTTTCTTTACAGTTGTCGGTATCTGAGAAATCAACACTACAATATTCACACTTCCTCAAGGAAATTTGACGGTGAGGATAAAGGACACTCTTAAGGCTAGAAAAGGGAACCGAAGAAAGAAAAAAAAAAAAAAAAAAATTGCTCGGAAAGCACTTCATAAGATCCTACAATTTTACACCAACACTCTGTTTGGTTCATTGATTTAGTTAGGGACTGAGGAAATCACTTATTTGTTTTGGTTAATTATGCTCAGTTTGGTTCCCGGATTTAGCTAGAGAATGAAAAAAACACTTTTCTTTGTTTGGTTAATAAGAAAATAGTGCGATTAGTAGGAAGAAAAAACAAAACAAGGTGAAATAGTAAATTAAAATATTTAATTTTTTTGAGCTACTTCTTTTTTTTTTTTTTTTTTTTTAACCTTGAGTTACAAATATATTTTGGAAGTTTTTAATTTCTCAATGTTTTCAAGCACCCAAGAAAAAATTAGTGAAAAAACTAAAAAATTAGTTTTCCTCTCATTTTTCTTTCCTTGATCTTTTCCTCCATTAAATCTGAAACTAAACAAGCCTCACGAAAAACAGCAAGGACAGCACGAAGGAAAAAGAATAGCGTAAAAAGAAGCACATTTGAACCTTGTGGTTCACTTTCCTTCCTCTCTTATGGAGTTCCTATTACATTTGAAAAATAAACTATTTCTAATGTTTCTTAATAAGCATGAAGGAAAAGTGAAAAACACTAGAGAATTAGGGTTCGTTTGGTAACATTGCGGTTTTTTGTTCTCATTTCTATTTTTTTCGAAAAATCAAAACTGAAAACATGTTTGATAACATTTCTGTTTTTTTTTTTTTTAAAGGTTTTCAGAAATACAAACAAAACCAAAAACACGAAATTGTCGTTTTCGAAATTTATAAAACGAAAAAGTGTGCGAGACAAGCTGGGATTCTGATGTATGAATACATGTAAATTCCTCTTGGTTCAAGTGTGGCACTACTTTGGCAGCTATGTATGGAGTCCTAAGAAGCACAGACACGCGACACGGACACGACACGACTCGAATACGGCGACACGCTATTTCTCAAAAAAGCATGATACGATATGTCGGGGACACGAATTTTTTAATATTTTTTAAAATATATATTTTACCATGCTAATCAAAATTAGCATAAAAGCACATAGTAGAAGACATGTTCCCTAATCTAAGGAGGTAAAATTTGATGGACAAAAAAATGATAATTAGAATCTTAGGTAAATTTGCTAAAAAAATGATAACTAATGTTAGTTGGCTAACTACTGCTAGTTTGCTAAAACAAAATGATAACTCGGATACCTACCGTTTATAAACCATAACAGACAACAACTATTAGATTTATAAGCCCTAATAGACAACAACTATCATACCACTGTGGTGGTTTATAAAAAAAAAAAAACAAAAAACAAAAACAAATGCCCTAGATTGAAAAACCCTAATTAACAAAACCGTAATGTATTATTTCAGGTACAATAAGAGAGCAGAAGACGAAGAAAAAGTGAAAAAGAAATGCCGTGTTGGGGACGTGTCGCAGACGTGTCGGGGAAGTGTCGGCCAAGAAAATAAGGTTTAAATACTCTGATTTGAAAATAGGAGTATCCGACACGTGTCCCTTGCGTGTTGGGGACATATCCCTTGCGTGTCGGGGAAGTGTCAGCCAAGAAAAAAAGATTTAAATACTCTTGATTCGAAAATAGGAGTATCCAACACGTATCTCAAGCGTATCGGGTCGTATCGGTGTCGGATACTCGAGTCGATACTGATACGAGCCTCAAATGAAGTGTCGGTGCTTAAAAGATAGAGTCAAATTCTTTGATATGGAGTATCAAAGGCCTAATATTGCCCATTGAACTAGATCTATCTCCACTTAGTGGGCCATCCATCAGCCCACAGTTGATAGGGGTCCGTTTGGGAATTGCTTCTAGTAGCCCTAACATTGATTGACCCATTTTTAATAAAAACATTCTTAAAATAACATTTTGTGTCAAATTAAAAAATAAGGTACATTTTTAAAACAACATTTTATGTTAAAATTGTACAAGGTATATTTTGGAAACTAGAAATTAACACCGTTACCAAACGCATTTCCTATTTTTGTATTCGTTTTTAAAAAATCAACAAGGTTACCAAGCAAGTTTTCTGTTTTCAAATTTTTTTAAAAAAAAAAAAAAAACAATAACTGGTTTCCATTTTTAAAAAACTAAAAACTGAAAACTGAAAACAGAAAATGTTACCATGAGAGCCCATGGTAACGTTGTGATTTTTGGTTTTTGTTTTCATTTTTTGAAAACCAAAAAGCACAACGTTACCATGCGAGCCCTTAGTTTTCCCTCTAGTTTCTTTTTCTTTTCTTTTTCCTTCAATCAATCCGCAAAAGACAACAAAACAAATGGAGCCTAATATAAGGGTGTGGAGAAAATACCGTGGGCAAATCCTTACTGCGGAGATGGGCTACATGAGCAGCATAGGACTGTAACTCTTCATTTCTGGGTTCTATAGACAGCGCAAACTTTGAATTACTCTGTCAAAATGATTCACATGTTACTTGGTCAAACCATGAAGTCTATGAAGAGGGGGCATATAAGACTGAAGAGAAACATAACTTACCAATGTATATTCATGACCACAGTATACATTTGTGTCATCTGGCAAAGACATTATCTTTCCGAGGGAAGAATGCATCTGGAACAGAAAGAGTCAATCGCTATTAGACCCATGGTTCAAAGTCGTGGTTGCAGACGCCGTCAGGAGGCGTCCAAGACAAGTAGGCAACTCCATTAGGGTGTCGCAGCCCGCTATTGGGTGATGCACAACGATAAGCTAGTTTTAAAATTAAAATAATAATTTAAAAAAACAATGGAAATTCTAAAATTATATGAACAAATTTTACATTTTTTTTTGTTTGATAAGTAAAAGTGTATAAAAAGCGTCCAAGGGGGACGAACCCAAGAATGATAATTACAACCATAGGCTTTCCAAAAACTCTACATAAGAGTTCACGTGAGATGGACCCTTCCCATGAACCCAAGAAAGAGCAAATGCAGAAAGACATCAACAAAAACAAAAAGAGGCCTCTCAATGTCCTCAAAAAATCTCCTATTCCTTTCTAACCATAAACACTAAAGCAAGTACAGCGGAACAAGTTTCCAAGTCTTTTTGAGTTCTTTCCTGATCCTAACCCCATCCCAGCACAGTAAAAGCTCTTTAACAGTCACAGGAAAAACAATGGCACCCAAAAAGAGAAAGAACCAAGCTCCAAGCTCTGCTCGCAAAATCACAGTGCATCAACAGACAACAAATGGTCTGAACTTTCAGCCATCACCTTGCACAAACAAGGTCGACGAGCCATCCGGAAACCCCTCCTTAAAACATCCAAAATCAGAATACCTCCCCAAGTAGCAGCCCACACAAAAAATGCTACTCTCGGGTGTGTGTGTGTGTGTGTGTGGGGGGGGGGGGGGGGGGGGGGGGGGGGAAGAGGAGCTGGCTGCCGATCTCCAAATAAGCCTTGAAGGGAAAGAAGAAATACCTTTATTCATCAAAGCTTTATAGAAAGAATGAACCCAAAAACTCTTCGACTTCCCGAGGGTCCAAACGACAGTGTTCTCTCTGCCTTCACTGACCTTGCACTCGTTTAAAGTGTCTAAAAGAGAGACCAAATCCGGAATCTCCCAATCTCGAAGATTCCTCCGGAACTGAGGGCACCACACACAAAACCATTCTGCCATGTGATCCAATTCTCCTCAAACCCGTTCTTGTCTCTGGCAATGTAAAACAAACTAGGAAATAAGATCTCCAACGGTTGCTCACTGCACCACAGATCCTTCCACACCTTAATTCTGAAACCTTGGCCAGCCAACCCCAACCCCCCCCCCCCCCCCCTATCCATCTTCGAGAACCACCCACCTTCCTCGCAACCGTACTTGCACAACAGAAGATGTCTCCACACTTGTGGTTTCGCCACAAAACCTCCACAACCATTTTCCCAAAAGAGCCTGATTAAAAAGACGAAGGTCCTTGATGCCAAGGCCTCCACCCGAGAACGGGGCCTTCATTTTTATCCCACTTTACAAGGTGCATCTTCCTTTCATCGTTTAAACCACCCCACAAGAAATCCCGTTGAATATTCTCAACTTTTTTAGCAACCGATACCGGAATGGGGAATAGAGACATAAAATAAGTAGGAAGGTTGGACAAAGAACTCTTGATGAGGGTTAACCTCCCCCCTTTTGAAAGGTACGAACGCTTCCAACCTGAAAGGCGTTTTTGGAAACGTTCCACAATCAGATCCCATACAACACTAGACTTCGAGTTTCCTACCAGGGGGAGACCCAGATAAGTAGAGGGTAAACTACCAACAGAACAGCCCATACAAGCAGCCAACTCGGCCACCCCTTCCACATCCCCAATAGGAATAATCTCTCTTTTTCGAAGATTAACCCTAAGGCCTGAAACAGCCTCAAAACACAACAAAATGGTCCTGAGAAACTTCAAATGCCCCACTATAGCCTCACAGAAAAAAAGTGTCATCGACAAACATCAAATGAGTAACATTCACCTTCCTACCCCTGCCATTGCCAACCTCGAACCCTTTAAAATAGCCAACATCAGTGGCCCTATGAACCAATCTGCTCAAGGCTTCCTCCATAACAATCACGAAAAGAAACGGCAAAAGATAACGAAAATACACAACCTACCAATTATAACATCATATGAAAATCCAATACACACGCAACCGAGTGATAAGTGAACATTATGCACACAATTGATTAACAATTGCACAAATAATCACTTGCAACACCTTATGAGAACAACCTGTAGCTCGAAACAAATTAAGCCAATTGCTTACTTGGGTACGATGAAAAGGGCAGACATATTCAGCCAAATAGTCCATCTATCAAATAAAAATGTACATACTAAGGCGTTCCAATAACAACTATATAGCCTTTCTAAAATACCATACCTAAAACCCTGATCATACTATCAAAATATAACCTAACCGACATACATTATTTTACGGAATAGCTAACCCAAATCCAAATGTTAACCATAAGCCATACAACCTACACTACAAATATGAACCCAAACCCACACTACTTGTAATATTTACTCAGTTAAAATTTGTATCCAACTCCAAATCAAACTTCAAGTCAATAAAACACAAGCCACAGATCGAAGAAACCGAGTCGTGAGAGTGAGATGCCACTAGATCTAGATCTAGGACAGCAAGTCGTGCGTCAACAAGGTGTGTGTGAGTTGCTGCAGTATCTGTCGTATCTCGATTCACACGAGACGTCTCCCGAGTTGCTGTGGTATCAGCCATATTGCCCGAGGCATATAGCGATACACAGCAAGACGACATCGTCCCTAGTATAAGTCGTAGCATGACGCGAACTCGGATCGACCTTCTTTGAGACCGATACTGCTAGGTATTGGCCAATGCCTTGAACCCTGATTGAGTGATGGTACCTGAACCACTACAAAATCAGTCTTTTTTCTTCTACTATTCTTATTAAAAAGAAGATGAAAGAAATAACTTTCATATGATCACGTTACGTGTTGTCACCATATTGAATATTCAAACAATTAAATGATTGCAATGCTTGGCATTTAAGTATGGTACACATAATGATAACTTTATAAATAGCATGGTTTTGAATCTCCACTTATTTGCAACCTACCTAGTTCT
The DNA here is from genome assembly GCA_033977485.1 of Hydrangea macrophylla. Taxonomy (NCBI): domain Eukaryota; kingdom Viridiplantae; phylum Streptophyta; class Magnoliopsida; order Cornales; family Hydrangeaceae; genus Hydrangea; species Hydrangea macrophylla. Next base: position 69,871,244 of record CM066986.1, on the reverse strand, counting down.
CACAGAGACGATATTGTTTACAGTAAGAATTGTAAGTGACCAACAAGTTCTACAATATCAACTATCCATACAATTTTTTTATTTTTTTATTTGGCTATGGGCAATTGTACACACACTTACACACACATATTGCGAGGGGGGGGGGGGGGGGGGGGTGAAGGGGGGCGGGTGTTGGGGTTTCAAGACCCACATTACATAAACCTTCATGCAACCTCTCCCCATAGGGAGAGATCAACTATCGATACAACACTACACCTATATTTAAGATAAACTTCAAAAGAATTGAAACTGGTAATTTTATCTTAGGAGTCTAAGATACGGACACCATATGAACATTATTTGAATAACAAATTATTTTGTGTATGTGTGGGTGTTCATGTGTAAACAACTCAAATAAAAATAGTCAACTGTACCAGATCAGCTACAGAAATCCACATTCACTAAAAACTCGTATGCTTGACTTCAACTCAGGAATAAGGGTAAAAAAATAATATAGTTTGAGGCCCTGTGGGCAATTAGTCATGGTATCAGAGCCTTGTTAGTGGGAGATCTCAAGTTTTAGTCTCAGCCTTAAGCTTGATGTACATTATCGGACCAATTCTCTAGCAACTAAAGCTTTTGTAGCAACTTGTAACTTAACAAGCCTTGTTTGTAGGAGGTCTCAGGTTTGAGTCCTGCTTTGTTGTGCATATTTGCACTTTGTTATATGTCCCACTATGATGGAGATTAGTTGTTGCCTCTCCACATGCGGGACATGGTCGCGCGTGAGGGAGGGTGTTGAAGCTTGATGTACATTGTTGGTCCATTCTCTAATAGTTTTAAGTTTTTGTAGTAACTTGTGACTTTCCAAAGTATCAGAGCATAGAGCCTTGTTTTGTTGGAGGCCTCAGGTTTGAGTCTATGTTACCGCTTTGTTGTACACATTTGCACTTTATTATTTGTCTCCACTATTATGGAGATCAGTCATTGCCTTTCCACATACGAGACATGGTCGCACGTGAGGGGAAGGTGTTGATGGTTGATTTACATTGTTGGGCCCATTCTAAACAACGTCAACTTTTGGAGTAATTGGTGACCTAATAGATTTGACACTTCATGAATCATTTGTGACCCAAAAGAGAAATGCTTCTCATCACTTGCCTGCAACAGATGAGGATGTACATAAACACGCATACACACGAACACTCCGCTATGAGTAGAGGTATGTCAAAAGTACTAGAAAAGAAGAAAGAACGCTTAAACATAGCATAGAAAAAGATCTCTTCCCCCTTCCCAACCCCACATCTTCATTTTTTCTTTCAATCGCTATGTTACATAGCTGGACGTATGGAGTAACAAATAAAGGGATAAAAAGGTACACGATAAGTGGCCCACATATCTGATTGGACACATGAACAAACATGTATCCATAAAAATAAAATAAAATAAAATAAAAACGGGGGACATCAGCAAGAACTCAAAAGAAGTCAATTTTACCTGCTCAGGTGTTCCTTCAAAAAGCTTGCCACATGATAGGCTGAACAAAGTGTCTCCGGTGAAAATTGCCCCTGATCCTGGAAAGTAGAAGCTAATATGGCCTGCTTGCACAAGACCAGAATCAATACATGCGTGCCCATGTGCATGAATTTAATAAGACACCAAAAGACAATCAATTTGCAAAAGGTCTAATGAAGTGGAACAAATAATATTCCTAAGTTATCTATAGAACTGGTTAGGGACAAGTCTTGACAAACTCATGCACAATATCACTTTTAATAATACAAATAAATGCAAATTCCAAAATAAACAAGTGGTTAAATTAAATTCAATTTCTTGTGTCTACTACAACTTCGCTCCAACTTCGCTCATTGCTTGTATATTAACTTATCCCACTTTTTCTTTTCTTTTCCAATCCTCCTTTTTTTCTTTTCCTTTTTTTTCCTAAAGAAAAGAACTCACCATTTGGAGCTGAGCTATAATATACCATTTGGTAAATGCAAAGAAAGCCACATTCAACTGAGAGGTTATCACCGTACAATCAAACAACAATACTGATGAATATGTAACCTGGGTTATTGTAACAATAAGTATTTAAAAACTTGGGCAATTCTCATACATGGATTTGTGAAAAAAATCACATGCAAAGAAAGCCACATTTTCGTCAGTATTGTTGTTCGATTGGACAGTCCTGGGTTATTGTAACAATAAGTATTAAAAAACTTGGGCAATTCTCATACATGGATTTGTGAAAAAATCACATGCAAAGAAAGCCACATTTTCGTCAGTATTGTTGTTCGATTGGACAGTCCTGGGTTATTGTAACAATAAGTATTAAAAAACTTGGGCAATTCTCACACATGGATTTGTGAAAAAATCACATGCAAAGAAAGCCACATTCAACTGATAGGTTATCACTGTACAATCAAACAACAATACTGACGAAAATGTAACCTGGGTTATTGTAACAATAAGTATTAAAAAACTTGGGCAATCCTCATACATGGATTTGTGAAAAAATCACACTGACGAAATCTAACATAATATTCATCACCTACACTTCTCTCGTTATATATTTTATGATGATGGTTGTAAGAACCCATGTTTGGATGTTCCCCGACAGAAAGTACAAGAAGCTAGCCACGAAGGAATTAGTTCAAAAGGCGAGGAAGATAAACTAGTGTAGCAAGGCTGCAACTTTTACCAGTGTACTAGAAAAGAGAGAGAGAGAGAGAGAGAGAGAGAGAGAGAGAGAGAGAGAGAGAGAGAGAGAGAGAGAGAAAAGGAAAAAGTCAACTTGTATCAGTGAACAAGAACCACATAGAAGAACAAGAATTTTTTAGCCTGATGGAGAGGAGCAGGGTGAATACATGTTAATCCAATGGTAGGTCGTGGTACATAAACTTACAGGAATTGGGATTGCATCAAAGATAGAAAAGAACTTATGACATTGCGTTCCCCCAATTCCCAAATAAAGTAGCAATGCCCTGACAACCACCATGGCCTCCCTGAGTAACCTCAAATTTAGAGAGATAGACACACGTGTTTTGGGGGGGGGGGGGGGGGGGGGGGGGGGGGGGGGGGGGTGGGGATGTGTTTTTTGTTTCAGAAATCCTTGTTTTTTACCCCCTTCTCTGAAACAATTGAGGGTTTAAGTTACCAAACAAGTGAAACCAACTTGGTCGTAGTATAGTCAGCCACAGCATAAGCTATAGTAGCACATGTTCACAATTTGAGATTCGATTTGCATACCGAACGACTCGAATCTCGGAAACCGCATTGAATCGGTCTGAATCATCCAATTCATGGACGATTCACGATTCAATTCACACAATTCATAAAAATTTGAGTTTCGCTAACAAAAAAAGGTGTGGTCTTATTTTTTGCACGTGTCACACGCCCTTCTATTCTTCACTTGTATTTTTTTTACTGGTTGTTAAGTTGTGATACAATTTCAATATATAAAGCTTCTACTTGTGTGCAGATAAAAGTGACTAGCAAGATAATGCCAAGCTTTTCATTAGAAAATCAGCAATAATGCCATTCATGCGTTCCCCTTCTTTCTGTTCTGTTATCCTATTCACATTCATGTATGTATGTGAAGTGTTGGGTTTCACATCCTAAAACACACACACATTACTATATGTATTTACATACAATTATGTCTATAGATGTGTTTTATATGCATATACAAATGCATTATTATTAATTTCCAAAAAAAGGTGAATCTTATGATTCACAATTCGATACAATTCACGATTTATACTTTTGGCAAACCAATTCACGATTTGACAACAATGCATGTGAATGTATGCCACAGTTTCAGAAATCTACCAACGATACAGCACAGCAATGATATTCAAAAGAACCAGAAGGATGATAGTAGATATTTAGCTAATTGTTGAAAACATAAACCAAATTCCAACAGTGCCCAACTACAAGAACGATGATAAAGTAATATAAACATATAATGATACCAGAAGCTGGTTTAGAAAAAAACCAATCTATTCATGTACTTTTTTAAATGAAACATCTCAATTCTCCACCCACAGAGTAATCAAGTGCCAAAGTAATGAAATATAACCTCGGGTATGACCAGGAGTTTCAAGGACAAGCACTTCATGGCCAGCAAACATCCAATTGTCACCATCATTCAAAACTATATCAATGCCCGGAATTCTATCCCTATCTATCCCGGATCCAATTACCTACATATAACATAGACAATGGAAATACTTAAAGAAATGAAAGCACTAAAAACAAATCCACTTTAAAAGAACCAAAAAGAGAAAAAACTATCACAGTTCTATGTAAAGTAAAATGAAGTATATATATCGTTAGAGCACTACTACACTCAAACACTTTTCTGCACACTTTTTGACACAGCTTTAAATGCATATACCCTGTGTTGTGTGAGTGGTGCACAGAAAAGTGTGAAAAATTCAAATTGCACAAGGTACGTGCATTAAAAGCACAGTGTATCAAAAAGTGTGTAGAAAAGTGTATATACCTAGCATTATTGATATTGTTATCATTCAATCCAAATCATGCTTCAAGCGTATGGAAGATGATTAATGCCGAAGCTTAGATTTGTATCAAATCTACCCTTCCAATAATGGCCCTTGTACATGGAAGCACTTCCATATCAAGTTGAAGTCAGATGCGTCAAATTTTTAGAATCTCCAAAAGTCCACTAGACTCAATTTGTATCACCCATCTTTTTCCTCATTACAAATATCTATACCAAAAAAAGTTAAAATAACAACCTCAAACAAGACAAACATGCCAAGTTGCCGACAATCGAATTGTACAAAGAACTATAATGTTTGAAATGATGGTTTTTCAGTCATGACTGTGGCTTATTTGATTCTTATTCATCACAACAGTCCAGCAACATATCCCAAGTTACTCTTTTTCCTACCTTACAACAATAGAAAACTTATCTGGACAGAATTGAATCAACCGTAAACTAAATGTAAAAGGAAAAAAAAAAAATGAAGGACCGGCCCCGAGGCACTAATTGGTGCATATTTATTACATATATATATATATTGTTGTCGTCCTACATTGCTTAGATGTGTTGTTGCATGTGCGGTTTATAAGGCTTTAGTTCCCCTCTCCTTAACACCGAGGTTTTAAGGAGTTGAATGGGCTGGGCTTACAAGTGGTATCAGAGCCTTGTTTGTGAGAGGTCCTAAGTTCGACTCTCCATCCCCGCTTTGTTGTGCATATTTGCACTTTGTTATCAGAGCCAGGTTGGGCTCTACCCCTTGTTGGGCTTCCTTTAATGGGTCCAGGAGGTGTGTTGGATTGTCCCACATCGCCCGGATAGAGATCCCATATGTACTTCTTATAAGCCTAGGTAATCCTCCCCTCACAAGGCTTCTTTTGATGGTGAGTCTGGCCCATTGGTCTTTCTACTTATATAAACAAAAATATATATATTAAAAAAAAAAAACTATTCCCCAATTTTGAGAAAATACCTGCACAAAAGTTGATCATCTGAAAATATTATAATCCATGATTTGGGTCATAGACATTTAAGCTGATTTCCATGATATGCAGTGTTAGAAAATACAACTTTTCCAAAAATCCAGGCAAGAGAACAAGATAACCACTAGATATCCTTGTGATTCATAAAATTGGAAAATATACGATACGACTTATGTTTTCTTCCGCATTCAAGTTGAAGAATCACAAAGAACAAATAAAATTGCGAGTTCCAACAAACAAGGTATATCATCATCACACTACTAAACATGTTTTAGACTAGAAAGGTACATTATTTCTCCTTAAATTACCACTTCTGCTATCCTTAGGTGATTCAACGTTGTAGAAAACTTTTAGAAATAGAGATTTGTGGACAGATGTATTTGAACTGCCAAGAAAAAGAAACCAAATCACTAAAAATACATTCAATCATATGCTTCTCACGTTTTGCGGATAGCCACATCTCAAGCAGTTAAAAAAGATACAGAAGTTTTTTCTCCATCAAAAAACATTTTGCCCAAACTTTTTTTCACCCACAAGAAAAAGATGAAGTTAGGGACATCTGTGCAAGTAAAGAGTGAGGTGTAACAAAACCAGGTTTCCCATAAAACCATAGATTAATGATGGTTACCCCTTTCCAAAGCATTCAAACAAGTGTTTCCCTTAATCTCCAGCACCTATGTAACATGAACACTTCAGTTTGGATGTCGCGTCCATGTAGGACACCAGCATTCCTTGGACATGCACCACCAGGTGTAGGACATGCGAAAAAACATTTCTTCCACTCCATTTGTTTGGATGTAAATCGTTTTACGTCAAGAAATATATTTCATGTTGTTGAAGCTTAATATACATTGTTGTGTCCATTCTCTAACAGCTTAAACTTTTGGAGTAGTTGGTAACTTAACATGATATCAGAGCCAGGTCTGTGGGAGGTCCTGGGTTCGACTCTCCATCCCCGCTTTGTTGTACATATTTGCACTTTGTTATTTGTCTCCACTGTGATGGAGTTTGGTTTGTTTGCTCTCCACGTGCAAGTCGGGGTTGCACGTGAGGGAAGGTGTTGAAGCTTGATATACATTGTTGGGCCCATTCTCTAACAGCTTAAACTTTTAGAGTAAGTGGTAACTTAACACATGTAAAATGTTTGCAAGAAAAAGATTAACTTGCTGCTTCTTTTTCCGATGTACGGTTGACACTTGAAAACTCTTTTACAAGTAACAAAAGTATGCACTTTTAAGCACGATTATAAATTTTGCTGTAAATTTTGTATATGGGATCATATACAAGCAAGAACATATAGTGTGTACCTAAAGTTACATGTGTACGCATTTGGTATGTATATATCCAAGTACATAGTGCACATACATATTCACACAGTCACACACCCACACGTGTATGTACAAATGTGTTTGCAAACGCATATGTACCTATATTGATACACATAAATGATTAATATAAGACATTTCAGTTTTAAGTACATGTCCAGAAGATTACCAATGGAAAGTTTTTTTGGTAAATGATTTTCGGCATTTTAAGCTGCTCTCATTTTTCTTTAGTGTTTGTAAACATTTTATGGACAACCAAACACCACAAATGCCAAAAACATTTTATGGACAACCAAACACCACAAATGCCAAAAACATTTTCCGGAAAATGTTTTACATCATAACAAACAAAGCATTAATTTCTAACTGGGCACATTAAACATGTGAGGTTGGACATGAGAGTGGACACAGCATGGTGGCCTTCATTTGATACGTTTTTGACACTTTGAGGTAAGTAATAAGTTTATCCGAGAACATAGGAACCGGGAGTGGACATGACATGGTATGTTATATATTTAACTCCAAAGATCACTTTTTATTCGCAGTATCATAGCTATGAAGCACAGGCTCTTCAAAAAGGATGTCGCACCCACACTAGGTGCGCCGAGGATTCTTCTTACTTCTTTTGTAGTTCAATCTCGGTTGTGAAAGGCGCGCCTAGGCGCAAGGTTTGAGCCTTGCCTAACCCTAGGTGAGGCTCATAGAAGTGGGCGCAGCCTAGGCACGCCTTTCTGGGCTTTTTGAACAAGGCGCCAAGGCCCTCGCCTGTCAGTTTAATCTCAAACCAGGTGTGCCAAATTGTATAATATGCAGTATATAGTGTACCAAATTTCGTTTTTGCTTTACGAGGCTAGAAAAGGCCTCTGTTTGGGCTTGCGACTTGATTGGCTTTCCACAAATCAGAGGCCTATCGTTTCTCGTTGCTTCGTCTATTGAAACCGAAAACCCTAAGGTGCTCTCTGCCTCGTTTGTTCAAATCGAGTATCGTCTAAGCTAGAAGTTCTAGGTATGTTCTTCTTACTCTCTTCTTCTTCTCCTTCTTCTTCTTCGTCGTCTCCTCTGATCTGGTTCTGCTTCTTTTGCCATTTGTCCTTCTTCTTCTTATGTGGTCTCACTAAAAAAGAACAGAATACAGTTTCTTACTAAGTTTTCTACTCTGAATATAAAATTCTATATGCTAACCTCCAAGTGAAGCACTAAGCGTAAAATACTAGGAAATTAAAAAATCATATCAAAAATAACCTTGCGCCTCACTTCACTCGGGCAAGCGCCTCATTTAGCGCCTTTCGCCTAGGCTCTGGAGACCTTGGCACCTTGGTGCGCCTTAAATAACCTTGAGTTCAATTTGGATTTTGGGTGCACATGGATTTGTCTGGGTGCCTCACGAGTGTGGTCGGGACACTTCAGGGTGTTGCTGGAGCTTTTTTGTAGCGTTCTTTTGAAAAAAAAAATATACAGGTTCTTCATACAAATTTGAAAACTTTGGGGGTTTAAAAGAGAAATAATAGAAGACATAATAGCAATTATCTAGGGTATACACTAATGCATTAATAGATTCGTATACACTAATGCACGAGCATTGTTTTCTTGTAATTTCTTTGCATTGCATTATTTATTAGTAGACCATTAGTTTATGGTTGCTTACTTGCTTATGTAGTGTTCATGCTTTTTGCTTGTTAATTATTATGCATGTCTTAATTACAAAGAAAGAAAACGAAATTTAAAAACCAGGCAATGTAGTTATAGAATACTCCCTCCGTCCCATAATAAGTGTCCATATTTCCTTTTTTGGATGTCCCACAATAAGTGTCCACTTTCCTAAATTGGCATATAGCTTTTACTTACTTTCCAAAACTACCCTTATAATAAAGACAAAGTAGCATTTATTTGTGGTCTCAAAACAAGCAAAAAGTCAAACACACATCACATCTAGGGATAAAATGGGAAAGTGACCCTTTAATGAACCAAAAAACTAATATAATACAACTTTCTTAAACAATGTGCAAAATAGAAGTGGACACATATTATGGGACGGAGGGAGTAATTTATATTATTCTATAAGTATATTTTCAATATTTTATACAAGTACTCTCGCCGCATCCACACCCTTGCTTTTTGGAAAAATGGCGAATACTCCGCACCCGCATCGGTGCTTCCTAGATCCTACCTGTGTCCATTCCGTGTCCCGTGTTTGTATCCGTGCTACATAGTCTTGCACGCTACGCCAATTATTCTTACAGATGAGTCTTCTATATATTACACTATACATTTCCACATTCAAACAAATGCCATTGGATTTTATTTATTCAATGTTTAATACTTTATAATTCAACTTCTAGCACACTTTCAAATATTACTGAAATATTTCAGTAGGAAGATAGTAAAACTTTCTAAGCCATGCTAAGCTCGAATACAGGCCCTTGGTACTCTATCTAATGCCTGGTATTGTAATCTTATTCTCATCCTAAAAGGATTTGAAGCATCTACTGTTCCGCCTCAGGTAAGAAATTGAGTCATGGTAAGTGTCCTCTTCAACTTTCGTCTATTTGTATGAGCTGAAATTGAGTTGACAACAGGCACACACTATTTTTCAAAGGAAGATGCTGACATGTTTTAGAAAACTAAGGAATGTCGATCCTGAGTCCATTTAGAAGAGGTTATTTTTAAATTTATTTATTTAAAAAGTAAAAGATAATTCTGCTCCCAGTAACGAGGTTTCACTGTTTCAGAAATATGTTTGTTGAAATACAGAAATTTAGAGAACATGAGCATTTTTCTCTTTTCATTTCAGTTTTTTTACATGAAAATGGGCAGAAAACATCATCATGATGTTTCTTTGCAATATGATTCCTCCAATCAATTATCCAAATAAGGTCCCCAACAACAGCCTTTAAGTCTAGTGTTAGCAAGTGTTAGTAAAATAACCATACAAAAAAATACCCTGTAAAACACGAACTCAAAATAACATACTTTAACAAAACTAACGAGTTAAATAAATGCCAATGAAAAAGGGCCTTTTGACTGATACAGCCCTATGCACTAATCTTAGAATTAATTGAAAATTTGAAAGTGTATTACTCTAAGATCAAGAAAACGATACCACATTGCAGGGCTAGCTAGTCAACCTTGCATTACACCAATTCAACATAATAAATTACAGCATATGCTTTATAAGAATTTGGAATTGCACTTAGTTCCTCGTAAAGTCCAGAGTCATCAATCTTTTTTAGAATATCACAATACATAACAAGACACAAAGCATTTACAAGTTTCAATTCCTAAACAATGAAAATTAAGATCACGGTGTAGAGTTATCTTATCCCACTATGCCAGTATCCGCATTCTGTGCAGCAACATATTAAATGGAACCTATTTAGAGCCTGTTTAGGACATCTTTTTCGGGTCCAAAAAGCAGGGATTGTTTGAATTAGCCTTTTCACAAGTTCTCAAAAATTCTCATTTTTAAAGCTTAAAATCAGCCATTCTAGAAGCTCCAATTTGTAGCGTTCTAAGAAAACCTCTTATTCCAAATAGAGATTATTTAAAAGCTAACTAAAACGGGCTCTTATGCTTCAGACAATTCCACCAACTAGGAGTTAATGTTAATTAAAAATCCTAAACCATCTAAAATATACCCTCGGTTACATTTTTCATATGATATCCTCTTATATACTGAATAAAATATACCATAGTTCCTTTGTATCACTTTGCGCCTATTATAGCATACATAACTAAGAAAAAAAAACTATACCAGAATATGGAAATAATCATACCTTTGCACCATACCTAGATTTTAACTCCATGTTCCCACCAGTGTGATCGTAATGGTGATGAGTGTTGAGTATATAAGTCAGATTTCGATTCTTCCTACTCAGGGCATCTATAACAGGTACAGCTTCTGAAGGATCAACGACTCCAACAGTTCCAGTATCCACATCATGTAAAAGATACGCATAATTGTCCTTGAGACATGGTACCTGATGACGTGATAAAAGATAGATATCAACATTATTGTTAGAATAGGCCACTTCATGATTCCCAATTCGATTCACAGTCCATAATTTTAACTTTGATGACATTACATGAAACTTGGGTTAAATTGTTATTTGTTCGTTTAAGTACTCTACATGTGTTTGGATCTGGTAAATAAATATACACTTATTCTTTATATTATAACAAAAACTACTCATTGGACAATTCAATATGATTCACAATTAATATTCCGCCAAAACCGAATAAGGAGTTCACGCTTTGACAACAAGAATATGAACTAGGAAGCAATGAACTTCATGTTGTGAAAACAATGTTTGTGTAGTATGTATCAACACAAACACGACAACCACCCACAAGTGCGCAATCATACGCATTCAATTTCAGCTAGGACTAACTCTAGGAAGCACACATCTAACGATGCAAAAAATACTTTCCCGTTTGTGCAAGTGAAGTTACTTATTGTATAAGGCAACAGTCTACTAAATTAATTCATAATTTTCCTTTCATTTCGGCATAGTTCCTCCGTGAATATACACACATATGATATACATATATATAGAAAAAAATTATAATTCTAAATTACTAATGCAAGAAAGTTACGGTGGTTATGCCACATAGCATTTCACATACAAAGCATTCGTAAAAATGACAGGAGTGTTCGGAAAGACTTAGAACTAATTTTGTAGCCCATAAGTGAACTGGATCTACATCAGTGAGTATTTAGTAGCTGCCCTTATATTTTGCGGAATCTGTGCCTGATATAAAATCACTCTTCAAGATGGCCTTTACAAAACCAACATGATGCTGGTTTCATAAGTACTAGATATAATACAAGAATGAGATTACATAAGATCAATACAAGAATGAGATTACATAAGATCCTGTTTTGTACATTCCCAAACAGGGCAAAGTTAGACGAATAGCAAATGATGAGGAGAACACCAACATAATAACCAAACTAATGATATCCTGAATTTTAAAAAGCAGCCAAAGCATTGGTTACATAACAATAGCTATTAAACAATCAATGAGAGAGAGAGAGAGATCTTCCAACCAATTCAATTTGCAGTGTGGAAGACATTTTGGTGACGCTGCATAATCGAGAAACTCCAAGTGATCGACTAGCTCCCCGCAAGGTTTTGAATGGCATAGACAAGAAACGCACTAATCCATACAATAGATTTTTTCTAAGGCAAAGTTGTCTCATGCCTGGCCATACGCAAAGCCCTCTCCTTGTCTAAAACATGAAGTTAAGGTGGGGAAAGAAAAAGAAAAAAAAAAAAAAAAAAGTTAGCAAAAAAAAGAAAAGAAAATCAGAGGTCTTCACATTTCAATCCTATAAAGTCCAAAATAACCACCAAATCACAATGGGTGTGGCAACAAAAGAAACTGGACTACTAAGAGCCCGTTTGAGATAGCTTTTTCATGGCCAACAAGAGTTTTTAAAAAAAGCTATGAAAAGGTTAGTCCTAACGCGAACAACTTTTTTCTAACAAAAGTCCAATTTGTAAATTTTTTTTTAAAAAAACTCTTATTCCAAAAAAGTAATTATCTTAAAAGCTAACCCAAACGTGAAACGGGCTCTAAGACAATAAATACTTTATAAAAAACCATAGTGCAATTAATTTTTTCCTCTTTGAGTCAAACAAACATAGATGCAAATCATGGCAGAAAAAGATACTTTAAAATGTATACATATTAAGAAAACTTAAGACAGCCTTAATCTCCTACTTGTAGAAAAAATCTTAAAAGAAAATGAATGACCTTTCCAACTTTAATCAGAGTAGCAAGTCCATGAAAAGTACCCAAATACTTCAAAATTTCTATCTAGATCCAGGATTCAAACTATACAAAAGTATTCTCAATTACATATATACCCAAAATAATAAAACATTAGAATCTAAACCTTGCACATAAATAATATCAACTAAACCCTTCTCATACACATAGAAGTTTATACACTTTACCAAACATCATATCACATCCAACACTAACACTAGGTTCACTACCCAGACTAGAATTTCTCAATGGGAAATCATGTCCAAAACTACAATTTGATTGAACAAAATACTACTCTGATTAAAGAGAAACAATTGATTGGAGAGAGAGAGAGAGAGAGAGAGAGAGAGAGATGAACAAACCCTAGAAGAGGGGAAGGAAGCCATGGCGAAGGGTGCTTTTGGGATCATCTGCATCACATTCATCTCATTTTGAGGAGAGAGAGAGAGAGAGAGAGAGAGAGAAGAGTGGGTTGGCACGCACACACTCGCTTTGGTGTTTTGCCTAATTTCGATAGAGAGAGGAGAGAGACTTTGCACTTACACCACACCACGCGTTATTTTAAGAGAAAATTAGACTTACCTCCCTCATAGTTTTCGTATACATACTTCTACCACCGATATATTAGATCTACCAATTAATCACTACTTTTCTTCGGTGAAAACGGTTCGGTTCGGTCTAATTTTCAAGAAGATCGATCGGTTTTCAGTTCGATTTACTATAAATTTTTTATTTGATTCAATTTTTATATTGCATGAAAATTTTAAAAATCGACCGAACCAAACCAAACCGATCGATTCAGTCGATTGCTTACACCCCTATTTGTTCTAAAATTTCGATAACAATTCATCTAATATGGTAATTACTGGTTGTTATTAAAAAGTAACGTTTCTTTTACTTGTTGAATTCTTATACTTCCATTGCTAATTAAATAATAAAAGTTATATTTTTTAAGGAAAAAAAAAATACTCCTTCCGTCCCATAATAAGTGTCCACATTTTCTTTTTTGGATGTCCCACAATAAGTGTCCACTTTCCTAAATTGGCATATAGCTTTTACTTACTTTCCAAAACTACCCTTATAATATAGACAAAGTAGCATTTACTTGTGGCCTCAAAACAAGCAAAAAGTCAAACACCCATCACATCTAAGGGCAAAATTGGAAAGTGACCATTTAATGAACCAAAAAAACTAAAATAATGCAACTTTCTTAAATAATGTGCAAAATAGAAGTGGACACTTATTATGGGACGGAGGGAGTAACATTTTCAATTCTGTAAAATTAGTCTTTTGTCATTTTTCAGTAATGTTGAGTTTATCAAGATCCTAACAAAGTATAATGGTCATTTAGTATTGTTCCAGCTCTGCTCCAGAATTACATATCAAAAAAAAAATATATATATATATATATAGAATAAGTTTAACTTTGGTTTCCAATATATGTGGTAGTGGTCCACTTGATTTTTAATCACATCTTAGTCATTTAGCAAATCCCAATCAGCATCCTAATCACATCTTAGTCATATTTTATATATGTCCTAGTCATACTTTTCCTTCCTACAATATCTTAGTCATATTTTATATATGTCCTAGTCATACTTTTCCTTCCTACAATATAATATAGATGTTGAAGCATTCCCAGTATTATTGGATGGCACAAGTGTTAGCAGGGGCGGATGGAGGGGGCAGGTGGGAACCACAGTCCCCCAAGATTTTCTAAAATTACACTTTAGTATATATAGTTTTGAAATTTAAAATTTTTATTTAGATTGACCCCCTCAAAATTGATATGATTATTATATAAACCCCAAAAAAATATTAGCTTGGCTCAAAATATTAATTTTGTATCTAGTATATATTGGCTTAATTGTAATCGAATCATCCAAAAATTGAAAAGAAAAAAAAAATACAATATGATGTATTGGCCTAATTGTAATCTAACACATCCTAAATTTTTAGACCAATAATCTTTTTTTACACTTACAATTTGAATCCAACCCAAGTTATTTTATCATATTGCTCTCTTCCTTCTCATGTACTATTGAACCCAACCCAAATTGTTTTATTATCATTGCAAATTTTACAAATTAGCAATTAACATTAAAATCAAATAAAATAAATAAATAGTGATACCATTGAACCCAACCCAAATTATTTTATCATCATTGCAAATTTTACAAATTAACACTTAACATAAAAAATAAATAAATAAATAAAATAGTAATAATCTACAGGCAATATGCAAAATTACAAATAGATTCAGAAAAATTCATTTCGAAGACACTGTTCCCAAACCCCATGTAATTCTAGACTCTCTATACACGCACCCCTTCTAAGTCATAAATCTTAACTCCGCCCTGAATATTAAAAATCATATTTGAGATATAAAATTTAGAAGGCATAGCTGAGCATATTTGAAGAAATTGTTACCGAAATATGAGAATAAGATATTATTGTGGAATGGTGATGTACAAAAACTTGAGATAGGTCACTTAATTTTGACCTTATTCTAAATATAGGTACTCCGTAATAAATTTGGTGAACTGTGCTAAGACCACGTGCTGGTGACATAGCAATGTTGTCTTTTCAAATGACACGTGGAGTTGCTACTGCCGAGAAGAAACTCCCACTCTGAAAAGCGACTGTGTCAGACACTCAGACTAAAGTGGTACTGATTTATGGCTCGGCAGTCGGCTCGCTCACCCACCCCTTTTGTAATTTTGTATTTTATATTTTTATTAATGTTATACTGCTCAAATTTATATCTCAATTGGCCCGCTCTTTTGTATTTGGGATGAAAATACGAGCTTATGATTTGGAAAGTATGACATTATTTTGTTTTTCCTAGTAATGACATTCTTTCTAAATTTCCTTCCTAAAATATGTGATAGTGAAACCCTCTTTAATAATAATGGGACTATTTCAACTCAAAATCGACCGAAACCAATCGCCCAAAAAACCGATTAGTCAGTTTTATAATCGGATGCTTAAGCCAAAATCGACCGAAAGCTTCGAAAATTGACCAACCGCCACTATTGGTCGATTTTTATTTCATAAAAAAAAATCCGTAAAAATCGACTGAAACCGACCGCTTACACTCATAATTTCAACATCAACCAATCAAAATCAATTGAGCCCACTGCCACAAGGGTTGGGAAACACATTTGGGAAAAAAAATGTAAGAAGCATAGCATTACACTTTTTTTTTCTCTCTCTCAATTACAGCATCCACAATGGGTACAACAAACTTAAGCAAAACTTAGCTTAAGTTTGTTGTATAAGATGAGGTCACTTGCAATAGTGCAGTGACCAAACGGCCCACACTGTGTTGTTTGGGAGTAACACGGCACAGTGTATGCCGTTTGAATGAAATGAAAACTTTACACCGAAAAAAAAGAAGGTCCAAACGGCTCACATTGTGCCGTTTGGAAGTGGCACGGCAAAAAACGTGTTGTTTGAGTGAAATTAAAACTTTGCACACAAAAAAAAGCCCAAACGGCACACATTGTGCCATTGGGAGTGGCACGACATAGTGTATGCCGTTTGGGAATGGGACGACTTTGTGTGTACCGTTTAGCCTCTCACGGCACACATTGTGTTGTATGTCTTGTACAATAGTGAAACTAAGCGTCCAATAACATTAGGTTCCACTTATAAGTTTCACTCTTAAAGTTTGTTGTATAGCCTTACCATTGTTAACGTCTCAATGCTAAGTTGACTAAGTTTGTTGTATCCTTATTGTTGATGCTTTTAAGAATTTGTGTTGGTTCTTGGATGCTTCTGTCCAACTTAGATGGTTGAACTGAAGCATGTTCAAAAATGCTTTATGCCAAAACGTGGTGGAAGAAACAGATTTAGGTGTTAACATTTTTATTTTTTGGAACATTTCAGGGTGCTCTCGTTCGACACTTATGATTTCCTTCTAAACCAAAAGTCGTACTCAATCCAAACAGACTTTTAACCTCTTGAATAATTGTAGGACTCATAGGCTAAATATTGATATTTTTTTTTACGTTATTCAGTTTACAATTAATGACATAAGAGTAGATTTTTGCGCACCCCTTGTAACGACCCATCCCACTACGCGTGAAAATAGGACATGTAGTACGCCACCAAGGCTTGTCCAATTTCATTAAAGTAAAACAGCAGCAGAAAACATAAGTAAAAGACATTAAAATCAGAGTTATAAAAAGTTTTTCCCTAGTGAAAAACTTCCAAAAGAATCCATTTTGAAAACCAGCGGTCCAATCGACTATGGCGGGGACTCAATCGACTGGAGGTTAAAAGCAGAAAATAAGAAAAGTTCAACAGCCCTGTCCAGTCGACTGTGTCGGGGACTCAGTCGACTAGGACCTCGATTTCTCAGTCGATTGGTACTTTGTCCGGTCGACTGGACACTATGGATGCAAAATGTCATGTTTTCGTGCAGAAACTAGTCGACTAATTCTCATCCTTCAGTCAACTGATGCCTTCGAAAACTGGAAGAGTCTCTTTGAAAAACAGGGGTCCAGTCGACTGTACTCCGGATCAGTCGACTGAATCCTAGCAGTTTGCTGAGCATTCTGCAAGAATCACACCAAGGATCTCCAAACCAATTCCAACACCAATACACCCAAAATACTATGATTCGAATCATAAATTCAAGAGTGTTTACTAGGGGTTACATTACTACTAATCTATGCCAAGATTTTATTACAACATATTACAATTCCCAAATTCTTATTACAAGTCTATTAACAATACTTAAAAGCCAAGAGGGAAAGCCTTCATCTAGGCTATCCACTTGGCTATTCTCTCCTTCCTCCTTTTAGTCTCTCTCATCCATGTGGCATTTCTTATGTTTTTCTTTGTCCACGTGGCATTTCATATATATACTAGGATAGAGACATTCCGTTAAAATTGGAAAATTAATTAGATGTTTTTATTGTTGATGCATTTAATATTAAATGTATTAAATATGCACTACTAATAAAATAAAGTTGTAAACGTAAAAGCTTCAATAATTCTGGATGGAAGCAACTATATTTTCTTTTCTTTATTTTTTTTTTCGTTTTCAAATCTTTCTTTAGTGTTTTCACTTCTGTTTGTTTTTAGCATTTCTCTCCTTTATTTACTTATTTTTTTAACCACAATTTATTGTATGAACTATGTACAAAATAATGCAACTACGTATAAACTTTATACAATAAAGTTGAGAGTATTGTTGTTTAAAAGTAATAACTTATTTTTAATATCATAACACGTGATATTTTGAAAAACCTTATCATCTTTTGTCATTTGTCTTTTTTGTTTAATTACATATAAACTTCATACAATAAAGTTGAAAGTGTTATTTAAAAGTAATAACTTAGTTTTAACATTATAACACATGATATTTTGAAAAAGCTAATCATATTTGTTCCTTTTTTTTTTCCCTTTTTATGGGAATGATATGAAATTGCATGAAATTATAAATTTCAAAAATAAATTTATTAAATTTATTAAAACTATTATTATTATGTATTTATTATGAGTATGTAAGTAATTGTAAATTATAATTTGTCTTTTAAGTTTGCAAAGTATTTCATATATATTTATTATGCATATGATAGAAGTGTATGTGTGTGTGAATTAAATTTATAGGAATGCGTTTAATAAAATATGATTGTAGATGTATTAGTAATTGTAAATTACAATTTATCTTTTCACTTTGCAAAGTATTTCTTATATATGTATTATTATTATTATTATTATTATTATTATCACCATTATTATTATTATTATTATTGTTATTATATATTTATGATGATGAATTAAATTTATTATATCTATTATTAGTATATATTTATGTGGAGTATGCAATGATGTGAAATTAAATTTAAAAAGTAAACGAACGTATGTGTGTCTGAATTAAATTTATAGGTATGTCTGTATGATAAAATATGATTTTAGATATATTAGTAATTGTAAATTACAATTTGTCTTTTAACTTTGCCAAGTATTTCTTAAATATGTATTATGATTATTATTATTATATATTTATTATGAGTATGAAAAGATATGAAATTGTATGAAATAATAATTTTATAAAACAAATGAATTAAATTTATTAAGTGTAAATTTTATGTGTGTAAAGTCTTGTTTGGGAAAAACCAAAACAAAAAAACAAAAACCAAAGCACAAAATCGATTTGCCAAACAAGGCACCAAAATTGTTGACTTTTGATCCAATATATGTGTGTAAAGCATTGTTTGGGAAAAACGAAAACAAAAAAATAAAAACAAAGCACAAAATCGATTTGCCAAACAAGTTAGCCGAAATTGTTGACTTTTGATCCATGGGTTTAGTGCCTTGTTTTGGAAAAAGTGGAAACAAACAAGACAAACAAAGTCACAACTGATTTGCCAAACAAACCTATTATTTTTGGAGTGCTTTGTTTGGTTTAAAAAAAAAAACACAAACACAAATAAAGGCAAAATTCGGTTTTCCAAACAAGGCATAGCTTCTCAATGTATTAGTAAAGGCAAAATTACATATAAGGAGCAAACAATTTAAAGAATTCCAAATTAGGACAAAATTGAAATTGAAAACTACTCTAAGGCTCTTTTATAGTATAGTGTAGATTTTTTTGGAGCATTTTTTATTCTTCTTTTTGGTTATATATACACACACACACACACATACATTGTTGTACACACAAATACATTTAATATGAGTATTCTAATAGACTACCAATAAATTAGCATAGTGTTACATCTCCTTCGTGTGTTTGCATGATTACACCAATTCATAAATGTAACTAACTCTTCCGACTTTTAATTTCTAAGCAAAAACTCTCTATATTGTCTTTAACAGAGAGAGAACTCCCCAATTCCTAGAACTCTCATGTCCCGTAAAATCGATCACTAAAATCTATGGTAAAAAAAGTAAAAGCTTCTATTCAATGAATATATATATTTAGTCTTACAGATTGATGTCGATTAGGCTCTGTGATTTAATCCACCATAATGAAGACCATATGGACCTCTTTGTGTACATATTGCTCAAGCTTTATGGTTCTTCGACCATTGACATGATCTTCTGATTTTCAGAGGTAAGCTTTTGATTAATTAATTTCTCATGCCTTCGTTACAATGATAGAAATAAGCTTCCATAGGTTCATATGGATACTCTTTTTGTTATTCCATTGTTCCTACGTTTGACACATCCAAGCAGTTTTTCCCTACTAATTCGAGTAATTTCTAAATTAATTTATGTATGTTGTTTACTGTATATGTCAAAATTGGGGCAATTTTTTTTATCACCATACATGGCTGCTACCTCCTCTATAGCTTCAAATATACAGACTCCTAAGGAAGACCTTCACCAAACATGTACTACTATCACTATATAGGATAGGATAGCACAATTGCCACACCCATGACTGTCTTATTCTTCTTCTTTTTTCTTTTTTGGGGGTCAATGACCAACAAATTGAACCAGTGATGGAGACTTTTGTAAGTTTATAGCCTCCACACACACACACTCACCCACACTTCTACTACTACTACTACACACACACACACATTATGGATTTATGGCTAAAGTTAATTGTGTTTTCCAGCTAAAAATACAAATTTAGATGCCAAGCTCAATGCAATGATACTTGAAGTTTCAGTCTGTTCTTGTAAGTTTTGATTCAGTGTGCATAATACTGGCCTTTTATCCTCCATACATGAACAATGTAATGTAAATTATATTATCTTAATTGTAAGTTTTCGATCAATGTAACAATTTTACCCTTGAGGTATATATATATTGTATAAATGTATATATATATATACAACTTTTTATGTCTGCTTTTAATCCATGTCCTCTCTTTATGGATTTTAATTAATTTTTTTTTTGTTTTTTTGTTTTATCATTGTAGTTATGGCTCGATTTTATACAAAATGCGAAAGATGGAGTTTGGATATTATACAAAATCTTTTGGAATGCCCTTTCGAGTGTGGCTATCACCGCAAAGATGGTTGATCTTAGTTTCACATTGACAATCATTCGGAATATTAGATTGGATTATGGTTGCTCATAATTTATAAGAATTGATTCTCAAATTAAAGATTGCATTAAGGTTTTGACTCAAAATGGTTTCAACAAATTTCATTTAGTGTGAGAGCAACCCGGCCGTGCATAGCACGGGTTATGACTAGTTTGGAATAATAACAAAAATGTGAATAAGTGGTGTTTCCCCGGCATTCCTCGGCCTCACTCCTCACGTTTCTTCTTTCCTCTCTTCTTATCATTTGCAATGGAGTAAATCTCCACTGTTCAGCTATATGTTGAGTGTACAATTCTAAAAATACGCTTATATGACAATCCATGTTTAAAATATCTAAAACACATCAAATAGTCTCTAGGATGAGTGGTACGCATTCATCCGGCAATGAAACCGATGCCGTGGAAGGCACACCTCTCCCACGCATTCTGTACACAGGTTGGGCCTTCCTCCATACCAGGTACCGTGTCTTGGTTGGGCCTTCATACCAAACACAACCACACTCAATATTACAATCCTCAAGGTTCGAGGAGCTTACCCCTGGATGAAATTGTACCAAACTCCCATTTGACCCAAGTAGACACATAACATGCTCACATAAACAGTTATATATGCTTTTTATCGCAGTTTCACGTGCATAATTAACGGGCCTAATTAACACATAAATTTCGCCTGGATCCAAATTATCAAAGTCGATATTCAAAACATGTAATTTCCATATATTTCATAGATCTAGAATTCATACCTTATGCGATTTCTTCCTAACTTTGAAGGATCAACTAGAGGCCTGAATAAACATCGGATCTCCGTTTATACGCGATTCCTACAAGTTTTACTTGATTTTCCCCAAATTCTAGAAATTAGATTTTCAAAAAAAGTTTGCCAAACGAGGTCTAAGAGGTATCAAAATGTAGCTCTTACCTCGAGAAGTTCAAATATGAAATCTGAAAAAAAAACTGACAGACGAACGGTCATTGATCGGCGTCGTGAAGCTCGTGGCCACCAAATCTCCCTCTCTCTCTCTCTCTCTCTCTCTCTCTCTCTCTCTCTCTCTATTTTTAGTAAGTTTTCAAATAATGAAAACTCACCCTTACTATTTATAGACATAACTTTCAAAAATTATGTCTACCACCCCACAAGTTTCTCAAAACTTCTAATTATATCCTGAAACGTCTTAAACGTCTACTTTATTATTTCACGAGTGAAAACTAAAAATTATAAAAGTTTTCGACTAAGTTCCGTTTGGGTCCAAAATAAGGATCCACAAACTGATCTCCGTGGAATTTCACCTACCATTTTATGTAACGTATCACTCACGTTTTCACTACAGTATTCAAATTGATATATTACATCAAAACTACCAGAAACTTACTCTACACTGGTAAATTTACTATTCCATAAAATACCAGATAAAGTCAAATACCATCAAATTCATGTAAATGTCATTAACCGTGCCAATGCAATATGAAGTACCCTATACTCGTGTCCTCAACTGACATTTCACCAATGACTCACAATCAACTCCTCAAATTATTTATAAACATTAATAATGCTCAAAATCTCAAATATGTATTTTAAATCAATGATTTTCTGGAACGGGTGTGACAACTATCCCCTCCAAAAAGGAAGTTTGTCCCCAAACTTATACCATCTTCTCAAGTCACCAAGACTTCACATAAGTACTTCCAACATTGTCTTATACCCAACTGTTTGGTTGGAAAATTTATAAGTGTGTGCGGGCGTGCCAGGCAAGCAAATTGCCAATGTGTAAATGTGATTATCCAAACTGCGCCTCACCAGGAAATTGTGGTGACGTTCGATGCCTTGAACAGGACTTTAATTGTGTGAAGATGTAACTAATTGAAGAACTTCGAACTGATTAAATTAATATCTACTCCTAAATAAAACAGTAAAATGACTAAAAGTAATTTAACTACTTTTATTAAATTAAAGAAACTACAATCTAACCTTGAAGATGACTTCGAAGGTGTTCTACTCCTAATTCTAAGTATCTAGATAACAATACAATAGATGTATTGAGAGATATATGTTGATGTTTGATCGAGAGATCCCCTTCGAAATACACAATCCTTCTATTTATAGACATCGAGGCCTCAGTTACTTAATTCAAATGTTCCCTCCTATTTTCAAACTAATAACTGCCTTTATCCGTGGCATTCTCTCACATTTGACAACTGTCCTTCAATCATCCCATGATGTTTAACACGTGTCCTCCATTTACCAACAATGAATTAACTTCAACTGCCTATAACAGTTTTCTTATCAATCAATTTTCCACCAATTATCTTGCCAAATCACATCCTGTGTGTCAAACTTGTATTGGCTGAATATTTTCATCACAAACATTACCCCCCGCGCCATTTTCCTTTTTGTTTAAAAAAGATAATGGTGATCGTGGTCTAACCATACTGGGCAGTTATTACCTTATGTAGTATTTTAAATTGCATAATCATTTCTTCAGTCCATTCCAAACCATCGATTTTACTTGATCCTTGAGCCCCTATTGATTTTCTTGATCATGTCTTCTTCTCAACCTTCCTTCAATGTTAACGATAGCTTTCCTATTGATCTTCCCGAAGAAGTGATGTTGTTAACCAAACGTTCTGATATTCCTCTTCGAACAAATTGGGATCCTCCTGAGATTCCTCCCGAACCTTTTACCTACTCGAAATGGGGAAAATGGCAGAAAATGTTGAACAAACCAAGTGTTTCATCAAAGCAACATTCAACTTCGACCTCTTCCAAATCAATTTATAATAATCAAACATTTCCTCCTGCTTGGGAACAACATATTTCCCACGGTGAAGGTGTAGAATATTACAAGGGAATGAAGCTTGAAACTCCAATCACAATACCTTCAGTTGTTCATCCAAGTTTCGAGTATCTTGAAACTGAAGGTGTTATTCGAAGCAGAACAATAAAACCATATTATCCATTCTCAAATCATCTTTCTCGAGAACAAAATTTATTGAATGCCTGGCTGATTTCTTCAACTAGTCCTCCTGGTGAAAGATTCCAGAGAGGTAATATCTTAATTCCTCAAGGCAGACCTCCTATTCATACATTTGTAAGGACATCTCACGAAACTTTTTCCAATGAACATTACTCCTCAGCCTTCCTTTCAAAATGCAAACTTTTTGAAAAAGATTATGAAGAGAAAGTACTTCTCTTTGATCATTCTGTCTTAGGCTTCCCTAATACCAAAGTTCAGGTAATAGATCCTACTGAAGACATTAGTGATCCTTTTTTAAAGCTAGACCAATTGTGTAGATATGGTCCTACATTCGAGCATACTCCATCTATTACATCACCTTCCCCATGCTTGATTATTCAAGCTCAAAGGCTATTAGTTGCTTTTTCTCATCTTCCATTTTCTATTCTGCAAAATTCAAGGGCTCGAATCAATTTCGAATGGAGCTGTCATGTCTTATGTCATGAATGGAATATATCCACGCTTGTTCGAACTCAAATAGATTTTACCCTTCGAACTTTGGCTTCCCACGTGAGATGGTATTCCCATCACCAAGAAAGTATCCATCATCTAAATTATCTTTTAGATCTCTATGAAGGACTCAAAGAAGCTCCCAAAACACTCCTTGATGAAGTCTTAGAATTCAAAGAGAAGTACATTTATGGTTGTGGTAGCTCTGATGAAGAAAGCACCATTTCTCATTATTCGAAGCCTGATCTTGAAAGTCGAATTGCATATCTTAAAGATGAAGCCAAAGTTGTCGGTGTTTCTCTTCGAGGCAAAACTCCATTGGCCAAAGAACTTCGAAGTCTCCGCAAAGCTCTATTCAAGATCAATTTTCAGTTAAACCAATATGAAGAACAACTTAAGGAAGCTTACATTACCCTTCGAAGTGAAGACAAACTGGCATTAGAAACCAGAAACTTATGTTTCGAGATAGAACTAGAGGCAGAATATTTTGCCTATTAT
This sequence comes from Hydrangea macrophylla, assembly GCA_033977485.1. NCBI lineage: Eukaryota > Viridiplantae > Streptophyta > Magnoliopsida > Cornales > Hydrangeaceae > Hydrangea > Hydrangea macrophylla. The sequence goes on along the minus strand of CM066986.1, from coordinate 69,846,703 downwards.
TGGGCCATGTTTCATAACTTAGTTACTTATGGGTTTCCCCATTTTTATCAATTATGTCTTTGAATTGTAACTTCACTTTCTTCTCAATGCAGTGAATCAATGAAATATTCCCATTCCTTTAAATAGATTAGTTCATTCTGAACCAACATGTCTTTTATCTTTTGAAATAACGGTCCAAAAAAGGCTAACCGAATCTAACGGCTATTTTTCAATAAATGCAATTCTTTCCAATCGTCACCAAGGGTTCATCAAAGGTTATAAATAGATAAACACAAAAAGAAACAAACCTTCTGACTTCACCAATTTGCTCTGCCCTAATCTATTCATTTCGCACTTTGCTTTTCTTTCCTGTTTATCTCTTCGTAATCCAAAGAATGACAAAATTTGATGACAATACCCAACTTCAAAAGATCTGCGATGATTTTGGAAAAATCATAAAAGATGAGCAAGATCGCTATTCGAGTGGGCAAGAAACTTCTCTGGTTCACGAAATTCTTGTTCCCATTACTCTTCCCAACCAAGAATCTTCAATTGCTGTAGGTCCATGCCTAAGCATTCCAAATTTGAGACTCCATGTCTATTACCCTAGATTAGGGGAACAACGTCTGACTTACCAACGAGAACTCCCAAATTCCAAATATGACTGGAAATTCAGGCATTGGCCTAAACCTGCAAAGGATTGGCCTGAATGGGTAGATAGAATTTTAGAGAATAGGAGAGAAATTTTGATCACTACGGGGGTTTACCATGCTATCCATCTTTCAAAATTTCCCATCGAATCCAGTCCTAATTTAATAGCCGCAGCTCTCTGTTTTTGGAACCCTATTTTCAATCACTTCCAACTTCGATTTGGTCCAATAGGTCCAACTATTCTAGATATTTGTCATTTATTAGGGTTTTTATCTCATGGGGAAGATGTTCATCCCTATATGGCTGAGTCTGATAGTCCTCCAATCAATACTGACTCAAAATCATTAGGATACACCAATTTCTTAATTGCTCACAGAAAAACATCAGGAGCAGTGACTGATAAAGAATATTACTGCTTCCTTCTGTATTGGCTTTCGAAGCATCTATTTTGTACCTCTTCTCAAAGAGTAGTCCTCGAATATTCTAACATTGCCAAAGCTCTGGCTGCCGGTCGAAGGTTAGCCTTAGCACCTTTTGTTCTAGGATCTCTCTATAGATCTTTTTCTGATTTATGTTTTGATCCCTTCATTCTAACCCAAGGTGGTCCTTTTTGGATTTTACAATTATGGTTGTATGCTTACTTCCCAGAAATTCATAACCTAGGACCCCTATCAAATACTGTGGCTCATGGGATCTTTTTTGCTTTATTGCCCAGTACTGATAAAACTTTCAAAGAATGCCTCTCTCTCTTTTTCAATCTTCCTGAAACAAGATCAAACAAACTATTCCAACCATTCGAAATCCTTTACAATTCTGAAGATAAAACTCCCCTTTCTCCCCATTGGCTCTGTCAAATTTTGGATAGAGCAGCAAATGCTCTCGAATTAAAAGCTGCATGGGGAAGTTTTCTAATTAGTAGAGACTTATTCTTTGGGAACATTCTTAGCTTCAAATCTCAGGGTGAACTTTACCTTCCCAATCAATTTTCGAGGCAATTTGGACTTACTCAGTCAATTCCTTTCCCAATCAGAAGTCGGGCCAATATACTCATGGCCTATAAAACTCATTCGAAGGTACCAGAATCCGTGATAACTGTCGAATTAGCAGCTTATCAAAATAAAGTCAGCAACTTGGAGTTTACTTCTTTACCAGTGTATACCACTTGTACCCCTGCCTTTTCGAGCTGGTGGGAAAATTTAATGTCAGTAGAGATGGACAAATGCCATCTTTTGAGGTACATAGACTCGATGAATCAAACAGGTAATCAAAATTTTATCAAATCCTTTCCCAAAATAATGAAAGAAACTTTGACTAATGACTGTTTGAATTTCTAAACACAGGGAAAACAGCTGGAGAAAGCTCTTCTCCAATAACCAGAGCTTCAAAAGCTAAACCAAGCACTCAAGCCTCTTTAAAAACTTCAAAAGCTCCTGCTTCATCATCTCCTAAACCAAAGAGGAAACTAGTCCTATCACCAGAAAGCTCTCCTATAGCTTCTGGACATGCTGATTCTGAAGAAGAGAAAGACACCAGTCCAATCTCTTCATTTGTTTATAGGAAAAAGAAAGCCAAGAAATCCAATGATCCTCCTGCCATCACAGAGATCATTAAAACAGTACCTATCTCAGCAATTCCTATTTCGAAGGTAGCACCCCATCCTGAGCCTAAAACAACATTAACAAATCCAGAAACAAAAGCTCAGAGTTCAAAGATCCCAGAGATTCCAAAATCTCCTTCTTTGGACACTCATACTCCATTACTTGAATTCCAACCAATGGTAAGACATTCAAAAATCCTTTCACCAAATCTTTTGATTCCTGATTACTATTCAAAAATAAATTCTGAACTAAATTCCCTACTTTTCATTGAACAGGTTGAATCTATTCCTGAAACTGGGGTTAGTTCTTCGAAGCCAAGTACAAGCCCTGATCCTAAAGCTGCTCCTACTTCCACTTCATCTAGACCTCAAGCTACCTCGAGGGTCTCAAGCTCTGAAGAATTTCATCTATCTCTTCCTCCAAACTTGACTCCTGAAGAAGTCAAAGATTTTAAAAAGAATTTGAAATTTGTTTTGAAGATGGAAGATGTCACTTCAACCAATGTTCAAGAATTCTTTCAGCGAATGACAGGTCGAAGCAAACCAAAACCTCCTTCAATAGATCCGGTAGCTGCTCTTGCTACTTTGAGGCTTTTTAGTCAAGTTTCTTTTGAGGTTTTTGAAGACAAGGAGGTGCAAAGAGCTATGAAAGTCTTATGCCAATTTATGTTGGAAAGCTCTAACGTTTCTGTTCCTGACAAAGAAACAATTTCTGCAATCATGTCAACTTTTGATTTCAATTGCTTTTTGTTGGAAAAAGTTATCGAAGAAAGAGAAAAATTAGAAATTGACATGGAGTATACATCAGAGAAAACTCTTGAGATGGATCGAACTTTGACAGAATTCGAAGGAAACAACATATCAATTGAAAAAGCATCTGCCAAAGTGAATCAATTAAAAAAGGATCTTATGCTTGCAGAAACTGAATTGGCACATCTGAAGATCAAGCAACAAGGTGTTGAAGCAAAGCTTCAAGTTTTGAAAACAGAATTCGAATCGAAGCCTTTAAAGACTCAAGAATCTATCTCAAGGCAGAAGTTCATCCTTAGTCAATCAAAACTTTATAATAGATCTTGGGATAACTTTAGGTTAAAAGCCCAATTCATAAGAAAGTTGGTATAGATTATTTATACCAATGTAAATTTTGTAATTTACCAATAGTTGGTTTTTGTACTTACTTTTCTATGAAATACATGTTCTTGCTTCGAATGCTTTATTCTAGATTTCTTGCCTCCCAAATAGTGGGATAATATTGCTTGAGAAACTTACCATTGATTTTTCTTAAATGAACATATCCATTCATATTTTTCAAATGATAAAATCCTCCTTTAAAAACCTTATTAACTTGGAAAGGTCCTTCCCATTTAGGTGACCATTTTCCAAACTTTGGGTCCTTAGATCCAATAGGTAATATTGTCTTCCAGACCAAATCCCCTTCATCAAAGGTTCTTGGTTGTACTTTTTTATTATATGCCTTTGATGCTATTCTTTTTTGTATCAAAATATTATTGAGAGCTTTGATTCTCTCTTCATCAATATTTTCCAACTCAATAGCCATGGATGTTTGATAATCATCCAAAGATAACTGATTCTGCTTCATCACTCGAAGAGAATTAATCTTTATCTCAATAGGTAAAACTGCCTCATGTCCAAAAGTCAAGGCATAAGGAGATACCCCTGTACTTGTTCGTTTCGAAGTCCTATATGCCCATAAAACTTCTGGCAAAACTTCATGCCATATTCTTGGATTATTTTTTATGATTTTAGCCATATTCTCTTTTATGACTTTGTTGGTAGCTTCAGCCTGTCCATTTGATTGAGCATAATATGGGGTTGATTTCGACATTGTAATTCCTAACTTACTTGCAAATACAACCACATCCCCTTCAAATATAGAGGCATTATCAGATACAAAAGTTTGAGGAATACCAAATCTATATACTATGTTTTCTAAAAACTTTATAACCATTGATTGAGTTACAGTTTGCATAGGTTCTGCTTCTACCCATTTAGTAAAATAATCTGTAGCCAAAATAATAAATCCATGACCCTTTGATGAAGGAGGACTGATCTTTCCTATTACATCTATGGCCCATCCTCTAAAAGGCCAAGGTTTTACCACACACTGAAGATCAACAGTTGGTAAATGCTTTAAAGAACCATGTTTCTGACACTCTTGACATCTTTTAGCAAATTCAATACAATCTTTCAAAATAGATGGCCAATAAATATTGTGTCTTCGAAGTAGCCATCTCATCTTAACTCCAGATTGATGAGCTCCACATAATCCTTCATGAATTTGAGCTATAGCTTCTAATCCTTCGAGGTTGCTTAAACATTCCAATAATAACCCATCACTTCCTCTTTTAAATAATTTCTCACTATACAAGATATAATTAACAGATTTAAGCCTTATACTTCGATCAGGCTTTTCATTATATCCTGAGAGATATTCTATGATAGGCTTTCTCCAATCATCATGAGTTTCTATATTTAATATACCAACAAAAGGTAATCTATTTACCAATATTGGTAATAATTTCCTATAAGTCACTTGCTCCATTTCAACATCCTCATTATTTGTTTTAAATCCAGATGCCTTTTGAGCTACATCATTAGCTTCTTCATTAAAACTTCTAGGAATATGCAACAAATTCACATTATCAAATTTGGATAATAAATCCATTGTGGTGTCATAATATATTTTCAATGTACTACTCATACATTTATAGGTCCCATTCATATGATTTATGACTAACTGGGAATCTCCAAACACATCTACAAATGTAGCTTTAAGATCTATCAAAGTTTCAAGACCCATGATAAGAGCTTCATATTCAACTTGATTATTAGTACACTGAATCGAATCTAATTTAAAACCATATTTAGTCTTAATTTTCTCAGGTGATTCAATAACAAAACCAATACCTGCAGCAAATTCAGTTTTTGAACCATCGAACCATAATTTCCATGGACTAATAATTATTTGTCCAATTTCATAATTCCCTTCTATTTCAAGGCAATTTGGATGATCAGCCAAAAAATCTGCCAAAGCCTGACCTTTTACTGCTTTTTGTGGCACATAAAATAAACAAAATTCTGATAAGGCCAGAATCCATTTACCAATTCGATTTCTTAAAATAGGTCGAGTCAACATATACTTAATCAAATCAAACTTAGCAATCACATACACTTCAGTAGGAAGAAGATAATATCTTAATTTCATAACTGCAAAATACAAAGACAAACATAACTTTTCTAAAAAGGAATATTTGCATTCAACAGAATTTAAGAACCTACTAAGGTAATACACAGCTTGTTCTTTCTTATCATCATTATCTTGGGCTAACAAAACCCCAATCGATGCTTCTGATGCTGAAATATATAACTTCATAGGCCTATCTTTTCTTGGAGGCATTAACACTGGTGGCTTCACCAAATAATCCTTCAAAGCTTGAAAGGCAATCTGATGTTTATCTTCCCACTTCAATTCTTCATGATCCTTCAATTTCAAAAAAGGAGAAAAAATCAAAGTTTTCCCAGCAGTATTGGAAATAAATCTTCGAATAAAATTGATTTGTCCTAAGAATCTTTGCAATTCTTTTTTGGTTGAAGGAGGTTTACTTCGAATGATTGCTTGTGCCTTATTCTTATCCACTTGAATTCCCTTTTCATGTACCAAATACCCCAGAAAATTTCCAGTGCTAACTCCAAATGTACACTTTAATGGATTTAACTTAAGTTTAAAAAATCTCATTCTCTCAAATGTTGATTTCATATGAATAAGATGATCATCGAATGTTTTTGATTTAACAATTATATCATCAATATAACATTCTAAAAATGTTCCAATCATGTCATGGAAAATAGCATTCATGGCTCTTTGATAAGTAGCCCCTGCATTTTTTAAACCAAAAGGCATTTGTACCCACTCGAAGGTACCTATACTACCTGGACATCTAAATGCAGTTTTATGAATGTCTTCTTTGGCAATAGATATTTGGTTATATCCTGAATGACCATCCATCATGGACATTATAGTATTTCCAGCAGATCTATCAATTAATAAATCAACTATTGGCATAGGATATTCATCCTTAGGTGTGGCTAAATTAAGGTTTCTATAATCAATACAAACTCTTAATTTACCATTTTTCTTCATTACTGGAACAACATTCGATAACCATTCAACATACCTGGCAGTTCTAATGAATCCTGCCTTAAGCAATCTTTCAATCTCTTCCTTAACCTTCAGAGTAACTTCTGGAGTCATCCTTCGAGGTTGTTGTTTCACTGGTTTGTAGCCAGCTTTGATAGGCAATTTGTGTTCTACTAGACTTCTTTCGAGCCCTGGCAATTCATCATAATCCCAAGCAAAACAATCTTGAAATTATTTTAACAATTCGACCAATTTATATTGGTCACACTTTCCAAGTTTGGAACTTAAATAAGTAATTCTCTTTTGTTGATCAGATCCTAAATTTACTTCTAAAAGAGGATCCTGTGATACTTCCTGTATTGAATTTTCTGGCAATACAGATAATTCTTCTCTGCTACTAATTTTTAATTCTTGTGATTCTTCTTCAAAAACATAATCTGACCAATTTATGGTCGAATCTTTTTCAATTTTTGACTCTAAATCTGTTATCATTAACTTTTGCAAGACCAGTCGAATGGTCTCTTCCACATCTTTCATTGCCATGGATGTATGAGTCATCAAATCATCTTGTCATCACCCAATGGTTCCAAAGAACCAAATGGCATTTCAGCCAAAATGTCCCAATTTTCTTCTGGGGATTCATCTTCTGACTCTTTTAGGTCAATTGGCTTGACATCCTCTTGATACAATTGAGCTTCGACACAATTAGAACTTGTATGAAAAGGCTGAACATCAGCCTTCACTGTTTCAATTTCACAGTTTTCCTTCACTAGCAACAATTTCTGATGCATTGAAGAAGGAACACATTTATTAGCATGAATCCAATCTCTTCCTAATAAAGCATGATAATTAGGATTTGCATCTACCACAAAGAAAGCAGTTTTAGATTTATTCGAACCTACTATGGTTTCAATAGGTAATACACCTTTGGTATTTTTCTTATCACCAGTAAATCCTGAAATCATAATATGAGTTTTTATCAATTTTGCATTTTGTTTATTGATCTTTTTCAAAGTATTCTGAGGAATAATGTTGACAGCAGCACCATTATCAACCAATATCTTGTTTAAAAGAACACCATTTAAACAAGCCTTTATGTATAATGGTTTAAGGTGTCTAGTCATTTCTGTGGATGGTTCTTCGAACGAATAAACAAAATTACAATCATTAAAAATAAACTCAGGAAGATCTACCTCAGAAACATCCTCATTAAATGCTTCCACTTCCATTTCTTCAACTAACTGTTGATCTTCTGCTGCCTCGAAAATTTTTGGCAACATAAATGTAGCAGTGTTTACCTCCATTTGTTCAGGAAATGTACCAAATTGAATGAGCATATTCTCATTATCTATCATCTCACTTTCTAGTTTTATTTCAGCATTTCCCAAATCTTGAGATTTCACCATTGTCATTGCTTCACTTTCATCTTCAATACTCATTGCCTTTTCTAATTCCAATACTTTGGCTTTAATGATACTTTCCTCAGACATAGTATCAGTATCACCTTTTGGATTTCGATCGAACCTAGGATTAGGCTTTGAATCATCACTGAATTCTTTCTTCATTTCTTTTCCTAATTCCTGGTTTCTATTTTGCATATTAGAAAATTCTTTCCACATGGTAAACTTCCTCTGCAATCTTCTCTGTTGAGTCCTATTTATTATAGGGACCATGTTCTGATTTTTGCCCTTGGGATGTTGAAGTACATACCATGTATTCTTTTCAACATGAGGAGGTTTAATCATCCTATTTTTGTTTTGAAAGCCTTGCTGTTCGATCATATTTTTTACCCTATCATCTTGCAAAACAAACCAATTTGGTACTCCTGATACCAATATAGACTCACCTGATTGTGATGTTTCACCATCTTTTGGTGATTTCTCTAATATTTTCATATTTTTCTCAGCCTGTACCATATGTGCTGGTACCACTTTCGATGATATGAATTGAATCTGCCTTTCTCTCTGCTCCCCATAAAATTTCTTTGGTGTATGAAAGAACCCTGGTCTCACATATTGCATGTTCCTTGAAGGTCGAACATGACTACCAAAATGAAAGTTCCTTGAAAAATTAGCTTTAAAAGGAGCCACTGGTTTTGATGCATACCTTGCTGTCATAGGTCCAGTATATGTTGAAGCTTGATAAATTGGTCCTCTAAATTGTCCTTTCTCAACATTCATGATTGGTTGGAAAGAAGGTCCACCAGAAGTGCTTGATTTCTTTTGTTCGAACAAAGGCTGCTTGTTTTTCCTGCCTGCTTTAATTCCAACCCTTTCATCATAAATTTCAGCATATCTCTTTCCACAACCAATGCATAAATTCTTTGCATATTCATGGTTGAAAACCGACACATCAGGTTTTTTCCTTGTTATTTCCTCAATTCTTTTCATATGGTCTTCTGACTTTGCACTTTCTCTTTCTTGGACCAGATCTTCGAAGGAAACGTCATGAACATTGATTGACACCTCCTGTACTGCTGGGAATGGATCTTCATCAATCCCCATTTGTTTTTCAGGGAATTTCAATTTCCCTTTCTTGATCAAATCCTGAATCCTGTCTCGAAAAGCAGTACAATTATTAGTTGAATGAGTCCCAGAACTATGCCATTTGCAATATTTCCTATCCTTTAATTCATCATTCGAAGGTAATTTTGTCCCATCAGACAATTTAATAATTTTTCCTTCTAACAGGTGATCAAATATTTCATCCAATCTATAAACATCGAATGAATATTTCTTAAAAGTTCCTTTTGACTTATATACTTCAGCAGAAACATTTTTCTTTACAAGACTCTTACATGTAAAAGGCTCTTTGCCTATTATTTCTGCAGCATCTATCTCATAATTAGGATCCTTATAATATGTTTTTTATTGAAGAAGCATTTCTTTCATTTTCTTCTTCCAATAAAGCTTCGTATCTAGAGACTCGAGCAGTCAATTCAACAAGATCTCTAAATTCCAAAGCATCGAATTTCTTTCTGAGTCTAAATTCAAGACCATTTTGAGCCAATTTAACAAATTCAGATTCAGGTAACATGATTTTACATTTTGTTCTAGCCCTTTTAAACCTATTTATGAATTGAGTTGCCTTTTCATCTGACTTTTGACATAATCTGGCTAAATCAGCCATTGATACTTCTGGTTCTGTCTGGAAAAACTGAGTATGAAAAGATTCTTCCATCTGAGCCCAACTATAAATCGAATTAGGGGCTAGATTAGTAAACCAAGCAAATGCAGTATCTGTTAATGAACTAGGAAACAAACGAAGTCTAAGATATTCATTATTTCCTGCATCAGCACACTGACTAATGAATTTTGCTATATGTTCAACTGTGGATTGACTCCCATCCCCTGCAAACATAGCAAAAGTAGGAAATTTAAAGCCCCTTGGGAATTCAATTCTGTCAACCCAATCAGGATAAGGCTTCCTATAAACTGGAGTTTGTACCCCCCGAGCCATAGGTCCACAAATCTCATGAATTAAATTAATCATATCATTCCTATCAACCATATTAAATGGTTGTTGATGACCTGGTTGACCAAAAAGGTGGTTTATTGGTGGTGGTTGAGGATTATTATCTATCCTTCTAGGATTTTCATTCCTTCGACCCATTCCTATCCCAGTAAGGTCTGGTTCGAACACAGGATTATTATTTACTCTCCTATTTTGACCTATCATGTTTTCTCTAGGCCTTGGTTCTTCAATATTTATTGTTCTATGACCATGATCTTGGCCATTCACATGATTTCCTTGGGTCCCTTCGAATATTGGGAATGTATTATTAGGGACAGACATATAAAAACTTTCTTGGGAATTAGGCCTAAAAGAAGGCCCATTTATATGATTAATAGAATTTGGCTGAAACAAGCCATGTCTATAACTTCTCTCATTCTGTCGAATCGTAGAAGGATTCCCGCTTGACACCATTGTTGGTGCAAATTGTGGTAAACTATTGTTAAGGGAAGTAATCAGAACATTAACATTCTGAAGCATATTTCCCAAGTGATCAAATATTGGTGTCAGTTGACTCACCAAATCATGTTGATTCTCTGAATCAACATTCCCAGTATTTTGAGTCGAACTTAAATTTTCAACTCCCACTTCTGGGTTTTCATTGGTTGTATGATTTCCAATATTGCTACTCTGAGGATCTTGGTGTGAGGAACCACCAATCTCAGCAATATTAACACCAACATTGGCATTATCAACAGACTTATTACTTCGAAGGTTTCTGTTTGCCATCCTTTGACACTAGTGTCCCACCGGGCGTGCCAAAAATGTTTGGTTGGAAAATTTATAAGTGTGTGCGGGCGTGCCTGGCAAGCAAATTGCCAATGTGTAAATGTGATTATCCAAACTGCGCCTCACCAGGAAATTGTGGTGACGTTCGATGCCTTGAACAAGACTTTAATTGTGTGAAGATGTAACTAACTGAAGAACTTCGAACTGATTAAATTAATATCTACTCCTAAATAAAACAGTAAAATGACTAAAAGTAATTTAACTACTTTTATTAAATTAAAGAAACTACAATCTAACCTTGAAGATGACTTCGAAGGTGTTCTACTCCTAATTCTAAGTATCTAGATAACAATACAATAGATGTATTGAGAGATATATGTTGATGTTTGATCGAGAGATCCCCTTCGAAATACACAATCCTTCTATTTATAGACATCGAGGCCTCAGTTACTTAATTCAAATGTTCCCTCCTATTTTCAAACTAATAACTGCCTTTATCCGTGGCATTCTCTCACATTTGACAACTGTCCTTCAATCATCCCATGATGTTTAACACGTGTCCTCCATTTACCAACAATGAATTAACTTCAACTGCCTATAACAGTTTTCTTATCAATCAATTTTCCACCAATTATCTTGCCAAATCACATCCTGTGTGTCAAACTTGTATTGGCTGAATATTTTCATCACAAACACCAACCCAATCACTTTATTGAGAAGTCAGAGTCTCACGAGGAAAATAAATCCTCAGAGCCCCCGTCTCAATCCGATAGAAGATTCAACCGAATCCTAACAATACCCCTAAGTATCTCGATAAACAAGAACATCATTACCCGAGTGGCACTTACTCAATAGTCAAATCTGGCATTAAATCATACCACAACATCACAACATCCACTCACCTATCCTTTCATCATACTTATTACATATACCTTCTGAACTCAAAAGTTTCATCATAATACTCAAAATAAAGGAGATAACCTGTCATGCCCCAAACACCGAAGCGCGAGGAAATAGAAAAGATATAAAGAAAATAATTAAAACTCAGTCACAAATACAGAAGCGACCTTGGAATCTCACGGGGATTCCTACAAGGATGACTTACTAATACATAAGCCAAAATGGACTTACATATCAACGAGTCAGACAAAGATGAAGACATTTGAAAATTAAATTAAAAGACTAACCGAACAAGTACAAGTTCAAGGGATACAACGAAATGTTTCATGAGAATTAATACTTTAAAAACGAGGTCTTAAAATATGTGAAAGAGTATTCATCTTTGATAGATAAAGAACATTAATGTAACATATGGAACTTATGCTTTTAATTAAATTAAAAACGAAAATTGGAAAATGTGTGATATAGTGTAAAAACACTACTCATACGCTTTTGAAATCATGAATGAAAACTCCATTTTTGTGGATAAATAACCTTAATATTATATAGGAAGCTTAAGTTTTTAATTAGACCGAACATGTAATTCGGAAATATGCGCCGTAGGCCAAAAGCACTATTTATATGCAGTTTTTACTATTCACTGCTCACAACACAAATAAATGCGAGCAATTTTTTACTATTCACCAGTAAAAACTTTTCCTTTGTTTTAGCTAAGTATGAAAAATTCACATGAACACTATATAACCTTCAAATGGAGTTTCTAGCAAGAAAAATATCGACGCGAAGTCGACGGAAAGAAGTTTAATAAGCACAATTTAAAAACAACAAAATCCAGCAAGGATTTAATTTAAAAAGCAACAAGTCCGGCAAGGACGAAACCAAGCATAACCGAATCCGGCAAGGATTCAAATGAATATCAACACACATGCATAAAACTTTAAAAAAGATACGAATATCTCGGCAACATACATACATAAGACAACTAATCCAATAAGCATGAAAGGTATGGACTAACACTTGTTCGTCAAATCACAATAAGGCTTCCCAATAACAAAATATGGAAGTCTAAGTTCAAGAAGTTTTGTAATAAATTAATACAACAATTTTCCTTTTAGAGCATTAAACAATTACAAACTTCCCAAATGGCTAAAATTCACAAGAGAGCTATCCATGAATAAGTATGAGATGTGGTGCGATGCATTGCCACCAAGGCTAAAATGAAATGACAAGAACTTTACGACTATGTATGATATGTGCACTCCTCTCATTACCGGACCGTGAGTCACCCATACATAGAGTGTAGCATACTAACTTCTGGGAGCTAACCGAATATAATTGGAGTTTAAATGTTTCTAAGGGTTATTCTCCCTGTCTCACATCACAACCCACATCCGGATTTTCTTAAATCAAATTCCCTCACATGGGGCTTTTATCTTTTTCAAACAAAACATTTATGTTTTGATAAATGGAAATGCTTACCAATTAGGCCTCAATGCATATGATGTTAACAATGACATTAAGGGTGATCCATCACAATAAATTAAGCAATAATTTTAGTCCATAGACATGATATCAAGAACCACAAAGAATGTAATTAAATTGCATAATTTGACATTCTTAACAAGGATTTCTAAACTAATGTTCTAGCATGCTTTTACACATAAAGGTAGCATCCTAAGCACATCTAGCATCACATAATAAAATTCTACACCATCAAAGCATATAAATCAATTTAGGCAAATAATCCTAAAATTTACAACTTTGGGAAAAATCCTAAAGCATGTGTCTCAATCATTCTCCTAACAATCCAATGAGTATAAATCACCTTAAAAATGAAAATCATATTAAAAGGAAGTAGTGACATCTACCTCGATGGAAATTTTCCAAAATAAATGGAAATCACCCAATATGCAAAAAAATCCAAAAAGCTTCAAATGACTCCAAGTAGTGGAAGAGAGAAGTCCAAGATAGCCCAAAAGCACTTTTAAAGCAAAAACCCCTCAAGATTTCTCCATGGATAAAAGCTAGGTTTTCTAACTCTATGAAATTCGGATGGACTATGCAAAAGGCCGAAAATTGGATTTTTGAAGGTATCTCTAGGTAGCTAGGAAAATCTAAGACTAGTTTGTGAAATAGAAAAATCTTCAAAAGCTCTCTTTAGTGGTCTATTGGAACTTAGAAGAAGATGAAATGGAGGAAAAGTTTTGTCCAATTTTTTTTTTGTAAAGATATAGAGAGAGAAGGAGATGAAGAAGAGAGAGAGAGAGAAAGGAAAGAATAAAGTGATGGAGGGGTGGGGAGTGGCCGACAAATCATGGGGTGGGGCCCACTCATTTTTTTGTTTTGCTTTTGTTTGACTTGAAGTAGTATAAAGTATGTATGTGTGTGTGTGTGGTCTAGTTTTACACACCCAAATTAAAACATGTACCCATTTTAGCACTAAGTAAAAAAAAAATACAATAAAAAAAATAAATACAGTAGCACAAGTCAAGATAAATTTAAAATACTACACAATGATAGACAGGCTCGCACATAAGCACTTATAGTTTTACCCTTAATTAAAATTTTGAGTTATGACATAACCCATCTTCCATTCACTGGTTCTTCCCTTCAACTACAAGTCGTACACAACACATTCAACTGATTAACATCCATTCATCTCGAAGTAAACCAAACCAAGCACTAACATATGTACGTACTCCGTCAGTAAGCCAATGCTTCGACCACCTATTTCACATACTATAGATTCAATCATTATCCTAATAATCACCAAATACTTGTAAAATGATAACATGTTTCAAACAACTTTCCATTTCTTATCAAATTTCAATCTTTCTTTCCTAATAGATCCATATCACGGCAACATCAGTTGAAATTACTAACTTAGTCGGTAGTGAGTCACACTAGTACTCTCTCTCTGTCTCTAATAATTCTTATCATTCCATTCAGGTTTTACCAACCTCGTACTATACTCCCATCATTCGTGCCACATAAGGTATCAATTAGGTTCTCCATTGAAAATTTCTGTACCATTCTACTCGTTCGAGTCTACATATGTCCCAAATCACCCACAGTGAGGTTAAACGCATTCGTCATTCGTATCCCCCCCCCCCCCCAAGTTCGTACTTAAACTACCGCCAATTGAAATAAAGGATTCATTCCTCACACTTTTGTTTTAAACTTTTCAACAAAATCAAATACATTTATCATTTATGTTGTAAAAGAACTAATTTAAAATTTCACATATTATTTTCATATCTTTTCGCAACTCCCAATCTCCGTAGTAACAAATAACATTGTTCACCAAAATCAACTTAATAAATCATCCGCATCTCACAGAATTCATTACAACGCATCCCTACGTCCAACACATACTTCATCACTCTCTCTATCCTTTGACTATTCGCAGTCCATCTGATTTTCATAGTGTACATATACCCTGAGTCAATTACCTTCTTATCAGCAACCATAACCCCATTGTAGTCCATTCCCATCTCATATCCTACTCATCTACCATTCTTTACATTCATCGGTCCACGTAGATCCATTACCATTGACGTAGTTATACCACTCCATAAATCTCGGTTGTTTCACTTTTACCTTTGTACAATCCTCTATCCATCACACTCATGTATGTCAACTCTTACTGGTTTCTAACAATCCATTACTCTAAGTGTATATTCTTTATATAACATCCCAAAGCACTATACCTCATTCAACAGTTTCATATTTCCTGACTCTAGTTAACCTGACTTAACTCCAATCCAGATTCTCTAATCTCTTCTCTTTGCCATTCGGATCTAAAAGCCACTGTTCTCGAATATCATATTGCTCAAGCATTCATACTATCCCCGTAACCATATGAAGATAATCTGGTAATTAAACATTCCCATAAAGTACTATAGCCTCACTGTGTTCGATAACTTTCGCATCAACTTCCAATTCACACACCTTTCGAGACCATACTCAAGGTTACCCTATTCACACTCCGGTCACTAATCCCAACCGATCCCTAACTATCATCTTTCAAGTACTTCACTCTTTGCGAATCTCATCAAGTTCCTGATTAATCGAAGCCTCAAACCATTCATTCCCTCAAATTATTCAAATACTTAAGCCAGGATCAAGCTCCCTTTGACACGATATTCACGACAACTCCCTTCATGTCATACCTTCAAACTTACCAAATTCAGGTACACGAAACATCACCATCTTCTTACTTTAGAATTTCTAAGTTCACAACCTGTCCACGTGGAACTCAATCGTTCAACCACCGCTGCATCATCCCCAGCACTAAGCATACGTTATCCTTCCGCAATATCTAGCTTCTAAAGTCTACTCGATACCTTATCGCAAGTATTCCATACCACTTTCCTCATTTAAACACAAGTTTGGTTTGGAATTTTTTTTTTGGAAACATTTTAAAATTTTCCTCGTGATGGAATCCGACATTCTTAAAATCCTCCAACCTTGTTGGAATCCAGGATAACTGTGATAGCTTTCAATTGCATCCACCATTGTCCTCTATTCGCCTCACATTACTACTGTTATATCCAATAACGTACTCAACGTACTACCAAGTCTTCATTCCATTCTTGCTGTGCCTGTTCATTTACTCATCAAAGCTTCATCTTCTCGATTTATATTTTCACTTCTCTACATTAACTTACGCAAAGTCTCTCTACTCCTCTATCGTTCCCACAACCGCTATTGTTCAGTATTGTAATACTCGTCGTACTCTAACGTCTTGCTGATAGCAACTCGCATTAAATACCCAACGAGATTTTAAAAGCATTAAATAAGAAAAAGCTTTCATTTTATTTTGTAAATACATTCAAAACCCAGGTTCGAGGTCGCCTGTACTACAACTCTCTGTGATAACAACCTTCGCTACAAGCTCCCTATCAAGGTCCTTTCATTTCCATGATATCCAAATATCCACTCGATTTCTTTGAATCTCTTATCATGTTCCAAAATTCACACTTATCTTTTACTTCCAATCTCCTTTTCTTACTTCCTTTATTCTATCTCTTCTGACAAACCACTACAAAACACCAGGAAATCTTATTACCCTTCAATTTTGTCCATTTACTCTCCATTAAGTAGTTCTACAGTTTCTCCTCCGACCTTATCGTCCTTATTGTTACATTCATACACACATAACTATCAAGTCCACGCAACGGCTCCAGAAGTCTATCCTCGACTAAGCCTCCACTAACTATAGTTTCAACTATCCACGCTTACTCTATCATTTCCATTCCTAACTCCTTAGTCTCCGATCGATTCTCAAATACTATTTCCTACTTATGCAATCAATCTGGTAGCTCTAGTTTCTAATCCTTATACTACATCTCAATCCACCATGGTACCACGACCATTCGAAACCAAGTTCAGTTGAGGGATTCCTCATCAACTATTTCCCAATTCCTAATACATACCGTAAGATAGGTTGAGAGATTCCTCAACCATCCAATACATACCGTAAGATAGGTTGAGAGATTCCTCAACCATCCAATTGTTCCAATACTGCATGATAAGTTGACAGATTCTTCAACTACCCGACGTATACCGTATATACCGTAAGGTAACATCATAAGATACCCCATACGATCACACCATAAGATAAGGTGAGAGATTCCTCACGTACCCCATACACTAGTAATACATGTTGCTGGACTATCTTTCTATCATAAACCCCCAATTGTTCATCCCTACTCTCTTACGTCACACTGTTTAGCCTATGTCCGAAATAGAACTCTGATCAATCAATCCCAAGTCCAAAACTCAACTGCGGATAACCACTTTCATTCTCTAAGTGAACTTTAAGGAAATCTCCTCTGATGCTCACTACTAAAACCCTGTTCGTGGTTAGATCCCTTAAATGGCACTCGTCACTAACGTTTAAAGCATTCACCGGTTCGATCAAAATCATTTTATTTTCACCAGAATCCAATTGTCCGTCTCTACCAAGATATCATCTAACCCCCGTGCCACCACAAAAGTCTATGATAACAAGTGATAACCTCATTTCATCACACGGGTCTACCTTTATATGATTCAACTGGTTCACAAATGCATAACTACTATGCATGCATGACAAATATTATAAACATGTATGTATAACAACATACCATATGCATCAAACATCTCTATTCTATATGAATGCACTCTAGCATACGTGTCAATTCCCTCAACACTCTACTTGACTTCTAACGTTCCTAAAGTTTTGTTACCTATGGCTCTGATACCACTAAATGTCACGACCCATCCCGCTACGCGTGGAAATAGGACACGTGGCACGCTACCAAGGCTCATCTAATTTTATTAAAGTAAAACAGCAGCAGAAAACATAAGTAAAAGCCATTCAAATCAAAGTTATAAAAAGTTTTGCCCCAATGAAACACTTCCAAAAAAATCTATTTAATTGGAAAACTAGCGGTCCAGTCGACTATGGCGGGGACCCACTCGACTTGAGGTTAAAAGTAGAAAGTAAGAAAAGTTCAACAACCCTGTCCAGTCGACTGTGTCAGGGTATCAGTTGACTGGGGCCTCTATTTCTCAATCGACCTGTACTTTGTCCAGTCGATTGGACACTATGCATGCCGAATGTCATGTTTTCGTGCAGAAACCAGCCGATTGATTCTCATCCTTCAGTCGACTGATGCCTTCGAAAATTGGAAGAGTCTCTTTGAAAAATAGGGGTCCAGTTGACTGTACTACTGATCAGTTAACTAATTCCTAGCAGTTTGCTGAGCATTCTACAGGAATCACACCAAGGATCTCTAAACCAATTCCAACACCAATACACCCAAAATACCATGATTCGAATAATAAATTTAAGAGTATTTACTAGAGATTACATTACTACTAATCCATGCCAAGATTCTATTACAACATATTACAATTCCCAAATTCTTATTACAAGTTTGGAATAATAACAAAAGTGTGAACAAGTGGTTTTTCCCCGGCATTCCTCAGCCTCACTCCTCACGCTTCTTCTTTCATTTCTTCTTAACGCCTGCAATGGAGTAATCTCCACTGCTCAACTATATGCTGAGTGTACAATTCTAAAAATATGCTTATATGACAATCCATGTTTAAAACATCTAAAATACATCAAATAGTTTCTAGGGTGAGTGATATGTATTCATCCGGTAATGAAATCGACGCCGTGGAAGGCACGCCTCTCCCACGCATCCCATACACTGGTTGGGCCTTCCTCTATACCAGGTACCGTGTCCTGGTTAGGCCTTCCTCCATAATAGACACAATCACACTCAATCTTACAATCCTCAGGGTTCGAGGAGCTTACCCCCGGATGAAATTGTACCAAAATCTCATTTGACCCAAGTGGACACATAACATGCTCACATAAACAGTTATACATGCTTTTATTGCAATTTCACATGCATAATTAACGGGCCTAATTAACACATGAATTTCTCCCGGATCCAAAATATCAAAGTCGATATTCAAAACATGTAATTTCCATATATTTCATAGATTTAGAATTCATACCTCGTGCGATTTCTTCCTAACTTTGAAGGATTGACTAGAGGCCCGAATAAACGTTAGATCTCCATTTATACGTGATTCCTACAAGGTTCACCTAATTTTCTCCAAATTCTAGAAATTAGATTTTTAGAAAAAAGTTTTCTAAACAAGACCTAAGAGGTATCAAAATGTAGCTCTTACCTTGAGGAGTTCAAATATGAAATTTGGAGAAAAACTGACGGACGAACGATCGTTGATCGGCGTCGTGAAGCTTGTGGCCACCAAATCTTCCTCTCTGTCTCTCTCTCTCTCTAGATATTTTTAGTAAGTTTTCAAATAATGAAAACTCACCCTTACTATTTATAGACATAACTTTTGAAAATTAAGTCTACCACCCCACAAGTTTCTCAAAACTTCTAATTATCTCTCGAAACGTTTTAAATGTCTCATTTACTATTTCATGAGTGAAAACTAAAAATTATAAAGGTGTTTGACTAAGTTCCGTTTGGGTCCAAAATAAGGATCCAAAAACTGATCTTCGTGGAATCTCTATACCACCTACCATTTTATGTAACGTATCACTCACGTTCTCACTATTGTATTCAAATTGATATATAACATCAAAACTACCAGAAGCTTACTCTATACAGGTAAATTTACTATTTATAAAAATACCAGACAAAGTCAAATAACATCTAATTCATATAAATGTCATTTAACCGTGTCAATGCAATGTGAAGTACCATATACTCGTGTCCTCAACTGACACTTCACCGTTGACTCACAGTCAACTCCTCCTCAAATTATTAATAAACATTAATAATGATCACAATCTCAAATATACATTTTAAATCAATGATTTTCTGGAACAGGTGTGACACCCCTGTTTTGCTGATCCATTACTCACCCACCACCAAAATGTTGACCCATGTCCCAGTCATGTCCTATTCAGTAATTATGTTGTTAAAACATGGGTTAAATAGGAATAAAAAATTGAGGAATTTTCAAACTAAAGAACCAATAGTGAATGGGATTTGAATAATAAATGGTGGAGCACAACCATTGAGATTGAATTAGAACTGATAGGTCACAACCATTCAGATTCAGTTCAAAATTAAATTCAAATCCATGGATTATATCCCGTAGATCAATATTCACAAGACAAAGAGATTCAAATGTCTGTGAAGGGACAATAACCACTCTATATATAAAATGGTTCAGTTCTCATTTAGTATGATGAAAACATCTCACTCTCTTCCCTTTTGAAAATCAAAAACTTAAAATTCTATTGATTTTCTTTACATAAATGCATATTTCTAAATTTTGTTTACTGCAGAAACAGAATGCTAGAACTGGCTTTTGTTTCTTAATAGATGCTTTTGTTGGGAATGTGCCCTCAAACCTGTTACTTCATGCGTAGACATCTTGATAGTTATATATATTGATAACGATTTACATTTCTTTATGTATAATTCATGAGATGAATGTTGGCTAATGCTTAAATTCCTTAAACGTCATTGTAAGAAATTTGTTTGTATATATGTATGAGATGCATACATGAGAGATACGAATTACTAATTTTTGTATGTTTAGAATTGTCGCAGTGGATGATGAAATTGGATACGTCATCAAGTTTACACTATAGCATGATTAATTACTATAGGATGGAGTAATGTATCTCATTCACTAGAGTATGTGACTCTTAGTTAATATACTGATGCGTGTCATGCATTGACGGACCATGAGCTTTCCTATTCATACTCATTCACTGTCAACTAGGTGTGTAAGTAAAAAATCAAAAATAAAAAACCAACCAAAAATTGATCGATGGTCGGTTTTTTGAATGTATGTTTAAGCCAAAACCAATTGAAAAACTGACCAAAGGCTTCGAAAACCGACCAACCACCACTATTGTTAAGTTTTTTTCATATAAAAAAGCAACCTAAACCAACTGCTTACATGGCTACTATCAATAATTAATAGGAACTCATAACTTGTATATGAACACAAGCCATACGTATAATTACTTCGACTTACCAATCAGAAGGTCTTCAAGATCAACACTTGGATATCTTGGGTAATCATGATTCAAGGATTATAAGAAGTGTTTATAGTTTAGGTTGCAATTACTAGTTATCCGACTACCTAAATGTGAATATGAATGCTAAAGGTAGAGGGACATTAATACCACCTTAAAAGTCTAGTTACTGCTTCGGATATGTTCTTATGCATTAGAGCGTAGTTATCATTATTTAGTGGAATTAGGGTTAACTGATCAGTTAGTTAATGTCACACCCGTTCCAGAAAATTTTGATTTTGAAAATGCATCATTTGAGATTTTGAAATTATTAATGTTATTAATAATTTGAGTTTAGGTTGACTGTGAGTCAACGGTAAGGTGTCAGTGAGGACACGGGAACATGGCAGTTCATATTGCATGGGCATGAGTAAATGGCATTTATATGATTTAAATGTTATTTGACTTTATCTGGTATTCCTGTGAATAGTAATTATACCTGTGTAGTATATATAATTATGGTATTTGGATACTTTAGTATATCATTTGAGAACTGTGGAGAACGTGAGTGATACGTTAATTAAAAAGGTAGGTTGTGTAGGGATTCCACAGATTATAGTTTTCGGACGTTATTTTTGGACCCAAACGAAACCTAGTTGAAAACTTTTGAAATTTATAATTTTCACTCGTAAATTTATAAAATGGACGTGTGCAAAGTTTCGAGAGCTAATTAGAAGTTTGAGGAACTCGTGGAGAGGTAAACGCAATTTCCAAAAAGTTTACCTATATATAGAAGTGAATGAGATTCATCCTCATCCAAACTTTCCAAAAATATCTAGAGAGAGGAGAGAGAAGGGAGATTGGAGCCAACGGGCTTTGCGACGCCGATCGACGACCGTTCGTCCGTCAGATTTTCTCCAGATTTTAGATTTGAACTCGTGGAGGTAAGAGCTACGTTTTAATACTACTTAGGCCATGTTTGGCAAAGTTTTGTAAAAATCTTAATTCTAGACTTTTGGGGAAAACCCAGTAAAACTCGTAGGAATCATGTATAATTTGGAATCCGACGATTAGTTAACCCCCTAGACGATCCTTCAAAGTTGGAAGAGAATCGCACGAGGTATGAATTCTAAATCTATGAAATATATGGATTTTCATGTTTTGACATCAACTTTGATATCCTTGGATCCGGGCGAAATTCATGTATTAATTAGGCCCGTTAATTATGCACGTGAAATTATATGAAAAGCACGTATAACTGTTTATCTGAGCATGTTATGTGTCTACTTGGGTTAAAGGGGAGTTTGGTGCAAATTCATCCGGGGTAAGCTCCTCGAACCTTGAGGATTATGATTTTCATTGTGATTGTAATGGAATTGGAATTGTGGTTGTGTTTAGATTGGAGGTGGGCCCAACCAGTACATGGTACCTGGTATGGAGGAAAGCCCAACCAGCGTACGAGATGCGTGGGAGAGGTGGGCCTCCTACGACATCGACCGGATGAATGCGTACCATTCACCCTAGAGACTATTTTCTATGTGTTTTAGATGCTTAAACTATGAACTGTCATATAAGCATACATTTAGAATTGTACACTCAGTATATAGCTGAGCAGTGGAGATGTACTCCATTACAAGTAAGAAGAAAGACAAGAAGCGTGAGGAGTGAGGCCGTTGAGGAACGCCGGGGAACCACATTGTATATGTTTTTGTTTTAATCCTAAAACTTGTGTAAGGATTGGGAAATTGTAATATGTTGTAATAGAACCATGTATTAGTTTTGTAGTATCAAAATCTTGTAATTGAACGTCTGTGGTTAAGTTTAAACGTTGTATTTCAGTTATGGTTGTGATTGTTGTTGGTGTGGAGAAGCATGAGTTGTTAATTTTCACAATAGGGCTGCCCAGCAGGGGAGCAGTCGACTGGACCCTATGTCAATCGACTGGATCTCGTGGGATTGAGACACTGAAAGTGAACAGTAATGGAAACAGTCGACTGGACCCTGTATTAGTCGATTGAACACTATTGATTTTTGGCTACTGCTTCTATTAATGGCAAAACCAGTCGACTGTACCATCAATCAGTCGACTGGACCCCTTTTGAGTATGTTGCATTATTGGTTCTGCATAACACAGTCGACTGGGGAAGTGAGTAGTCAACTAAACTACTGTAGATTTTAGCTACTGATCCAAATAGTAACCAGTGCAGTCGACTGGGTTCCTTGATCAGTCGACTGGACCTCTGTTGAGAATTTTGGGTTTTGGTTTCTGCTAGGTATAGTCGACTGGACCCTAGGCACAGTCGACTGAACCTCTGTTTTCAAAACTGATTCTTTTGGACGTGTTTCCAATTGGCCAAAACTTTTTATAACTCTGATTTTAATGGATTTTTCCAACTTAGAGGGAAATGTTTCCTAAGTTTTAAAATTCCCAGGGTTGTTTTAAAGTTCTTTCCGCTGCGTATAGTTATATAATGATTGGATGAGCCTTGGTGGCGTGCCACGTGTCCTATTTCCACGCGTAGTGGGATGGATTGTGATAGTTAATTTGATGATTAGGGAGTATAATCACAGATGAATTAATAATTGATCTAATCCAATAATTAAGGACATACGAAGTCCCATTCTTAGCTCCAAAAGAAAGCTAGGTAGGCAAAAGAGATTGACCAATCGAATGCTAATCATAGCAATCAATTTGTGGAAGCAATCGATTGCCACTTAGGTTGGTTGGAAAACTTATATATAGAGGACCTGCGGGGCAGAAATAGAAGAACGTCATTTTTACATGTGTAGAAGATCCAAATCTATTTCTTAGTCATCTAGACCCTCCTACTCTCTTTATAAGGGTTCTCAGAAGTAGGGATGGCAATGGGGTGGGTTTTTCGGGTTCCCCGCCCCGCCCCGCCCCTAATAGGTAGGATATGGGGGTGATTCAACAAGGTTAGGGGCGGGTATGTGATTGAATTTTATAACCCGGGTCAGGGTCGGGGTCGGGGTCGGGGTCGGGGTAGGACTAAAATTTCCCGAACCCACCTTGATTAGGTAGCTATTTACATAAATGCCCTTTTATTTGATGGTTTTACCTAACATACCTATGTATAAATACTAAAGTTTAGGGTTGTATTTACAAGCTTCATCAGTTAGGCGACATTTGTGAGAGAGAGAGAGAAAGATAGAGAGAGCAGAAGGGCCACTGGTACCGAGAGAGAGAGAGAGAGAGCATAGAAGAGGCCACCGTGGACGAATCGAAGAACCACGACCACTGCTTGCAGCATCGACTGAGGGGACTGGCGTTCTCTGTGTATGTGTGTTCTTGTGTGTGTGAGACTGTGAGTGTGATCCTGTGCAATTCAATATCTCAATATTGCCTCTGTTTTGGGGTGTGTAATGATCAAACCCAATTTCAATTTCTCTCTCTAACTCTCCTTGATCTCTCTTTTTTCTTTTGTTTTCCTATTTCCTCTCCATTTGTATTTCTCTCTCTTAAATTATTCAATCAATTTCTGAAGAAAAATCCTTACATAGTGGTTTTGATTGTTGAAGAGATTTTTTCCATTTTTTTTTAAAAAATAATTAAATGTTCATTATGTGTCTTAGCGGGGTAGGGCGGAGGCGAGTTCCCTGTTACCACTCGGGGTCGGGGATGGGATGTATACCTCCTTGGGGCAGGGCGGGGTCGGGGAGGAGGCTCATGCTAGCGGGGCGGGGGCGGGGGCGGGGGCGGGAAATGGGGGCCCCGTCCCATACCCGCCCCGTTGCCATTCCTACTCACAAGCCCTTCTGAGAAGCATTTGAGGAGTCATAAGAGTGAACCCTTTCTAAAGGGAGCTACATCTGGTTTCTCATCAAGAGCTCAAGGCTTTGCAATACCAAAAAGTTTTTTCGCGTTTTTTTTTTGCTGCAAATTAGGGTTTTCAAAAACTAAAACCAACAATTTTGGACTATCTTCAATATTGTATATTGCTGATAGGGTTAGTTTCTTTGTACCTTGAATACAAATTTGTGGAATTCCAACTTGTACACCAAATTCTGAATATGGTGGGGCAAATACTGTATTTAGGGAAGTATTTTCGTACATGCCTTGAATAGTATTGGAGTACATTTTCTGTTGTGTTGGTCGTTTATGGATTCTGAAGACTTTGAAAATCAATTTCTAACATAAAATATGACACATGTCAGTATGGTAGTGGTGGATGAATAAGTGTGAGCGAAAATCGGTATGCAAAAATGCATTCATTGACATAATACGTTGCAATTAACATATTTCCTTCCCTAAGAAAGACAAAAAAAAATAATACACTAGACCAATGATGAATATATATAATGTTATCCAAAGTAAATTAATTAAAATATCTTTAAGAAAATACAGTCTAAGTACGTCAATAATTTGTTTTTATTTTTATTTATTTTGATACATGGGGGGGAGGGGGGGTTGAACACTCATCACTTGGGTGGAGATGATAGGTTTTTGCCACGAGGGTAGAACAGTATCCCTGGTCAATAAATTTACTTTACCTAACATTACTTTACTATTGTAGTGCACTGTTAAAATTCTAGGATGTATCAAAAAAAAAAATACTAGGATTAATATAAAGCAGATGGACTTAATACAGTTTGATCAATTCTAATCACTTGGAAATGGAAAAATTAAAAAAATATAAAAAATAATATAAAAATGAAATAAAATCCCGAACCTACCAAAATACATAAAATATCAAATTTTAAATGGAAAAGAAAAATTCTTACTATCTTGTTTTGGTAATATGTCAAAATCCGTTTTGTCAATCTAAAAATAGAAATATATTATTTAGTCTCCCTCCCCACACACTTAATTTAATAGGAATTAGTCCAAATGAGAAACAAAATTTAATCCCTGATCACATTTGTAAATTAGAAATTAGTCATTTTTCCAAATCATTGACTAATTTATGAACAAAAATACCCTCAGTTTAATATGTACGTGTGTAGATATATATAAATTCAGCATGTATAAGGCAATTATGTAAAGCAAATTTAATGGAGATTAAGTATAATGGAATAATTATCCCTAAAATTGAGGCATTTCCTTATTTTACTCAACATCCATATTGCTTGGTATAATCCACGTTTGAATGCTAGGTTGAAGATAAGTGTTATAATTTTGTTTTGAATGTCTTTCTTCTGAATATAATCATGGTTGTGTTTTCATCTGCATATTTGCATCTATGGAGGATTATTTTCAAGTTTTGAAGGTGAGAAAATTGTGGGTTTATTTAGTGAGAATTTATCACTATGATAAATAGATTTTCTCACTTTATGTGTAAGAAATGTCTAAAGTTTGGTAATGAACAAGTGAATTTTTATTTTCCTGATATTCAAAACTGAAAAAAATGTGCATTGCAGTGGATGAGGGTTATACAACCAAATAACTTAGACATGGATAACAAAAAAAACAAGTCTTGTCACACAAGCCTCAAGTTACTATTCAATATTGACTTGATGCAAATAGATTGATGTGTAATTACCTAATAACCAAATTACAAATTCAAAATAACCAATGAGGCCAAATTAATTTAGAATCTTTGAAAAATATTACTTTTAAGGCTCTTTTTATATAATGGTATAGAAATATGAGCACAATTAGAATCTAACAACCTGTATAAGTTAACTTTAAAAAAAAATCACTTTTTAAAATAAGAGAGTTTTTTATTTTTATTTTTTATTATAACCATTTGAATTGTTGAGCCCAAAAAAACTACTCCAAATTAAATAATTTTTTATAGCATAAAAATCACATTCTTGTCTCCACCCCCCCCCCCCCCTCTCTCTCTCTCTATATATATATATATATATTTATATATATAAACACACACTAGTGGGTGTGCTACGTGCTTTGCACTCAGCTTGGCCCCCGTGGGTACTTGTGTGGCTTTTTGTTGCTGATCAATTTGTACAGCTTTACGTCCCATGTTTTGAGGTAATTGACACAGGATGCTTCTACGTGGTTTTGTGGATTCTAACATAAATTACATGTAAGATGAAATTTAAGTACTAAATTGTAGCTGAAGTCAAATGTATTTAAACAAACAAGTGAATGGTAGCAGTAGGAATAGTCAATAGATTAACTAAATAGGAATAGTCAATAGATTAACTAAGAAGGTCAACAAGTTCCATCACGTAAATATTGTGATTACACGAAACTTAAAAAACAATAGCATATCCAAATCAAACTCAATGCCAACAAGTAAAAATAGAGAATATAAGCCTCTTTACAAGTCAATCCACCAATTGCATCACCTTAATTGGCAATCAAAACATTCACTGCATTAAAATCTCTTCCATCCAATCTTCCTAAGCCATAGCTCCATCATGCTGGAAATCAGAAAATCAAACCAAAATATGCTCATGTTGCATAGAAGACCATTTTGCAAGCAGCCCAGATACACAAAACATAGATCTGTAAAGCAAAACTTCCAACTAGGGCAGAGACAAAAAAGGTCACTTTACAACCCTCCAACTGATTTCAAAATGCACATGCCCTTTAATTGAGTACAAAACATGATGAAATGCATTTTTTTTTTGTTTTCTTCCTGTTGACAATCAATTTGTATTCCTTTTTGTAGAAATTCTTACCAATTTTGTAAATGTGAACAAAGGCAAATAGAAGCTAACCTTTCTCAAAGCCTAGAACCCAAAAACCCTCGATTAGCCGAATCTGGAAATAATGTACAAATATGTCAGATTAGACCAAACTTGCTTGGGTGAGTAGTGAGTGTGCAAATTGGCTTCCTTTCAAATTTATTTTAAATCCTTTTAACAAGTTAACGCAACAATTGGCACAGAGTTTGGAAATAACCTGAATTTAAATATGGCACGTAGAATGTATTCTATAAAATTCTCTCACTAAGAGAGATACAAAAACTCTTTTAACAACTTAATACATAACACATGATGAAGAGCTTGGAAACCAATTTAAGATTAAAAGTCTACAAGCATAACTATACTAAAAGAGAGAAGTAACGACATTGGAAAATTATTGAATAGATTAAACCATTTTAAATTTTGTTGTACCCTATGGCATAAGAGATAAAAGTTGCTAACAAAAGTCAGGAAATTTCATCCTTTTTCCTTCATCCTTATAGAAGTTGAAGGGAAGAGTAGGGGAAATGAGTATCTAAATTGAATATTGTTAGCTTTCTTTTGTCGAACAAAATTCAGGAATTTTAATCCATTTTTTCGTCATTGTCCTTCCTATTTTCATTACATCCAAACGCATGAAAGTGATATCCCAAATGGTTCATTTGTTTCCTCTCCCTAAATCCATGAACTAAGTCTTGGTTCATGCTATGCCAAGCTTGCAACATTTTTCTACACTTTGTGTTTCCTTAACAATACCACACAGTCAAATCCAACTAATTTAATGCAATAACCTTGCTAGTCATAGCGGATGTTCACTTGCTAGAAAGTGCATCACTGATCTCCTCTTTTTCAAATGGTTTGAAAATCATTCCACATGCATTGAGGTTGTTGGGGGCTACTTTTAACTCTGTTAAGGGTTGAAAATTTTAGTAAAACATTACCAGCAAAAAAAGGGTTGTTTGGGGTTGAAAATTTATCAGAACAGGGGCTATTGGGGGCTATTTTTAGCTCAATTTAGGGGCTGACAAATTGAGTAAAGAGGGAGAGAGTGGATGGTAGTAGTAGTGGAGAAAGATAGAGAGAATTGGAGGGGGGGGGGGGTAGATGAGCTTTTTGGAGTCAGAAGAGACGGTGCTCAAAATTACGAAAGGAATAATTTCCTCTTGATACCAATAGAATTAAAAGAATTATATCCAACAGTGGTTAGAACATCTCACAAGTTAGTTTATGTTTTTATTGGTTGTTTCTTTTTCCTCATAGTCAATGATGATGCCAAAAATTGGTAAGAGAAATTCGAAGAGAGATATTGGGACACAAGAGCTTGTATGTGGTTTGGTCACACTAACGAGGTGACCTACGTCCACGGTTGTGTCAGTGCACTTCACTAGCGGATCACCGGTGGGCCTGGTGAGCCAACAGTTGGGTGGCACTACCAATAAAACCGGCCGGGTGTATGGGTATGAATGAGAATTATATGCTATTCTTTGGAGTTAGAATGCGATCCCCCTGCTAATAGGGGTGGGTGGCCTCTTTTATAGTTGCAAGAGACCGCCCGTACAAGGTAAGTTTATGGATTAGGAAGCCTAATCTATTTACAGCCTGATTTACATGAATTTAGGGATGTTTCCTAAGTGGTTTAGGAAACTACCTGCTCCTTCCATTTAATCTTCTAGTTGGGATAGGAAACTGCCTGGAGGCTTGCTGACCAAGTAATCACGCCTACTGGGGGCACGCCCATCGTGGGGTCCACCTGGAAAGAAAGACCGAACTTACGACCAAACTAGGCAGTTTTGTGTAACAGCCCGGGTTGGCTAGGTATTCATTCCAAATTCAAGATGACTTGGCTTCTCTAGGCTGAGTTAACGAGGCCCGACTTCGACCTGATATTTTAGTACATATCAGCTGCCCCCCATTTTCAAACCTAATGGGATGCTCTATCGGATGAGGTTTGAAAATTATGACTGCTTCTAACAAACAACCGTCTGGGAAATGGCCTCGGGTTGCTACCCGGGTCGTGAATTATCGGGTTGGTCTTTCGGGGTCAGGACCGAGCGGTGGTTATGTGGGCCTGGGACCAACTTCTACCACGTGTCACCTTGTCACTGGCCTAGTCAGGGTCCAACGAGGTTGGTATGAATGTAACCGAATAGTTATGTTGTAATTGGACCGTCACGTCTGGTATTAATTGGGCACGTCTTTTAAGGCGACGTTCCACTTGTCTGAGATGATAGTTGTCAGTAGGTTTAGGTGGGAAAATTTCCTGGCCGTTAGATCTAACTTAATCTGGACCGTCCGCGCTCCCTATATAAAAAGTACTTGTTCATTTTTTAGATTCTTGCTGCTAATTGATAGAGATACCGAGCTATTTGAGAACAGAAAAAGTGTTTGGTAAAGCTTCCCGAGCTCTTCTTCTATGATAATCCTTGTAAGTGTTCCCTTTTCAGCTTCAGTTCATCATCCTCTTCCTCTTCCCTTTTCTCTTCTTGCCTGAGCGAGGCTGGAGAGGGCGAACCCTCTTAGGCTAGAACAGGAGTGGGACTTTTTCTTTCTTAGGTTCTGCTCTTTCTTCAAGTTGGGAGGTACGTTAGATAGGTTGAACCGAGCGGGCTGTCCCTGGGTAGTTCTGACCGAGTGTCACCTTGTCTTTAAGACTGTGTACTCTTTGCCTTTAAGGTTGATAACCCTGCCTTCTCTGTACCTCAAACTCAGAGTTCCTGACCCATACCTAGGTCGTTCCCTACTTTCTGGTCCAGTCACCGAAACCCCAAGGATGTGTCACTCTAGTTTTGACTCATCTTCCCGGTCGGAGATGAGCGGTCCGGGTCTGAGGCGTCGGACACAAGTCTGAGTCCACCATCTGCGTCCCCCTCTGACCACCATAGCGAGGGCAGAATCCCAATCCGTCTATCTGATGACGAGTTGGACCAGGGAGCCCCCGCTGAATTCCGTCTCCTGGGGTTCGGGTGATGAAACACCAGGGTAACCTGACCTCGAGGTAGCCTTCGCTAGTGAGTTCATCCCGTCCAACCTGCGTTTTGAAGATCTCAGCTGCATTAGGGATAGGTACAGCCTTCCTAATTATTTTTCCCTAGCCGTGAATGTCGGTGGAGCCCAAATCTACCAGCGGGGTTTTACCACCTTTATGAGGACATCCTCATGGATGGTTTCCGCATTCCCCTCCATCCGGTCGCTTGGGATGTCCTTATATATTTGGGGATTACCCCGGGGCAGCTGGCCCTGAACAGTTAGAGATTCCTCATGGGGTCCATCTTCCTTTGGCCCCAGGTTTGTGGGTATGAGCTTACCGTCCAGGAGTTTCTTTAGACGCATAGACCTTTTCCTGTTCATGGGAAGACCGGGTTCTTTTCCCTCGGGGCTCGGTAGGGGAGAAAGATCATAATGAACTGCCCGAGCGACAAAAAGGGTGGGAAGAATAGATTCTTCCAAGTATCCGCTCTTGGACTCTGTCAGCGGGCCTTAGGGATCCAGATGAGGACTTCCTGGGTGGGAGAGTTAAGGGGTAAGTTAGTGCAGTAACTTTCTGCTTGTTTCTTTTACTTTGCTTTGAGACTAACTGTATTACATTTTTGCATTGCAGCGGGGTCAGCTAGCCCACCTAGTATTCCTGGGGAGTGCCAAGAGAGAATCAGAAGCTTGGCGGACCATCCTGTCAATATTTGGGACGTTCTAACCTACTCGGGAGGCGATTACCGACCAGAACACCCTGCCGAGGCCCCTGTCCTTCCCGCAATCATCCCGAGTAAGAGTTTGATTGGCAACTTAATTTTGGTTATCCTCTCTTGTCCCATTGCTCTGATTACTGACTTCATAGCTTCTTTTCTTTTGTAGAAATGGCTCCAAAGAGGAATTTGGAGCAGCTGAGGGAGAGACAGGCCACTGCTATTGCTGCTGCCGCTCGGTTGACGATGGCATAAGGAAAAAGGCCTGCCACGGAAGCCTTGGGCAGCAAACGCCCGCTGAGGCAAATTCGGCACTGGATTGCGAACCGTCCGAAACCCGCTGGGACTTCAGCTCCCCGCGTGGTGGTGGCAGAGACTTCTCCCCGAACGGGAATATCGTCCGTGGCGCCGGTTGGAGAATCGACAGTGATAAGGGAGAGGGTCAAGTCTGCCCTTCTTCCCAGCTAGGTGGAGATATGTGCGAACATGTCTCCCGAGACGTTTTAGGGATGGCTATATAGTCTTTTCCATATGGTAAATACTTGGCACTTTTGCTCCTCTTTACCACAACTTCTCCTGTATTTCACTTGTTATCTGATCATCTTGGATTCTTTGTAGGTCAGCTACATGGCCGCAAGGGTTGAGTCCTTCCTGCCCTCTTTGGCCGGGAGGGCCGCTACTGTAGAAGCCGCTCTGTCTGAGGAGCGAGCGACCTCGGAGGCCAGGCAAAATGCCCTGGCTTTGGAGAAGGATAAGGTAAAGGGCTTGGCCCTGAGCCTTGGTGCCGCCCAGGCGGAGTTAGCGCTGTCCTGGCAGATCTGGAGGCTTCCCGAGCCCTTACAGCGGCGGTTGAGGCTCGAGCAAAGGCCGAAGTTGAGGTAACAGCCGTCGAGGCCACAGAAGAGCCATTTGATGACGACTTCTTCCAGGGCTACAAGGATCTCAAGCGGCAGGTTGCCCGGGATCACCCCGAATGGGACATCTCATCCTACGAGGGGATTGATTTGGACTGTTGGGACGTCGGTCCTGTGGCTGGTGAGGAGCCTGTTGCTGTTGCTGGAGCTGCTGAGCCTGCCCCAAGAAGGGGCTCGGGAACTGGGGATGGAGCTGCCCCAAAAGAAGAGGCTGGGGAGACTGAAGATGTGGTCGAGGTGGACGACTAGGGTCCCCGACCTGCTTTCTTCTATATTTTTCATTTTTTTTGGGGAGGCTACTATACCTGCCCCCTAGGTTGTACAAAGTGTGTTTTTTCTTAATTAATAAAAGGGTCCTTGAGACCAATTTTTTCATCAATTGTTTTTGCACTTTGTTTCTGCACTTGCATACCTGTTTGTGATTGGCTGTGACCGACCGGTTGGTTAATCCCGTAGGACCCTTGCTTTAGCAAAAGTTAGGACTGTAATTGGCAGAGAACACTTGGTCTTTCAGGGACCTGATATGGGGGTCCCGCTCGGGTATAGTACAGGTTTGTGACTGTTTACTACCCGAGCGGTTTCTCTGGGTACTGTAGGTACTTTAGGAATGTTAGAAGTGTTCTGGGATTCCAAGTCCTATTAGTATCTGTTGTGATTTCCTATTTAGCCTACCCTGCCTCCCAAGCTTTTGCTAAGGCAGGCGTATAGAGGGAATGACTGTAGGAAACTGACCTGGAACATGGGTGGTTGTAGGGTCTTTTGGGACTTGCCATCATCAGCCACCTAGGGGGAATTGTCCCCCTTTGTAGGTTGGGCCTAAACAAAGCTTGTGCCTCGGGTTTTGGACCCGAGGTCGTTCAAGTGCCTGGAGTCTGACGTCGAGGTCTTTTAAGTGCCTAGGTCTGACCCCGAGGTCTTTTAAGTGAACAAGCACGGAGAAGAGTTGTTTGGCAAAAAAAAACCTTTCATTACTATATGAATAGATATGCTCGGGCCGAGCTACATGGTTCCTAGCCAACATTATTATAATGCATCACTAGAAGTACTTTGCGGAGGTGTTGCACGTTCCAAGGATGTGAGAGGTCATGCCCATCTAGAGTTTGTAACCAATAGGTTCCTTGGCGGTTGTCTCGGGTAACTAAGTATGGACCTTCCCAGTTTGGCCCTAACTTTCCATGGCTTGGGACTCTTGTGGACTGGTTGACTGCCTTCAGGACCAGATCTCCTATCTGGAAACTGCGATGCTTCACCTTACTGTTATAGTATCGGGAGACTCTCTGCTTGTAGGCTGCCATTTTCATATACGCCCGGTCTCTTTTCTCTTCCACCAAGTCAAGTTCCGTCCTGAGGGCATCTTCATTGTCTAGCTCGCTGAACTTTGCCACCGGTAAGTAGGTAACCCAAGCTCTTTGGGACCACCACCTCAAAGCTGTAGGTTAGAGAGAATGTCATTTAGCCTATTGTCGCCCGGGGTGTAGTGCAGTAGGCCCATAAGAGGGTCAGTAGCTCCTCTGCCCATAGTCCTTCGGCGCTTACAAGCCTTGTTTTGATTGACTGAAGAATAGTTCGGTTGGTCACTTCGGCTTGGCCATTGGCCTAGGGGTGATCAGGGGATGAGTAGTGATTAGATATCCCGTAGCCCGAGCAAAACTCCCTGAATACCGGGGTGTCAAATTGCCTACCGTTGTCACTAACCAGAACCCGGGGGACGCCGAACGTATTGAGGATGTTCCTTTCCACAAAGCTTTCCATTTTCTTCTCAGTAATTGTTGCCAAGGGCTCGGCCTCCACCCACTTGGTGAAGTATTCTACGGCTATGACGGCGAGCTTGACTTGTCCTATTCCCATCGGGAGAGGGCCGACAATGTCAATACCCCACTGAGCAAATGGCCAAGGGCTAAGGATTGGCGTCTGAAGTTCTCCCGGATGATTGATCATAGGAAAAAATCTTTGGCACACATCATACCTCTATACGTATTCTTAAGAGTCTTTGGCCATGGTTGGCCAATAGTAACCTTACAGTAGGGCTTTGCGTGAGAGTGCCCG
Organism: Hydrangea macrophylla; assembly: GCA_033977485.1. Classification (NCBI taxonomy): domain Eukaryota; kingdom Viridiplantae; phylum Streptophyta; class Magnoliopsida; order Cornales; family Hydrangeaceae; genus Hydrangea; species Hydrangea macrophylla. The sequence goes on along the minus strand of CM066986.1, from coordinate 69,812,409 downwards.
GCCTCTGATGTGGTTCCCGCACACCCCTTCATGTATTTCGTATAGTATTGCTCGGACCTGTTCAGGGTGGACACAACAGAGGTACGGTATGGAAAATCCCTTTTTGTGAAGGATGCCATCAATGATGTGGTACCTTGCCGCTCGGTATTTAACCCGATGGGCTTCTTCCTTTTCGTCTAGTAACATGCCTGTCGCTAAAAATGCCATAATTGGGTCCATCCAGCTGGGTTCTAGGGTGGCCGGTTCGACCTCCATGCATTCCGAGTTGATCACACTTGGCTCGGGTAGGTACTTTATCCTTATCTCGGGCAAGTCTGACTCGGAAGATGAAGCAAGGTGAGCTAATCGGTCGGCCCTAGCATTTTCCTCCCTAGGTATCTGCGTGAAAGAGAAACCCTGAAGTGTCTTTGAAATCGCTCGGATAAGGGCTAGATAAGCTACCATGTTATGCTCTCGAGCCTCATACTCTTGATTGACTTGATTTACCACGAGCTGAGAGTCGATGTACCCTTGAATTTGCAGTGCACCCATTGAAGTTGCCATTTGTAATCCGACCAGCAAGGCTTCATACTCGGCCTCGTTATTGGAGGCTTTGAATCCGAACCTGAGTGCATACTCGAGCTGGATACCATCGGGCGTGGTTAGGATGATCCCTGCTCTGCTGCCTTGTTTGTTAGAAGAACCATCCACATAAAGTACCCAGGTCAGGACATCGGACTGTAGTCCAGGCGGTAAGGTCAGTGGGGGGTTTTCTTCAACTGGGTCTTCTTGGTATGTGAATTCAACAATGAAGTCTACCATGGCCTGTCCCTTGATCGCTGTCCGGGGTCAGTAGACCCACTTCAAATTCTTCTAACTCCAAGGCCCATTTGATGAGCCTTCCGGACGTTTTAGGCTTTCTCAGGATCTTACGGAGGGGCTGATCCGTAAGGGCCATAATAACGTGGGACTGAAAATACAGGCGAAGTCTCCGAGCTGAAGTGATGAGGGCAAAGGCGAGCTTTTCAATGCGGGAGTATCTACTTTCTGTGCCTTGAAGTGCTCGGCTTGTGTAATACACCGGGAATTGCATCCCGTGCTATTCTCGAATGACCGCCGAGGGTGACACCGCCAGGTATAAGAACAATTCCTCATCTGGCTTGGGCATTGAGAGTAGAGGGGGCGATGCCAAGTACTTCTTGAGTTCCTGGAATGCTTCTTCGCACTCTTTTGACCATTGAAATGCCTTACGAAGGATTTTGAAGAATGGCAGACACCGGTCGGTAGCTCAGGACACGAATCGGTTTAGTGCGGCCACCCACCCGGCCAAACTCTGTACCTCTTTGGTTGACCTGGGTGACCGCATATTTATGATGGCTTGAATTTTTTGGGGGTTCGCCTCAATCCCCCGCCTGCTGACTAGGTGCCCAAGAAACTTCCCGGACGAGACGCCAAATGTGCACTTGGCCGAGTTCAACCTCATCCCAAACTTTCTCAAAATGCTGAAGGCCCCGGCTAAATACTTAAGATGGTCAGACTCGTCCCGGGTTTTAACTAGTAGATCGTCAACGTAGACCTCCATGTATTTCCCGATCAAGTCCTTAAACATGTGATTGACCAGGCGCTGATAGGTTGCCCCGACGTTTTTGAGGTCGAACGGCATGACTTTGTAGCAGTAGGTCCCCTGATCCGTGATGAACGAGGTTTTTTCTTTGTCCCCGGGGTATATGCTAATCTGATTGTACCCGGAGTAGGCGTCCATGAACGAGAGGAGCGAATGACCGACTGTGGAGTCCACAAGGAGATCTATCCTAGGCAACGGATAACAGTCCTTGGGGCTGGCTTTGTTCAGATAGGTGAAGTCCACACACATCCTCCACTTCCCATTGCTTTTCTTGACCAGTACTACGATTGCCAACCAGTCGGGATAGTAGACCTCTCAGATAGATTTTGCTTTGAGGAGTTTATCGACCTCCTCGCGCACTGCCTTCTGCCTTTCTGGGGCCATGCCCTGTCTCTTCTGCTTCACAGGACGGGAATCTGGGTTGACATTAAGTCTGTGAGACATTACCCGAGGGTCAATCCCGGGCATGTCTTCATGACTCTAAGCAAACACATCTTGACTCTGTCGCAGGAACTAAATTAGCTTTTTCCTAAGGCCGGGCTCTAGCATGGTACTGATAATGACCGTTTGGTCAGGGAGTGTGGGTCTAGCACCACTTGTTCCAAATCCTCGATCGGTCCCACTCTGTCATTCCGATCCCTCGGGTCCATCTCCTGGACATTCAGTGTTTCGGCGATGGCCTCCCGGCGCAGAGAGTTGACATAGCAACTCTGGGCGACGGCTTGGTCTCCGCATTGGTTCCCGGGCCCCTGGGGGGTTGGGAATTTAACCACCAGGCTGTGCGTTGATATGACCGCCCTGGCCTTGTTGAGGGTAGGCCTCCTAAGGATGACATTATATGCAGATTGATCTTCCACAACCATAAAGCTCGCCAGTAAAGATGCCTACTGAGGGTAGGTTCCCATGAGGACTGGGAGCTCGATGGTACCAATTTACCAGTAAAGATGCCTAATCTATGGTTCTATTACAACATATTACCAATTTACCAAATTCCTTGATACTAGTTTAGGAAAAGAGACAAAAATATAAACAAGCGATTCCCCCGACATTCTTAAACGGCCTCACTCGTCACGCTTCCTCTTGTCTTTCTTTTTACCTGCAATGGAGTACATCTCCACTGCTCAGCTATATGCTGAGCGTACAAGTTATAACATATGCAATATATGATAAAACATGCTTTAATCTCATAAATCATACAATAGTCTCTAGGGAGAAAAATACGCATTCATCCGGTAGCGGCAAGTCCCAAGCCTTAAACCGCGATACCAATGGCAAGTCCAAGTCTATCAACCATTGTATCCACAAGTGCCATGGAAAGTCCAAGTCTATCAACCATGCACAGTAGCCGTCGCTACTAAATTCTCAAACATCGAGAAGCTTACTCCGGCATGAATTTGTATAAGACTCCCCTTTGACCCACATAGACAACTTAACGTGCTCGCATAAATTTAGACATGCTTTTCACAATTTAGCGCGTGCATAATTAACGGGCCTACTAATAACACATGGATTTTGCCCGGATCACAATTTCGTCGTCGAAAGCTAAAACATGTATTTCCCTATATTTCACAAGTTAGAACTTCATACCTCGTGCGATTTCCCCCAAACTTTGAAGGATCGACTAGGAGGCTAATTAATCGCCGGATTTCGAATTTGAGAAAATTCCTACAAGTTTATACCTATTTTTCCCAAAAGTCTAGAAATTAGATTTTTACAAAAATTGGCCAAACACGGCCTAAGTAGTATCAAAACGTAGATCTCACCTTTACGAGTTCAAATCTTGAATTTGGTGAAAATCTGACAGACGAACGGTCTCCGTTTGTCGTCGCAAAGCCCGTGGCAACCAAATCTCCCTTCTCTCTCCTCTCTCTAGATATTTGTGGGTTTGGATGAGATTTCAATCTCATCCTCATCTATATATATAGGCAACTTTCTGGGAATTACGTTTACCTCCCCGCAAGTTTATCAAAACTTCTAATTAATCCATGAAACTTCGCACACGTCCATTTTATGCCTTTACGAGTGAAAACTATAAAGTTCAAAAGTTTTCGACTAGGTTTCGTTTGGGTCCAAAATAACGTCCGAAAACTAAATTATGTGGAATCTCTACACAACCTACCTTTTTAGTTAACGTGTTACTCACGTTCTCACCACAGTTCTCAAAATGATATATAACAACATCGGAAATATCAGAAATTATACTACACAGGTATAATTACTATCCACAGAATATAAGATAAAGTCAAATAACATTTAAATCATATAAATGCCATTTACTCATGCTCATGAAATGTGAACTGCCATGTTCCCGTGTCCTCACTGACACCTTACCGTTGACTCACAGTCAACCCCAACTCAAATTATTAATAACATTAATAATTTCAAAATTTCAAATGATGCATTTCAAAATCATAAATTTCTGGAACGGGTGTGACAACTCTCCCCTCCAAAAAGGAAGTTTGTCCCCAAACTTTACCTCATGCGTCGAACAAGTACAGATACGCATTCCTCATGTCTTCCTCACTTTCCCACGTAGCCTCTTCCGCCGTGTGACTACGCCATAATACTTTTACCATTGGAATCGTCTTAGTTCTTAAGACTTGTTCCTTTCGATCTAGAATCTTGACCGGTTGTTCCACATAAGTCAAGTCTCTCTGAATCTGCAGCGGTTCAAGTACAATGATCTTACTCGTATCAGTCATACAACGTCTCAACATAGACATGTGAAACACATTATGTACATGTTCCATCTCTGATGACAAGGCCAATCGGTAAGCTACTGGACCGATCCTCTCTAGGATCTCAAAAGGTCCTATGAATCTCGGATTGAGCTTTCCTCTCTTTCCAAATTGTACAATGCCTTTCGAAGGCGATACTCGTAAGTAAACAAAGTCACCTACTTCGAATGTCATCGGTCTCCGTTTCGAGTCTGCATAACTCTTATATTGGCTCTGAGCTACCTTAAGTCTCTCTTGAATCAACTTCACCTTCTCAGTAGTCACCTGTATTAACTCAGGTCCTAACAACTTTCTTTCTCCCACCTCGGTCCAACAAACCGGTGATCGACATTTACGCCCATACAAAGCTTGATATGGTGCCATACCAATACTTGATTGAAATTCGTTGTTATACGCAATTCAATTAACAGCAAATGGTGTTCCCAATCATTCCCAAAGTCTAACACACACAATCTCAACATATCTTCCAAGGTCTGAATCATACGCTCTGACTGTCCGTCGGTCTGAGGATGAAATGCGGTACTGAAACTCAATTTTGTACCCATAGCTTTTTGTAAACTTCCCCAAAACCTTGACGTAAAACTACTATCACGATCGGATATAATCACCGCTGGTACCCCATGTAGTCTTACAATCTCTCTCACATACAATTCTGCTAACTTGGACGGGTTAGTCTACTTGATCGGTAGAAAATGAGCTGACTTGGTTAGTCGGTCAACTATAACCCAAATCTTGTCATTGTTGCTACGCGATTTCGGAAATCCTGAAACAAAATCCATAGTAATCTCATCCCATTTCCATTCTGACACTGGCAATGGTTGTAGTAACCCTGCGGGTACTTGTCTCTCTGCTTTGACCTGTTGACATGCCGAACATTCGGATACAAACTTAGCGACTTCACGTTTCATACCCTACCACCAGAAGTTTTCTCTCAAGTTTCTGTACATCTTATTACTCCCCGGGTGCACTGAATATTTCGTACTATGAGCTTCTTCTAGAATTCTCTCTTTCAATTCTTTTACATTCGGTACACATAACCGATTCCCCAGTTTCAACGTTCCTCTTCTAATACAAAACCAGGTCGTTTCCCCACAGATATCTCGTCCCTCATTTTGCACAAATAGACATCGTTAAATTGTTCTTTCTGAATCTCATCAATAATATCTGGGTGTGCCATGATCGCCATTATTAAGCCACCACTAACCTCTGGTATCACATCCAAGTCCAAACATTCCATTTCTTTTATCAATTCTTTTTGTTGTGTTAGCTCGTCAGCTAAATTCCTCGGCGTCTTCCGGCTTAATGCATCGGCTACCACATTCGCCTTTCCAGGATGGTACTTAATCGAAAGATCGTAATCCTTCATCAATTCCAACCCTCTTCGCTGTCTCATATTCAAGTCCCGTTGGGTGAAAATGTATTTCAAACTCTTATGGTCCGTGAATATCTCACACTTTCCCCCGTACAGATAGTGTCTCCAAATTTTCAAAGCATGAATTACTGCGGCCAATTCGAGATCGTGAGTCGGGTAATTAATCTCATGTGTCTTCAACTGTCTAGAAGCATAAGCAATCACTTTACCACCTTGCATCAACACACATCCCAATCCTTGATGCGACGCATTACTATAGATCACAAACCCCTCGGTTCCGGATGGTATTGTCAGAATAGGTGCTCTCGTCAACCTTGACTTTAACTCCTGAAAACTGTCTTCGCATTCCTGACTCCATTCAAAAATAACACCCTTTCTCATTAACTTTGTCATTGGCAATGAAATCTTTGAGAAGTGTTCAATAAAACGGCGGTAGTATCCCGCTAATCCCAAGAAACTTCGAATTTCAGATACAGAAGTCGGTCTTTGCCAATTTGATACAGCTTCTACTTTGCGAGGATCAACTGATACTCCATTCTTGTCAATTACGTGACCAAGAAAAGTAATACTAGACAACCAAAATTCACATTTCTTGAATTTGCCAAATAATTGCTTCTCTCGTAATCTCTGAAGTATCAACCTCAAGTGATTTTCGTGTTCTATCTCACTCGGTGAATAGATAAGAATATTGTCGATGAATACAATCACAAAGTCATCCAAATAATCTTTGAATACCCGATTCATAAGATCCATGAACGCAGCTGGTGCATTAGTAACTCCAAATGGCATAACTAAGAACTCATAATGTCCGTAGCGCGTTCTAAAGGTTGTCTTCTCAACATCTTCGGCCTTTACTTTCAACTGATGGTAACCTAATCTCAAATCTATCTTCGAAAATACTTGAGCCCCACGAAGTTGGTCAAATAAGTCATCGATTCTGGGTAATGGGTACTTGTTCTTAATCGTTAACTTGTTCAGTTCCCGGTAATCAACACACATTCTCATCGAACCATCTTTCTTCTTAACAAACAATACTGGAGCTCCCCACGGCGATACACTAGGTCGAATGAAACCTTTATCAAGTAACTCTTGTAGTTGAACTTTCAGTTCCCTCAATTCTACTGGTGCCATTCTATACGGTGCTTTGGATACCGGTATTGAGTCTGGCTTTACCTCAATGGTGAATTCAAATTCCCTCTCAATCAGGGCGTCTGGTAAGTCATCGGGAAATACATCTGGGTACTCTCGCACTACTGGAATATCCTCTACTATTGATTCAGTCGCTGAGACATCAGTCACTGAACATAGAAATCCCTGACATCCCTTTTTCAATAATTTCCCCGCTCGAATAGCTGAAATCAAATACGGCGGTGGTATAACCCCACTCCCTTGAAAACAAAAGTTCCCATACACCGGTGATCGAAAATTAACTTCTTTCCGTTCACAGTCTATCGTGGCTTGGTTAAGGGCTAACCAATCCATTCCTAGAATCACATCGAAATGGTTCACCACAATCGGTATAAGGTCTACGGTCATCAACTTCTCTCCTAATTTGATCTCACAGTTCTTATATACAGTAGACGTCATTATTGATTTACTAAATGGCACAGCAATGGACAATTCATATCCTAACGGTGCCGATTTAACATTCAAATGGTCAACAAAAGCATGCGATACAAATGAATGCGTAGATCCCGAGTCAACAAGTATACGTGCTAAGTGCGAACATACAAGCACCATACCTGAGACTACTGTCTCGGAAGCAGTCATATCTCCTGGGTTCATCTGAAATGCTCTTCCTTGACGTTTTCCGTCCTTTGTCCTCCGTCATTGGATTGTCTAGGCTTCGACCCACTGGAAGCCATAGAACTAGCTCCTTGCTGAGGATACTTCCTCGGGCAATCCCTGGCTTGGTATCCAAATACTCCACAATCATAACACTTGCCTCTCATGTCGGGTGTTGAATTAGTACTACCCCCTCCTTGGTTTCTGTTCTGAGGTTTGGTCATGAAACATCGGCCTGTGTGTGGTCGGTTGCAAAGTGAACACAACGGTATGTTACTTGGTGTTCTCTTGAAATCACTGAAACTAGAACCAGAGCCTCTTTGAAACAGCCTCTTGAAGAGTCTGCCTTGGTTCCTATCCCCACTCTCATTGCTTCGTTTACCGGATTGATTTTGCCTGGACCTTTCCATTCCACTCTCAGCCACTAGCGCCGTTTGTTGTACTGCGGCAACAGTCGAATGCTCATACGTCTCCACTCTCAACCGAATATTATCCCTTAAACCCTTTTCGAATTTTCTTGCCCTATCTTCCTCTTTTGGTACAAAACCCTTTCCAAATCTCAACAAAGCGTTGTACTTGGAAGTATATTCAGTTACAGTCATATCTCCCTGCTTCAGGTTATCAAATTCTCGCTTCTTCGCATTATAGGCGGCTCGTGGAAAGAATCGGCGATTGAATTCTGCCTTAAACCCTTCCCAAGTAATCGGTGCTCCTTGATCTAGGACATTCACCCACCAGTTCTGGGCCTCACCCCTCAGTACGTCACTTGCGTTTTCAATCTTCTCCCTATCCATCATCGGAATAGATCTAAAAATTCGTTCCATGTCCATAACCCAGTGCTCTGCCAATGTTGTATCAGGCGTCCCATGAAATTCCATTGGTTTCTTTCGAGCGAATTGTTCGGATACGGATCTCATGCCTCTAGTTTCAGGTGCATGTACTACCGTTATTGGTTCCACTTCGATATGGGGCGTAGGAGGCAGTCACTCCGCTATATTCCATATCATTTCTCCCATATTCCCCATCATTTCTGCCATTTCATTCATACGTCGTGTGTGTGGCGATAGTTCTCGCTCTTCATCACTCATGATTACAATCCTGTAGTTCTCAATGCATAAACACTATGCATGCACAACAATAACAATTTCATGTATGTAAAACAACATACATATGCATCAAACATCTCTAATATGTATGTAAAACAATCCTATAGTTTTGTTACCTATAGCTTTGATACCAATAAATGTCACGACCCATCCCACTACGCGTGGAAATAGGACACGTGGCACGCCACCAAGGCTCATCCAAACATCATCTAATAATACGCAGCGGAAAGAACTTTAAGACAATCTTGGGTAATTTAAAACTTAGGAAACATTGTCCTCTGAGTTGACAAATCCATTGAAAATTTGAGTTATAAAAAGTTTTGGCCAAGTGAAAACACATTCAAAAGAATCATCTTTGAAAACAGAGGTTCAGTCGACTGCCCAGTCGACTGCACTAGGGTCCAGTCGACTGCCCAGTCGACTGTGTTATCCAGAACCAAAATTTATCATTATCAAAAGGGGTCCAGTCGACTGATCTGGGGGACCCAGTCGACTGCTTTTCCATTAATAGAAGTAGTAGCCAAAATCAACACTGTTCAGTCGACTGATCAAGGGTCCAGTCGACTGCTTCTCCTACTATTCACTTTCAGTGTCTCAATCCTACGAGATCCAGTCGACTGACCCTGGGTCCAGTCGACTGCTCCCCTGCTGGCAGCCCTGTATTGAAATATTAACAACTCAAGCTTCTCCACATCAACCACAAACACAACCATAACTGATTTTTGACATTTAAAACATAACTACAGACGTTCAATTACAATATTACAATACTGCGAAACTAATCTATGGTTCTATTACAACATATTACCAATTTACCAAATTCCTTGATACTAGTTTAGGAAAAGAGACAAAAATATAAACAAGCGATTCCCCCGGCATTCTTAAACGGCCTCACTCGTCACGCTTCCTCTTGTCTTTCTTTTTACCTGCAATGGAGTACATCTCCACTGCTCAGCTATATGCTGAGCGTACAAATTCTAACATATGCAATATATGATAAAACATGCTTTAATCTTATAAATCATACAATAGTCTCTAGGGAGAAAAATACGCATTCATCCGGTAGCGGCAAGTCCAAACCTTAAACCGCGATACCAATGGCAAGTCCAAGTCTATCAACCATTGTATCCACAAGTGCCATGGCAAGTCCAAGTCTATCAACCATGCACAGTAGCCGTCGCTACTAAATTCTTAAACATCGAGAAGCTTACTCCGGCATGAATTTGTATAAGACTCCCCTTTGACCCACATAGACAACTTAACGTGCTCGCATAAATTTAGACATGCTTTTCACAATTTAGCGCGTGCATAATTAACGGGCCTACTAATAACACATGGATTTCGCCCGGATCACAATTTCGTCGTCGAAAGCTAAAACATGTATTTCCCTATATTTCACAAGTTAGAACTTCATACCTCGTGCGATTTCCCCCAAACTTTGAAGGATCGACTAGGAGGCTAATTAATCACCGGATTTCGAATTTGAGAAAATTCCTACAAGTTTATACCTGTTTTTCCCAAAAGTCTAGAAATTAGATTTTTACAAAAATTGGCCAAACACGGCCTAAGTAGTATCAAAACGTAGATCTCACCTTCACGAGTTCAAATCTTGAATTTGGTAAAAATCTGTCAGACGAACGGTCGCCGTTTGTCGTCGCAAAGCCCGTGGCAACCAAATCTCCCTTCTCTCTCCTCTCTCTAGATATTTGTGGGTTTGGATGAGATTTCAATCTCATCCTCATCTATATATATAGGCAACTTTCTGGGAATTACGTTTACCTCCCCGCAAGTTTCTCAAAACTTCTAATTAATCCATGAAACTTCGCACACGTCCATTTTATGCCTTTACGAGTGAAAACTATAAAGTTCAAAAGTTTTCGACTAGGTTTCGTTTGGGTCCAAAATAACGTCCGAAAACTAAATTATGTGGAATCTCTACACAACCTACCTTTTTAGTTAACGTGTTACTCACGTTCTCACTACAGTTCTCAAAATGATATATAACAACATCGAAAATATCAGAAATTATACTACACAGGTATAATTACTATCCACAGAATATCAGATAAAGTCAAATAACATTTAAATCATATAAATGCCATTTACTCATGCTCATGAAATGTGAACTGCCATGTTCCCGTGTCCTCACTGACACCTTACCGTTGACTCACAGTCAACCCCAACTCAAATTATTAATAACATTAATAATTTCAAATTTCAAATGATGCATTTCAAAATCATAAATTTTTGGAACGGGTGTGACAAGTGCAGGTCTAGCATGTCCTCGGATGAGAACGTCAACACATCGGTTAGGGGAGAGAGGGTGGATTGGACATACCAGACATCTGACCAAGATGCCCGAGCATGCCTCTTCCTGGCCGACTGTGAATCCCCTCTGCCAGAAGTTCCTCCGGAGATTACATTAATTTGCCCGAGGGGTCATGGTTGTTCGGGAGCCCGGGTTTCTTGCCGAGGTCGCCTGTCTGCTACCACGAATTCAGCTATGTGGCCCTACTCGATTAGCTTCTTAATGGCAATCTTTAGCTTAAAGCAATCATCTGTGTCATGCCCATGGTCTTTGTGGAAGCGACAGAATTTGTCCCGGTTCCTCTTACCGAACGGGCTTTTTAACTTGGCGGGCTCCTAGAGTAGCCTCTGGATCTCCGCGGTGGCAATAACTTCATGGATTGGCCAGAAAAGCGGGGTAAAGGTAATCGGGGCCTGATCCTGAATGCCTCTCTACTGATCTTGTCTGGGCTTCTTTCCCGGACCCTTCTCGGAGCCCTCCCGTTTCTGTTTAGCTTTTGGGGACTCTTCTCCCGTAAAGCTGGCGCGCTTGGACTTCAGAAACTCCTCCGTATCGATGTATTTCCCTACTCTCTCTGAGAGTTCCACTAGGGTTTTCGGTCGGTCACGATGGAACGACATTGCAATTTTAGTGTGTTGAACCCCCGAGCAGAAAGCCATAATTACGGCTATTTCTTTCAGGTTGCGGATCTGGAGCCTATGCTGATTGAAATGGTCCATGTACTTCCTCAGGGACTCTCCCTTTCGCTACTTGATGGTAAGCAACTGGGTGTCCGATTGTGACCAGTCGATCATTCCCATAAACTGACTAATGAAGAGCTTACCTAATGTCTTAAAGTCATCAACCGTTCGGGGTTTCAGAGCGTGGAACCACTGCGCGGCTGGGCCTTTAAGGGTACTAGGGAAAGCCAGGCACAGCACCATCTGAGGCTTGTAAGTGCGAATATGATCCACTGGGCTCCCTGAATCGTCATAAGAGCTGAGATGTGGCAGTTTGAATTTTCGCGGGATGGGGAATGCAGTGATTCGAGCGGTGTAGGACGACTCGGTCTCTATATTGGTATGATCGTGAAGCTGCTTGTGACTCAGTTTTTTGATTTGCTATTGCAAGTCCTCGATCTGGGCCTTTACATCTCGCTCGGTTCTCCTTTCTATATCCGAGCGGTACGTCGGGTCTGATGATGATGCTTTCTCCTCGAAGTGTGTCGTCCTCGAGGAAAGAGCCCAGCTCTGGCTCTGGGTAATCGTATGCCTAAGATCGCCCCGGCTCCAGACTGGAGGTTCTTTGACTGAGTCCCGGGCCTTTGGTCCTGACTCTTCCCTCTTGGTGGTGCGTCGTCTGTTGATGATATCTCTAGCATCTTCCACTCAGTGAGGATTGGTCCGAGCTCGCCACCTGGTGTGCCTAGGCGTTCTGCTACGGTCACCATCCCGGGTGTGTTCCCAATCCGACGGGGATACCGACGCAGAGTGGGTATGGTTTTGGACTCGTGCGGGCTCCCGGTCGGGGGCACTCTTCCCGGTCTGGTTCTCGGATTGAGGACGCTTCTCTTGTAAGGCCAACAACGCTTCGATCTGCTGTTGGGTTTGTCGTTGGCCTTCCAGAAGTTGCGCGAGCGCCGCCATCATTTGCTCGGAGGTCATGGAGGTGGCCTGCTGCTCGAGCTGCAAGTTCTCCTGACCGATCGGAGCAGTATTTTTCTTACCCGTCTTTGGTGGCATGTTGATCAGTCAAGAAATTTGTTGGTGAAAAACTTATCGTTTCCCACAGACGGCGCCAAACTGATGATGCCGAAAATTGGTAAGAGAAATTCGAAGAGAGATATTGGGACACAAGAGCTTGTATGTAATTCAGTCCCGTTAATGAGGTGACCTACGTCCACGGTTGTGTTAGTGTGCTTCACTAGCAGATCACTGGCTGGCTTGGTGAGCCAACAGTTGGGCGGCACTACCAGTAAAACCGGCTGGGTGTATGCGTATGAATGAGAATTATATGCTATTCTTTGGAGTCAGAATACGATCCCCCTTTCAATAGGGGCTGGTGGTCTCTTTTATAGGTGCAAGAGACCGGCCGTACAAGGTAAGTTTATGGATTAGGAAGCCTAATCTATTTACAGCCTGATTTACATGAATTTAGGGATGTTTCCTAAGTGGTTTAGGAAACTGCCTGCTCTTTCCATTTAATCTTCTAGTTGGGATAGGAAACTGCCTAGAAGCTTGCTGACCAAGTAATCATGCCTACTGGGGCTCCCCCACCATGGGGTCCACATGGAAAAAAAAGACTGGACTTATGACCAAACCGGGCGGTTTTGTGTAACAGCTCGGGTTGGCTGGGTATTCACTCCAAATTCAAGATGAATTGGCTTCTCTAGGCTGAGTTGGTGAGGCCTGACTTCGACCTGATATTTTAGTACATATCAGTCAATACTTAGAGTATTTATTCCAAAATTGAGGAAATCCCTAAAAAATAATTTATACCAATGTAGAATTCAAGATTATGTGGGTTTCAATTTCCTCTACACAAATTTTTGTTCCTGTAGATCACTAGTGACTTTCTAATCCTCTAACCTAAATGAGTATAAAATAGACTTCCATTAAAGCACATCAACCCACTTCAAATTTGTAAATAATGTTTAGGTGGTCTATCAACTCACATCATAAGGTGAACCAAGAATTGTCCGATGTTTTAACCAAATCAGTAAGATCTAAGTTGCAATAAAAATTACCATATTTTGGGGGTGATTACTCAAGTGTTGATAATAAAATTGATTAGAAAGAAAGGGGATAGTAAAGAAACTCCTAAAAGGTAATTACACCATGTGAGAAAACTTTTGGATAAGAAATATTGAGAATAATATACACACAACATACACTAATCTGGCAAAGGCTCGAAGTAATTTTAGAGTTGGGAAAACTAAAGAGCTAAATTAGAAGGTTAAAAAATACATCACTTTAATGCCAAATTGTCGATTCAGGAAAACTGTAAATAAATCAGAAAAAGCATACTAATTTATAGTTACCTATTCAATAAAAGGTTGAAGCTTAGATATTTGACTCTTTGGAACCCTCTATTCAACTTTCCAAAACCCAACTCTCTCTAACTTGATTAAGCCAATTTGTTCCTTTTTTTAAAACCAAAAGAACAAGTGAAATCCTGTTTTTTTCTTCAAACTTTTCTCAGTAACAAAACAAATTCCTAACCAGAAAAATCAGCTGGGAATGACTAAAAACAATGTGAAAGTACAAATAGAAAGAGGTTGTTTCGATATATACGTACAAAGTCCATAAGCGAATTCTCTATATATTCGTAGAGTGAATCGAGGAAGACCAACTGGTTAGAAGAGAGAGAATCCAATTTCATAAAGGCTAAAGCTTAGATTTCTGATTGTTTGGAACCCTAGAAAACCAATTCCTCTATTCAACTTTCCTAAACCCAATTTTTTTTACTTGATTAAGCGATTTTTCCCTTTTTTGAATCAAAACAACAAGTAAAATCCTCATTTTCCTTCAAAATTTTGTTAGTATTGGGCAAATGAATGAAGAGGCCACAACTAAAACATTCAGCCAAACTTTTCCTCAATTTGATTAAATAAACACAATTGCCTGCACGATGCAAGAAAATGAGGAGAAGTAAAAAAAAAATAATGAAAATGGAAAAATATTATGTAACGATCCTGGTGTTGTGGGCAGTCTGATGTAGATGCCTTTGTGGCTACAGTAAGTGCTGGCACGCTACACAGTATGGGAAGTTTGTCCCATATCGCCTGGGTGTAGAAAAGCAATGTGCTATATATGTGTGGTTCCAAGTCTCCCTAGTAAGAGGCCTTTTGGGCAGTAGCCTAAGAACAAAGCTGTGAGGGCTTGGACCCAAAGCAGACAATATCTTACTGAGTGAGACTTGGGTCGTGACATATTACCTGGAAGAATCTTCAATTTTAGGAGTAAGAAACAAAGAACCTACTCACATATTTGAAACCCTCAATCACTTGAATATAGATCTATTAAGCAGAAGGTGAAAGAAAAAGGGAACAAAAATCTTACCAAACTCAACATTGATTAGAGATGAGATATGGCATAGAATTATGCAGGGAAAGGGTAGCTGATTTGTAAGATAGTTTCCCTTGATTTCTCTAGCCTAGTGTCAATAGTATACGAATAGCTAACTTCACATACTTCATACATGAATGACAGGTGTAGAAGACACAATTCATATGTGGACTTATGCCCCCCAACAATCTTTCGCTATCGAATAGCTAGATGATGACAAAGAAACAGCAGAGAGGGATAATTAGGAGAGTTGACTGATAAAATGAGAGACAAAAGAGGAACTTCAAAAAATTTGACATGCTAGCTTATTAAGCTACTGTCTTTTTATTATATAGTAATAGATATGTGTGTGCATTAATTATGTATAGGAGGCTTTGTATCTCTATCTACTACAATAATAAAAGAGCTAGTCATATATTAAGACGAGTAATGTTTTGGAGGATGTTGAAGTAGCCCCATAGTGACCCCAATGTCACATCATTTGGGATGATGATTTAGGGTGACAATTTGGTAAGCATAGCATTAGTCTATTAAGACCTACTTGAACAATTTTAGACTATCTCTTTTCATTGGTATCAAATTAAGAGGTACACTATGATGTATCATAGTGATTGGAATGGTGGAGTCTAATCCCGAGAGCTTAGGGATAGTTTTGTTGTTGATTCTATTCGCAAAGGAGGAAGGAGTCTGGGCAAAGCATTGCTGCTCATGTGGGTCGCGCTGGCGGGCACTGCGTGATCGGGCAAGGGTGCGAGTTTAAGAGCGAGTTTTTCCTTAAACTTTCTAGAATGTAGCTCGCAAGGGGATCGGCACGAGCGCGCTTCGCTCAAGCGGAATCGGGATCTGGCAGTTGATTTTCTATTTCCTTATTAGTGTAGAAAACTATTTCATTAGGAAACTTTGTATAGGCTATAAATACTCTTTTTCTAAGGCTGTAAACATTGATTGCAACTCACTTTGTAACCCCTAAAGCATAGTACAACTCTGTAACGATGTGGACATAGGCATTATTGGCCGAACCACATAAAAATATGGTCTTATTGTGAGTGTTCTTTATTTTTTTTTTGTTCTTGTGTTGATTTCTTACAGATCCTATGGGGGGATAAGATGTGATTTCCCCAACAACTGGTATCAAAGCATTAGGTTTGCTTGAGAGTGATGACAGAAGAAGGAAAAGTGAAGATCGACAATTTCAATGGTGCAAACTTCAAATTTTGGAAGATGCAGATAGAGGATTATCTTTATCAGAAGAAACTTTATGCTCCTCTTTTAGGATAGAACCAGAAAGGATGAAATATGATGATTGGGAGTTAGACAAGCAAGCCCAAGGTGTGATCCGATTGACGTTGGCTTGTAGCGTTGCCTTTAATATTGCAAAGGAGAAGACGATGAAGAGTCTTATAAATGCTTTGTCCAACATGTATGAGAAACCCTCGGCTTCCAATAAGATATATTTGATGCGACGTCTTTTTACCTTATGGATTAATGAATTCAATATTTTAACCATACAGTTGAGTTTGGTTGGTATTAAATTCAATGATAAGATTAGGGCTCTGATTTTACTGTCATCTTTGCTGGATAGTTAGAATCGAACTATCCTAGCTGTTAGCAATACTTTCGGGAGCAATACGCTTAAGTATCGTGATGTCTATGACTTGGTTCTCAATGAAAAAATTTAAAGGAGAGAATCGGGTGAATCATTTGGGCCAGCATTGAATTTGGAGAACAGAGGGAGAGCACCAGGTAGGAATGTAAATCAGGGAAGATCAAAATCAATGAGGGAGAGGCCTAAAGGAAAAGTAAAGGCCGCTAATGCAGAATGTTGGTATTGTGGAAAGAAGGGTCATTTTATTAGAGGCCGTCGTACGAAGATGGGTGATAAAGGGAAAGGGAAGAATAAGGAACATGATTTGGAAAATGTAGTGACTAGTGATGTTGAAGATGCTCTTATTGTGTCTCTTGATACTCAGTCAGAATCTTGGGTTGTAGATTCGGGAGCCTCTTTTCACGCTACATCGAACATGGAAGTCATGGTCGACTATGTTCATGACTTCCATGTTCGGGGTGACTATGGGAGGGTTTATCTTGGGGATGATAAACCTTGCAATATTATTGGTAAGGGTGTGATGACTATGAAGTTACCCAATGGAGCGAATGGAAATTAAATGATGTTAGGCATATGCTATGCTGGAAGAGGAATTTGATTTCTGTGAGCCAGCTTGCTAGTGTTGGATGCGCTACAACATTTTCCAATGATGATTGGAAGGTTACCAAGGGAGCCATGGTGTTGGCTCGTGGTAAAAGGGAGGGCACTCTATATGTGATTGCGGGGAGTAGAGATGTATATTGATTGCTAATTCGAGGAACGAGTCCAATATGTGGCACTGCAGACATGGGTACATGAGCGAGAAGGGGATGAAAGTTCTACAGTCAAAGGGAAAGCTATAAGGCCTAAAATCAGTGGAGATTGACTTATGTGAAGAGTGTGGCTTCAAGAAACAGACTAAGGTGAGTTTTTCAAAGACTGGGAGAAGTTTGAAGATGGAGAAGGTAGAGCTTGTTCATACCGATGTATGGGGACCATCTACAGTTTCATCTATTGGAGGCTCGAGGTATTGTGTGACTTCATTGATGATTCTTCCAAGAAGGTATGGGTTTATTTCTTGAAGAATAAATTAGTCTTCTTTTGCACTTTTAAGAAGGAGAAAGCCTTGGTGGAGAATGAGACGGGTTTGAAGGTTAAATGCCTTAGATCCGACAATAGAGGGGAGTGCAAAGACAATGAGTTCATTAAGTTTTGTTCAAACAATAGAATTAGGATGGAGAAGACTAATCTAAGGATCCCGTAACAAAATGGCATAACTGAACGCATGAGCAGAACTTTGAATGAACAGGCCAGAAGTATGAGGATATATTCTGGGTTGCCCAAGATGTTTGGGCGGACGCAGTTAGCATAACTGTACACCATATCAATCGTGGACCATCAGTTCCTTTGGATGGGAGGTTACCGGAGGAGGTTTAGAGTGAGAAAGAGGTAAATCTTTCTTATTTCCATGTGTTTGGTTGTGTTTCATATGTGCATATTGATTCTGAAGCTAGGACCATAAATCGAGGAAGTGCACTTTCATTGGTTATGGCACGGATGAGTTAAGGTATAGGTTTTGGGATGACCAAAATTGAAAAATCATTAGAAGCAAGGATGTCGTATTCAATGAGAAGATAATGTACAAGGATATGATGAGTATAGAGTCAAGCTGCATAGAAGCTCAAGTTGAGAAGACTGGGTATGTTGACCTAGAGGAGCCCTCAGAAATTGAAGATTTGGGGGATGAGAACACATCGACAAACACAGTTCTGCGGTAAGGTCCAGTCACACTAGGTTCTACGGTGAAGCAATATTCCAGAGTCTGTAGACCTACATAGAGGTATACCCCATCTTTGTATTATTTGTTATTGACAAATAGTGGTGAACCAAAAAGTTATGAAGAAGCTCTATAAGTGGATGATTTGGTCAAGTGGGAGTTAGCCATAAAAGATGAAATGGACTCACTCATATCTAAGACATAGGAGCTTTCCGAGTTGCCAAAGGGGAAGAGGCACTTCACAACAAATGCTTTTACAGGTTAAAATAGGCTTGTAAACGGACCAGATCTGTACCGGATCCACAAAATTCAGATCCAAATCTGTTAACAATTCTACTATCCAGATCCGGTCCATTTATCCGTCGGATCTGCCTTATTTAATCCATATCCAAATCTGATCGGATTTGGATATTCAGATCTGTTTGTTGGATCTAAAACGGCAACTTAGCTACTTATATGTATTATAGTATTACCATAGAAATTATTTTTCTTTATGCATACAAAAAAATCAACCAACGTTTAACCCATCAATATACTTAATTATGCAGAAAAATTCTATCTTTAAATTAAAATAATATACCACTGAAATTAAATGTGTATAAGTGTATTCTATATACATTGTTCAATTTTATATGTAACAGTAATCTTATCTAGTGTTTTATATGTATACTTTTTGTGTATAGTTTATTCTTATTCGGATCCGGATCTTAGGCAAATAAGATACTACCAAACCATATCCGATTCATCAACCTAACATTTTAAACGGATCTGGATCTAAGATAAAAGCTCAGATCCATCAAAAGGTGGTGGATCCTAATCTGATCTAGGCCAAGATCCGGTCCATTGACAGCCCTAGGTTAAAGGAAGAGCATGATGGTAGCAAGCGCTATAAGGCGAGATTGGTGGTAAAGTGGTTTCAGCAGAAGGAATGTATTGATTATACCAAGATTTTCTTTCCAATTGTGGAGCTAGCTACAATTAGGGTGATTTTGAGCATAGTTACGACAGAGAACTTACATATAGAGCAGCTAGATGTGAACAAGGCTTTCTCTATGGTAATTTAGATGAAGAGATCTACATGAAGCAACACTAGGGTTTAAAGCACCGAGAAGACAGGAAATGGTTTGCAAGCTCATGAAAAGCTTGTACAGTTTGAAGCAAGCACCTCGACAGTAGTACACGAAGTTCGATAGTTTTATGAGTTCAAGTGGCTTCACAAGGTGTCAAGCAGATCATTGTTGTTATGTGAAGAGGTTTGGGAGCAATTTTATCATTTTGTTAATCTTGTATGTTGATGATATATTGTTAGCGGGATCAATCATTCAAGATATAAACAATTTGAAAAGTTATCTATTTGAACACTTTGCGATGAAAGATCTGGGCGATGCTAAACAAATTCTACGGATGAGGATTAACAAGGACAGAGAAGCGGGTATGTTGAAACTGTCACAAGAAGAGTACGTGAAGAGGGTGCTTAGCAGGTTTAGCATGGGAGATGCAATGTCAAGAAATCGAAGTAGAATGAAAGTATATGGAAATAGTTCCATACGCTTCGGCAATTGGGAGCCTCATGTATACCATGGTATGTACAAGTCCAGACATTGCACATGTAGTGGGGAGTTGTGAGTAGGTACATGAGTAATTTCGGGTAAGAAGCATTGGGAGGCGTTGAAGTGGGTTCTCAGGTATTTGAGGGGCACTTTGGAGATGGCTTTTTTGTTTCAAATGAGCAAATAGGATACTGCAAGGTTGTGTAGACGCGGATTTGGCGGGTGATATGGACAACATAAAGAGTACAACAAGGTATGTTTATGTTATGTATTATAGTGGTGTGATTGTTGCTTTGAGAAGAGTTTGTGTTATGTATTATAGTGGTGTGATTAGTGAGCTCAGGGATAGTTTCGGTGTAGCTTCTATTTGCAAAGGAGGGAGTCTGGGCAAAGCATTACCGCTCGAGCGGGCAAGGGTGCGAGTTTGGGAGTGAATTTTTCCTTGAACTCTCTGGAATGTCGCCCGCAAAGGGATCCGCACGAGCGAGCTCTGCTCGAGCGGGATCGGTATCTGGCAGCAGATTTTTTATTTCCTTATTGGTTTAGGAAGCTATTTCGTTAGTAAACTTTGTATAGGCTATAAATACTCTTTTATAAGGTTGTAAACATTGATTGCAACTCTCTTTGTAACCTTAAAGCATAATACAACTCTACAACGGTGTGGATGTAGGCATTATTGGCCGAACCACGTAGAAATCTGGTGTTCTTGTGATTGTTCTTTATTTTTTTCGTTCTTAAAGTGATTTTTTTACAGATCTTGTGGGGAGATTAGACGTGATTTACCCAACACACGGAATATCCCTATTTGAAAAAAATATAATGTGCATGGAGGCTTGAAGAAGGTCATGTGTCAGTTGATGGTGAGCTAGTGCTTGCTTATTGTTCATCATCTACAGCTTAGTTTTGTCAGGCCGGAAATAGGGTCGTGCGAACCGTTGGATGTGCCGTGCAGTTAATGGCCAAATTACAAAATGGGATGAGCCAAATTGATGAATTCCGCATTTAGGTAAATTGAATTGAAAACTTCACTCATACAAATGGAACTCCCTCTTTTATAATTGTAGAAAATTATTGTAGTAGAGATAAAGAATGGAGGGAAAGAGAAACAAGCTATAAAATCACACCACCTTAGACTGAGATAAAGTGTGGTCTTATATTTAAGCCAAGTTCAAGATCGTGTTGTGAGTCGAGTCTCAGGGCTAAAGTGTAATTAACCCTTTAATATTTAAGTACAATTGCTCATTTAAGATTTTGATGAGCTCGAGTCGAATTTGAGCAAGTTTCTAATAATTCGAGCTAAATTTGAGCTCGATAAAGTTCCGCTTAGCTCGTATATACCCCCAAGTGGTGGGTAAACTTCAACCCAAGAAAACTTGCCTTCCCCGATTTCCAAGTCAGATAGGTAAACTAATGTGAGAATGTGCTATAGGGCTAGTTCAGTGTGGTTGCATTTTGCGTCCCTGATAAGTGACAAGCATAAAATGCCCCTATAGGTGGCTCAATTCGTTTAAGAAAATATTGCAATGGAAAATGAACTCATCATTAAAATCAGACCAAACCAGTTATGGGTTATTGGCTTAACCGAAATTGAACGGTGACGTTATGATTAGGTAGTAAATATTTATATATTTTTA
Source organism: Hydrangea macrophylla (assembly GCA_033977485.1). Taxonomy (NCBI): domain Eukaryota; kingdom Viridiplantae; phylum Streptophyta; class Magnoliopsida; order Cornales; family Hydrangeaceae; genus Hydrangea; species Hydrangea macrophylla. The sequence continues at coordinate 69,790,905 of CM066986.1, read as the reverse complement.
AAACAAAAAATATGAAAAATAAAATAGGAAACAAAAAATTTCAAGGCTTTTCCAGTTTAATTACCGATTTTTTCAATATTTAAAACACTGAACTTGTTTTAGAACTTTTCGGTTTTCAAAAAAGCACGACCAAGCATAACACGTGTTTGACTCAGTCAATTTTTCTCACAAAATGAGACATTTGGTTCGGGATCTAATTGATGCAATTGAATTACAGAAACTAAAATGAGACATATACCAAACAATTTGTAAGTAAATCTAACATTGAAACTAGAGATTTAAAAAAAAAAAATTTACTGTAACTGTAAAATGGAGAAAAAGCCTCCAAAAATCCAAAGATTTCAATTTACTTTCTACTATATTTTCTATTCTTTTCTTTAGCGTTTTCCTTTCAGTTGCTCACCAAATTCATAAATCAAACTAAGCCTAGAAGCTAAAATAAAGTAGTGATTTTCTGTTTTATTATGGAAAAATTTGTGGAAAGGTCGTTAACAAGAGTTTCATTGCAATTAAGGACAACTTAAAATATATGTTGGGAATAAGTTTTATCAATGTTCATAGACCAAAATACCCTCATCTTCAACCTCTAACCTAAGCAAACCCTAGCCACCATTACCACTACTCCACACCACCTCCAAACCCCACCCCTCCCACCTCCGGCGACCACCAATGACCACCTCTGACAACACTGTTCACAATGAACAGTGTCGTTCAACCCCGCCATCTCCGGCAACCAATGTTCACGACACTACTATCCTTGCCACCTCCGGTGACCACCAGTAACACCACATTCACCTTTTATTGCAGAAATTATTTTTGCTTTTATGGACAGTTTGTTCTTAAGTGAAATTTTACTTAAAATCAATCTTAAATAAAATTTGACTTAAGATTTATTTTAAGAGAAATTTGACTTATGATTGATTTGTAAAATATGCAACTCACACACCAATGCAATCAATGCAGCTACAATAGATGCAGCATTTAAGAGATCACAATCAACAACAAAAACCCACTGAGGCATAACAACAAGCACCTTTAGCTACATAAATCCAAAACTTTCACAAATCACAATCTTAAGTGAAATTTCACTTATCTTAATGAAACTTACAATTGTTCTCTTATTGTGTAATTTCAGTAAGGACTACACTTTTATATTTAACAAAATAACTGAAACTTCACTTAAAAATTTGAAAAATCCACTTTAAAAATCTTAAATGAAATTTCACTTAAGATATGCAAAATCTGCAATTAACCTACTTCATAGCGGGAAATTGTTGGCTTGCATGGTGGTTACCGGAGTTCATTGGCCATGGCAGTGACATTCGAATCTCGATCTAGATCTAAATCTAGATCTTGATCGGTGAAGGAGATCTTGATCTAGATCAACGCCGGCGACGATGGTGGTGCTTGGTGGTGATGATGATGACGGTGTTGGTAGTGGTGGCTATGACAGCGGGATGTTTGGTGGCTACGGCAGAGGGCGATGGCGGTGGTCAATGGTAGTGGTAGAGATCGGTGGTTGTGATGGTGGTGGTGGTGATGATGGTGGTGGCGACGATGTCGGTGGTCGCCGAAGGTGGAGGTGGACTGGTGGTTATGGTGGTGGTGAGAAAGAGAGATCTTAGAGAGAGAGGGAAGATTGTGGAGCTCTAGGGAAGATCTCAGACTGAGTGAGAGACAGAGAGTAATGTGATGATAATAGGGGCATTTTTTGTCTCTAATAAGACTTGGGCAATGAATTATTAGTGGCGTGGACTGGAGTGAAAAAATAAGATTGAACTTTTGTCTTTGTGGAGTTTATTGTTAATGGATTGTTCTTTAAACCAAGAAGAATCAACCTTAAGGACCTTAGATCAAGTGTCCCTATTATTATTATGGGCAAAATGCTCTAACCTCCCTTAAGGAATGGTCCTAATACATGGGGCCTCCCTAGTAGTATTGATAATTACACTAACCTCCCTTCAGATTTTTAGCTTGGTTACAATTGGCCCCCTTCTTTAGTCAACGTCAGTTAACCTAACAGAATGTGTGAACAGTATTGAAATAACCAATTTAACCTTAAAAAGTAAAAATACAACAGATTAGCACTAATTAAAGAAAAAATATAACAAATTAACACTAGTTAATTAATTTCTTCTCTATCTTCCTCTCTACTGTGTTAGCTGGGATAGGGGGGAGGAAGACGAAAGAAATTGGTTGCCAAAAACGACTACATTTTGGAAAGGGCAAATGCATCTTTCTGTTTTTCCGTGAGGACAGTTTGTGAAATATAATTATCAATACCACGAGGGAGGGCCGAGGGAGGTCCGTGTATTCAGACAAGAGAGCTAAGACTATTTTAAGCTATTATTACTAAACACACTAAATATAAGAAATACAAAAATATCACTTGGCTAAACACTTTCTTCAATCATCAGGCTATGTAAAATAACAAAAACCCAAGGCAACTTAACAATCATAAAGAGAGTGCAATACGGCAGAAATGTCAAATCTTGTTCATAGCAGGCAAAAAGATAACAGTTCTATCTATGAAATTAGACAATATAAAGATTCAAACGCATTACAAGACTTCAAAAAGTAATGTTGAATTGCACTCTACTGAAAGCACAAAGCATATCCTCATAATAGCACTAATATCATCAATCCAACTGGGAATTTCACAGGTCTTGCACACTCAAACCTGCAAACAAGAAAAGGACTTGTGAAATCTATGCATGTTCTCGGTAGTAAGAAACACTAATCTAAGTATCTAAGAGGATATATGTACAGATCCGAAAATATTTGCGCTTGAGACAATACACATGCACATATAGTATACTAGAATTTAGAATCCTTGAACTCTCTATGGCACAGAACTTCTAGTCTTCTAGACCAACACGGCTTTTCGAACTCTCTATGGCACAGAACTTCTAGTCTTCTAGACCAACAAGGCTTTTCGAATCCATTTGCCAGTTCCGAGAACAACCTACTTCATAATTCAAGGTTTAAAATTATTAGCATTTCCCATGTATGGACAAGGATAATCGTATGCCTCACACCTTGTAGAGTTGTCGATAAGGATTTCAGTGATGTAAAAACAAATGCGCTTCTAAATGCTTAAAAGCGACTTTTGAAGAAAAGCTTTTACATGGAACCTGGGGTTGGAGCGTAAGATTTAAAACACACGGATACAGTAATAAATTTCATTAAATAATTGGGTCAGGAATTTTTTTCCCATACATCCATTTAAGCTTTGGTATCCTTTAGACGGTTTGACAGACAAATAATGTCCCTTTCCCTTTGCACTCTTGAAATAACTCCTCTATTTTTCTTTACAGACAAGTAAACTGCAAATTTTAAATTTGCCAAATTGTACAAGACATTTTACTATAAGTTACCGTTGCATCCATGTTCCCCTTGATTCATACTTGATTCAATGGTACAAAGTTCATATGTAAGAAAGAAAATGCGTCTAATAACGTGTAGAATATGAAAAGAACTACAATTCCGAATGTCGTTCAGATCAAAAATTAAAATATAAAAAAAGAAAGGAAATTTACCTGGTGGGAGGGATTGCTTCAACTTGTCGGCCTTCTCGGCGTCGAACACACAAAGTGTGTAAAGGTACTTGGAGCAACGAACCTTGAACTTGACTACATCTTTGCTCCTCTTGATTTTCACGGAACGCGCATCCTTCCTCCTTGCTGTGAGAAGGAAATCCTTGATCTCATGGATTTGCTTAGGCTGAATACCCAAAAGCAAAAAGAAAACTTAGTGACAAATTACATCACTAAGAGGGGAAAAAAACAGTATCATTAACATTAATGTGCACAAACCGCATTATGAAAAAACAACTTTCATGTTTGACTATTTCAAGCTCTTCACATTTGATCTTTCCAGATTGAAAATCCCAAACACTTCAGTGAAATTTCAGTAAGCAAGCAAAACACAAAGAAGATCTAGCTCCGCCTCTCAGGAAAACCTAGGAAAAAGCATCAAACACAACTTGCACTTTGCAAAGTGTTATGTAACTGAGAGAGAGACTTATAACCTAGTCAAGGTATGAATTTCCACCACCTCGGAATATGCGAATCTTTAACCAATCGAAATTCTCACGCTAGTGATCCAAAACTTTTGCAGACTAGACTAAGAACTGTAGTTGGATATTTCGCCTTTTCACATTAACAAAATAAAATACATAATTTTATTTTTGACTGAGAGAGAGAGAGAGAGAGAGAGAGAGAGAGAGAGAGAGAGAGAGAGAGAACATAAGGCGGAACATATCCTCCGGCTCATCTCCACGGGGTTATGAATGGCAATCACATGAAAGATGGTTCAGAAATGAACCAATGAAAATTCTGTGGTGATAGGGTTCTCCATCACGGATAAAAAAGCTGTTTCCAGGGAAAGGTTGAAGAAGACATTTGTGCTTTTGAAGTTGGGATTTGGGGGGGGGGGGGGGGGGGGGATGGGTGTTGATAGGTTTTCTCCATCACGGATAAAAAAGCTGTTTCCAGGGAAAGGTTGAAAAAGACATTTGTGCTTTTGAAGTTGGGATTGGGGGGGGGGGGGGGGGGGGGGGGGTGGGTGTTGTGGGGGCGCGCATGCTAGAAGAAATTACTGTGGTTGTAGGTGATGTGACAGACTAGACCAACATATGAAAGTCATTTGCCAAAAGAACTTAGGTTTATGCACAAGGAACAAAACACTGGCAAGATGGCTACATTTGAACTCTCTCACTCTAATAGGAGAGGGTGGGAGATTTCAAAAGTACCAAAATGTGTTATATGCTAATCTTAATTGCTACTTCGATATTTTTAGATCATTAACAATCAATCAAGCAAAGACACAAACATGCCAATACGGTAAATCCTAAAAAAACTGCACTTTGACATAGCCTGAAAAGTGTCGGTGAAGAGTCTTGTACGAGCATCGGACACGACACGACACAAGCGAGACATCACCTTATTAGAAGTGTCCGTTTTCCTAGATTACAATGTAAGAATTTTTCATTTTATCTCTTCTTTTTGCCCCTCCCATAAAGAAAAAAATAAATCAGTTTGATAAGCACTTCCATCAATAACGTAATAATCTCCGATACATTGTCACACCAAACAATAGCTTGAGCGGAATCTCCTTCCCAGATTCCCATCTCGAACGGGAGATTGAAGTTTCAAACAATGCAGTGCAGACACAATCACTATGTTGAAGCTTGTCTTAGCTATTTAAAATATCTTGATTGCTTATTAAGACAGAAAATGTTGCCAGGAGAAACAATTCAACAGAAACACATTTGATTTTGATAAACCCATATCCGAATATCCGAGCTACAGCTTCTATCAACAAAACTAAGTTCGCTAAAACATTTTCTAAGTAAAACAATAGAGCAAAAACTATAATTTATTTTCCACAGAAAATGGTTCCAGTTACTAAGATCAATCACAACAAAAAGACACTTATACACATATGAATACACATACATTCATGTGAATACTCATTAATAAAGCATCAAATGAGATCATAGTCTGAGTTGACATTCAAAATCGGCATGAAAACCTTCAAACATAAAAACCCAAACAAGTATAGAGTCGAATTAACTACTCAAGTTATAAGAAGCACTCACGTAAACTATATCAATCCAATCAAATAATGTAGCACATGAAACATAGTGATTTACAGAGTAAAACATCTAAAAAAAAAAATCAAATCAATCAAACTAATGAATCGGCAGAGAGAGAGAGAGAGAGAGAGTGAGAGAGATAGTGTACCATTTTGGGTATCTGGAATGAAAGCTGCGGCTGAGGTTAGCGCGTCCAAACCCTAGTTCAGTTGTGCTGAGAGTATATATAGAGGCAAGGCAAGTCTTCTGTATAATAAGCAAAGAACAAGCTCAAAAAACACCCTAGAATTTCATTTTATTCATTTGACAATTATATCCCTGTTAAACTATTTGTTTTACAACCGAGTCCTTTGGCATGTGGACTGGGCTTTGTAATATTTATTTCGATGGGGGAAAAAGGCCTTGTGAGAGTGAGAACGTTCTACTGAGGCCCATTTCGCGATAACTTTTAGGAGTACTTGTGTTCTTATTTATTTATTTTTTTTGGAGGAGAGGAGTACTTCAGTTCTAGAGAGCATTTTTCATTCATTATTCAGTTTTTACGGAGTGACATGTGTTTTATAGCATTTTCATATGCATGACTGGCTCAAAGGGTGGGCAAGAGGGGCAACCGTCCCGGGCCATCAAAGTTCATAAAATTTTGAGGGCCCTTATAAAATTTTTATAATTATATTTTTACCTTGAGATTTTTTTAGTATTGTACATTAAGTCTCACTCAATTATGTTTAAGCCTCCCCTCAACTTATGTTTAGGCCGCAAAGGGGCACAATGCCCAATTTAGTGTCATCAACTATATATATATTGATATACATGTATATAAAACGCAAAAGCAAAGGCTCCTAGAATTTTAAAAATTACACTTTTAGTTTAAATTTTTTTTTGAGTTTTAGAAATAGGCTTCCCTAGAATTTTGAAAGACACCATACAATATTTAAGTTTCACAAATAAATTCATATTATAAGTAGACCTCGAAAAAATTGCCAATTATGTATAAGTAAATAGGGGCGGTCATGGGTCGGATGAGTCGGGTTTGACTCCCACCCGTTCATCCACCCGCATCCTATCGGGTTGAACATCTATCACCCGTCATCCATCCATCTAGTCAGGTGAAACCGACGATGGAGTCTGGTCGGTTTCAGGTTTCACCCGATAATGATTTCTAAACAACTTTGTGAAATTTGGTCATTCCAAAATCAAAACTTTTAAATATGAAAAGCCCTAAATCTTTCAGGTTTGTGGTATCATATACAATATATACAAAGATATACAGATATATGGTGTGTATAATTGTCTCAAATCTTTCATGGTTTGTACTTTGTGGCATCATATATATATATATGTATACAGATTATTATGTATATAATCTAGATCTACAATATATATATGTATACAGATTATTATGTATAGAATCTAGATCTACAATATATATGTATACAGATTATTATGTTTAGAATCTAGATAGAATCTAGATCTACAATATATATGTATACAGATTATTATGTTTAGAATCTAGATCCCCAAATTTGTAGGTAGAAGGAGAAGGGGCAGATTGTAGAAGAAGTAGAAGAAGGGGGAAAAACCTGAGTTCTCCATTGTCAGCGACTATTGGCAAGGCCGCACAAACTCCTAAGGCAACGGCTCACGGTGATGAGGACATCTCCGACAACCCGCAGAGGTGAAGGGAGGATACCATCGACGATGACCGGTGGCGGCGACGGTGTGGTCGTACCAGTGACGACTTTGAGAGTCTGGGGGTTTTGAAATTTTGTGGTTTGGGTTTCTTTGTGTAGAATCGTAGATGTAGAGTAAATGTCTAAATGATAAATGAGACTTCTCTCTCTAGAACATAGGCATATAAATGAAGCACTCGGGTCGGGGTTGGCTTTGATCGGGTTTCACATCAAAGAACCGACATCCGACTCGTATATAGTCGGGTTTAGTTTGAGAACCAATAACTCATCCAACAATCCAACAAAATCGAAAAAAGGCCTTCAAGTGGTTCGGGTGGGGTCGGGTTGGTCGGGTCTCGGGTTTGGTTGCCCAGCCCTATAAGTAAACCCTAAAAACATAGCTAATTATGTATAAGTAGACCCAATAATCGCCTCGGGGGCGCTGCCCCAGAACCCCCGTATAAGGGCCTCCCTTTTAGTAGTTCATCGGGCCTCCAAATACTCGGAACCGGCCCTGCTCATATGCCCCTGTATTATCAACATAATTATTAGAAAATGAGACATATGTCATCCAATAAAAGATTGAGTGAGCAAAAGTGTGTTTTTTTTTTGTTGCAAAAATTGGTCCGGTCAAAAGCTATCCAAGCTAATTTGCTAAATGATTTTATTTTGGCTTTTTGAAAACTTATAATCACTTATGTATTTTAAAAGTTATTGTCATCCAAGTACAATGACTTAGGAGAAATTATTGTGTGCTCGCCAATACATCACATGGCATAACACAATTAAAGCATCTCCACGAGGAGAAGCAAACTCCACAAGGGTCATCCGACTCAACCCAAGCATAATGAGTTGGAGATATTATTTTGTGCTCGCCACCACATCATCTGACATAACACAATTAGAACATCTCCACGAGAGAAGCAAACTCTACATGGGTCACCAAATTGAAGAAATGACACTTTGGGACTTCCAACAGTGACGTCAAATGTAGGAATGTGTGCGATAGGTTTTGGTCGATTTTTTAGTGGTTTGAAAACCGACTTTTCAGTTTCGGTAGGTCTGTTTAGGTGGTTTTGCTCGGGTTAGGCTTGTGCATTCTTCTAAAAAAATCGATCAATTGATGTTTGATTGGCTTGGTTCAGTTGATTTTCGATTTTCGATTTTTTTGAACACCCATGTTTCAAATGTCAGATGCTTGCTTATCTTTCCAGAAAAAGAGTAATGATTGGTGCACATAAAGTGTGCACATAAAGATCTAGGCCATTCATTTCGGTGGATCCCATGTATGTAGGCACGGGCTCCACCGAAATGAATGGTCCAGATCTTTATATACACACTTTATGTGCACATTTTATTAGCACATAGCATTACCCTCTAGAAAAAAAAACTATTCTCCCTCGGCTTTGTTGCCTAGTAAAGTCACTTGCCAATCGCATTTTTCCCTTTTATTTTATTCTATTTGATGTGACACTCAAATTGTCAAAAAAAAACTTAAACGGTAATAAATAGGGCAATGATGTGCTTCACAAATTTTATATTCCAAAAACATGTGGCATGCAACCACCTTTTATAACAGTGGGACCACTTCAAAAATCTTCCAAAACTCATGTTTAAAAAGTTATTCTGTAACCTGTATTTTACTTTAATTGCTAAATGTAAATGTAAATGTAAATTTTATTTTCCTATTACTTGTTTGATTTAATAGAAACTCTTTATTTGAGGTCAAACTGTAATTTTTATAATTAAGGAATACCTGTTAATGAATGAAAACTGTCCGCGCCGCGTTTGAACTCCCACATATTTGGGATTCTCCGTCAACCATATGTGACATTTACTTTTCATTCATTTAATACAACCAATCATTCTGTTGTGCCTGGTTTGGGAGTGCTTTGTGGGTATGTGTTAGACTAGTGCTTTAAGCTAAGATTCCCAAACAACTTCAAATTGGCCCCTACAATCTCTAACACAACCCCTACAAGCTAAATCCTCAGCAGATTGTATGTATGGACATGTATATACATATATGTTTATTTAAATTTAGGAAATTAGTAAATCAATTGTATTTGTTGAGTAAAGCTCAATGTGCTTGGTCCCCAAGTTGTCGGATTTTGAATATTATAAATGTAACTCACTCTCTCTCAACAACACACACCCTAGAGTTTACAATCAGAGAGCAATACAGAGGGTGAAATAAATATTACAGAAATTTTAGTATAATACCTGTAAATTTCCGTTAATAAAAGGAGTTCCCGTATTTTTGGTCCCGTAATTGCAGAACCTTGAATAGCTAGTACATATTTATATATTACCAACTTAGACTATAAATTACAACCCAGACTGACTAATCACGCGAACCCATAAAATCTGTATCAACATTGGACTGTCTTGCACGTAGTCTTAAGCGACGGCAACTCACACAATTATGGTAATGAGAATATTACCCAAAATGTTTCTGTACTACCTAAACCAGCTAAAATCTATTGGGTAATTAGCTTACCCAACCCCCCCCCCCCCCCCCCCCCTCTCCCCTTTAACCCTTGGACATCACCACCTTGCCCCCTCAAACCCGTCGGACACACATACACAACCCCCTGCCGCCGCACACTCCCCCATCCCTCTTAAATCCATTTCCCCTCATGTCTCCTCCTTGTCCCTGCAACTAAGAGACCCCAAAATCTGCTAATATACATGGGGCGTATGTATATGTGTTAGTGTATATATATAGGATACTGTTGAGAGCGAGTGAGTCACCGAGAGAGTTAGAGAGAGAGAGAAGCACTCCCACACATATTGCTTTCACTCTCTGCCTCAAACACACTCCACACACACATAAGAAGACCACCGGAGGAGTAGAGAAGGAGAGAAAGAGACAAGGAGCTAGAGAGAGAGAGAGTCTTGCTGTAGAAAGAGAGAGAGAGACCCCAGACTGTGGTAAGACCCGCTACACTTCCCCTCATTAATGATTTTACTGTACTTTAGTACCTCACACACACACACAAACCCCCAAATGTGAACCAAACAGAGCTTTAAACTCTGGACAGGCTTATATCGCCATTACAGCTCCTCGCCGAAGCTCGATTTCTCAAACTCAACCATAGCCCCTAAAAATTATACCAAACAGACTCTTATGATCCCAGATAGACCCCCTATAAGTAGTTTTTGAAAAGAACAATGTTTGGACGACCATGCATAGGATTATCCTCACAAAACTTGAAAAGAATAATCCTATGGTAGGTATAGTAAATGAGATAACCAGGTTCTCAACTCCTAGTATGTGATAGTGGGTCCCAAACCGAACCTATTGGCGTTGATTTCACGAATTTACATGGAAAGGAAAGAGAGATATGAGGATTCAAAGTTTTCCAGTGAGAACGGCGGTGCCAGCGGCGGCTTGGGTTGGATGAAGAAGATGCAACCCGAATAGGATTAGGGTTATATCGTTTACCCGTCGGGTTGGGTCGGGTCGGGTCGGGTTTGCTCATGGGTGGATTGGTTTGTTTGTGTAAATGGGTAGTGGGTTCGGGTTATGGGTATCAGGTCGGATCTTTTAAGTTGGATCAACATGAGTCTATATCCGGGTAACCCATGGGTTCGGGCCAGATCTGGGTTGACCCGTGGGTTTAAGTTAATAGTTAATTAAGTTATTTTATATTCGTAATTAATCTGTGAACCTTGATTTATGATTAATAATCTATTTTAAGGTTTATTAACATTTTTATTTATTCTGCTAATCTAAGATTAGTGTTGAAATGTATTAATTATTATTTATTATATATTAATATATAGTTATAAATATTAAATAGTTCTAAATCCCTTAAAAATAGTTTAAATACTATAAATAAAGTTTATATATAATCTGAAATATTATTTTTGATAATAATCTTATATTATGAAATTATAGTTATTTCTTATATAATGTAATTATTATTTATTTAAGTTTAAATAAATGATAAGGACTAGTTTTATTTCAAAAAAATAATTGGGTAATAAATACCTAATGACCATTTTAAATATAGGAAAATTATATTAAATTTTCCTAAGGACTAAATGCCTTTATGTTATAAATTATTATTTGTAAAACTCAAACTTTCGTAGTATTATATTATTTAAAATATTTATAAAGGATCAGTTTGATTGTATTTTAAATTATTTAAATACCAAACGAATTCCAAAAATTATGAGAAAAATCCCACTGACTTATTTTAAGGCCTAGTGTTTAATAAAAATATTTATAGGGACCAAATGTCTTCCTAAAATATATATTTTATAATTAGGGTGTTCCTAAGTCTTTTATTAGACGATTAAAACTTCAATAATTCATAGAAAATCAACTGTAGCTCAGAAAAATACGCGGTCAGTTCCCAGAGTCTTAAAATAATGTCTAGAATATTTCCTTAATGTTTGACGACCTTTTGATAGGATAAAAAATACAGCTTATCTCTAGGACCCATATTGGTATAGAAAACCCAGCCTTTTATATGGCTGACTCTTATTTGAGTCTAATCAATGGCATTAGACTCAGAATGATGTCTAGATCATCATGTTGAGGTTTAGTGTAATACCCTGTATTTTCAATATTTATTTAAATGCAGAGAGATTCTATATACTTCCTCTGACCATTCATGAAATTTCATCTTCGATCGATCGAAGCTCGTTCGAGCGATCGAGCATACCAGAAGTTCAATCGATCGAACCTTGTTCAATCGATCGAAACCCTACCGACCTGAATTGAATACGTGGTCCCCACTTCAATCGATCAAACCCTTCTCAATCGATCAAACCTGGCCGATCTGAGTTCGAGCGATCGAACTTACTTCGATCGATCGAACTTGTAATGATTTCAATTCCAGTTTCTGCGCAGAACAGGCCACCTGCACCCTCTTTTCCCCTATATATACTCTGTGTTCGTGTGAGTTGTGGGTTTGCTGAACACTTGTGAGATGGGAGAGTTGTGAGAGTGTATTTTATATATATATACATACAACCTTATATATATATATCTATACACACACACACCTATAGATAGATATATACTCAGAAGGAGAAGAGAAGGAGGAAGAAGAGAGAAGAAGAAAGAGAGAAACAGAGACGAAGAGAGGAGCAGAGAGAAGAGGAAGCCATTGGAGGAAGCTTGGAAGCTTTCAACATTTGCCACCCTTAACAACTGTTGGTGAGTTCCAAACTCACTCGGTATCTTAGTTATGATGTTTTACATATTCTGGACGTATTAATTATAACCCAAACACCCCTAGCACATTCTGCACGTTCACTGGCAGAATCTGTGGAAGACGAAGTTCGACCGATCGAACTGAGTTCAATCGATCGAACATCACTAAGTCTCAATCGATCGAAATAAGTTCAATCGATCGAGACCACCTGAACTTCGATCGATCGAAAAGACTTCAATCGATCGAACATCACCTTTCCTCAATCGATCGAGAGGACTTCAATCGATCGAACCCGAGCAGAACATGAATGTATTCCTTTCAGTTTATAATGCATAAATGCGTAGTTGTTTAATTGTTATTCCATGTTCCTATTATGCGATATTATGGATTACGGAGATAATGGGATAAGATAACGAGATTGAGATAACATGGTGAGTAACGTAGTCGGGTTCGGAACGTTAGTAATAGTACGACGCGATAACGAGATAAGTTGGAGATAATAATACTGGGTAGTGTTTGGATAATTGGGAATGAGTCAGTAAGATGATTAGTATGTTCAAGGTTGTGTAAGTCGAGCTGATGATTCGCTCAGGTTGAATCCGATAAGTGTATGTCAAGGATTTGATCAGGATCGTGAGAATTATGGGTGCACAATACTCGCAAGAGTTCTTAAAAGCGGTGAACAGTAAGAGTTCTTAAAAGCGGTGAACAAGAGTAATTGTGGCACACCCATGGTTTATATTTACCAGAGCTGTGTATGTATCGTACTCGCAAGCGTTCTTAAAAGCGGTGAACAGTAAGAGTTCTTAAAAGCGGTGAACAAGAGTATGGGTACATCCATAGACCAGTCGTTATATGAGAACGATGTATGGGTGCTCGCAAGAGTTCTTAAAAGCGGTATAGCGGTGAACAAGAGCACTGGTATGTTGTGCTGATATAATCAGTTCGAGCTAGTCAGTTGGGTATTGTGAAATCAGTCTTAGAGTGGGAATTGATAAGAATCGATTAATGATATGTCTGAATAAACGAGTAAGGAATATATTTAGCATCACTGTCATATATTATTCGTAATGGTAATTATGTTATTTCTAGGAGACTGTGTTAGTTAGTGCTCACTCAGCTTTCAACAAGCTGACGGCCTTTATTGCCTGGACATTCCCCGTCCAGACTACTCTGTCCTTTACAATGCAGATGACGGAACATATGGCAATAACTATTACCCTAAAGGGAGTTACACCGAGGATGGCTCCACTGTTGCCGATCAGGCTGATGACTATCCGTACGCCAGCTGAAGGCCTGAAGATAAATAGTAGTTTATGTTAGTACTTTTCTTTTACTGTTGTACTTTGTAGTTAACGGGTACTTGGGCATATGTTGTCTCCAGACCTGTTGTGATCCTGTGGACCATACTCTGATGTTTGTAATAGATAGAACCGTGTTTATATTTCAGTTGTTTACTGTTCTTGTTTGGACTAGTACTGTGTGGTGTAGATATTAGTGACTTTCACTTGTCATTCCCTATGGACCCATAAAGGAAATTTAATTTTTCTCTATTTATGCTGCTCCGGGGCGTGACAGGGTTTTTGGTATCAGAGCTCCTAGGGTTCTGATATTGTCGTTCACTATTCGTCCCACACCATCTAGTTCTAGTATTTAAGATTTCCTGAGATGAGATATGAGTATAAGATAAGTTCGTCTTCCTGACGATAGATAGTTTCCTTTGCAGGATAGCATGGATCCAGAGTTCCATCAGTTCGTTACCGATGCTTATGGAGGGCACGTGATCCATGGGGATACCTTGGAGCCAGCTGACCCAGAGTTTTATCGTGAGCGTGTGTGCCAGATAGCTAGTAGGCATTTGGAGGAGGACATGTGGAGAGCGCTTTATGTAACTGAGAGGACTTACCCGACTCAGATGCGTATGGATGCTTACCATACTGTGAGGATTGGTAGAGACATTTGCCAGGAGATATTACGGTTAGTTCAGAGTAAGCCCGAGATGGATGAGATTGAGTTGAGAGCCATCGTAGCCGGTCCACCAGAGCCTGTAGCTGCACCAGCACCAGCAGTAGCCCCACCATCACCGGTACCCGATGTACCAGTCCCAGAGCCTGAGCCGATTTAGGAGGATGAGGACCCAGAGCCAGAGGATGAGGACATGGATGGAGATGAAAAGGAGGAGCCGATAGATGACGAGGACCCAGTAGAGGATGAACATGCAGATGATGTTGACGAGGATGAGCCCGAGGATGACCCGGAGGAGCCAGCGTTTGGGCCAGAGGATCCAGTACCAGACCCAGGGGCTGTTGAGGCAGACATAGTAGTAGATGAGGATGCGCCCGATGAGGAGATAGTTGTGCCAGAGGTACCCGTTGTGCTTCAGATACCAGCCGGACCGATTATGCATATGGCAGCTATGGCCGACATAGCAGTAGGATGGATAGCTCAGATGGTCGCTCAGCCAGTAGGTTTTGTTATAGGAGAGGCAGCCATAGCAGGAGCTCTTGATATAGCCGATGGATTCGCCGCAGTAGCAGTCGATGTCGCCAACCAGGCGATAGCAGACGTGATGGAGGACGATGATGCAGAGATGATAGAGGATTGGGATATAAGAGTAGTGGTCGGAGATCTTATTGCGCCAGTTGAGGGTGATCCAATGGAGGAGATGGAGATCGATTCAGAGGATGAGGCACCACCAGCAGGATCAGACGCTGACGACTTTTGAGTCAGGACCTGCAAGACTTAGTTTTTGTTAGTTTTATCAGGACATGTTGTCCACTAGATTTTTGGGAGCTTGAGAGATAGCTATTTGACCATAGCTTTGTATAGATATTAACAGTAGTATTGTATAGTTGAACTTAGTACTATTTTAGCCTTGTCCCACGTGGTACACAGTTGGATTTGTGTGTACTATGCGGTACATCTTTTGTTATATACGAGCAGTATTTTGAGTTTGATTGTTGGTTGGTTGATGTGTTGTTTTATAGAACTGTTAGCTCTTGTTGTTCTCGTTCTATCTTGCTTTCGTTTCTACGAGAAGACTTTCAGCTGATCAATATGTCTCTTGTAGGCGACACTCGTTATCATTATGGTAGGACCCTTGCGAAATCACCAAGCGCGAATTGGAGCACCTATTCCGGAAGGGATGGATCCGACGGGAATTTTCGAAGCCTTTATGCAGAGGATGGAGCATGTGGGAGATACCTGTAATCATTCGATTCACCAGAGACCTGTTGCACCACCGCTACCGAGACAGACTAGAGATAAGTTGTTAGCATATTTTCGTGGGTTACGTCCAGAGAAGTTCGATGGACTAACAGAACCATGGAAAGCGGAACAATGGATAAGAGAAATGGAGTTGATATTCGAAGCGTTAGAATGCAGCGAGCAAGAGAAGCGTCGCCTTGCTACGTTTCAACTCACTTACGCCGCCGCAGATTGGTGGGAGGCCGAGCGAGCCACTATCGGGATCGATGCTGCTAGAGCTATGCTATGGGAAACATTCAAAGGCAGGTTTTTGGAAAAGTATTTTCCAGAGGATGAAAGAGATCAACAGGAAAGGAACTTTCTCAATCTGGTACAAGGAGGATGGACTGTACGAGAATACACAACACAGTTTGAACGTCTATCTAGATTTGCACAACATATGATAGACACTCCACAGAAGAAGGTGAAGAGATTTCACCAAGGATTGAATCCCCACCTCAGACATATGATGGTTGGTCATCGGAACCAATCATTTGAAGGGATTGTTAGATTTACAGCAGGATTGGAAAAGGATGCTTATCCAGCACAACAACCACAGATGAATCGACCTCAGTCATCTAGAAGTTTTCAACAGAGGAATTTCCAAAACTAGCCGCAAAGGAATACCCAAGGTTGGAGACCAAAGGGTAACGATCAAGGAAATAAGAGAACCTGGGAAGGAACCCGAAAGCCACAGTAGAGCTATACTCAACCCCAGCAATATCACCAGCAAGGGCCACAGCCTCAGGCACTACAAACAGCCCCACCCAGCAATAGCGGAGGATGTTTTAATTGCGGAAAGCCAGGGCACGTTGCCAGATTCTGTACAGCCACTAGAACTAACCACAGAATGGATGTTGTCTGTCAGAATTGCAACAAGCTAGGACATCTAAGTAAAGATTGTCGTGCACCTCGCGGAGGATACTATGCAGCATCGATTCAAGGGATACAAGGACCTCCAGATCAGACAAGGATGAATGCTATTATCCTAGGAGAAGTAGGCTTTAATGCTGATGAGCAGTAACATTTGGAAGGTACGCTTGTACTCTTTCATAGTCCAGTTAAAGCTTTATTTGATACTGGAGCTGCACGCTCATTTATTGCTGTTAAGATTGTGCGTCAATTGGGTTTAGAACCCTACACTTGAGTCAACACTGAATGCTGTGTCACCTTTGGGAGTGACTGTTAAGCTGAGTAAAGTGTGTAGAGATTCCCATTGACCTTGGGAGATAGGAATCTTCCAGCAGACTTGGTAGTTCTGTCGATGTCAGAATTTGATGTTATCCTAGGGATGGATTGGTTCACTAAGTACAGTGCCAATCTGGATTGCCCTACTAGAACGATTGTATTTCCAATACAAGGAAGGCCGATTAGATTTCAGTGTCAGCCGACGAGCGACATGTTCCTTACAAGTAGTTTGGCTACGATCGGGAGTACAAGTACGGAACTCAAGATGGATTAGATTCCTACTGTACAAGACTTTCAGGATGTATTTCAGAATATTAAAGGACTTCCACCAAAAAGAAAAATAGACTTCTGTGTGGAATTAGTACCTGGTACATTGTCGATATCTAAGACTCCGTATCGGATGGCACCAACTGAGATGTTGGAACTAAAGAAGCAAGTTCAGGAACTTGAAGATTTAGGTTTCGTTCGTCCAAGTACGTCACCTTGGGGAGCACCAGTTCTATTTGTGAAGAAGAAGGACGGAACACTTCGACTCTGTATAGACTACAGAGAGTTGAACAAGGTAACGATCAAGAATAGATATCCACTACCTCGGATAGACGACCTATTCGACCAATTACAAGGATCTAGGATCTTTTCGAAGATCGATTTACGTTCAGGATATCACCAATTGTTAGTTCGACCAGAGGATGTATCGAAGACTGCATTCAGAACAAGATACGGGCATTATGAGTTTCTAGTTATGCCTTTTGGACTGACAAATGCGCCAGCAGTATTTATGGACTTGATGAATAGAGTATTCAGACCCTATTTGGATAAATTTGTTATAGTGTTCATCAACGACATACTGATCTACTCAAAGACGGAAGAGGATCACAAGAAGCATTTACAGATTGCCTTGCAGACACTTCGAGATAACAAGTTGTATGCAAAGTTCAGTAAGTGTGAGTTTTGGCTACAGGAAGTCAAATTCTTAGAACATGTTATATCTCAAGATGGTATCTCTGTGGACTCATCTAAGATTGATGCAGTCTTAAGTTGGAATAGACCAAACAATGCAACAGAGGTCAGAAGTTTTCTTGGTCTAGCAGGATATTATAGAAGATTTGTCGAAGGATTTTCCAAGGTAGCGGGACCTTTGACAAATTTAACAAGAAAGGAGACGAAGTATGAATGGATAGACAAGCATGAGGGTGCATTCTAGGAGTTAAAGGAAAGATTGACTTCTGCACCGGTACTTGCGATACCTAAGAGTGGAGAAAGGTATGTGATCTACAGTGACGCATCGCACCAAGGACTTGGATGTGTGCTTATGCAAGACGGGAATGTTATCGCATATGGATCGAGACAATTGAAGGTACACGAGAAGAATTATCCGACGCATGATTTGGAATTGGCAGCAATAGTGTTTGCATTGAAGATTTGGAGACACTATCTCTATGGAGAAAAATTTAATCTATTTTCCGATCATAAGAGTTTGAAGTATTTGTTCTCTCAGAAGGAGTTGAACATGCGACAACGAAGATGGATGGAGTTACGCAAGGATTATGACTTCTCATTGCAATACCATCCAGGTAAAGCAAATGTTGTAGCAGATGCTTTGAGCCGTAAACCACGACTAGTGATCGCTGTATTACTAATTCGAGAATGGAAAGCGTTGGAGGTGTTAGCTGAATTCGAGCTTCAGCCAGTAGAACCAATGGAAAGACAACATTTTGGATGTCTTGTGATACAACCAACTTTGATCAGCCGTATCATAGAAGCTCAACAGACAGCAGAGGATTTGAAGTTATGGTTCGCCAAGATGTTAGCAAAAGAACCTGAGATCTGGAGTGTTAGTACAGATAGAGCTTTACGATGTAAAGATAAACTCTGTGTACCTGACAAAGGAAATCTCCGAAAAGACATATTGAATGAAGCTCATAAGTCACGGATGACGATTCATCCAGGAGGTACGAAGATGTATAAGGATTTGAAGAGGAATTTCTGGTGGGAAGGAATGAAGCGAGAAGTGGCTGAGTATGTTTCTTAGTGTCTTACTTGTAAACAAGTAAAGGCAGAACATCAGAAACCACCTGGACTTCTACAACCGTTACCAATTCCTCAATGGAAATGGGAACACATCACTATGGATTTTGTGGTAGGATTGCCGAAGTCACAGCGGAACCACGACGCTATTTGGGTAATTGTGGATCGACTTACGAAGACGGCACATTTTATCGCCTACAGTATGACATATCCAGTGGAGCGTTTGAGCCGAATGTATCTACAGCACGTAGTACGGTTACACGGAGTACCTGTTTCTATTGTGTCAGATCGAGATTCGCGTTTTACTGCAGAATTTTGGAGGAGTCTCCAAACAACAATGGGAACAACATTGAACTTGAGTTCAGCATTTCATCCACAGACCGATGGGCAGACTGAACGAGTTAATCAAGTAATGGAGGACATGTTACGCGCTTGCGTTATTGATTTCGAAAATTCTTGGGAGACACACTTACCTTTGATAGAGTTTGCTTACAACAACAGTTATCATTCAAGCATAGGAATGGCGCCGTTCGAAGCTTTGTACGGAAGACCTTGCCGATCACCGCTATGTTGGGCCGAAGTTGGAGATACTCAACTTCTTGGGCCAGAGATGGTACGAGAAACAAGTGAGAAGATCAAAATTGTACGTGAGAAGATGAAGTCAGCTCAGACCCGACACAAAAGTTATGCTGACAAGCGACGAAAAGATTTAGAGTTTGCCGTTGGAGATCACGTGCTACTCAAGGTTTCACCAGTTCGAGGAATCGTCAGATTTGGTCAGAAGAGAGGCAAGTTATCGCCACGTTTCATCGGACCGTTCGAGATTCTAGAATGTGTTGGAAAAGTTGCTTATCGACTTACATTGCCGCCGAAGATGTCAGGAGTGCACAACATTTTTCACATCAGTGTGCTGAGGAAGTGTGCTCATAACCCAGCACACAAGATCAACTTCGAAGATATTGAAGTCAACGACAACATTACGTTCAACGAAGGACCAGTTTGTATTTTAGATCGTGGAGTCAAGAAGCTCAGAAATAAGAAAATTCCATTAGTCAAGATTCAGTGGAAGCATCACGATGAAAGAGAAGCTTCATGGGAGCTAGAGTCAGAGATGCGTGAGAAGTTTCCGTTTTTGTTTTAACTCTGTATGTTTCCGATTTCGAGGACGAAATCTTTTGTGGAGTGGTGGATGATGTAATACCCTGTATTTTCAATATTTATTTAAATGCAGAGAGATTCTATATACTTCCTCTGACCATTCATGAAATTTCATCTTCGATCGATCGAAGCTCGTTCGAGCGATCGAGCATACCAGAAGTTCAATCGATCGAACCTTGTTCAATCGATCGAAACCCTACCGACCTGAATTGAATACGTGGTCCCCACTTCAATCGATCAAACCCTTCTCAATCGATCAAACCTGGCCGATCTGAGTTCGAGCGATCGAACTTACTTCGATCGATCGAACTTGTAATGATTTCAATTCCAGTTTCTGCGCAGAACAGGCCACCTGCACCCTCTTTCCCCCTATATATACTCTGTGTTCGTGTGAGTTGTGGGTTTGCTGAACACTTGTGAGATGGGAGAGTTGTGAGAGTGTATTTTATATATATATACATACAACCTTATATATATATATATATCTATACACACACACACCTATAGATAGATATATACTCAGAAGGAGAAGAGAAGGAGGAAGAAGAGAGAAGAAGAAAGAGAGAAACAGAGACGAAGAGAGGACAGAGAGAAGAGGAAGCCATTGGAGGAAGCTTGGAAGCTTTCAACATTTGCCACCCTTAACAACTGTTGGTGAGTTCCAAACTCACTCGGTATCTTAGTTATGATGTTTTACATATTCTGGACGTATTAATTATAACCCAAACACCCCTAGCACATTCTGCACGTTCACTGGCAGAATCTGTGGAAGACGAAGTTCGACCGATCGAACTGAGTTCAATCGATCGAACATCACTAAGTCTCAATCGATCGAAATAAGTTCAATCGATCGAGACCACCTGAACTTCGATCGATCGAAAAGACTTCAATCGATCGAACATCACCTTTCCTCAATCGATCGAGAGGACTTCAATCGATCGAACCCGAGCAGAACATGAATGTATTCCTTTCAGTTTATAATGCATAAATGCGTAGTTGTTTAATTGTTATTCCATGTTCCTATTATGCGATATTATGGATTACGGAGATAATGGGATAAGATAACGAGATTGAGATAACATGGTGAGTAACGTAGTCGGGTTCGGAACGTTAGTAATAGTACGACGCGATAACGAGATAAGTTGGAGATAATAATACTGGGTAGTGTTTGGATAATTGGGAATGAGTCAGTAAGATGATTAGTATGTTCAAGGTTGTGTAAGTCGAGCTGATGATTCGCTCAGGTTGAATCCGATAAGTGTATGTCAAGGATTTGATCAGGATCGTGAGAATTATGGGTGCACAGTACTCGCAAGAGTTCTTAAAAGCGGTGAACAGTAAGAGTTCTTAAAAGCGGTGAACAAGAGTAATTGTGGCACACCCATGGTTTATATTTACCAGAGCTGTGTATGTATCGTACTCGCAAGCGTTCTTAAAAGCGGTGAACAGTAAGAGTTCTTAAAAGCGGTGAACAAGAGTATGGGTACATCCATAGACCAGTCGTTATATGAGAACGATGTATGGGTGCTCGCAAGAGTTCTTAAAAGCGGTATAGCGGTGAACAAGAGCACTGGTATGTTGTGCTGATATAATCAGTTCGAGCTAGTCAGTTGGGTATTGTGAAATCAGTCTTAGAGTGGTCTTAAAAGCGGTATAAAGGAAATTTAATTTTTCTCTATTTATGCTGCTCTGGGGCGTGACATTTAGGAACCCATCTGACATAATTACCATTATGCCCTTAATTCTAGTACGCTTACTAAGCGTCGTTCTATGAATTTATATACATTGTAGGGACCGCAACCACGCTTGCTTTTATGAACCGCATCGTGGTTAGTCGTCCTAACTCACTTGGTATATTATAAAACTATCCTATGTGTATTATGTGAATATCCAGTATGTCCTATGTGGACATATTTGATGAGTATTATATATGTGAACGTTAAGATGAACTGTTTATATGAAAATGCATGTCTAGATACTTACACTCCATGCTAAATTAATAATTGTTATTATGATTCATACTTGTTATGTTATATGTCATACACTCGCATAAATATTCACATGAACGTAGTCGAGTCATGAATGTCAAAGTTGACGTCTGCATGGTTAGTCGAGGAGACTAACTCAAGTATATTATCATACATGTTTGGGTGGACCGTAGAGGTCCAAATGTTATAGTCAAATCAATGGGAACAAGTTATTATGCTATGGGGTTACTATAAGGCCGTAAGGCGACGATGTCAATATAAGGCCGTAAGGCGACGATGTCAACATGAGGCCGTAAGGCGACGATGACAAATTGACTATGGTCGGATGAATAAGATGGGGTTACCATAAGACCTTAAGGCGATGGTGTCAATGTGAGGCCGTAAGGCGACGATGACAATATGAGGTCGTAAGGCAACGATGACAAGAAGGTAACCTAACGGCCGTAAGGCGATGATATTCAGGCTAACAACACTCGTGTCTGTAAATATTCTTTTCTCCAAGCAAGGTCACGAGGACCTAAGAGTACAATGATTATACTCTTTTAAAACAAAAACTGCTATATGGCCCTACTAGGCGATGATAGCAACGTAATCTTTCTACTCTAGCTAACGGTGTTACACTGGTAATGTAACAAGTCATATGAGTCAGCATCAGTGTCTGAGTAAAAGTCAAATATATCGACATTGCATCATGTCATCATACCAGTATGTTATATGTTCGTCAAATGTTTATTTGCAAGATAATTGTTGTACTTATATACTATTATTGTATTAGAAGTGATCGATTAGACGAACTCACGTAGCTTTTAAAGCCAACGGCTCTTCCCTCTGCCCTGGGCATATTATGTCTAGGTTATAATGAAGAAGATTATCAAGGTAATTATAAGGAGGAGTATCACTCTCCTCAAGAGGGGAACTATCAAGAGGGGAACTATCAAGAAGGTTATCTTGAGGAAGACTTTCAGGAAGAGTATGATAATGAAGGGTATGGGTATGCAAGCTAGAAAGACGACCCTGGACTACTACCGAATTAAGATTTTTGATATGTTTTAAGAAACTATCTTTTGTTGATGTAATAATTTAAGTGGCGTCGACTGCCCAAACTTATCTTTTGTGGTTTTCATTTGGAACTTCTGTAATAGGCTAAGTAGCAAAATGTTTAAAGTTCCTCCATGCATACCATTAGACGTTTTAAAATTTCTTACTCTGATACATCTATGTTAGAATGCTTGCACCGACATGTCAGTCTTATGTATGTAGTCTTGGCTCACGGATCCGGAAAGGAAAATTTTATTTACCTCTAATTTTCGCTACACCGGGGCGTGACATTTAGAGAGAGAAAGCTCTAACTCCATAGCTCACAAGTGGGTTTGCTTAGTTGGTCCTTATTTTTCAATACATACTTTAAGCACCTATCAAAGTGAGTATTATTAACTCACTTGCAATGCAAATTCATGCTTGATTTCAATTTCAATTGCTTGATTATGTGATTGTATATATGGAATTCATTTTTGGATTTCCATGGTGTAAAAATGGTGATTTTGTAAAACTCAACCAAAATTCATTTTGATAGATTATAAAGAAAGATTTCAGTCCATAGAAGCTCTGGTTTAAATCTTAGAGCCTAATTATCTCGTATAGCCACGTATATTAGAATCAAAGTTTCGTCACCTCTCGGTTTTTCATAAATCCTGGGAGCTACGGTTCAAATTAGTTTAATCCGATTACATATTCGTAATCCTTGTGAAAAAACGAAGAGAATGGTATATTACACTTAATGTATCTCTTAACTTTGTAAAACTTGTATATAGTTCTGCACATGTACAGTCCAGAGGTTGAAGACGACCAGTACCGATTGCGAAACATGACCAGGACTGGTCCCGACCATGACCGGTCCAGCATAACTATCAGGACCGCTCTCGCCAAAAGGCCAGGAACGGTCGCGCCCCTCTGAGATAGAATGACTGGCTACTCTTACTGTAATTTTATTAACTGCTTAGTACAGTTGTACCTTCACGGTAGTTAATTCCAACCATGCCATTTAAGTAAATCATTTCTCCCTTCCATTTATTATTTTACTTAAGTCATTAATGTAATTAAGAAAATACCCCCATTTGAATTCAATAAAATTACTTTCAAAAATCAATTCCTTGTAGATAAAAAGTCAACTTTCCCTCTAAAGGTAAAATTTCTGATTTTTGCACAGTGTATAATATTGGGGCATTATTTTTACTAAGTTCCCTTCCTTTTAAAATTCATATTTGATATATGGGGATCTAGATGAACTATTCGTGGGACTTTTAAACTCTTGAATTGAAATCTTATTTTTGACTATACTTAGCCATTTTGGGCATCCTGAGTCAATGGTCGACTTTTCTGTACCAAGTTGTTTTAATTTGTAATAATCATATTTTAATTAGCTCTGATACCTTCTATGAAGAAAGTGTGAAAAGAAAGATTTTAGTCATATCGTCCTAATACCTTTATAAGGAAACATGTGAAGAAAGAAACAAGTCATATGCCGCTCGGATCACTTTATATAAACGAGAAAGAGTGCAAGTTGCACATTTGCATAGTCGAGTGGCGTGTTTGAAAGGAGTCAAGTTGACATGCATGGTATGTGTTGGTGAGTTGAGAAGAGTCGAGGGAATGTGTTATGTGAGTTGCAACCCCAATAATGCCAGGTCGATTCGGATACGGCAGGTTAATTGGGAAGGATTGAGCCCAGGTCGATTAGGATGCGGCAAGCTAATTAGCGAGGTGTTATAGCCTTAATTATCCCAGTTCGATTCGGATATGGCAGGTAAATTAAGAGGGACTGAACCCAGGTCGACTCGGATACGGCAGGCCAGTTCGATCATGTCCAGGCCGACTCGGATACGGTAGACCGATTAGGTTATTGTAATCTTGAATGTGGTATACCCAGGCCGATTTGGATACAGTAGGCATATCGACAGACATTCTAAACCTAACGGCCGTGGGCTAGTGGTTCAGGGGAACCGTTTGAGTTGGGTTTTGTAGTCAAGGTAAAAGAGTCAGTGAGATAAGTGGGTTGCATTGTTTCATGTACAGTCACATGTTATATTAATTAAATATTATTATGTTGTCCTTTTACTTCTGTTTAATTACGAATTCAATCTTGTATTTCTAGCATGTTGAATAATGAACCTGTGAATTAGAAATGGTAAGCAAGCATGTTTTACATTACAAGCATATGTTTTTAATACTCACCAACTTCTTAAAGCTGACGGCATTGATGCTCCCTGGACATTTATATCTAGGCTTTTCAGGTTATGATCAAGACGGACAATATGACTATGCTAGTCGAGAACAACTACCTATGAAGAGAAATTGGATATTACTGCTTATTTACTTAACTGAACTTATAATAAGGATCCATGTAACAGATATTAATATTTTTGCATGGCGGGTTGTGCCTTATGATTCCTACATGCTGTAATAATTATTATGTTTGAAATTTTTTTTATAAGTCTTGATTGCTCTTACTCTAATTTAAATTATTATGTTGTTCGACGTTTGGGACGGAATCGATCCTTCAAACTGTTGCGACCTACTGGTCCATAAAGGAAATTAAATGCTTTTCCTATTTATGCTTCATCATGGCGTGACATATTCCAAGCATGGCCTTGATTGGATGCAATTTTTGTTTTAACATATGAAGACAGATTGATGCAACTTTTATATTCATATTTGAGTAGAAGTAGAAGTAGAAGTAGAAGTAGAAGTAGAAGTCTTTAATCGCAAAGTGTAGACACCCCATTTTGTCGGCTATCAGATTTAGGAGACCCATAGCTTGGTGATTCACAATGATCGTAAAAGACTCTAAAGGACTCTTGGAAGTCAGCTCTATCTCTCAGAATGCTCAGAATGACCAAAATGCCCCTGAAAGCCCGAAAACTCCCAGATTTGGTCCCAAAATTCTGGAAACACGCTACGTCGTAAGAAAAGTGATAAAATGAGTTTTTAAGAAAAATCGGATGAAATCGTCAGCTCCCAGAGACCCCCGGAAGTCCCGAAAGTTCCCGGAAAGTCCCCGTTGACCGGTTTGACCAGGTTTGACCAGAGTTTGACTAAGTTTGACCAAGTTTGGCCAAAATCGTCGGAATTCACCGGAATCATTCTAAATCATGAGAAAAGTATAAAAACGAGTTTCAAAAGAAAATCGAGCGAAAACGTCAGCTCTTGGGAACTCCCGGAGATTTCCAGAACTTCCCGGGAATCCCAGGTTTGACCAGTTTGACCAAGATTTGACTTTCGAACTGAGGCACTGAAACATTTTCAAATATTTTTCACGGATACTAGAGGTTGATAGCTTTCCAACGGTATATCGCACACAATTTTCGGATTTAAAACGAGTTTATTATCAATTTTCGAAGACGAAAAAGGCGATCAAATCGGCTTTTATCGCAAATACCGCAAAACCTTTCAAAGTGACCTATCCCTGAACTATTTTTTTTATGTAAAGTAGGCTCCGTTACCTTTCCAACGGTATATCACAACCTCAATTTGGAGTTCGTATGTATTTTCTGTGAATTTCGGACGAAATAGGGCCTTTTCGCGAATACCGGAACTTCAGGGGGCCTAAACAGCACTATCTGGACGAAGGAAGAGCAGTGCCGCCGCGGCACTGGCCCAGTGCCGTCGCGGCACTCCCATCCAGAATAGTGCATTTTTGTAATTTTCTTTGGGGGTTCATTTTGATTAATTGAAAATCAAAACGACGTAGTTTTATGATTTCAGATGTTTGGGACCAATGGGATTACTTCTAAAACCCCAAAACCACCCCAAGTTGGCCTATATAAACCCCCCATTGCTCTTCATTTTGGGGGAGTCAAATGAAAGCTTAGAAAAAGTTTGGGAGAGAAAGTTGTAGAGATAAGGTTAGAATAGAGAGAAAAGAAGCTTCCTTCTTTGATTTTCAAAACAAAAGTGAGTTCTAAACTTTGTTTTTACTTCATTACTCCCATTTACTTCAACATTCAATACACCCAACCACCATTTTAGTGAGCATTTAAGAGAGTGGAAGCTTCTTCCATATCCAATGTCACCATATATGAGTGAAACACCATTCTACAAGTTCAATACATCATGAATATCATCTATTGATCATTATCTACTTGCTTGTTTATTCATTGTTTATCCCTTCTTACCCCATTTCTTTTTTTGATTTTTCTTTATTTACTTACTAGTTCATCATCATCTAGATGATGACATGAAGTTTGAGGTGAGTGAATCCTTATGGATAGTAGCTCTTGACCTCAAAAACATGTTATCATAACTTCAATACCTCCTAGGTATTTTTGAAGTTATGCTCAAAATAAAATAAATCTCTCCAACAATCTTGGAGGTTCTTGATGATGAGTTTGATGTTGACATTTTGAGTGGCTATAATCCTTATTGAGTATTGAAAATATGCTTTCAAAACATCTATTTCAAAACCCCTCTCAATCCCTCTCATTTTGGTTTCAAGAAACAAAACCTCGTTTTCTCCAAAATCTTCAAAACAATGAGTCAAAACAGTGAGTGAGCTGAGTTCAAAGATTTCTCTAGAACTCAATACTCAACATATGGATGCAAGGAAACTTGTAAAGTATTCCTAACTCATTGAAGAACACCCATGATTTTTGGTTTGACTTGGAAGTACTTGGAAATGGTCCATTTGGACCCAAACATTCCTTCCAGACATTCTGTTTTTGCTATCACAGCAGCTAGGTCCACTTCCAACCTCTTTTCCAGAAAACGTTTCCAAAAAGGGTGGTCCTAACTTATTTTTCCCTTAAACTTCAATGTCTTAGGAAACTCTCTGTATAAAATGGGCTCCTAGATCATTCGTTTTCATTTTCTAAGATTTTTCAACATTTCAGTCGACAGTACGGACTCTTTTTCTGAGTGACCTCTATTGTTTATATGATTTCTCTCAATCTGTGATAGTTATTAAAGATTAGCTTTTTGGGTTGTGTTCTAGACACAATAAGAAAGATCTCCATAAAAAATCATGCATTGAAAACATTCCTAACTCCTCTTTTCAATTTCCAAAAGATATAGTTACTGTTCTGTCCACTATTCACAGCAAGCACATCTTAACTTTCATTCTTTGATTTGATGCTTATATGCATTCTAAATTAGTTCATATCTTAGGAAGTAGTTCATACTACATTTGTACATATCCCATGTTGATTTCATTCATCCATTCATACACATTCTAGACTTCTAAGTCATTCTAGGAAGCCATGAACACAAAGCACACTATAACCTTGGCACATTTTAGATACATACATTGCATCCATGCAAAGATTTGGGGCTTTTGTGACTCCTAATCTAAGAAGATTATAAGGAATAGTCATGATCACACGTTCATGCTTCCCCCGATCTAATTATCCTTTCTCGTCCATCCCGGGGATTGAGAGGTCATCTTTTCTCAAAAAATAACATGCATCATTCTAGCTTGCTAAGCATATTTTGATTTCTTTGATTATTTGTTTCAAGAACAATTCATGTCCCCCTTTAGATTAGGAAGTCTTGATTATTTGATACATGATTAGACGATTTTTCCTAGGTTTATTTGTGAGATCTTTCACTTTACATTGTATGATATTTGGCTTAGATCTTATGAATGATATCTTATCTTTAGATCTTCCATTTCAAGTTTCTTATGTAATGTAGTATACTATCATAGTATTATTTGTCGAACCAAACATAGTATAAGATGATTATTTGGATACTAATTGAGGCCCGTCGAAAGACGGGGCGAGTTGAGGGTGTTTTAGTCGCGACAAAGGCTCCTTCCTCTTTCGTACCAAAACCCCGAGCCAAGTTCTTTGGTTATGAAGGACCGGTGCCCTTTATCCGTTTGGGTGAGTCAAAATTAGGTTTCTTGGTTCCTTAAAGACTAAGTGACGACTCTGTATCTGTTTTCAACAGACCTTTTCTTTTCTTTGATCCAAATCTATTTCAAAACAGTCTCAAACAAGAGAAGTGGTCCATTTCCGCGTGTCCACAATCTGGCGACTCTGCTGGGGATTTTTATTTTAAAACAAAATAATATAGAGGTTTGACTCATAAGAAGCATCCTTAAAATCATCTTTTTACTGTGTTTGGTTCACCGCATTGCACTCTTGCATTTTCCCCCCTCCAACTGTGTCTGAAACGCGGCGCTGACATCGTTTAGGTCTTGCTGTGCCAGGGCACAAGTCACCGTTGATACTGTACCTTCCAAGGTATATCAAAAAGAGTAAAAACCTCTGTACTGTCTCTCCGACGGTATATTGGAACTCTCGTCAACGGACCCTAATTCATTAAAACTTCAATTTGTCTCCTGCATCATGTTTGAGATGTTGTATCTATAAATCTGCTTTACCCAAAACGTGCTTTTGGAGCACTAAAATACATCTTAAAATTTATCCAAACGGGTTAGTACATGCGTTTTGGGTCTCAGAATCACATTTAGACCAAAACGCAAGATTAAGCAGGGTTTTAGATAAATCAAGAGAAGTGAAAATTGATTTTGATTTTATGCAAATTTTGTTTTAATGTGTGGAGTTTTTTTGGGCTTTGGTATGATTACATTGCTTTTGTGAGTGGAATGAATAAGGAATTTGTGACCCTATCAGGGACTACATGTATGCCAATTATTGGTGAAAATTTGATTTGGCTTTATTGAGTTTGGTTTAATTAGGTATTGTGGGGGAAAAAAGACAAAGTAAAAGATTTCTCATCCTCTGGTACTTAAAAAACACTGAAAAAAAGTAGGAAATAAAAAAGAGAGTGGGAAACAAATACATTTTATTGATTTTATATGTTATTTTCATATCTAGTTTCTTGATTTTACACCATCAATTATTAACTTTCAATTCCAAATATTATTCAAGCATGGAGGAAAATTGCTATCGACAGTGATGCCATGTTCCACAAGAACTTCCTAGTGTTGAAAGTTATCTCTCCAACTTCGGGTTGATGACTTAGTGTTGGAAGTAGGTCGGAGTCTAGAAGCCATCTAAAAAATGTATAAGAGAGTCTTACGAAGTACTAGAAGAAAGACTCCAAGAAGATCTCAAGAAGGAAGAAGTGGATAAGATAAGAAATGAACTAAAAA
The DNA here is from genome assembly GCA_033977485.1 of Hydrangea macrophylla. Classification (NCBI taxonomy): domain Eukaryota; kingdom Viridiplantae; phylum Streptophyta; class Magnoliopsida; order Cornales; family Hydrangeaceae; genus Hydrangea; species Hydrangea macrophylla. Next base: position 69,760,744 of record CM066986.1, on the reverse strand, counting down.
CTCTTCTTATATATTAGAATATCGTTGGGGCTGTTCGAATGCCATGAGACCGTCCGAACACCTCTGAGGTGACAGGCGCTGCCTGTGCCACATGGCAGTTCAAACACCTCAGCAAGATCCAGATTTGTTTTTGGTTTATTACTAAAGAGAAACTCAAAACAAACTTTTTTTTATTAAATAAAAGTGATTTCTCGTATTCTTAAACATCTTGGAATCAATAAAGCAAAGTGCTTTTAGTGAAATATACTAGAATAAATCAAGTTATGGTGTATGTTCAAGCACTTATTCAAGAATGCAATTATCTCTTATACAGGTTGTCGTGCCTGCCCTTTCGGGAGGGCGTGGTCCTTTCGAGATCGCGACTATTTTCGTTGGGAGATGTGTAAAAGTGGGGTAGGACCAAGTGAAATGGTCAGAGTCGCCAACTAACATATTTCCGGTGTTAGGATCCCTATAAAGATGACTAAAGTAATCATCTTTGACTTTTGTAAAATGTATTGAAAAAAGTGGGTGGTGGGCCCTTTAAAAGTGATGACTCACCATGCATAAACCAGAGATTTTGAGATGGGTGGTTTAGGGAATCTTTTATTTTGAGGGAAAGTATTAGGCACCCTCGATCATCCGTGAAAAACACGGTTACCAATTTTAGTGATTTTCATCATAATGGGGCATAAATAAGAGATGATAGAATATGAGAATGTACAAGAATGGGAAAAAGTAAAGAATGGTTATGGTCTTTAGGGGTTGCTTCCGTATCTCGAATCGAGAGTCAAGTCGTACATAGTTCTGTGCTTTGTTTGTGTGTGAGTTGTATGCAAGTGATTTAAAAAAGTTGATCGATCTAGACCGTGCGAGTGTGAGTAGTGTTTTGAGTAGAAGTCGGTATAGTTAGGAACTTTAACCTGTACGGTATAGTCCTATACTTTAACCTTTGAAAGAGTAGTAAGTTTTGAAAAAGTGATTTGAGTGAGAATTGGTGTAGCTAGGAACTTTAACCGTTGATGGTGTAGTCCTAGACTTTAACCTAGAAAAATTGGAGTAGATCGACCATGTTTTTGTATTTTTCTTTTTTGTTTTTTTTTTTACTTTATGTTTTTATGCTGGAAGTAATGGTCGGTGCCCACTTGAAAAGGATTTGAAAATAAGTAAAGCAACAAGTTAGTTCAGTTAGGAGTTAGTATAGTTATAAGTTAGTATCTACCAGTTGTAGTCTGGCTGACCAAAAAATCAAGTAATCAATAGACGAGGCCGATCCACAATGTTAAAGTAGTAAAGATAGAAAATTAAAGCTAACAGTGCTAGTTCGGCTTACCGAACAACCAAGTGATCAACGGATGAGGCCCGTTCACAATGGTTAAAGCAGTAAAGATAGAAAAGTAAAGCTAATAATGCTAGTCCCGCTAACCAGAAAACTAAGTGATCAACGGACGAGGCTGGTTCACGATGGTTAAAGTAGTAAAGACAGAAAAGTAAAACTAACAGTGCTAGTTTGGATAATTGAAAAACCAAGTGATCAACAGATGAGGCCGATTCATGATGGTTAAAGCAATAAAGACAGAAAAGTAAAGCTAATAGTACTAGTCCAGCTAATCAAAAAACCAAGTGATTAGCGGACAAAGCCGATTCACGATGTTTAAGGATGAAGAGATTTTACCTGTGGGAACTCCCAAGTGCAAGGGTGGCTTTTGAAGTCTAGTCAGTATTTTTTTTTGTATTTTTATTTTTGTATAAAGAAATGAATAACATAATTTAAGTTTCAAAGTTTTTCATTTTGAAAAACATCACAAAATTGAGTCAGGAAGGCCAAAGTCAAATTTTGACTCATAATTAGCTTAAATGGATGACACAGTTGAATCTGAAAGCATTAGAACAGTTGAAAAGTCCATAGGTTGGGCAGGAACAGGCCCGGGCTGAGCCGAGTAGGACCCGCGGGGGTCAAATCTGATCAGGGGAGCTGGAAATGACCTTATAAATGATGAAAGTAGGCTTGAAAGTTGGAATTTACAATTCAAAGCTCATCGATGTGACTAGAATGATCCAATTAGCTAGGGACAAATGCCCGTCGATCAAAAATCAGCTTTGAAATGGCAAAAATAGGGAAAAACTGAAAAGTGGGCCTAGGGGATGCCATATGGTAGTGATGAAAAAGGGCTCAAAAGTTAGAATTTTAAATTTTGAGCTTATCGGTGCACCCGGAACGGTCCAATTAGCTAGGAACAAGTGCATGTTCGTCAAAAATCAGCTCTGATATGGCAAAAATAGAGAAAAGTAAAAAGTGGGCCCATAGGAATGCCACATGGCACCTCCAGATTGGTTAGTCAACATCTACGTGGTAGTGATATGGCAAACAACTGTTATATGTCAGTCTATGATTGGCGAGTTAATGCTAATATGGTTGTGACATGATAGTCACGTCGTGGTCAACTACCATGTGTCGGCCTGTGAGTGGCTGGTCAAAAGTTGATGTGGCTGCTGACTAGATGACATGTAGTGGTCAACTACTACATGGCATAACTAGATTGGTCAGTCAACTGCTAACTGTGCGAGTCAATGTACACGTGTCAGCTTTGGGTTGGTTGGTCAATGGCTGATTCAATACCACATAGAGTTGACTGTGTTACCTACACGTGGAGGCGAGGTGGAGCACCTGGTGGCACGTGAAGGTGGCTTCGGTATCTTTAGGTAGCGGTTCTGGTGGCGACAAAATCGTCCAGGCCAAACAATTTGGCTGGTGGTCGTGGTAGGCGGCGAACATGACTATGGTGGCCAGTATAGGTTAAAGAAGAGGACGCTGGTGCGTGGGCCCTATTAGTGGTACATGGGCCCACTATGGAGGTGCTTTGGTGGTTCGGCCAACTGTGGTGGCTCCGTCTGGGCGGTGGGAAGCCAATGATGGTGGCAATGAGATGAAATGGGTAGGTTTAGGCTCTGTTTAGCCCTCTTTTCTGATTTTTGAGGTGGTGTTAAGGGTCTCTTTGGTTTTTTTTTTGGATTTTTTGGGGTTTTTTTTTAGAGTTGTTTTGGATCTGAGACCTGGTTGGATGGATGGCTAATGGTGTGAGGATAAATGGGTTTTGAGTGGTGACCGACAATGGTGGTGTTTGAATGATGATTTGGGATGATGATGATGATGATGATGATGGTGTGGTTTGGTGCTTCACCAAATGAAGCCTAAAGAAAGGGTTTTTTTTGGTTGTTTGCTCGAACAAAACCTTAAAAAGGAGATGGGGAGGTCTAATTTTTTTAGGTTAGGTGGTGTTTGGGTAGAGGTGGTGATGATGGTGGTGTGTGGTAGTGATGTGGGTGTAACCAAATAAGGCTTGAGAGAGAAAAAGTCTTGTTTATTTATTTATTTATTTATATTTTTATATATAAACTATACAATGCCTTAAAAGTGAGAAGGAGGAAGTCTTCTGCGGGGCCAGAAGTGAGGGGAAAAAAGCCTCATTTTATCGGAAAACCCTACAAGGGTGATGTTCCCATGTAGGTGAACCACAAGTTGATCGGTGCAATTTCAGTGTGCCGATACTTTCAATCGGAGCTGGATTCTTTGCCGGTCATCAAAATTTGATGATTTGAAGTGCAACGGACTTATGCCGATGCCTATTTTGCCCTGATATTACCAAATTTGATTTTTTGTTTATTCTAGACCTGATTTTGGGCTTGGGCTTGGGCTTGGGCTTGGGCTTGGTATTCAGTGAGTCAAAAATTCGATCATGTAGAAAACATCCCCGATTATTGAAATCGGGCGATCCTGGGTCTTGTGAATTCATGTTGACGCGTGTGTTGACCTTGAAGTAGATTGATTCGGCTTCCGGTTATCCTAAATTGGATTCCGGACTCGGTTTGTCATTTTGAGCTCTGATATGTTGACTTTGTCTGAAATCGATGTTGACCGTTAACGCTGGGAGATCTGAAATGCTGCATGGTTATGATGATGAGCGTCGATGTCGGTTATGGCTCTAGTTAGACTTCTGGCACTCTTGTTAGATTCTAGCTTCCTCTTTTGATTTGCGTGCCTAGTGGCCTCCTGCGACAATCAGTTCCCTTTTATTGGTTGGGGCAAAATGGGGTGTCTATATATGTGAAAGGTGTAATGTGAGACTAGTTCAAGGCTAATGTTATAACCTTAATAATTATTTTGCAGACACTAGTATCCAAAATTAGCTTTTATCGCGATTTAAAAAGTTGTATACAGTAATCTCCCCCTCAATTGAACCATTGATTTTCGCTTTTCTCACTCAATCTCATACATGTCACTCATCCCTCATACTTGATATGCTTGAATGTACCAGTAGAGTATATGGTACCTTGGTTTTGCTTTTTATCATTCTGCACTACATTTCACAACAATGGGGACTACACGTTAGGTGACAGATTTCTCATAAGTTTCTGCACTTGTTCTTCTTTATTTTTTCATCCTTAGTTTCTCTCATTTTTTTAATATGTATATATATATATATATATATATTTTCTCCTAAGGCCTTTCACTGTATTTTTTTTTGGCAAGGCAAGCCTACAACCATTGTAGATCCCTTTTTGTTGCAAAACTTTTGGTTCAAAGAGAGTTTGATAGAAAACTTAAAACAATTCTAGAAATAGTTTTTAAAACAATTTTTTTAAAGCTATTGTTAGGTAAATATTTATCAATCTTATCCCAATAACTATGGCATTCATCTCACAATACGTGTATGTGAAAAATAGAGACAAATGATCATGCTTGCATGATTGAATATTACTAGGCAACAAGGACAATTTGTCAAATAACTTATTTATTGTGATTCCTTTATATCTCGAGTTATTCAATCATATAATCCTTAAAGCACAAATAATCAATGATTCCTAGATATTCAATCATACGAAATAACAAATAAAAAAAATTAAAAAGTACTATTGTAGTTCTTTTTTTATTTTTAAATTATTATTATTATTATTATTATTTTTGTGTGTGTTCTTCAAATATATATTCTAGAAGTAATGAAAATAAAAAAAGGAAAAGAATAAAAGAAAACAAGCGTACAGATCAAAGAAGAACGAAAAAGATCCTAGGCTAAAATGATAAAGATTATCAACCTGGAGTATGCACTCCTAGAGATTTCCTAAGACCAACCAGTCTAGGTTCATCTAGGGGCTTTGAAACTAAAACAATCTTAAGTTCATCTTTTCTAATCCAAATCTTCCTAACCTTAAAAGAGTTTGGTTTACGAAATTGTTGTTCTTGGGCTTGTTCTTTTGACCACCATCGTTGCTTTTGAAATCTTAGAATCATGAGAGAGTTTGATGATATGGTTTGGCCAACTCTTTGATTTTTGAAGAAGTGTGTTAACTTGTTGTTTCAAAGTGGTCAATGGTGTCTCGGCTTTTGACACATAACTCCTTCCAAGTTTATAGCAATACTCTTATAGGTGACCAACCTTTTTGCAATGAGTGCATAAATAGGTCTTTTTAGGTGTGTAGACACCTAATTGTAAAGTGACCAGACTTCAAAATATTTTAAATGGAAAGTATAGGTCAATATCTTTCCATCAGTATATCACACACTCGATTCAAAGTTCATATGCATTTGTTGTGAATTTTGGAAGAAAATGGGCCGTTTTGAGAATTTTGAAAGTTCGGGGGGCATAAGGGTAATTTCTGAAGCAGTGGTGAAGGGCGAACTGGTCCCTGGCCACACTTTTGGGGCTCACCTGTTCATCCATCCGAACTCCTTCGGGTTCATGACATACCATTCGTCATCCATCTGAATGGTTGGGTGAAACCGACTCGTCGGTTTCGGATGGAGTCGGGTCAGTTTTGGGCTTCACCTGATAGACCAAAACATCTATATACACACATAATATATTTCTATATATATAACATGAAACTATTAATTAACACCCAACGATTGAGATCGTGGCCTTCATGATCCCCTTTCGGTACACCTCCAGCGACGACGAGAAAGGCGAGGACAAAAGAGAGTCTGGAAGTGGCGGTGGCTAGCGACATGAGGAGATGCGTGTTGTGTAGTGGTGGTGGTGGTGCATGGAGTAAGAGAGGCAGAGATTCAATTTCTATCCCTAAAGTGGTATAAAGACTGTATATACCTACAATTTGTAACCTAATCAGTGACAAGTAATGAATATTACATATTCATGTGCTAATATAATAGATACTAGGTATTGCCCGTGCCTGAGGGCACTACCGGGGAAAAAGGGTTTCTAAGTCTAAAATGAGCAGTGCATAGTTTGGTATAGCTCAAGTGGCAAAGAGCTTGACATTTATAAGTCCCCTCCAATGCATAGGTTCAGAGTTCGAACCTCATTCCCCTCCCCCATATAAAAAAAAAGAAGTCTAAAATGAGCAGTAAAAAATGGTTTTTAACTCTAAAATTGTAGAATGTATACAAAAATTATTGTAAAAATAAATCGACAAAATCTCCTTTATTATTTCAACATTAGACACTGTTAACATGTATTATATTAGTCTGTCATAACATAATAATCTAAACAATAATTTTTACATAAAAAAAATAGAGAAAAGTGAAGCCATTTATGGGCACTACCCGCTAAAAAAGCATTTATGAGTCCAAATTGTGCAATAACCTGGTTTTAACTCTAAATTGTATAAGTTGTACTGAAACTATTGTAGACAAAAAATCTCATGTCTCTCCTATGTCGATGATGTCTCACCGTGTTTACTGCAAAATCCAAACCAAATTCAAAAATTGTTAAGAAGAAAAGGAGCATCACGTGTTATGAATTTGGAAGCAAAGTATGTTTTGAAAAGAACAAAGGGAAAGGCCATGGATGAGTCACATGTTCCTTCTGAATTTGATATTTGCAAAATTAACTTTTATGTCAAAATCACCTTTTGAAGGTCATGATGGTTTAGATCAACGATAGATAAAGACTCAATGACATAAGAAGTAAAGAATTACCAAAAGGAAATTTCAAATGTGGAAGCAGTCTGGATCACACCCATATTCCTTTTTACATCAGCCCGCTAATGAAAGTTGACAATTCTATATTTATTAGTAATATGCAGTAGCATTGAAAGAAAATATTACCCATAAATGTTATGGAAATGCAAGGCTGTGTATACCTTTCGTTGCCATCTCATGTGAAACAACTCCCTGTGTACATGGCATGAGCAACAACAACAGCCTTTCAGTATCATTGAGATTTAAATCACATAAATTAGACAATGTACTGATGTGCAAATTGAATATCTGATGCACAAATTCTACTAAATACATGACCTCAGAAAGTTGGAATATTATCTTTATAGCCTTTTTGTAACATAGAAATGTCAGCTAAGAAATTGTATGCAAATAAACTGTGCAAATGATAAAGTAACAGTCCAGTCTAAGAGGCCTACATTGAGACAAAGATGCACAAAATCTGTAGCAGCTTTCTATCAAAATCTGGGTAAATAAGCACAAAATATGTAGCAACTTTCTACCAAAATCTATAAATACCATTATGGCCTCTACACATGAGAACATGTTGTTTTAAAGGTCCTAAAAAACAATTATCCATGTTTTGGCATTTTAGCAAGTATCAGTTCAGAAAAAATTTACCAATACAACGAATAACCTAAAAATAACAATAACGAATTGGGATCCAAAAACTCTACATTTCTCAAAAATATATGGAAAGAGGTTTTCAGTGAACATGAGGCAAGGAATTGACACATGATGCATTATGCATGTATTTGTTCATATGAAGCAAGAAGATAATGACTCAATCTACCCCACCTAGCTAATCCAATTAGCTAGTTTATGCTCACTATTTTTTTTTTCTCTCTCCCTCAATTGTTTAGTTATTCTATGTTCACTGCATTTAAAACCCAATGATCATCTTTGTTCTACTGTGGTGCATGGGGCTGATCATTAGAAAGCAACCATTAGTTACAAATCACCTAAGACTAAGAGTCTTTAAGCCTTTCTTTTTCAAATTTAAAAACCTAAAAACAATACTGTAGCTATATCTAATGTCTATCATGTCTGTTAATTTTACAACATATTTTCTAGTAAATGATACTATCAACAATGAACAGGATAAAAAATGTTTAAATGACACACAGTTCCTCACCACTGAAAATGCGCTAGAACTAATGTCACAAACAAAAGGTATTCCATAAGCATTTTAAATACAAAACCTTCTCTGTTGATAAGATTAGTTAAACTTCAATGTAACAAAAGGTATTCCATAAGCAATTTAAATATAAAACAAAGTTAGAAGCATTATGTTAATCTAAAGCTGATAGGTGACAAGAGGGGGTATTTGTAAAATACAACTGCGCTAAAAGAGGAAAATACACTAGAAAAGTCTACAATTCCCCTGTTTATCTGCAGTTTGAATTACAATACCAGTTTCTACACAAATTGATTAATCTATGATAAGTGGTATTGTTTTAGTTATTATTTGTGCAAATTACTACTGCTGTGTACAAGATTGAAGAATGTTGATAAAAGGAAGTGCTTAGTCCAGATGAAGACAACTCAAAGCTGAAATACAGGGTTCGAGCGATCGAACACGGTTCGAGCGATCGACGTTTCGATCGATCGAGTGGAGTTCAAGCGATCAAAGTTTCTGGAAGTTCAATCGATCGAGAGTTGTTCGATCGATCGAAAGTGCCTTTTATTAGATTATGCGCGCATGCAGCAGAAACGGTTTTTTTTAACCCTAGCATTAGGTTTAGGCTATATATATAATTGTTTTGTTTAGGTCCAAGAGGACACACACACTTTGTTTCATCAGTTTTCCATAGAGAGTAGAGAGTTTTATCTTATTTTGTAGGTTTTTATCAAGGATTTCATTGTAGCTTGGATTTCGTAAGGTTTAATAGTAGTTGCTCTTCTCCAGGTTACTTCATTTTATTTCTGTTTACATTCTGCACTTATTTGTTCGTAGTATAATCTTCAATATCGTAGTATTACATGCTAGATGAGTTAAAATCATTGATTTTCATAGTTTTCATGAAAAACTGCAAACAAACATGACTTTAATGAACCTTTACGTTAAAAATAAATCTGAGACTTCCCAGACCATGTCTGAGTAGTCCGGGGTTGGGAAATTGCGATGAAACCGTGATTTCAGGCCTCTGCCATGCAGTATTTTTATTCCTGTGTTTGATCGATCGAATGTAGTTCGATCGATCGGACCAGAGACATAGTCGAGCGATCGAAGATATTTCGATCGATCGAGAGATGAAGAAGTTCGATCGATCGAAAGCGCGTCGATCGATCGAGACCTCTGATTCTTGAGGACATCTAATACAGTATTCCAAGACTTTCTGCTTTACTGATTCGTTATCAAACTGTCCCCAAATGCTCAGTTTGTCAAAACAGTCTTTAAACGTTAAGCCTTAAGGCATTTTCTTTCAATATATTTTGCAAACCACCCTCAATGCTAATACCATTGTAGGTGAGAGTCTTAACTATTGAATTAAACCACCTTTGTGTATTTCAAACTTATTTGTGATGATATAGTCCCGGTCATGAAAGGACTATTGATTCTATATCCTTAGAGAAGTACGGGATACTGTAGAAGTTGCCCTCCGTTGAGCTTAATTGCATTTGCATGGTAGATGGCTGAGTCATAGTGGATTCGCGTGATCCCAACACTTTCTTTTATTAAGAAAAACCGTTTTCAAATCTCGCTTTAGTTAAATAGTTAATCATTAGTTAATTTAATTTAGTTGTTTTTAAGTTTAGTAGTTGTTAATTGTAGAACTTTGTGTTCTACACTTCTCTTAAAATATTGAATTTTCTTTTCTTTTAGAGTCTAATCTAAGTAATTTAATTCTCATCCTTCCCTGTGGGATCGACCTGGTCTCACTAGTTACTACTTGCACGTCTACCTACACTTGGGTATAGAACACAAGCGCACACAAGATTATTCGCGTGTCAAGTTTTTGGCGCCGTTGCCGGGGAAGGCGACGATCAATTCCTTAGATTACCTCAGTCTCTCTTCATCTTTTTCTATTTTTATTTTCTCTTCTTTTCAGTTCTATTGGTAAACACTCACCTTAGGGACTCTCCTAGTTCATGTCCAACACTTCTATTGAAGGAATTTTTGGAAATCCTTTCTACCGCTCTGACTCTGATAGTTCCATTAACCCGATAGCCACTCCAACTGAATCAATGGATGATAATCAGAGTGAACATAGTGACAATGTTGTGGTACCAATTGATGAGGCGCTACGTCCCCTTTGCGATCTCATGCAACCAGAACACGTACCTACGCCCTCTTGCATTCAAATCCCACCGCATAATGGCGAATTTCAGTTTCGCAATGGGATGATCCAACTGCTTCCCACCTTTCATGGGATGGAAAGTGAGAAGGCGTACTTACATGTCACTGATTTCGAGGATGTTTGCAAAACATTCTAGTAAAATTGTCCTAGGGAGGTGACGTATCTAATGTTATTCCCCTTCACTTTGAAAGATAAAGCGAAGGCGTGGCTCCACTCCCTCAAACCTAATTCAATTTTCACCTGGCATGCAATGAGCACCGCGTTTCTAAAGAAATTCTATCCTACTCGCATGACCACAGACCTTCAACGTCAAATCAATTCCTATAAACAAAAGAGCAATGAGACCTTCACACAAACGTGGGAGCGTTTCAAAGATTTGCTTCTCTCGTGCCCACACCATGGGTTTGAGAAATGGTGAACTATCAGCTTCTTTTATCAAGGATTGAATGGTGAAACAAAGAAGTTGGTAGAAACTATGAGTTCCGGACCATTTCTGCGTAAAAACACCGAAGAGGCTGAAGCCCATTTTGAATGGTTAGCCGAATACGCTCATGAATGGTCAAATTCTGATAATGTCTCACGCTCACAGATATCCTGTGTAGAAGAGAAAAGCCTATACCAACTAACTAGTGAAGTTCACCTCATGACTAAATATGCAGAACTAGCAAAGAAGGTAGATGAGTTAAGCATGAAAGGAGAGAGCTCTAGGCAAGTTATGCCTGAGGAACCATGCGACACATGCAACATGTTGGGACATACAACTCAATATTGTCCCAATGTGCCGTATTTTCAAGAGCAGGCCCCTATGGAGATGAATGCCATGCAAGGTTTTCGAGGGGCGGGGAATTCCAACAATAACTTTTAAAGTAACAATAGATGGAATCACCCCGGTTTTGATTGGAGAAATAATGCCGGGACCCAAAATCAATATCAACAGCAGCCCTACAACAACAATCAATATCAAGGGCAAAACAATAGGCCGTCCCATCAATACAATCAAAACAGAACCAATACCTACAACCAAGCTCAACCCTCTAATGCACCACAGACCAATACCTATGTGCCACCACACAAGAAGGTACAAGAAGAAGAGCCACTTGTTAATGCCAATCTAACGCAGCAACTCATACAGATGATGAGTAGAATGTCTGCCACGTTAGAAAGGATAGATGCACGGTAAGAGGGTTCAGGAGGAACATTCCCTGCCCAACCACTTCCGAACCCCAAGGGGCATAATAATGGTCCTAATAATCAAGAACATGCTAAAGCCGTGACTACACTGAGAAGTGGAAAAATCATAGAGAAAAGCATGCCTCTGTCTACACCCGAAGTGTACAAAGAGGAGGAAGTGGTGGAAAATGAGCTTGAGCAACCATCTACTCAAGAGGAGGAGCCGTCTACTAATGACGAGGCAATAAAGGCAAACATTGAAGCTCCTAGAGTAGAGGAAGAAGTTGAGCGAAGGCCTGGAAAGGAGTCTGTGAAGGATGAACCACCAAAATGCCCTTTTCCTGCACCTTATCCTCAACGGTTGAAGAAACCCAAGAATGAGACAAAGAATCAGGAGTTTCTGGAATTGTTTAAACAAGTCAAAATTAACCTTCCACTCCTGGATGCTATCAAGCAAGTGCCGGCCTACGCTAAGTATCTCAAAGATCTATGCACGGTCAAGAGGAGGCAAAGCTTGAAGAAACATGCTTATGTCGCATGCCAAGCAAGTGCGATCATTCAAAATGAGTTGCCTCCAAAACTCAAAGACCCCGGTACACCTACTGTCTCATGTAGAATTGGGAATCAAAGGATAGATAACGCACTCCTCGATCTAGGAGCAAGCGTGAACCTGGTGCCATATTCAGTCTATAAACAGCTAGGGTTGGGTGAACTCAAACCCACCCGAGTCGCTTTGCAATTGGCAGACAGATCTGTGAAGTACCCTAGAGGGGTGTTAGAGGACGTCCTTGTTCAAATAGACTCTTTTGTATTTCCGGTTGATTTCGTGATATTGGACACAGAACCTGTGTCTAATCCTGGTGCACACATCCCGGTTATATTTGGACGTCCATTCCTCAACACTATTGATGCCACGATCAAGATTAGAAGTGGTATCATGACTATCGTATTCGGGAACATGACATTGAATGTCAAAATTTTTTCTAATCCCCGACCTGAAGAATACGATGATGAGGAAGAAATTCATTACATAGACACGGTCATTGAAGATGAAGTTGACTTGGTCGACTACAAAGATCCTTTGGAAGTTGTGATGACTCAATTTGGCGATATCTATCAGCCTACAGAGTCAACTCCATTGGATGCTGACCTGAACCAGACATGTCTTATGATGGATACGATAGAGGAGGATAGAGCAGAATGCATGTGGGTAATGCCATATGAACAATTGCCTCCTAAAACTAAGTTGGCAATGCCTTCTAGTTTTCAGTTTCCGGAGTTAGAATTAAAGGAGCTACCCAAAGAGCTAAAATACGCATTCCTAGGGACTGGAAAAACTTATCCTGTGATCATTTCATCTGCGTTAACTCATGAACAGGAAGGTAAGCTAGTGCAAATGCTGACCAAGCATAAGGATGCTATGGGATGGACGATTGCGGACCTCAAAGGCATAAGCCCATCCATATGCACTCATAAGATATATCTGGAGGAAGACGCTAGACCCTCAAGGCAAATGCAAAGGCGTCTGAATCCCAACATGCAAGAAGTAGTTAAAAAGGAAGTGCTCAAACTACTTGATGTTGGGATGATTTATCCGATATCTGATAGTCCTTGGGTTAGTCCAACCCAGGTGGTTCCAAAGAAAGCAGGCATAACGGTCATCCCAAACAAAGATAGTGAATTGGTACCAACACGTGTCCCCACTGGATGGAGGATGTGTATTGACTACAGGAAGTTGAATACTGTGACCCGAAAAGGCCATTTTCCCTTGCCATTCATGGATCAAATGCTAGAACGTGTGGCAGGTCACAAGTATTACTACTTTTTGGATGGATATAGTGGATATAATCAAATTGAAATTGCTCCTGAAGATCAGGAGAAAACCACATTCACTTGTCCATTTGGTACATTTGCCTACCGTCGAATGCGGTTCGGCTTATGTAATGCACCGGCTACCTTTCAGCGGTGCATGCTAAGCATATTCAGTGACATGGTCGAAAACATCCTTGAAGTCTTCATGGATGATTTTTCAGTGTTTGGCCATAGCTTTGAAGATTGCCTCAACAATCTCGAGCAGGTATTAATGCAATGTGAGGATAAACACCTAGTTTTGAATTGGAAAAAGTGTCACTTTATGGTGACCAAGGGAATAGTCCTCGGCCATATAATCTCCGATGAAGGAATCCAAGTGGATAAGGCCAAAATTGACATAATCTCAAATCTACCTGTCCCCCGTACAGTGAGAGACATCCGTTCATTCTTGGGGCATGCGGGATTTTATCGTCGGTTTATCCAGAACTTCAGTGCAATCTCTCGACCTCTTTGTCAACTTCTTGTCAAAGATGCACCATTCGAGTGGTCAGAGAGTTGCCAAAAGTCCTTCGAGGATCTAAAAGAGCTTCTCACCTCCGCACCTATAATACAGGCACCTGATTGGAGTTTGCCTTTCGAATTAATGTGCGATGCTAGTGATTACGCCATTGGCGCGGTCCTAGGCCAGAGAAAGGACAAGAAGCCATATGTGATATACTATGCCAGCCGAACTTTGAATGAAGCTCAAATGAATTATACAACTACTGAAAAGGAGCTGCTGGCTGTAGTATTCGCCTTGGATAAGTTTAGGTCTTATCTGATAGGGTCACCAATCGTCTGTTTTACACATCATTCGGCCCTTAAGTATCTGTTGTCCAAGAAAGACGCTAAACAACGGCTCATTCGCTGGATACTCTTACTCCAAGAGTTTGATCTGACAATCAAAGATAAGAAGGGAGTAGAGAATGTGGTTGCGGACCATTTGTCATGGTTGACTTTTGTCGACAATACTGAATCCCAATCCATTAAGGATGAGTTCCCGGACGAACAGATACTAGCAGTAAGTAGTCTGCCCTGGTATGCTGATATTGTGAACTACCTTGTCACGGGAGAAACACCGAATCATTGGTCAAACCAAGACAGAAAATGGTTCCTCTCGTTCGCGCGTCATTTCTTCTTTGATGACCCATATCTTTTCAAGTACTGTGCTGATCAGGTTATCAGGCGCTGCGTCCCCAATGAGGATATAACCATAATTTTAGCATCATGCCATTCTGAGGCATGCGGTGGCCACTTCGCATCACAGAAGACCGTGCAAAAAGTTTTACAAAGCGGTTTTTACTGGCCCACAATTTTCAAAGATGCGTATTCCTTTTGCAAGACATGCCAACGCTGTCAAAAGCTTGGAACTATTTCTAAAAGGAATTCTATGCCTTTAACCCCTATCATCACAATTGAGATATTCGATTGTTGGGGCATAGATTTTATGGGCCCATTTCCCAAGTCCAATAACTGTGAATACATACTCCTTGCTGTAGAGTATGTGTCAAAATGGGTTGAAGCGATACCAACGAGATGCAATGACCACAGAACGGTCTTGTCCTTTCTAAGAGAGCATATCTTGTCTCGTTTTGGAACTCCGAAAGCTTTACTAAGTGACCAAGGCAAGCATTTCTGCAATAGGCCTTTGGAGTCACTTCTCAAGAAATACGGAGTCCACCATAAAATCGCTCTTGCCTACCATCCGCAGTCGAATGGGCAAGCGGAATTGGCTAACCGAGAAATCAAGCATATTCTCAAAAAGACGGTTAGCTCCAACCGAAAAGACTGGGCATACAAGCTGACCGACGCTTTATGGGCATACCGTACTACTTACAAGACGAATCTAGGTATATCCCCGTATAGACTGGTTTACGGGAAAGCTTGTCACCTCCCTGTTGAAATTGAACATAAAGCTTACTGGGCGACATGCTCATTGAACTTTGATATCCAAGAGGGAGGTCAGTTACGCAAGCTCCAACTTATAGAACTAGAGGAAATACGACGAGATGCGTATGACTCTGCAAGGTTGCATAAGGAAAGGTTGAAGGCTCGCCACAATCGTACGATCTTTTGTAAATCATTTGAGCAGGGGCAGAAAGTTTTGCTGTATGACTCTCGCCTCCACCTTTTCCCAGGAAAGCTCCGTTCCCGTTGGACAGGCCCGTTCATTGTAAAAACTGTCTTTCCACACGGGGCGGTTGAGCTCGTCAATCCAAAGAACGATGATTGTTTCAAGGTCAACGGCCAACAATTGAAACCGTTCTTGGAGAACTTCCAAACTGAAGTTGAGCACATCCAGCTGGATGAGCCCAACTATTCTCCCACTTAAAAATCCAAAGTGGAGTTCCATATTGTTGTTGTATTCTTTATCTTTCCCTGCATTTTAGTTTCTCTCTTCTGTTCTTAAGTTTTTGTTCGTTCTTTTGTGTTTGTGATCTTGTTCTAATCCGCTAAACCTTGAACCACTTAATTGCAGGTGCATAGATGCGAGGTGATGATGTTCATTCTATCGGTTCATGGGCTGATTCAGAATGTCGTTGTGGCACCTGGACTGAGGGTGAACTCACACCCTGCCCCTTGCTTCATCAAGACCCTGAAGCTCACTCTCTTATTGATGCTGCTCAAGGGTACATTCCATACCCACCGGCCCTCCTTGACATCAATCCATATGAAAATATGGGATTTCAGGATAACGATGATGTGGATGAGGAAGAAGACCTGTACATGGGGAGAATGGTGGATGATGCACTCATGGCACAATGGGAAAATGATGATATGTGGGAGCCATGGGAAGATCATGACCTTCAGGATGTTGTCCCAGAACGTCACACTGCAGTTTTTGTTTTTGTTGACGACTTCCTTGTTCCCGAGTTGGTCCCATACCGCTATGTGCACCTGAGCTTTCTGCTATTCAGGCTCCAATGTCCCTTACCAGCTAGTGCATTTTGGGAATCTATGCCAATAGTGAGGTTGGAACTTAGTCACATTTCTTTGTATTTTGTTTCTTTTCCTTGTTTTTCTTTTCGTGTTTAATCCTTGTTTCTTGTGTTCCGTTATCTTAATATTGGTTTGTTTGTCTTCTGTTTTTTTCCTTTGTCAGGATTATCACTATGAATCCACCGTTCCCGCCGCTTTACCTTCCACATCAACTGGTTCATGGTTTTGGGCCCTACATAAGGCCCCCCCACACTCCGCCGCAAGAGGATAGTCCATTGCACAATTACACTCCTTTATCCTTGTCTCCATCCGGATCACCTCTTGCATGGGCTTTCAATTCTTTAGAGACGCCAGACTTACTCGATGATATCCTTACTGCTTTCCAATTATTCTGGGAAAGGGAATCATCAAGTTTGGACTCCACTTTTGAAAATGCGGCGGGTCCTGAAGCGATTGTGGAAGAGGAAATCTTCCTACTCGAAGAAAAGTGCCGCATTTCAACTGTTTCCATTCATTTCATCTTTCGTTTATCAATTGGAGTGTAATCCTTGACAGAATTTTATTGGTTTTAGTTTTACTTTCGGTTTTCTTTAGTTAAATAAGGTTTTTAATACCATTTGGGGGAATTTTGTTGCACTACGGATGCTATTAAAATGATTTATTTATATCAAATTGCAATTTTCTATTATGAGGAAGAGTTTTGGTTTACATGTCCTGGTTTTGAACTGCTTTTATTCTATTCTGTTTGTCCAGAACATTGTTGGCTTGTTGGGGGTGCTAAATTTCTTAATTCAGGGTTATTAAAAAATTTGGGTGCTCGATCGATCGAACTCATCTCGATCGATTGACCTTATCAGATATTCGAGCGCTTGAAGAGACCTCAATCGATTGAACGTTCGATCGATCGAACTCTCTCGATCGATCGAGACTGGTCTTAAAACTAGGCGTCGTTCTGAAGTTTTATAAAATTTCATTTTCTCTCTCACACCCACTCAATCGCTAGAGAACAGAGAAGCATCCCACGAGTTTTGGCCTCCCGTATTGATATCTCGTGATTCACGAAGCTCCGGGTTCCTCTGGTCATTAGTGGCACTGCGGGCAACCGTCCCCTTGCGCGTCTCTCGAGGTGAGGCCCCACGTTACCCCTCGTAGTTCTTGTCTTTTCATATGTGAATGGGGGTGCCCCCATTGATTGTTTAACTCGTATTCTTAGTTTTCTTAGTGTTTTGTGTGTGTGGGCTCTTTCTGTTTTCGAAAGAAGTCACCGCACATTCGCTGTGCTCGATCGATCGAGCTGGGTTCGATCGCTCGAACCCAGCCCTTTCTCAATCGATCGACAGAGTCTTGACCAATCGAACTCTGTCCTTTCTCAATCGATCGAACATTGTTCGATCAGTCGAACACAAGCAGTTTCAGTTTCTTTTCCTTTCTTTCTTGTTTTGATTTATATTCTGTGTTTCTTTTATTTTCAGGGACCCACAATGAACCCTATCACGGGGTATCACAAATCCAAACCTCTGGATCTTGCTATACCGGACCCCATACCTGATCATGGGTTTCGGAGTACCGAAGAACGTGTTTGGTTTAGCCGCTCTTTTCAGACGCGCAAGGTGATGCTCGAGTGGCCATTGGAGTCCGTATGGCTTGCCGCTCCATGGTTCCTAGCACGGATCAGAGACATGCCATTGTGGTACGACATGTTGATCCAGACTAAGAAGATCAATATCCACTGGGTTCGTGAAGCGTGCTCTTCCATGATCAAGGATCCCGCGGCCTCGTTTACATACCGATCATTCTTTCGCGAGCACGAGATCGTTTTCAGTCCTGCCACAGTCTCTGCAGCTTTGGGGGTTTCTGAGGTCCTTGACTGTTTCTATCCCTCATTACCAGGAGCCCCAGAGATCCCGTCCACCACCATTATCCGTGAGCTTACAGGAGGTGCCGTTCGGTTCTGGAATGGCGAATCAAATATCGAGGATAAGTTTTTGACTGAGAATTACCACCTCCTCCACCTGGCATTGGTTAACAGTATTCTGATGACGTCCTACCACGAGAAATTTGCGCCGTGGTATGCCCGTGCTCTGTACTCCATTGGGACATGACAGCGTGTCTGTTTGTCTCGCCTATATATCAATTTTTTTGTTCAGCCTACGCGGTACATTGCCGCCAAGCGCCATCTGAAGGGCGCTTGGCCTATTCATAGGGTTATTGAGCGGGCCGGCCTAGTTCTGTTGGCCACAGATTCCATTCTTCTGGCCTCTAGTCGATTTGGTGAGACAGCGACCCGCCGTTCTGATGCTCAGAAAAAGAGAAAAGCAAAGGGTAAAGGCAAGGCCAAGGTGGGAGAGAAGAGGAGACGTGGAGGCACGGACACCAAGGGAGCTGCTTCTGGGACGCCCACTGAGGCTGAGGAGCATGATTCAGACGAGGAGGACGATCCCGTTCAGGATGTAGCACGTTTTGAGCTGAGACAGAGATCTCAGGCTCCAGCCCAGGGAGAGTCTTCATCCGCACCTCCCCCGACTATTCACGATTTACTTTTGGAGGAGAGGGCAGCCCGGATGAGACTCGAGGGCAAGGTGGATCACATATCCTCGATGGAGCAAATTCGTCTTAAGGAAACAGTTCGTTGGGCTCGGATTCTTTCTCAAATTTTGTTTCTGTTCATCTTAATTACTGTGAGTTTATACAGATTGTCTATTAGGAATAACAATCTTAAGACGAATTTCTTTCCTTTCTTTGATAATCTGAACAAAACTGAAATAATAATTCTGTTTTGAATATTTGTTAATACTGATTTATTTGTGGAAAAAAAAATAAAAAATATTTAAAACTGTTTTTAAATACTGTTTCTTTTAAACTGTTTTTGTACTGTTAGATAATCTTTTTTTTAAACTGATTTATTATTGTTTATAAAAACTGTAATCTGTTTACTGTTTATTTAAATCTGCTGTGTTATTAAATTACTTTTTATTAATCTGTTCTATAAAATTGCTTTTATAGATTATAAACTATTTGATAAAACTATTTTATAAACTGAAAATTGTTTTCAGTTTCCAATTTAGTTATTAAATCAGTCGTTATTAATTTTGTGATAATAAAGAAACAAATCTTTTTAATTTTTTTTTTTCAGAATGGCAACTACTTCATCTATTCCTGTTCCTACCGTGAATCTGTCTCATGGGGAAAAATCGAAAAAGTTCAATGGAACCGATTTCAAACGTTGGCAACAAAAAATGCTATTTTATTTAACCACATTGCATTTGGCTAAGTTTTTTCGCGAGGATCCACTGGAACTCGTAGAAGGAGGAACCAATAGTGCCGCTATTGATTCATTGAAGAATTCTGATTTCTTGTGTCGAAACTATATTTTTAATGGATTAGACAACACTCTTTACAATGTATATTGTAAAATGGAATCAGCAAAAGCACTATGGGACTCTTTAGACAAGAAATATAAAACTGAGGATGCCGGCATGAAGAAATTCATAGTTGGTAAATTTCTTGACTATAAGATGATAGATGCAAAATCTGTTATTAGCCAAATTCAAGATCTTCAAGTAATCCTACATGATATTCATGCTGAAGGGATGTCTCTAAGTGACTCTTTCCAAGTGGCTGCGATTATTGAAAAATTTCCACCTACTTGGAAAGACTTCAAGAATTATCTCAAGCATAAACGCAAAGAGATGAATCTTGAAGAGTTAATTGTGAGACTAAGGATTGAAGAAGATAATCGTGGTGCTGAAAAGAAGAGTGTAAGTTCCTCTCTTAGAGCAAAGGCCAATGTTGTGGAACAAGGTCCAAAGAAAAGGAAGCATGATGGCGGAGGTCCAAGTCAAGGAACTCATGGTCCTAAGAAGTTTAAAGGCAAGTGCTATAACTGTGGCAAAAATGGACTCGTGCAAAGGTTTGTCATAAGCCAAAGAGGAAGCCAAATAAACAAGCTAATGTGACCGAGGTGGAGACACTTTCCAACGATGTTTCCGACATCAACCTCTCCGCGGTTGTTTCCGAATGCAATCTAGTTGGTAATACCAAAGAATGGTGGGTGGATACTGGGGCTACGCGCCATATTTGTTCAAACAAACGGATGTTCTCTACTTACAAGCCTGTGACTCACGAATAACAACTCTATATGGGTAATGCTTCAAGCTCTAAGGTGGAACGACATGGGAAAGTGATTCTAAAAATGACCTCAGGCAAAGAACTAACTCTTAATGATGTGCTTCATGTGCCCGATATTAGCAAGAATTTGGTTTCAGGGTCATTGCTTAGCAAGAATGGCTTTAAATTGGTGTTTGTTTCTGATTAGTTTATACTCACTAAGAATGAGATGTATGTAGGAAAGAGCTACCTTAGTGATGGGCTCTTAAGATGAATGTAATGATTGTTGTACCGAATGCAATTAATAATAATAATAATGCTTATTCTTACTTGCTTGAGTCTTATAATATTTGGCATGCTAGATTAGGCCATGTTAATTATGATACTTTACGTAGATTAAGTAATCTAGATTTTTTGCCAAAATTTGATATTGATAATTGTAGACACCCCGATTTTGACCAAACGTCAAATCCAGGGATTGGTTACCTCTAAAAGACCAATGATGATGATGACCGGTGAAATTCGAAGTTTTTCCAGAGAATTCAAATTCTTCAAAGATTCTTTGAACCAAGTTTCAAAAATAAAAAATAAAGAGAAATTGGGTATTCGGGAGAAACCCGAATGTATGAGAAAGTCAGTCTAGGGATTTATCCAAAAAAAAAAGAGAGAGAGAAAATGAAAAGAAGTTTGAAAAGAAAAGAGAAAAGGATAAAAGAAAAGAAAAGAAAAGAAAGAGAGAAATAAAATGATATATTAGAATATATACCATGCATGTGGTTATATTCTAATGAAGTACATTACAAATATAAGTACATTAGTATATACTTTACTAAATAATTAAGTTTATGTTAACATATATTTTGAAAATTTAAAAAAAGGCAAGAATTCTGTTAGCCGCGGCATGAGGCGAAGCCGGCGGCACTACTGAGTGCCGCGCCGGCATTCACTGAGTGCCGCCCGACAGTCAGTGAGTGCCGTCCGGCACTCAGCAAGTGCCGTAGGCAAGTCGTCGAGTGCCGCGCGCTGTAACAGACTGCTTTTCTCACATGTTCTAGAAGAAAACTTTGCACATGGGTTTTCACCCGAATTTACCCATTTAACCTTGTAATGTGGGTCTATATAAACAGACCTTCATCTACATTATAGGGACTTTTCACTTAACCTTTGAATCAAAATTGAGATATACAAGAGATATATATACAATAGAGAGAATTGAGAGAGAAAAAGGAGAGTTTTCTTGAAGAATTTGAAGAAGAAGAGAAGAATTGGAAGATTTTTGGAAGAACTTCACAAGAGATAGAAGAAATCCTTGAGGTCATAGAGGTAACCTCTCAATCCTTGATAGAATTAGGCAAATTCAATCACAAGTTCAAAGTTTTAGGATCTTTACAAATTTTCAAAACCTCTCTTCCTACCTCTTTCATCACACACCACTTAGAGCTTGTGATTGAATCTCATAATATTTCATTAATTTGGATCCAATTGATGCCTTGGGTTTAAGATAAGTTTGATTTTGAAGAACTTGTGTTCCAATTTCTTTAAGTAAACTTTGATTCCTCATTTCTATTTTCTTTTTGAGATTCATAAAACTTTATGTATTCCTTTGAGTCCTTTTTGAATTCAATTACTTAGTTTTCTATGGTCTCATGATTCATATGGAGATTAAGGAAAACTATGGTCATGTCTACACATAGTTAGTGGGATTCAAATCTCAACTCATGATTTGAATCTCCTTACTAAGAATCTTTGGGATTCATGCTATATTCCATAGAGGTTTATGTAAAATTTTGATTTCATTTAGTCTCCAAGGACCATTAATTTGAGAGGGGATTAGGATGTCATGACTCTATATTCCTCAACGATCATATGTTTGAGAGAGGAATTAGATGTAGATTTTCATAGTTTATATTCAAAATTCATGAGATTAAGTAAGACCTTAGGATTTTCTTGCTATGAGATCTATGATGGAAATTCATTAAGGCTAAATCCATGAACATCTTCATGTTTCATTATTTATTCCAATGATCATAGTCATACTTGATCCTAGTTCTCTCTAGAATCATGGATCAAGTTTGATTCGAAATATGAACATCAATTTAACAAAGGTACAGTGAATCCATAAACCAACTGTAATCAAAGATTTTTTATAAAATCATGGTTCATTGGAATTGGATGAGACCAATTGGAGGATGTTCATAACTCATTTAAGCACCTCTGTGATTTTTGTTTTGATGAAATTCCATGTTTAAGATGGTTTGGTCTTGTGATTTTAAAACAAGCAACTCTCCATCCAAAATTCCAGAACAGTAAGTCCGTATTAAAATTAATCAATCAGAACCTTAATCGAACTTCCTTGGCCTCTAATAATTTTTTCTAAGTATTTTAATGTGTTAGGAAGGTACCTTAAAAAGATTTAAGTGTTTCTCCTTTGTTTACTATTTTTAGAAAATCGTACAAGATCTCTGGACAGAGAGTTGCAGATTCGTGAGTGATGTCTAGTGTTTTTCTTATTCCCAGAGATCTAACCGTTCAATCTTCAATTTTCTTCTTGGGGTTAGAAACTAGACTCACAGAGGCATATCATATCCAAAAATAATTAAGATCCAACTGTTGGAAGTATGGTTTTTCTACCTTTTAAAATCTGGTCTGCTCTATGTCATTTGAAAAAAAACAGTCACTATTTTTGTCTAGTCTCATTGATTTTAACTTAAATGGTTTCCTATTATCTTGGGACCCAAATCATGTTTTGAATAGTGATAATTTAACTTAAATCCAGAGGCTAAGTGATCCAAATTAGTGAATAAATTCATATCTCATTCTTGTTCATATTCATTCATTCATTCATTCATTCATGTATATTGATGCTTATGATTAGAATTAGTTCTTGGATAAAATTGGACTTAGTTGAACCTAATTGAACATAAACATGGATTCTTTATGATCGTGTTGGGATTGTATGGACATTACATTGGCTCCTAGTCGAGACTTGTACATCTATAGAGGTGCTGTGGCTCCAACTAATCAAAAGGAATTTATAGTTTTGTCAATTCTTTCCATGCTTGATAGATTTAAGCTAGAAGCTTAGGGTTGATTATTTGATATCTTTGATCAAGGCATGTGTACTAATCTTTGTTTTGTAGCGCATTTGAGGTACAATTTCTCAACTCCTTCTCTAGTTTAATTTACTTTTTTGATTTTAATTGATTTTCGACTCCATACGCGACACCTTAGACTAGGTCTTGCCTTATGTGTTTATATGCGTTAGAGACCTTTTCTTAGGTTTTATTTTATATGTATGCATTGCACGTTTCTATTTCACGGCTGGATCCCGGGTATGTTTTCTAGTTCCCTATTTGCACATCACATTGCTTGCTACTTGAATTACGTGGCTTATGAATGATATTTTGTCGTTAGCAAATTTGTACCCTTTTCAATATGCTTTTGTAATGTATATGTATACATGTATTAATTGAGGGCATGCTTAGATTGATGATTCAATTAAAAAGGATGTTGAGTAGAGGCCTATCACGAGATAGGATGAGAGGGGGTGTTTTAGTCCGTCGGGCTCCTTCCCCTCTCATTCCATAATCCCCGGACCTAGAATTTCTGGTTTCTAAAAAAGATCAGTTTGCTTTAACATGGTTTCTTAATTTTCCTTTTAAAAGTTAAGTGGCGACTCGTCTTTGAATTTGAAAAGAAAATGTTTTAAAATCAAAAGTGGGCCCAAATGCCGGGTATCCACAATTTGGCGACTCTGCTGGGGATCAAACCCAGAATCTCTGGTTTCGCAGACCAGAATTCCTGATTTTGGGTTTACTCGAGGATTAGACTTGAAAGCATCCTTTTAATCGAATTAATTAATTTTTGTGTGCCCATTGCATTGCACTTGCATGTCTAGCCAGTCGATTGCACGGAACTATGACCTTGGAGGCTCGGGGCAACCCGGTCGGTCAAGCCATCATAGGGCCGTGTGATCACCCTTGATCTCATACCATGTGTTGGTATGTGAAGCATCCTATCGGGGGTGTGTCAAGGGTCCCTTATTTGACCAAAACCCGACCTTTGCATGATAGCTTCTATTAGGGCTGGGCAACCAAACCCGAGACCCGACCAACCAGACCACACCCGAACCACCCGAAGGCCTTTTTTCAGTTTTGTTGGATTGTTGGATGAGTTATGGCTTTCTCAAACTAAACTCGACTATGTACGAGTCGGATGTCGGTTCTTTGATGTGAAACCCGATCAAACCCGACCCGACCCGACCCGACCCGACCCGACCCGAGTGCTTCATTTATATGCCTATGTTCTAGAGAGAGAAGTCTCATTTATCATTTAGACATTTACTCTACATCTACGATTCTACACACAGAAACCCAGACCACAAAATTTCAAAATCCCCAGACTCTCAAAGTCATCACTGGTACGACCACACCGTCGCCGCCGCTGGTCATCGTTGATGGTATCCTCCCTACACCTCTGCAGGTTGTCGGAGATGTCCTCATCACCGTGAGCCGTTGCCTTAGGAGTTTGTGCGGCCTTGCCAATAGTCACTGACAATGGAGAACTCAGGTTTTTCCCCTTTCTTCTACTTCTTCTACAATTTGCCCCTTCTCCTTCTACCTACAGATTTGGGGATCTAGATTCTAAACATAATAATCTGTATACATATATATTGTAGATCTAGATTCTATACATAATAATCTGTATACATATATATATATATTGTAGATCTAGATTATATACATAATAATCTATATACATACATATATATATATATGATGCCATAAAGTACAAACCATGAAAGATTTGAGACAATTATACACACCATATATCTGTATATCTTTGTATATATTGTATATGATACCACAAACCTGAAAGATTTAGGGCTTTTCATATTTGAAAGTTTTGATTTTGGAATGACCAAATTTTACAAAGTTGTTTAGAAATCATTATCGGGTGAAACCCGAAACCGACCCGACTCCATCCGAAATCGATGAGTCGGTTTTACCTGACTAGATAGATGGATGACGGGTGCTAGATGTTCAACCCGATAGGATGCGGGTGGATTAACGGGTGGGAGTCAAACCCGACTCACCCGACCCATGACCACCCCTAGCTTCTATAGAACCCTTCGATCTTAGGAAATCAATTCTTGATTAGGATTTATGTGCTAGGGAGTTTTGCACGCCCGAAAGGGATTAATTGAGATGATGACGATGCTTGCTTGATGAAAGATGTGTAAACTCTTAATCACTTTTGAGCAATTCTCTTCATGTCTTATGACATTTGAGAATGTGCCAAATTTTAATTATAAGGTTACATCTCTTATATCATGTTTAGCTAAGCACCATTGACCTTGTATGTATCCGAATTCATGAAAAGTACGATGATAATCAGATCGTGTGATCCTTCTACCCAAAGAATCTTAAATCCATCTTTAAAAGCAAACAGATTTTGCCATCTTTGACCCAAAGTATTTAACCGCTCTTTCAAAAAAACTTTGGAGTTCACTTTTGACTAAAATTCCACATCAACCTTTGTTAAGGTATATTTGCGCATTCTCATCTTTGAAGGAAGAATCCAAAAATTTTTGGGAATTGTTTTTGGAAGAAATGCTTTTCAAATGAATTTCAAAGCGAAGTTTTAACCCAATCATCTTTTGTTGAGAAATGTTGTTACTTTCAAAGGAAAACATCTTAAGAATTTGAAAGATCCCATCATCTAGGGAAGTGCTTGACACATGAATTTCAAAAAAATTCTAAAATTTTCAAACTTTAAAGGGGTAATGAGGATCACAATGAAAGGAGAAGTCGGCGTACTTGACATGGGTGAGGATTTTATGTGCTTATGTGTTTATGTGCTAGGATTAGAATTTCCTTTCTTTGGCATAGAGAAAGCTCACAATTTTGGACAAAGGAGTGAGGAAGCTCACGATAAGTGAGAAAGCTCACGATTTTGGACAAAGGAGTAAAGAAGCTCACGATAAGCGAGGAAGCTCACGATAAGTCAGAAAACTCACGATTTTGGACAAAGGAGTGAGAAAGCTCATGATAAGTGAGAAAGCTCATGATTTTGGATGAAGGAATGAGGAAGCTCACGATAAGTGAGAAAGCTCACAATTTTGGACAAAGGAGTAAGAAAGCTCACGATAAGTGAGAAAGCTCACGATTTTTGACAAAGGAGTGAGGAAGCTCACGATAAGTGAGAAAGCTCACGATTTTGGACGAAGGAATAAGGAAGCTCACGATAATTGAGAAAGCTCACAGTTTTTGACAAAGGAGTGAGGCTCACGATAAGTGAGAAAGCTTATGATTTTGGACAAAGGAGTGAGGAAGCTCACGATAAATGAGAAAGCTCACAATTTTGGACAAAGGAGTAAGGAAGCTCACGATAAGTGAGGAAGCTCACGATTTTGGGCAAAGGAGTGAGGAAGCTCACGATAAGTGAGAAAGCTCACAATTTTAGACAAAGGAGTGAGGCTCACGATAAGTGAGAAAGCTTATGATTTTGGACAAAGGAGTGAGGAAGCTCACGATAAATGAGAAAGCTCACAATTTTGGACAAAGGAGTAAGGAAGCTCACGATAAGTGAGGAAGCTCACGATTTTGGACAAAGGAGTGAGGAAGCTCACGATAAGTGAGAAAGCTCACAATTTTGGACAAAGGACTGAGGAAGCTCACAAAAGCGAGGAAGCTTACGATAACCAACGGACACGGAGCCGTAGATTGTGAATAGATAGTGCTTGCCCTAGGAGTCAGCGTCTTTTAACTGCGGGCAAGTTTTTTAATCGTTGGCCGATTTTTATGATGACTAATCCACAAATTTGGTCTAGACTTCTGCTGGGGATGGTAGAGGATTCTCTGAGAATCTCACTTAACTGTTTTCAATTCTTGACCGAGAACCAGGATTCAAATTCGAATCTCTCACGGTTAATCAAATCTTGCAATGGTCGATCCGAAAAGCCTATTCAGACCTCCAAGATGATTGACGAACGTGGAAGTCCCAAATAGCAAAGAGTAGATAGGGTAGCCCGAGATAACTGATGGACACAAAAGTCCTATCTTAATCCAGAGGGTCTACAACGAAAGATTTGCCTTAATTTAGAGGGCTGACAGTGAAAGATTTGCCTTAATTTAGAGGGCTGACAATCTAAAGGGCTGACTACGACAGATTTGCCTCAAGCTAGACGGTTGACCACGAAGGATTTGCCTCAATCTAGAGGACTGATGACAATAGATTTGCCTCAATCTAGAGGGATAATAATGAAGGATTTGCCTCAATCTAGAGGACTGACAATGAAGGATTTGCCTTAATCAAGAGGGGACAATGAACACGATATATTTTGAATGAGAGTGACTATAAACTAATGATGATTAACGAACTGACGATGTATGAATCAAGATGACGAGTTGACAGTTAATTACTATGACTGTCATAGGTTGGACCAACGATTGGCTAACCGTGATTAAAAGAACTGACAATGTATAAATAGAGATGACGAGTCAATAGTGAACTACTGTGACTGTCATGGATTGGACCGACGATGTACTAATCAAGATGATGAGTCGACAGTGAACTACTGTGACTGTCATGGATTGGACCAATGGTTGGACTAATCACGATCAGAAGGACTAATGATGTACAAATCGAGATGATGAGTCGACAGTGAACTACTGTGACTGTCACGGATTGGACTGACGATGTAAGAATCGAGATGACAAGTCGATGGTGAACTACTGTTACCGTCATAGATTGGACTGATGATGTACTAAATGAGATGACGAGTCGATAGTGAACTACTGTGACTATCATGGATTGGACCAATGGTTGGCTAACCATGATCAGAAGAACTGACAATGTACGAATCAAGATGACGAGTCGACAGTGAACTACTATGACTGTCATGGATTGAACTAACGATGTACTAATCGAGATGACGAGTCGACAGTGAACTACTGTGGCTGTCATGGATTGGACCAATGGTTGGCTAATCGTGATCAGAAGAACTGACAATGTATGAATCAAGATGACGAGTCGATAGTGAACTATTATGACTGTCATGGATTGGATCAACAGTTGGACTAACTGTGATCAGAAGAAGTGATGATGTACGAATCAAGATGATGAATCGACAGAGAACTACTATGACTATCATGGATTGAACTGACGATGTATGAATCGAGATGACGAATCGACAGTGAACTACTATGCCTGTCATGGATTGGACTGACGATGTATGAATCGAGATGACGAGTCGACAGTGAACTACTGTGACTGTCATGGATTGGATTAATGACGTACTAATCGATAAGCCTGCTGGGGATGAATCTGCTGGGGATGAAGCGACTCTACTGGGGAGGAATGGATAAGATGCACACTACTAGAGAAGAAGGCAATATGCCTACTGATGGGAGTAAAGATATGATTATATTCGTAGATGATCTATGGCGGCTATGGATTTGACATTGATGGAGGATGATGATCACCGCCACTCATAGACTTATGTTGCATGGATGAGGAAAGATGATCAAACAACCACTCATGGACTTATGTTGCATGGATGAGGAAAGATGATCAAACATCCACTCATGGACTTATGTTGCATGAACAAAGAAAGATGATTAACAGCCACTCATGGACTTATGTTGCTAGGAGATGATGGTTAAGGGATGAAATTTACCCCAAGTTTGGACTCTTATTATGCTGACGACTTGACTGGTGCAGTGATATTGTTTGGTTTTCCTACTTGTATTGTCCTTGGAATGCTCTTAAAAATTTTATAACTTGATTTGAAAAATTTATTATTAGTCACTGCCAACTCACTTATTTGAGACTACAACAGACTTGACGACTAATAGACATCGACACATGAAAATGACACATTTGACGTTGAAATGAAACAAGCTTGACTTGTCAAAACTTGATGTGTTTTTGTTATAAATGATGTACCATTCATCTTTTATGTTCACTCCTCATCTTAATATGATAGCACTTAGCTGATAAATTTGATTTATGAAAATTCCTCCCTATTGATCTAGTCGATTCTCTGCTTTTCCCAGGACGTGCTTTGAATTAGTGCATTAGCTTATAGAATAAAAGATACTCCATTTCAAAAATTTTCAAAACAACTTGGTGACTTGAAAACTTGCCCTTGGTGTGAAGGGATCGTGTTAGGCAAATGGAGTTTGCCCCTAGTTTGAGGTGTACGAAGTGGAATTCATAGGCAAACGAGGTAGGTGACCGAAGTTTGCCCCTAGTTTGGACGATGGTTCTTTGAAGGTTTTGGGCAAACGAGGTAGGTGACCGAAGTTTGCCCCTAGTGTAGAAGGTGATTTCTGGCTTGAGGCAAGGACCGTGACTTTAATCTCTCAAATGCTCATAACTTTTGCCTAGGCACTAGTGAGGTGACCTAGCGAGCTCTTTTCTCTCTTTTGTTATTGCTCACCTTGGATTTAGCTCTAATTTTTGCCTAGGCGTCCTTTCGGATTTTCGACCTAGCGAGCCATCCTTCTTTTCTTTTTAAAAGTCTGCCTACATACCCCCGAGCGGGGATCAGGTCCAACGTAGTTCGGGGCGAGGCTTGAGAGGAATGGGGCTATTTTTGTGGGTGGAGCGACCGAACTGATGTGGTTGCCTACGTATCCCTGAGTGGGAATCAGGTCGAGCGTAGTTTAGGGCAAGGTTTGAAGGAGATGGGCTATTTTTGTGGGTGAAGTGACCGAACCGATGCGGTTGGCTACGTATCCCCGAGTGGGAATCAGGTCTAGCGTAGTTCAGGGCAAGTCTTGAAGGAAATTGGTTTGATTATGATGGTGTCGACCGAACCGATGCGGTTGCCTACATATCCCCGAGTGGGAATCAGGTCGAGCGTAGTTCAAGGTAAGGCTTGAAGGAAATTGGTTTGATTATGATGGTGTTGACCGAATCGATGCGGTTGCCTACGTATCCCCGAGTGGAAATCAGGTTGAGCATAGTTCAAGGCAAGGCTTGAAAGAAATTGGTTGAGGGTTTTTCAAACCAATCGTCAAAGAAGTTCAAACTTAGGTCACTTGTGGTAGCCTTGAATAAGAAGATTCAGTTTCCGTCTCCCTTTCTTTTCTTTTCTTTTCTATTTTTTTTTTTAGGATTGATCCTTTTCACTTTCATCTAGCCAGTCAAATTTGCTTTTCATGTAGTTGATTCTTGTGAGATCTTTCGATCGCAATCTCGAAATTACATAATGTGCATGTCAGCTCTCAAAATTTGTTTATGGTCATTCGGGGCTTTTTGAAATATGATCTAGACACATTCTCATGATGTACCTTGAAGTTTACAATTCTCTGTATCACCAAAAATTTTGTTTCTTTTATTTTCTCCATCATTTTGACTGATTAAGGTCAGATGTTGGAAATCAATACATTTTCAGCTCTAACTTTTGCCTAGGTGCCCTTTCGGGTTTTCAACCTAGCGAGCTTTTTCTTTTCTTTTCTTTTTTTCTTTTCCTTTTTTTTTTTCCTTTTTTTTTTAACGTAGAGATGAAACTTGCTAAAATGTTTGGCTACCATTAAGGACTAAGTCAGCATTGCTTCCAATCGGACATATTGCATGGCTCCCAATTGGATTGGGCTTAAGGCTTCGAAATGGTGGAAAAAGGGTGTTCGGCGAGCCCCAAGTCAGTTTCAAGTATGTCTTTTTGAGATTTGAGCAAAAGCATCTTTTAAATTCTTAAAGTAAGACTATTCAATTCTCGGCTCTTCATTGGTGTCAGCGTGAAATCGACTTTGATCTTTTCAGGATTCTTTTTTTTTTTGTTTGATGCAAAAATTTATTAGCCACGGTAATTTGAAAAGTGATATTTCAGTTCGATGATTCATGTATTGATGACTAGACACATCAGATTAGGAAAAAATGAGATTTCATTCCATAAAAAAAGAAGAATTACATTACTCGACACAGACTCATAACAACTTTAAGACTGACAGACTCGACAACAAGACTAAACTTGAAATAGATTCAAAACATAGGACAGACTCGACTAGACTCAACTTGGTCTCAAATGGAGTGTCACGGTGACTCGTTTGTTATTTTTTTTTTGAAAGAGCATCCTCATTTATTTTGCTAGCAAAAGTCCCAAACACCATCGCTTCACCAGCACAGGTTCAACATTCATGGGTATCAACAAAAGGGATCATTTGAATAGATGAGCCAGGGGCTTTAGGTTCGATGAAGCTGACATTTTGGTTGACATAGGGTTGGATAGGTGATGGCTCAATGATTTTCTGATCGATGAGGTCATGGATATCATGGCGAACGCGCATGTAGCTGTCGGTGTCATGGCCTGGGCCTTGGTGGTAGGCACAACATTTGGATAGGTTACAGTTAGGCAAAGGGATACCAGCACGAGGCTGAAGAAGTTAGAGGTACCCCTTTTTGATGAGGTTATCAAGGATAACGGACAACGGCATACCCAGGTTGGTAAAGGTTCTTGGGTTGCGGGCTTTGTTAAACTTTGAGTTCAAGTGGGTCTTCGGAGTGGCTCTTGTGTTTGGATATGGAATATGATTACCCAGGCAAGGGTGTGGACTTGGACACGAGTAAGGATTTGGATGTGGAAATGGGCTTAGATAGACGGCGTCGGACAACCCATACTTCCTTTTATTGATACTCTGCACCATCTTATCAATTCGGCTTATCCTTAAACTTTAGATGTTCAACAGTGGTTTATAGTTTGTTCACTTTTCCTTCGAGAGCTTGGTAGGCAATTAGTGGGTTTATGATAGCCTGGGCTAGTCCGCGATCACGACAATGAATTCGGGGAGGTACAATAGTGTCCTTACCCGGGGCTACATTTTCTGCAAATAGAAGTAAAAGCCCAAATTAGCAGAGGCGCAAAAATGATTCTTATAGACTCCTAGCGGGAGGAGATGGTCAGAATTTTAAAGGATTGAACAATGCGAACCGAGGACGGTTGCATTAAGTATACGATTTCTGTACAATGATTGAGATGGGTAAGGATGATGATACGTATGCATTTGATGGGTAGAGACCGACATGTGTGAGACTGACGGGATGTGCGTGCATGCGAACTGACATGAATTGTGTATGCATATGAGACAAGCATGCGGATGCAAGTCCTAATCGACATGATGCCCCTAATTCTAACAGATAGCAGTTAAACAAATAAGGTCCTAGCCATATAGAGTGTGCTAACCTTACTTTCCCGTATGATCACCAAGGGATAACAGGGATTTCTAGGATATTTCAGAAATTTGGACAAAGTTTCTGGGAGAAATAGGGATTTGGAAGATTCGGAGGAATTTCCAGAAGTTATTTGAGTTTCTAGGAGAAATAAGGATTTCTGGTTGATTTGGACTGAACTTCTGGGAGAAACTAGTATTTTGGGTATTTCTGGGAAATGGGAACTCCTGGGAAGCTTGGGTAGAGGTTTAGGAGAAACATGGATTTTTTGGGATTTTGGGTGAAACAAAGATACCTGGGGAGTTCGAATAGGATTTCTGGGAGAAGCAGGAATATCTAGGTGATTAGGATCGAGTTTCTGGGAGAAACAAGTATATCTCGGTACTTTTGGGAAATTTGGAGAGAGTTTTTGGGAGAAACTGGTGTTTTGGAAATTTCTAGGAAATTCAGACATGGTTTCTGGGAGAAGCAAGTATATCTGGGCATTTTTGGGAAATTTGGAAAGAGTTTCTGGGAGAAACTGGTGTTTTGGAAATTTCTAAGAAATGTAGACATGGTTTCTGGGAAAAATTGGTATACCTGGGCTGGAAAATTTGGACAGAGTTTCTGGGAGAAACTAGTGTTTTGGGATGGGCAAAGTTTCTGGGAGAAACTGGTTATATCTGGGTAAGTTTAGACAGAGTTTCTTGGGAGAAACTAGTTATATCTGGGTAAGTTTGGATAGAGTTTCTGGGAGAAACTGGTTATATCTGGGTAAGTTTGGACAAAGTTTTTTTGGGAGAAACTAGTCGAATATGATGGTGATCATGCTGTCTAGCAAGTTTTCATACTCCTATGTCTTAGGACCAACAAACAAGGTTTGTGGTGTATATCTTTGTGAACATGGAGCAGACATCCTTACCATGGTGCCTAGGCAGGTCAACTCAATGTGGTTCACATGTGAGTGATTGCCTTGGGAATCATAAGAAAGAGGTTCTGCCTCATGCCACATAAACGTCTACACCGCGCAGGTAATCCCATCAGGGCATACTGCAGTTATGTCACATTGTCCTATCTGAAAAGATAAATGAATAGTCCTATGAAAGGTTCTACAGGAATCTATATGCAAAGGCTGGGTTTAGTCAAAGAGGGTCCGTTGACGAGAGTTCCAATATACCGTCAGAGAGACAGTACGGAAGTGTTTACTCTTTTTGATATACCTTGAAAGGTACAGTATCAACGGTGACTTGTGCCCTGGCACAGCAAGACCTGAACAATGTCAGCGCCGCATTTTAGACACAGTCAGAGGGGGAAATGCAGGAGTGCAATGCGGTGAACCAGACACAGTAAAAAGATTATTTTAAGGATGCTTCTTATGAGTCAAACCTCTGTATTATTTTGTTTAGAAAATAAATATCCACAGCAGAGTCGCCAGATTCTGGACGCGCGGAATTCCACCTCTTTGTTTTGATTTGAAATTGTTTTGAAAGAGAAAAAGAAAAGAAAGGTCAGTTGAAAACAGATACAGAGTCGCCACTTGGTCTTTAAGGAACCAAGAAACCTAATTTGACTCACCCAAATGGATAAAGGGCACCGATCCTTCATAACCAAAGAACTTGGCTCGGGGTTTTGGTACGAGAGAGGAAGGTGCCTTTGTCGCTACTAAAACACCCTCAACTCGCTCCGTCTCTCGACGGGCCTCAATTAGCATCCAAATAATCATCTTATACTATGTATGGTTCGACAATTAATACTATGATAGTATATTACATCTCATAAGAATCTTGAAATGGAAGATCAAAAGATACGATATCATTCATAAGATCTAAGCCAAATATTATACAATGTAAAGTGAAAGATCACACAAATAAACCTAGAAAAAATCGTCTAATCATATATCAAGTAATCAAGTTTTCCTAATCTAGGAGGGGATGTGAATTGTTCTTGAAACAAATAATCAAAGGAATCGAAATATGCTTAGCAAGCTAGAATGATGCATGTTAATCTTTGAGAAAAGAAGACTTCTCAATCCCGAGACGGATAAGAAAGGATGATTAGATCGAGGAGAAGCATGGACGTGTGATCAAGTTCAATCCTTATAATCTTCTTAGATTGGGAGTCACAAAAACCCCAAATCTTGCATGGATGCAATGAATGATTCTAAAATGTGCAAAGGTTGTAGTGTGTTTGTGTACATGGACTTTCTAAAGTGACTTAGAAATCTACAATATGAATGAATGCATGAAAGGAATCATCATGGAATATGTACAAATGTAGTATGAATTACTTCCTAAGAGATGAACTAATTTAGAGTGCATGTAAGCATCAAATCAAAGAATGAAAGTAAAAGAATGCTTGTTGTGAATAGTGGACAGAACAGTGACTTGATTTTGTGGAAAATGAAAGGTAGGGGTAGGAATGTTTTCAATGCATGATTTTTCATGGAGATCATCCTTAGTGTGTCTAGAACACAAACCAAAAATCCAATCCTCAATAACTATTAAAGATTGAGAGAAATCATATAAACAATAGAGGTTACTTAGAAACAGAGTGCGTACTGTCAATGTTGAAAAATTTTAGAAAATGAAAACAAAAGATCTAGATGCCCATATTATACAGAACGTTTCCTAAGCCACTGATGTTAAAGGGAAAAATGAGTTAGGACCACTCCGTTTGGAAAAGTTTTCTGTAAAACAAGTTGAAAATCAACCAAGCTGCTGTGACAGCAAAAACAGAATATCTGGGGAGAATGTTTGGGTCCAAATGGACCACTTCCAAGTATTTCCAAGTCAAACTAAAAATCATGGTTATTCTCTAATGAGTTAATAAGACTTTCCAAGTGGTCTCATGTTAATACTTTGAGCATTGAGTCCTAGAGAAATCTTTGAACTCAGATTGTTCACTGTTTTGAAGATTTTGGGAAGAACTAGGGTTTTATTCTTTGAAATCAAAATGAGGGGTTTAAGAGGGGTTTTGAAATAGATGTTTTAAAAGTATATTTTCAGCACTTAAATACCCATATCAAGAACCTCCAAGATTGTTGGAGACATTATTTTCATTTTTGAAGACAACTTCAAGAATACATAGGAATGTATTGAAGTTGAAATCATTATCTATCAAACATGTTTTTGAGGTCAAGAGCTACTATCCATAAGGATTCACTCACCTCAAACTTCATGTCATCATCTAGATGATGATAGACTAGTAAGTAAATAAAGAAAATAAAAAAGAAATGGGATTAAGGAGGGATAAGACTAATATGTAAACAAGCAAGTAAGTAATCAATAGATGATATTCATGATGATTTTGGACATGTAGCTTGGTGTTTCACTCATATATGGTGACTTTAGACATGGAAGGAGCTTCCTATCTCACAAATGCTCACTAAAATGGTAGTTGGGTGTATTGAATATGAAGTAAATAGAAGTAATGAAGTAGAAAACAAAGTTTAGAACTCACTTTTTAGTTGAAAATCAAAGGAAGAATCTCACTTTCACTCTCCTATCCTTATCTTCTACAACTTTTCTCTCTATCACTTCTCTAAGCTTTTTTTGCACCCCCAAAATGAGAAGTCAAGGGGGGTTTATATAGGCCAATTTGGGGGTGGTTTTGGGGTTTTAGAAGTACTCCCATTGGTCCCAAACAACTGAAAACATATAGCTACGTCGTTTTGGTTTCTAATTAATCAAAATGGACCCCCAAAAGAAATTGCAACAATGGACTGTTCTGGAGGAGAGTACCGCGGCGGTACTGGGCCTGTGCCATGGCGGAAGTGGGCCAGTGCTGCGGCGGCACTGCTCCTCATTCGTCCAGATAATTCTTTTTAGGCCCCCAGAGGTTTCGGTATTCGCGAAAAGGTCCTATTTCGTTCAAAATTCACAGAAAATGCGTATAAACTCCAAACTGAGGTTGTGATATACCGTTGGAAAGGTAATGGAGTCTACTTTACATAAAAAAATAGTTTGGAGATAGGTCACTTTAAAAAGTTTTGCGGTATTCGCGATAAAGCCGATTTGATTGCCTTTTTTTTACCTTCAGAAATTCATAATAAATTCGTTGTAAATCCAGGAATTATGTGCGATATACCGTTGGAAAGCTATTGACCTCTAGTATTCATAAAAAAATGATACGGTACTCTAGTTTCAAAGTCAACTTTTAGGTCAAATCGGTCAAACTTGAGATTTCCGGGAAGTTTTGGGAACCTCTAGGAGCTCCCAAGAGCTGACGTTTTCGTCTGATTTTCGTTTTAAACTCATTTTAATACTTTTCTCATGATCTAGAATGATCCTGGAACTTTTCGGCGAATTTGGATGATTTTGATCAAACCTTGGTCAAATTTGGTCAAACTTCGGTCAAACCGGTCAACGGGGACTTTTTGGGAACTTTCGGGACTTTCGAGGGTCTCTGGGAGCTGACGATTTCATCTAATTTTGCTTATAAACTCATTTTATGACTTTCCTTACGACATAGCATGTTTCCAAAACTTTCGGTCCAAATCTGGGAGTGTTTGGGATTTCAAGGGCATTTTAGTCATTTGTACCACTTTTTGAGCATTTCGAGAGAAAGAACTAACTTCCAAGAGTCCTTTTTGAGTCGTTTCGATCATTGTGAACCACCAAGCTATGGGTCTCCTAAATCTGGTAGTTGACAAAATGGGGTGTCTACACCTGGAACCCTTGCTTTCTTCTAAATCCTATCAGAAAATGGAAAACAAAGTAAAAGTACACAAAAATAGGATATAAAGTACTAACAAATGTGAGTTAAGGCGTGTAATTAGGACTTGTACTCTCCCGATCACTCTTCCTCTACTCTTTCTCTTCCTCTCTATCCTCTATCGTCTTCTTCTTCTCCTTCCTCTCTTTCTGCTCCTTCTCTTCTCCCAAAACCGAGAGTGTATGAGGGAGTGTTTATATATTTATATATACGGGTGTGTGTGTATATATATAATGGTTTATCTCTCTTTTTCCCAAAACCAGCAAAACATGTATGTGTATGTGAGTGATACATATATATAGGAAGCGGGAGGGTGTAGGTGGTAGAACACGTATACTGGAAATGCCAAGTTCGATCAATCGAAGTAAGTTCGATCAATTGAGAACAGGTCAGTCAGGTTTTGATCAGTTGAAATATGTTCAATCGCTTGGGAAAATGATCCATATCATAATTCAGGTTGGCAGAGGTTCGATCGCTTGAAGTGGGCTCAATCGATCGAAATATGAAACTTTCGATCTCTCGAAGCTTGCTCCATCGATTGAAACTGAAAATTACAAGAAAGGTAAGACAAGCAAACTGAATCGTATTTATATCAAAAGGGTGTAAAAGTATAATGGAAATACAGGGTATTACATCATCCCTTCTAAATAAAGATTTCATCCCCGAAATTCGAACTAAGTGTCGGTAAACAACTCGGGATACTTCTCACGCATCTCTGACTCCAATTCCCAAGAATTTTTTCCTTCATCGTGAAATTTCAATGGATCTTTACCAACAGAATTTCCTTGTTCCTTAGCTTCTTAACTTCTCGATCCAGAATTTGTACTGGTCCTTCGTGGAATGAAACATTGTCATTAACCTTGATGTCCTCAAAGTTGATCTCGTGACTCAGATTATGAGCACACTTTCTTAACATGCTGACGTGAAACACATTGTGCACTCCTGACATCTTAGGCAGTAACACGAGTCGATAGGCAACCTTTTCTACACGTTTGAGGATCTCAAATGGTCTAATGAAGTGCGGTGCTAGCTTTCCTATCTTCTATCCAAATTTGATAATTCCTTGCACCGGAGATACCTTGAGTAGCACATGATCTTCAACACTGAATTCTAAACTCCTACGACATTCATCCGCGTAACTCTTGTGTCTGCATTGCACTGTTTGCATCCTTTTTTTCACGATCTGGATCTTCTCGTTCCCAAACTAATTATGGTCCAAGTAGTTGGTTATCTCTAACCTCTACCCAACACAAAGGCGATCGACACGGTCATCCATACAGTGCCTCAAAGGGTGCCATTCCTATGCTCGAGTGGTGACTGTTATTGTATACAAATTCTATCGGTAGATGAGTCTCCCACGAGCTCTCAAAATCAATAACACATGCTCACAACATGTCTTCCATTACTTGGTTAACCCGTTCAGTCTGTCCGTCGGTCTATGGGTGAAAGGCAGTGCTCAAGCTTAACGAAGTTCCCAAAGCTGTCTGTAGACTTTTCCAAAACTCTACAATGAATCTTGAGTCGCGGTTGGACACAATAAAGACAGGTACACTATGTAGTTGTATGACTTATTGTATATATATATACGGCTCAATTGTTTGACCGAGTACAACATACTATAAGCTATGAAATGCGCCGATTTAGTAAGTCGATCCATAACTACCCAAATAGCATCGTGGTTTTGTTGAGACCTCGTCAATCCTACCACGAAGTCCATAGTTATATGTTCCCACTTCCATCTGGGAACTGGTAAAGATTGTAGAAGTCCTGGAGGCTTCTGATATTCTAGTTTCACCTACTTACATGAAAGACATTAAGACATGTGTTCAACAACTTCTCATTTCATTCCTTGCCACCAGAAGTTTCTCTTCAAATCCTTGTACATCTTTGTACGTCCTGGGTGGATAGTCATTTGCGACTTGTGAGCTTCATCCAGTATATCCTTTTTATGATCACCTTCATTCGACACACAAAGTATGCCTCTACATCTGAGTGCTTCGTCTGTATCAATACTCCAATTCTCTGGTTCATTTACCGCATTGCTTGCGAACCATTCCTGTAGTCCTTTGCACTTCTTTTATGCCTCCAAAATATGACTGATGAGTGTTGGTTGCACCATGAGGCATCCAAAGTGTCTTCCTTTACTTGGGTTTGAGGCCTGAATACTAGATTTATCCAAAGTTTCCAATGCTCGCCACTCTTTGACCATAAGAGAAGCTACTGGTATCCTCTTGGCTTTTCGACTCAACGTATCGGCTACCACATTTGCCTTTCTAGGGTGATACTGCAATGTGAAATCATAGTCTTTAAATAATTCCATCTAATATCGTTGCCTCATGTTCAACTCCCTTTGAAAGAACAAGTATCTCAAACTCTTGTGGTCCAAAAACTGATCAAACTTCTTGCCGTAGAGATAATGCCTCCAAATTTTGAGAGCAAAAGAATCGCGTCTAGTTCGAGGTCATGCATTGGAAACTCAACTCGTAAGGCTTCAATTGCCGTGATCTGCATGCAATTACCTTCCCATCTTACATTCGAACACATCTGAGTCCTTGGTGTAATGCATCACTATAAATGGTAAACTGCTCACCGCTCTTAGGTATTGCCAGCATTGGCATAGTGGTCAATCTTTTTTTGAATTCCTGGAATGCGTGTTTATGCTTGTTACTCCATTCAAACTTCAAGTCCTTCTTCATTAGTCTGGTAAGAGGAGCTACGATCTTGGAGAATCCTTCTACAAATCTCCGATAGTATCCAGCTAAACCAAGAAAACTTCTAACTTCCATTGCGGTGGTTGGTATATTCCAATTCAGAACTGCGTCTGTCTTTGACGAGTCTATGACTATTCCATCTTGTGAGACAACATGTCCTAGAAATTTAACTTCCTTTAGCTAGAACTTATACTTACTGAACTTCGCATATAGTTTGTTATCTCAGAGGGTTTATAGCACGATCCTTACATGTTCCTCATGTTCTTTCTCGGTCTTCGAGTAGATTAGAATATCATCTATGAACATGATAATGAACTGGACCAAGTAGGGTCTAAATACTTTGTTCATTAGGTCTATAAATACCATTGGGGCATTGGTTAATCCAAAAGACATAACCAAGAATTCATAATGCCCATACCTAATCCTGAAAAAAGTCTTTGAAATATCTTCAGGTCAAACCAACAGTTAGTGATATCCCGAACATAGATCAATCTTCGAGAAAGTCGTTGCTCCTTGCAGCTGATCAAATAGATCATCGATTCTAGGGAGTGGGTAGTACTTATTCATAATCGTGACTTTGTTGAGCTCTCTATAGTCGATACAAAGTCGTTGAGTTCTATCCTCCTTCTTAACAAATAGCACTGGTGCTCCCCATGGCAACCCTAAAATATTCTAAAACACATCCTCGAAGTCTTGAACTACATGAATCTGTACAATTGTGAGTTCTGAACTCGAGCTCTCGATAGCTGCTAGATGGCTAGTGAGAAAGCA
This sequence comes from Hydrangea macrophylla, assembly GCA_033977485.1. NCBI lineage: Eukaryota > Viridiplantae > Streptophyta > Magnoliopsida > Cornales > Hydrangeaceae > Hydrangea > Hydrangea macrophylla. Next base: position 69,720,086 of record CM066986.1, on the reverse strand, counting down.
TCACCAGAGGGGTTACATTGAAAATCAAAAGGCTGACTTCCTGGAACCAAAAAGGGAATCATCTTATTGGTACAATCCAACTTAGCACGATATTTCGTGAGCCAATCAAATCCTAAGATGATGTCAAATTTCTTCATTGACAAAATGATTTGATTTGTGGGAAGAATTCTATCCTCAAGGGTTAAGACACAGTCCTTGCACACTTTCCCTAATCTTATAGTTACTCCCAAAGGTGATACCGCATTAAGGGCTATCTCAAGCTTCTAGGGTACTATACCCAATAGTTTTACAATTTGATAATAATAAACGAATTCGAAGCACCAGTATCAAATAGAACTTTAACTCGAGTGCTAAATAACCTAAGAATACCTTCCATGTTTTGCTATTCAGTCTCATCAAATCCTGTGTTCTCTAGGAGGATAGCATTCATACGATCTTGTCCAACTTGGCCTTGAGTAGCTGGTCCATTGTATACCCTACGGGATGCTCTACAGTCCTTATTGATGTGGCCGTGATTGCCACAGCTATAACAGCAAATGCCCGACCGGTTATAGTTCTTGGGAGCTGGGCAATCCTTAGCCACATGGCCTTGGTTCCCATAGTTGAAGCATCCATTGATATTGCTTCCAGTAGCAGCAGGGAGTCCTTGCAGGGAGGTTCTTCATTTGTAGCAGAGCGGTTCTGAGGAAATGCAGGTTGTTGCTTCCTTTCACCGGTCTAGTGGTGCTTATTCCCTTGGAACCACATCGGAGGTCTCGGTCCTTGGTTATTCCTGGGTGGTAGTCAATTCCCAAAATTTCCTTGTTCCCGACCATTGATATCCTCATGAACGACTACCATTCCTACCATGGCCTTAAAAGTCTGACCCTAATGATTCAGAGTCATCCGTTGTAGTGGTAGGGAAAGACCTTGTGATAATGCCGATTCTTCTTCTCTGGGGTATCGATCATATGAAGGGCGAAATGAGATAGCCATTCAAACTACACCGTATATTCCCTTACTGTAAGGTTCCCTTGCCTTAGCTCAATGAATTCTCTCTCTGTCTTATTCATCTCCATTTAAGGAAAGTAGTTCTCCAAAAATGGCCCTTTGAATGTGATCTAGGGCATCTTCCGGCCGCGTCTTCCTACGATCGCCTTCTCTAATTCCCACCAATCGAAAGCCAAATAAGTCAACTGGAATGTCACCAGTCGACGCTTATCGATCTCGTTACATCCCAGGGTATCAAAGACTATTATGCTTTCCATGGCTCAGTGTTCTCGTCAAAATTCTCTGGACAAAAATGACGGAAATGCTCTACTATACGATCTTCAACTGGCCTCGAAGGTGGTCGATGATTGTTTCCATTGTTCACGTTTAGATTGTTAAATCGTTCCATTCTTTGCACAAAGGCCTCGAACAATCCAGTCGAATTCGTAGCTTGGAGTGCTGGGGGTACATCCTTAGTCTATGCGGGATGATTCCGGGTAGGCATTCCTTCCATCGATGCAGTAAGGTTGGGTACCTATACAAGCATCTATCAGTTAGTCGTCAATCCAGAAATAATCATAGAAAGTAATCCACAACTAGACATAATAGTTATAACTATTATCACATTAAAAGCAAGGGAAACTCCATACGGATAATCTCCAGAACACAAACTTAGAGTCAACCCCTATCTCACCAAATCTTAAGGTTCATACTCAAGAAATGTTGGAAAATTGGTGAACGCTACTACCAAACCTAGGCTCTGATACCAAAAATCCTGTAATGCCCCGCAATAGCAAAAATAGAGAAAATAAATTCCTTTTTGGACCCGTAGGCCATGACAGTTGAAAGTCACCATATTGTCCATAACCAAAGTCAAACCATTAGAGTAATGATTCAAAACACGCATTGGAAAGTTCTAAGGTCAATATATATAATCAGAGTTTAATACTAAACTATTACCAACCTTAAGTATCTGCAGAAATGTAGTTAAAGTATTACAGCAACATACATCGATATAAACGTAACTAGGGATGTAAAAAAAGCCCAGCCCGACGGGCAGCCCCATTCTCAGCCCGAAGAAATGGGCCTTACGCCCGGCCCAAGCCCGAGGTAGGGCCAGCCCGGCCCTAGGCCCTTACATCCCTAGGTAGGGCCTGGGCCTATCTCTTGAAGCCCGATCTCTGCCCGAAGCCTGACCCGGTCAAGCCCGACCCGAAGCCCAGCCCGAGGCCTGTGGATATCGCAATTTTCTTTACCCACAGCTTTTCTACTTTTTAAAATCTTTTCTAAATTTCGAGTTCAAAAACAAATGAGTCGCCACTTAATTTTTAAAAGGGAAAATTAAGAAACCATTTCAAAAGGAAACTGGTCTTTTGCGAAACCAAAGATTAACTAGGTCCGGGGATTATGGAATGAGAAGGGAAGGAGCCCATCGGACTAAAACACCCCTTCTCATCCTATCTCGCGATAGGCCTCTACTTAACATCCTTTTAATTGAATTACTAATCTAAGCATGCCCTCAACTAATACATAGATATACCTATACATTACACAAACATGTCAAAATGGTGTGAAATTGCCAATTTGCAAAATATCATTCAAAAGCCATGTAATTCAAGTAGCAAGCAATATGACATGCAATAAAGAACAAGAGAACTTACCCGGGATGCAGCCGCGAATATTAAACGTGTGATGCATGCGATTAAATAAAACCTAGGAAAAGAGTCTCTAATCCACATATATACACGTAGGGAAAATCCTAATTCTATGGTGTCGCGCATGAGATCGAAAAATTGACAAATCAAGAAATTAAAATAAGCTAAAGAGGAATTCAAGAAGTCGTACCTTAATAGCGCTACAAAACAAAAGGTTAGTCCACATGATATACGAGATATGAAGTTAGAGATGACAATCCTAAATTTCTAGCTTAAATCTATCAAATGTAATTAAATCTAAAGCAACTAAGTTCTAATTACAAGTGTCAAATCATATGGATGAATATGTATACATGAACAAGAATAAACTATGAAATATTCGGTGGTTTAAATCACTTAAACTTTGAATCCAAGCTTAACTAATCATTATTGAAACATGGTTTGAATCTTGACTCATGAAAATATCATCTAAGCCATTATTCATAAGATTGGTGAAAAATAATGCAGAATTCTGGAAATTACTGAGAGCAGATCATAACTTTAAAAAATGAAAAAGCATGGTTCCCGTGGTTTGATCTTGATGAATTTTGGACACAAGATGCCTCTGTGTGTCTAGTTTTTAACCCAAAAAGGAAATCAAAGTTTCAACGGTTGGATCTCCGGGAATTGGGCAAAAACCAGACATCACTCAGCACTCTACAACCTTCTGTCCAGAGTTCTTGCACGATTTTCTAAAAATAGCAAAAAGATTAGAAATACTTTGTTCTTTTTAGGGTGACTTCCTAACACATTAATCTACTTAGAAAAAAGTATTTTGGGTCACAAGCACTTTATTAAAGCTCTGATTTACTTATTTCAAAAGAAGGTCACTGTTCTGAAATCCTGGACAGATTGTTGTTACTTTGCAAAACCCATAACCAAACCACTTTAGACATGAAATCTCCTTAAAACAAAAATTACAGTGGTAGAGCTTTGAGTTATTGACACTTTCCCATTGGTTTCACTTGATTCCAACGGTTAGATTTTGAATTAAAAATCCTTGATCGAAACCGGTTTATGAACCCACCGTTTCATTGTCAAGTTCAACTTTCATTTGTTAACCCCAACCATTAAACCATGAAGTTGGACTTAAACTAAATCATTTTCTCCTACCATTTGATGGTCATTGGAGGCTAAAGACCTTTATATTTGTAGATTTCAAATAAAGTATGAATAGACTTCATGAAGTCTCAAGATAAGGAATCTAAACCATGGGGATGGGCTTAGACTCAAACTACCTTCTCTTACCATTTGATGGTCATTGGAGATGAAGATATGACTAATACTCATGAGTTTTCAAGGGATATAAAGAGATCCCATGAGAACTCCAAGTTTAGGGAACTCAAACCATGGTGAGGGTTTGGATTCATCCACTTGTCCTTATGTAAAAATGATCAACCTTAAGTCTTCCATGGGAAGCACAAGCTTACATGGAGTCAAGGGATCAAACTCAAGAGTTTCAAGAGAGATATTGAGGATCTCTAAGAGTCTCAAGAGGGAAGTAAAAAAAACAACAAAAGGAATGAAATAGTTTGAAGATTAGAGACTTAAAAGAAAGGAAGAAAAGAAACAACTTATGGTTAGAGGATCACCTCCAAGCTATCCTCAAAGCTTCTCTACTTTGAAGATCTTCCAAACTCTTCTTCAAGCTCTCCAAACTCTCTCTTTTTTTCTCTCCAAAATGTATTAGTGTAGTGGTATATTCTTCTTGTATTTTTTTTTGTATATCTTCTTGTGTATATTATTGTGTGTTCTCCCAAGGAAGATTCTCTCTCTTTTATAGACAAAATTACCAAGTATTTTCAGTGAATTCGGAGTAAAAGACAGGTGTAAATGTCTCATTTGGTAGTACAATACGTACATCCTGAAAATAGACAGACTGCTGCACAGGGCGGCAGTCATAATCTTTCGCGGCAGTCAGTGGATGCCGCTCCGGCACTCCGTGACTGCCGCGGCGGCATTCCATGACTGCCGCGCGACACTTATTGAGAGCCGCGGAAAATTATCAATTTCTGCGTTTTAGTCAGCCTTATTTTATCAGTTTTTTATTTTTATCCGCATACATATACGTATTGTACCATAAAATACGGACTGTTAAAGCAAACGACAGTCAGAAATTGTCGACGGTACTCAGCGAATGCCGGGCCGGCATTTGATGACTGCCGTTCGGCACTCACTGAGTGCCGCGATTCTTCCGTGTGCCCTTTTTTTGTTGAACTTCCCTTTTTAGGTCTTTTCCTTCTTCCTTTTTCTCAAAGAAACTTATTTTCGAAGATCTTTTCCAAAAAAGATGTTTTATACCTGAATTCTCCTAAATACCTGGTATTTTCTTCTTTCTGTGAAATTTTATTGCGTTTGGAGAACTTTCTGAAGAGCTTGGAATACTTCGAATCTTTCGGTCTTTATCATCATCGGACGTGGAGGTGACGCTCTCCTAAATTCGACGTTTGGTCAAAATTGGGGTGTCTACAAGGCCTGGCCCGATCAAGCCCAGAAGCTTTCCAACAATTCATATAATCAAAATTACAAGTGACAAAATTTATAGTATTGTCAGCTTGCGAGTAAATTGAGTAATGCTATGCTTTGAAAATTTTGTATCTCAAATGATTCCCAAAAATATGTGACAATGAGCCTACTTTGATTGGACGATGTTGAAGTGGTCCTACCATTATTGGTGGACCCATTACCACTTATGTTTGGGAACCATTTAGGAAAAGAAGCATAGTGTTACTCAAATAATTTATGGATATAATACAATTATACATAGGAGCAATGCCAAATTTGGGGCGTAATCATTTTTATTTCTAATTTCTTTTAATAAAAGATAATGATTTTTATTTTATTTATTTAATTAGACTCCAACCCTTTATATCTTCCGTTACTTCGTCACTTGTTTACATATTTATAATGTCTTTATATATCTTATAAGAGTAATAAATAAATAAATAAATAAAAAGAAGACAACTTAGGCCCGGCCCGAGGCCTTAAGCCCAGCCCTAGGCCCTAAGCCCGGCCTAAGGCCCTAGGGCCTAGAGCATGAACCCTCTAGCCCGGCCCGAGCCCGGCCCGACCCGAAAGAGAGAAGGAGCCCGTGGGCCAAAGCCCAAGCCCGCCCAAGCCCGATCAATGTAGGGCCGGGCCGGGCCAGATGGGCCATTTTTACATCCCTAAACGTAACTATTACAAAGTCTCTAAAAACATAAACATAAACTAACTGGCGAAGCTTCAAATCTTCAACTTGCATAGTAGTCAGCACCAACATCACCTTTGTCATCGTAGGCTCTATCCTGGTTATCCCTGTCTATTTATGCATCTCCTGCATGGCTAGTTGGACGTCAAATATCCAGCGGCATAAATGCCGTCAGCTATAAAAGCCGAGTGAATGCAAATACTAACAGAGTATCTATAGATATGCAGTATACATAAACAACATCGACAAAAGGATCATCTCATCATTCGCATGCATGTATGCACCAACTTAAAATAGAACAACAGACATCGTCCCAACCATTCCAATACATAATATAGATTCTTGGGTCCACATTAATCAAACACGTAGTCCCATACCTATGGTCTGTGAAACACTGTCACACAGCTGTAGACACCCCATTTTGTCGACTATCAGATTTAGGAGACCCATAGCTTGGTAGTTCACAATGATCGAAAAGACTCAAAAAGGACTCCTGGAAGTTAGTTCTATCTTTCAAAATGCTCAGAATAACCAAAATACCCTTGAAAGCCCGAACACTCCTGGATTCAGACCAAATGTTATGGAAACGCGCTACGTCATAAGAAAAACAATTAAATGAGTTCTAAAGCAAGACTGGATGAAATCGTCGGCTCCCAGAGACACCCGGAAGTCCCGAAGGTTCCCAGAAAGTCCCCGTTGATCGATTTGACCAAGGTTTGACCAAGTTTGACCAAGGTTTGACCGAAATTGTCCAAATTTGCCAAAAAGTTTTGAAATCATTTTAGAGCATGTGGAAAGTATTAAAATGAGTTTTAAAAGAAAATCGAATGAAAACGTCAGCTCCTGGGAGATCCTAGAGGTTTTCAGAACTTCTCGGGAATCACAAGTTTGACCAGTTTGACCAAAAGTTGACTTTGAACCGGAGTATCGTATCATTTTTCAAACATTTTTCATGGATACTAGAGGTCAATAGCTTTTCGACGGTATATCGCACATAATTTTTGGATTGACGAATTTATTATGAATTTTCGAAGGTGAAAAAGGCGATCAAATCGGCTTTTATCGCGAATACCGCAAAACTTTTCAAAGTGACCTATCTCCGAACTATTTTTATTATGTAAAGTAGACTTCATTACCTTTCCAACGGTATATCACAATCTCAATTTGGAGTTCGTATGCATTTTCTGTGAATTTCGAACGAAATAGGGCCTTTTTGCAAATACCGAAACCTCTGGGGGCCTAAAAAGGATTATCTGGACAAATGAGGAGCAGTGCCGCCGCAGCACTGGCCTACTGCTGTCGCGGCACTCTCCCCCAGAATGGTCGACTTTTGTAATTTCTTTTGGGGGTTCATTTTGATTAATTATAAACCAAAACGACGTAGTTCTATGTTCACAGATGTTTGAGTCCAATGGGAGTACTTCTAAAACCCCAAAGCACCCCAAATTGGCCTATATGAACCCCCCATTGACTTCTCATTTGGGGGTGTCAAATACAAGCTTTGAAAAGGTTTAGAGAGAAAGTTGTATAGATAAGGTTAGAATAGAGAGAAAAGAAGCTTCCTTATTTGATTTTCAAACAAGAAAGTGAGTTTTAAACTTTGTTTTTACTTCATTACTTCTATCTACTTCACATTCAATACACCCAACTACCATTCTAGTGGGTATTTATGAGAGAGAAAGCTACTTCCATGTCCAAAGTCACCATACATGAGTGAAACATCAAGCTATAAGTCTAAGATCATCATGAATATCATCTATTGATTGCTATCTATTTGCTTGTTTATATTTGTTCATCTTCTCTTACCTCATTTCTTTTTTTGTTTTGTTTATTTACTTACTAGTCTATCATCATCTAGATGATGACATGAAGTTTGAGGTGAGTGAATCCGTATGGATAGTAGCTCTTGACCTCAAAAACATGTTTGATAGATGATGATTTCAACTTCAATACATTCCTATGTATTCATGAAGTTGTCTTTAAAATGGAAATAATACTTTCCAATAATCTTGGAGGTTCTTGATGTGAGTCAAATGTTGACATTTTAAGTGGTTATAATCTTCATTAAGTATTGAAAATATGTTTTCAAAACCCCCCTTTCAAAACCCCCTCTTAAACCCCCCATTTTGATTTCAAGAAATAAACCTTGTTTTCTCAAAACCTTCAAAACAGTGAGTCATTTTAACTTCAAAGAATTATTTTGAGTTCAATACTCAATATATGAATGCAAGAACACTTGGAAAGTCTTTCTAACTCATTATAGAACACCCATGATTCTTGGCCTGACTTGGAAGCACTTGAAAGGGGTCCATTTTTGTCCAAACATTCCTTCCAAACATTCTGCCTCTGCTATCACAGCAGCTAGGTTGACTTTCAACTTGTTTTACAGAACACTTTTCCAAAAAGATTGGTGCCAAATTATTTTTCCCTTGAACTTAAATGTCTTAGGGAACGTTCTGCATAATATGGGCCTCTAGTTCTTTTGGTTTCATTTTCTAATATTTTCTAACATTTCAGTCGACAGTACGGACTCTGTTTCTTACTAACCTCTATTATTTATATGATTTCTCTCAATCTGTGATAGTTATTAAAGATTGGCTTTTTGGGTTGTGTTCTAAACACAATAAGGAATATCTCCACAAAAAATCATGCATTGAAAACATTTCTAACCCCTCTTTTCAATTTTAAAAAGATCATGTTACTATTCTGTCCACTATTTACAGCAAACACACTTTTACTTCCATCCTTTGATTTGGTGCTTACATGCATTCCAAATTAGCTCATGTCTTAGGAAGTAGTTCATACTACATTTGTACATATCCCATGATGGTTTCCTTCATTCATTCATACACATTCTAGACTTCTAAGTCGTTTTAGGAATCCATGAACACAAAACACACTACAACCTTGGCACATTCTAGATGCATACATTGCATGTATGCAAAGATTTGGGGCTTTTGTGACTCCTAATCTAAGAAGATTATAAGGAATGAACTTGATCACACGTCCATGCTTCCCATCGATCTAATCATCCTTTCTCATCCGTCCTGGGGATTGAGAGGTCTTCTTTTCCTAAAGATTAACATACATCATTCTAGCTCGCTAAGTATATTTTGATTTATTTGATTATTTGTTTCAAGAACAATTCATGTCCCCTTTAGATTAGGAAAACTTTATTACTTGATACATGATTAGAGGATTTTTCCTAGGTTTGTTTGTGTGATCTTTCACTTTGCATTGTGTGATACTTGGCTTTGATCTTATGAACGATATCTTATCTTTTGATCTTCCGTTTCAAAATTCTTGTGTGATGTAATATACTATCATAGTATTAATTGTCGAACCATACATACTATCAGATGATTATTTAGATGCTAATTGAGACCCGTCGAAAGACGGGGCGAGTTGAGGGTGTTTTAGTCACGATAAAGGCTCATTCCTCTCTCGTACCAAAACCCCGAGCCAAGTTCTTTGGTCATGAAGGGCCGGTGCCCTTTATCCATTTGGGTGAGTCAAAATTAGGTTTTTTTGGTTCCTTAAAGACCAAGTGGCGACTCTGTATCTGTTTTCAACAGACCTTTTCCTTTCCTTTTTCAAAATAATCTTAAAATAAAACAAAAAGAGTGGATGAGCGATTCCGCGTGTCCACAATCTGGCGACTCCACTGAGGATGTTTATTTTAAAATAAAATAATACAGAGGTTTGACTCATAAGAAGCATCCTTAAAATCATCTTTTTACTTTGTCTGGTTCACCGCATTGCACTTCTGCATTTCCCCTATGACTGTGTCTGAAACACGGCGCTGACATTATTCAGGTCTTGTTGTGCCAGGGCACAAGTCACCATTGATACTGTACCTTCCAAGGTATATCAAAAAGAGTAAACACTTCCGTACTGTCTCTCTGACGGTATATTGGAACTCTCGTCGACGGACCCTCTTTGACTAAACCCAGCCTTTGCATACAGATTATTGTAGAACCTTTCATAGGACTGTTCATTTATCTTTTCAAAAAGGACAATGTGACATAACTACAGTATGCCCTGAGGGGATTACTTGCGCGGTGTAGACGCTTATGTGGCATGAGGCAGAACCTCTTTCTTATGATTCCCAAGGCAATCACTCACATGTGATTACATTGAGTTGACAAGTCTAGGCACCATGATAAGGATGTCTACTCCATGTTTACAAAGATATACACCACAAATCTTGTTTGTTGGTCCTAAGACATAGGAGTATGAAAACTTGCTAGACAGTATGATCACCATCATCACATGCTCCTGTCATATACACCTGTTCTCCTAGAAACTCTGCCCAACTCATCCAGATATCTTAGTTTCTCTCAGAAACTTTGTCTAAATTTCCCATAAATTCCAAATGTACCAGTTTCTCCCAGAAATTCCACTTAGATTTCCCAAAAATTCCCAAAACACTCAGAAATTCCCAGGCATACCAATTTCTCCCAGAAACCCTGTCTAAATTTCTCAGAAGTTCCCAAAATACCAATTTCTCCTCGAAACTCTGTCCAAAGTTCTCAGAAATACCCAAAATAACAGTTTCTCCCAGAAATTCAGTCCAAATTTCTCAAAAATACCCAAAATACTAATTTCTCCCAGAAACTCAAATTTCCCAAAATACATCAGTTTTTCCCAAAAACTATGTCCAGATATCCTAGAAACTCTGCCCAATTTCTAGACATAACCTGAAACTCTATCCGGATATCCCAGAAATACCCAGATATAACCAGTTTTTCCCAGAAACTCCATTCAGATATCCTAGATTTCCCAAAACACCAATTTCTCCCACAAACTCTATCCACACTTCTCGAAATATCCTAGAAACCCCTGTTATCCCCTGGTGATCATACTGGAAAGAAAAGTTAGCACACTCTATATGGCTAGGACTTTACTTGCTTAACTATTATCTGTTAGAAGTAGGGGCATCATGTAGATTAGGGCTTGCATCCGCATGTTTGCTTCATCAGTCTGCATACACGGTGATAGTCGGTCTGTACACGAGTCAGTCCTCACGTGTCACTATAGTTGTCATCTCAATCATCACTGTTAAAAGTCTGACACAATCTTTTCACACCTATATGTCAGTACAAGTTTTGAGCACCCAAGATTTGCATTCGTGAGTCAGAGGATTAGGGAGTCACCTTGTCAGAATCACTCAGCCGAAAGTTAGCTTTATGGATCCGGAAGGTTTGGAAGCAAGAATGACAGAAATGATCAACCAACAGTCTGACCGGTTGGCCCAAGTTTTAGCCTTTATAGAAGAACTGAAATAGCAGCAACCACAATACACACCTGGGTTCCCACCGCCACCGGGGTTCATACCACCACCACTACCTGGGTTTGCACCACCTCCTGAGAATAATGTATATGATGATTGGTTCAATGGGGCCCCACCACCTTCACTTAATAAGAAAATTCAAGAAAAATTGGTTAACGTCGACAAGCTTGAGAACATACTGAGAAAGAGTAAGGGGGTTGACGATTACATGTTAGATTTGGAAGGATTGTTTGAGCCCAACAAATTAAAGTTGCCTGAGAACTTCAAAATGCCTGAAATTGACCGTTTTCATGGGACTGGGAATCCGAAGAGTCACGTAAAGTTCTGCATGAGTGTTTTCCAATCAATGGGCTACAACCATGAGCACATTGTAATGTTGTTCCCTCAAACCCTCGCCAAGGCTGCTCTAACTTGGTTTTTGACCTTGGAGTTCTAAGACAGGAACTTGGGAAGATATAGTCAGGTCTTCGTTGATCATTACTCCTACTACCAAGAGCTCGATGTCACCATCTAGGATCTGCAGACTACCCGGCAAAACTTCAATGAGTCCTTCACTGCGTTGTTGAGCAGATGGAGGAACAAAGTAGCCCAAATGGCCCACCGACCAGTCAAAAAGGAACAAGTCCAGATGTTAATCAAGAATCTACTGCCGCTGTACCATAAAAAACTATTCTACCAGTCCATCTCAACATTTGAAGAACCGTTTGAGATTGGGACTAGAATTGAGGATGCAATCAGGGAAGGAAAAATCAAGAATGAAGAATCACAAAGTCAGTCCAAGAGGCCCGACTACTCCCGAAACCCTTTGGATGTCAACACCCTTAGTAACCAACCCATGGCCTATTCTCCCCAACCATACCAGCTCAAAAACCAAACCAGCTCGCCTAGCCACCCTTACCAAAATAGGGTACCCCGTGAATTTTCCAAGCTAGATATCTCCCCCTCCGTAGCCTTAGGTCGCCTGCTAAAAAAGTGACACCTCCAACTCCTTCAGCCTCGTGCTGATCCCCCACCACCTAACTATGACCTGTCTAAACGATGTGCCTACCACCAAGGCTCAGGCCATGACACCGACCGGTGCATACGTCTCCGCCATAATATCCAAGACCTCATTGATCAAAGAATCATTGAGGCACCACCCATTCAACCCCATGTCACCTAAGCCCCTGGCCGGTCCTTTCAAATGATACCCTTCGCTGAGGCCAATGATTGTTGAAGCTACGCGGTGAGTTGATAGTGTTGGAACTTCTGCCAATAAAAAAATAGAAATAAGCAAGTCACCATGACACTCCATTTGAGACCGGGTCGAGTCTGTTCTATGTTTTGAGTATATTTCAAGTTTAGTCTTGTGGTCAAGTCTGTCTGTCATCGAGTTATTGTGAGCCTGTATCCAGTAATGTAATCCTTCTCTTCTGATGGAATGAAGTCTCATTTTGCCTAATCTGATGTGTATAGTTATAAGTGCATGAATCGTTAAACTGAAAATTTCACTTTTCAAATTACCATGGATATTACTCTGCTAATAATTTTTTGCATCAATTAGAAAAAAAAACAAAAAAAAAGAGAATCCCAAAAAGGCCAAAGTCAATTTCGCGCTAACCCCAAAGAAGAGCTGAGAATTGAATAGTCTTATTTTAAGAATTTAAAGATGCTTTTGTTCAAATCTCAAAAAGACATACTTGAGACTGATTTGGGGGCTTGCCCATCACCCTTTCCACCATTTCTACCATTTCAAAGCCTTGGGCCCAACCCAATTGATAGCCATGCGAACCTGTGCGAACTTGGTCCTTGATGGTAGCCAAACATTTCAGTGAGTTTCATCTCTACTTTCAAAAAAATAAAAAGAGAAAAAAAGGAAGAAAAAAGAAAAGCTCGCTAGGTTGAAAACCCGAAAGGGCACCTAGGCAAAAGTTAGAGCTAAAAAGGTATTGATTTCCAAGATCTGACCCTAGCTAGTCAAAATGATTTTATAAATGAGAGAATTATATGCTTCAAGGTACATCATAAAAACGTGCCTAGATCACATTTCAAAAGGCTCAGAACGACCACAAATAAATCCCGAGAGCAAACGTACACAGTCTGGAATTTTGAGATTATGATCAGAAGATCTCACATGAATCAACTATGTGAAAAGGAAAATTGACTGGCTAGGCGAAAGTGAAAAGGATTAATCCTCAAAACAAAAAAAAAAAAAGAAAAGAAAATGAGATGGAAAGTGAATCCTCCTCTTCAAGGCTACCATAAGTGACCCAAGTTTGAACTTCTTTGACGATTGGTTTGAAAAACCCTCATACCTTAACCCCTTTTCCTTCAAGCCTTGCCTTGAACTACGCTCGACCTGATTCCCACTCAGGGATACGTAGGCAACCGCATTGGTTCGGTCAACACCATCAATATTAACCCCTCTTCTTTAAAGGTCCTGGCTCGAACTACGTTGGACCTGATCCCCGCTCAGGGGTACGTAGGCAGACTTTCAAAAAGAAAAGAGGATGGCTCGCTAGGTCAAAAATCCGAAAGGATGCCTAGGCAAAAATTAGAGCTAAATCCAAGGTGAGCAATAACAAAAGAGAGAAAAGAGCTCGCTAGGTCACCTCACTAGTGCCTAGGAAAAAGTTATGAGCATCTGAGAGATTAAAGTCACAGTCTTTGCCTCAAGCCAGAAAACATCTCCCACACTAGGGGCAAACTTCGGCTACCTACCTCGTTTGCCTAAATTTTACTATCTATCCTTCGTACAAGGGGCAAACTTCGGTCACAGACCTCGTTTGCCCAAAACCTCCAATAAACCATCGTCCAAGCTAGGGGCAAACTTCAGTCACCTACCTCGTTGCCTATGAATTCTACTTCCTACACCTCAAACTAGGGGCAAACTCCGTTGCCTAACATGATCCCTTCACACCAAGGGCGAGTTTTCAAGTCACCTAATTGTTTTTGAAATTTTTTTGAAATGGAGCATCTTTTATTCTAAAAGCTTAGGCACTAATTCAAAGCACTTCTTGGAAGAAGTAGAGAATTGATTAGATCAATAGGGAGGAATTTTCAAAAACTAGATTTATCAGCAAAGTGCTGTCATATTAAGATTAGGAGTGAACATAAAAGATGAGCGATATATCATTCATGATGAAGACACATTGGATTGTGGCAATTTGAAAATTTCATGTCCAAGTCAATCCTTCTTTGTTTGAGTCAGTAGTAATCTGATCAAAAGTGTGTCAGAGATTGAGGTTTCATACAAACTAACCCAACTTTCCTTGTCATTCCTGTTAAGTCCATTTGTCTTGATGGTCTCAAATGTATGGGTTAAAGGTGATTCCCAATTATAAAAAACTTTGGATACAAACAGAAGTACCAAACATTATTACTACACCAGTTAAGGTCGCAACATGAGAAGTGTCCCAGGTACGAGTGGCATAAACTCGTTAGTGGCTGCAAACTATAAACCGATAGTTATTTCTCAAGACGGCTAATCGGAGGAAATATCGCCAACACCAAGAAATTATTGCTGATGTATTGATGAGGAGTGTTGATGAGATGTGTTGTTGAGGTGTTTTATGGCCTAGAGTCTAGATGTGTTGATAAGATGTGTTGTTGAGGTGTTTTATGGCCCAGAGTCTAGATGTGTTGATAAGATGTACTATTGAACTGTCTTAGGGCTCAGAGTCCAGGTTTGCTGATGAGATGTTTTTGTGAGGATGTTTTAGAACCTAGAGATTAGAGGAGCATCGAGGAACATCAAGAGAGTTGATAAGCATTATTGGAGCATCGAGGAACATCAGAAGAGTTGAGAAGCATTGTTGGAGCATAGAGGAACATCAGAGGAGTTGAGAAGCATCATTGAAAAATGGAGTGACATCAAGGAACATTGGAAGTGTTGAGGAGTATTGTTGAAGAGGAGCATCAGTTGTGTTGAGGAGCATTATTGAAGAATGGAAGAACATCAAATGTGCTGAGGAGCATCAGAAGAGTTGAAAAGCATCATTGAAAAGTCGAGGAGCATCGTTGATGATTTGAGGAGCATCGTTAAGATTTGAAGAACACCATTGAGAATCAAGAACATTGAGAAGCACCGTCAAAGAATTGAGGAACAACATAAGCATCGTTGAGAATTGAGGATCATCATTAAAATTTGAGAAGCACTATTGAGAATCTGAGAGTCGTCGAGTCCATAGCATCATGATTAAGGGGAGCACGAGTCAAGTTTAGAGGGTCACTTCACCCAACACAACAAATTGGGCATGACATAACACATAGCCCATCGGTCACGGCACAAACAAATCACAAGGCCCACTAGGAGTGGCAAATGCACCATAAGCATTCTTTTGAGCACCGTAGTCTCACTTTGAGCACCAACGCTCTTCCTTGGGTAAGACCCCCGGGTCGAGTTCCTTCACAAAGTCTATTAGTCGTAGCGAAGCATAAATCACCAAGCCCACTGAGAGTGGTGAATACACAGAACACATGCACTAGGACCACAAGCACTTTAGAACACAACACAGACATGACACAAGTCCACTTGGAGTGGTACACACCACAGCACCGGTTCATGCTAGGATCAGAACACTAGACATGATAGGACTCAAGACACATCCATGCATTACATATCATTCTCATAACATAGCATCATCCCAGCATAGCATCCGCCTGATTGTTGTGAATTTGCATGTTTTGTTTCTTTGTGCCCCGAACTACGTCTTAGTCTGATTCCCCTTGGGATACGTAGGTAGCTCACGCAGAACACGACCAACACTAGGCTCAGCATTGGTTTCTTTCTCTTGAATTTTTCTCAACACACTTGTTTTTATCCTAAATCTTTTAGCCTCCAAAAGACATGTCTCTTCAAAGCTTTGGCACTCGCTTGCGACATGCGTTGCCTCGCAAGTTCATGCCAAAGAGGGGCAAACTGTAGACACCCCATTTTGTCGGCTATCAGATTCAGGAGACCCATAGCTTGGAAGTTCACAATGATCGAAAAGACTCAAAAAGGACTCTTGGAAGTTAGTTCTATCTCTCAAAATGCTCGGAATGACCAAAATACCCCTGAAAGTCCGAACACTCCCGAATTCAGAACAAATGTTCTAGAAACACGCTACGTCATAAAAAAACAATAAAATGAGTTCTAAAGCAAGATCGGATGAAATCGTCAGCTCCCAAAGACCCCCGGAAGTCCTGGAAGTTCCTAGAAAGTCCCCGTTGACCGGTATGACCAAGTTTGACCAAGGTTTGACCGAAATCGTCCAAATTTGCCGAAAGTTCCAAAATCATTCTAGATCATGTGGAAAGTATTAAAATGAGTTTTAAAAGAAAATCGAACGAAAACGTCAGCTCCTGGGAGCTCCCAGAGGTTTCCAGAACTTCCCGGGAATCTCAAGTTTTGACCAGTTTGACCAAAAGTTGACTTTAAAACCGGAGCACCGTATAATTTTTCAAATATTTTTTATGGATACTAGAGGTCAATAGCTTTTCGATGGTATATCGCACAAAATTTTTGGATTTTGAACGAATTTATTATGAATTTGTGAAGGTGAAAAAGACGATCAAATCGGCTTTTATCGTGAATACCGCAAAACCTTTCAAAGTGACCTATCTCCAAACTAATTTTTATGTAAAGTAGACTCCATTACCTTTCCAACGGTATATCACAACCTCAATTTGGAGTTCGTATGCATTTTCTGTGAATTTCGGACGAAATAGGGCTTTTTCGCGAATACCGAAACCTCTGGGGGCCTAAAAAGGATTATCTGGACGAATGAGGAGCAGTGCAGCCGCGGCAGTGGCCCACTACCACCGCGGCATAGGCCCAGTGCCGCCGCGGCACTCTCCCCCCGAATGGTCCACTTTTGTAATTTCTTTTGGGGGTTCATTTTGATTAATTAGAAACCAAAACGACGTAGTTTTATGTTCACAGATGTTTGGGACCAATGGGAGTACTTCTAAAATCCCAAAACCACCCCAAATTGGCCTATATAAACCCCCCTTGACTTATCATTTTGGGGGTGTCAAATACAAGCTTTGAAAAGTTTTAGAGAGAAAGTTGTAGAGATAAGGTTAGAATAGAGAGAAAAGAAGCTTCCTTCTTTGATTTTCAAACAAGAAAGTGAGTTTTAAACTTTGTTTTTACTTCATTACTTCTATCTACTTCACATTCAATACACCCAACTACCATTCTAGTGGGTATTTATGAGAGAGAAAGCTACTTCCATGTCCAAAGTCACCATACATGAGTGAAACATCAAGCTATAAGTCTAAGATCATCATGAATATCATCTATTGATTGCTATCTATTTGCTTGTTTATATTTGTTCATCTTCTCTTACCTCATTTCTTTTTTTGTTTTCTTTATTTACTTACTAGTCTATCATCATCTAGATGATGACATGAAGTTTGAGGTGAGTGAATCCTTATGGATAGTAGCTCTTGACCTCAAAACATGTTTGATATATGATGATTTCAACTTCAATACATTCCTATGTATTCATGAAGTTGTCTTTAAAATGGAAATAATACTTTCCAATAATCTTGGAGGTTCTTGATGTGAGTCAAATGTTGACATTTTAAGTGGTTATAATCTTTATTAAGTATTGAAAATATGTTTTCAAAACCCCGATTTCAAAACCCTCTCTTAAACCCCCCATTTTGATTTCAAGGAATAAACCTTGTTTTCTCAAAACCTTCAAAACAATGAGTCATTTTACTTCAAAGAATTATTTTGAGTTCAATACTCAATATATGAATGCAAGAATACTTGGAAAGTCTTTCTAACTCATTATAGAACACCCGTGATTTTTGACTTGACTTGGAAGCACTTGAAAGGGGTCCATTTTTGTCCAAACATTCCTTCCAAACATTCTGCCTCTGCTGTCACAACAGCTAGGATGACTTTCAACTTGTTTTACAGAAAACTTTTCCAAAAAGAATGGTCCCTACTTATTTTTCCCTTGAACTTCCAATGTCTTAGGGAACTTTCTGCATAATATGGGCCTCTAGATCTTTTGTTTACATTTTCTAAGATTTTCTAACATTTCAGTCGACAGTACGGACTCTGTTTCTGAATAACCTCTATTGTTTATATGATTTCTCTCAACTGTGATAATTGTTAAAGATTGGATTTTTGGGTTATGTTCTAGACATAATAAGGAATATCTCCATAGAAAAATCATGCATTGAAAACATTCCTAACCCCTCTTTTCAATTTCCAAAAGATCATGTTACTGTTCTGTACACTATTCACAGCAAACACACTTTTACTTCCATCCTTTGATTTGGTGCTTACATGTACTCCAAATTAGCTCATGTCTTAGGAAGTAGTTCATACTACATTTGTACATATCCCATGATGATTTCCTTCATTCATTGATACACATTCTAAACTTCTAAGTCATTCTAGGAATCCATGAACATAAAACACACTACAACCTTGGCACATTCTAGATACATACATTGCATCCATGCAAAGATTTGGGGCTTTTGTGTCTCCTAATCTCAGAAGATTAAAAGGAATGAACTTGATCACACGTCCATGCTTCCCCTCGATCTAATCATCCTTTCTCATCCGTCCCAGGGATTGAGAGATCTTCTTTTTCCAAAGATTAACATGCATCATTCTAGCTCGCTAAGCATATTCCGATTTATTTGATTATTTGTTCAAGAACAATTCATGTCCCCTTTAGATTAAGAAAACTTTATTACTTGATATATGATTAGAGGATTTTTCTTAGGTTTGTTTGTGTGATCTTTCACTTTGCATTGTGTGATACTTGGCTTTGATCTTATGAACGATATCTTATCTTTTGATCTTCCATTTCAAAATTCTTGTGTGATGTAATATACTATCATAGTATTAATTGTCGAACCATACATGGTATAAGATGATTATTTGGATGCTAATTGAGGCCCGTCGAAAGACGGGGCGAGTTGAGGGTGTTTTAGTCGCGACAAAGGCTCCTTCCTCTCTCGTACCAAAACCCCGAGCCAAGTTTTTTGGTTATGAAGGGTCGGTGCCCTTTATCCATTTGGGTGAGTCAAAATTAGGTTTCTTGGTTCCTTAAAGACCAAGTGGCGACTCTGTATCTGTTTTCAACAGACCTTATCCTTTCCTTTTTCAAAGCAATCCCAAACCAAAACAAAAAGAGTGGATGAGCGATTCTATGTGTCCACAACAACCCTAATGTTTTGTCCAACCGGCCATGATATAATACGACACGCAGTCCTGATATACTACAGCACTCCGCTCTGCTATACCACGGCACTCAGCTCCATCATGCTACAACACTCAACTCCACCATAGCACTAAGCAATATTACAGCACTTAGCAATATCACCGTTCTCAGCAATACTACAGCACTTAGCAATATCACAACAACCAGCAATACTACAGCACACAACAATATCACAGCACTCAGCAATACTACAGCACATAGTAATATCACAGCACTCAACAATACTATAGCACACAACAATATCATAGCACTCAGCCTCGTAAGCACTCATCTCTGTAATACCTTAGCACTCAGCTCTGCTATACTATGATGGCACACAGCCTTGATATGTTACTACAGCATGCAGGCCCAATATGCTACTAAGGCACGTAGTCCTAATATGCTATGGCATTCCAGCCCCAAAACATTTTGACCACCAGTCCCGATATATTAACCTCAACACGAAGTCCTATATCATATAACCTCCCAAATCCGACACGTAACCCAACTCTATTATATGTCAACTTGACACGTAGTCCTGATCCTATCCTAGTACCTTAAGATCTCACACTCGACATCATACGATCTTAGCGACCGTATTCATACCCACAAATATAAATAGTATCGACCTCTGCGGTCGATAGACCCACTACTATGCATGTCAGCTTCTCATCCTGATTTGCAACATTATACTATAATTATACAATTGGTTCCACTATTCAATACATTATGTCCATTATTCCACGTGTGTATTATTCCAATACAGCTTCTACCAATCAACGCATGATAATATACAACTTAACAATTCATCAGATATAAATAACAAAACATTTAACAAACTGTCATGTTCGATCGATTGAAGCCATTTTAATCGATTTAACAAGAGTAAAGTTTGATCAATTGAACAATGTTCGATTGATTGAGAATATTAAAGTTTGATCGCTTGAACTAAGTTTGATCGATTGATATCGGTCTGTGTTCAATCGCTCAAAATCAGTTATATCGATTGAACGTTGGTTTTCTTCCCAAACCAAATTGGACTTCCCATGTATGTTCGGGGTCCGTTCTTTCTTGCCGAAACACATATACACAAACATGTCTACGCTACAAAGTGAGTATAGAAACTCACCGGTAAAGACGG
Source organism: Hydrangea macrophylla (assembly GCA_033977485.1). Classification (NCBI taxonomy): domain Eukaryota; kingdom Viridiplantae; phylum Streptophyta; class Magnoliopsida; order Cornales; family Hydrangeaceae; genus Hydrangea; species Hydrangea macrophylla. The sequence continues at coordinate 69,699,604 of CM066986.1, read as the reverse complement.
TGACACCGGCAATGTATGGGATGGCGGCAAGTCCTCGGGGTGGTCTCTCTCTCTCGTTCTCCTCCTCTGCTCTTTCTCTTCCTCTATGTCCTCTGTCTACTTCTTCTCCTTCATCTCCTTCTGCTCCTTCTCTTCTCCTAAAATCGAGAGTATGTGAGGGAGTGTTTATATATATACGGGTGTGTATATATATGAGTGTTTATATATATAATGGTTTATCTCTTTCTCTCTCTCTCCCTTTCTCCCAGAACCAGCAAAATATGTGTGTATGTGAGTGATACATATATATAGGGAAGGCGAGGGTGCAGGTGGCAGAACACATATGCTAGAAATGCCAAGTTGGATCGATTGAGAACAGGTCAATCAGGATTTGATCGGTTGAAATGTGTTCAATCGCTTGGGACAAGGATCAACGTCATAATTCAGGTCGACAGAGGTTCGATTGCTTGAAGTTGGCTCAAATGATCGAAGTATGAAACTTTTGATTGCTCGAAGCTCGATCGATTGAAATTGAAAATTATAGGAAAGGTAAGACAAGCACACTAAATCTTATTTTTATCAAAAGGGTATAAAAGTACAATGGAAATACAGGGTATTACAGAAATGCTTGTGAAATTTCACAAGTTCAGTAATGTGACAGCATCTAGATGATCATGTGCTACGATAAAATCGATATCTTTTATTCAATATGCACATAGTATTAATAGAACACTTTTTGAACATTGCAGCTCCTGCAAGAAGACAACTACGTTATAATGTACCAGTAGTTGGAGTTGTTGCACAGTACCGATGAGCTAAAATGGACGCCATCACAAAACCTATTTGGCAATTTTTTGGTGCAAATATGACTACAGAGTTATTGTCTACCAGATGATGAAGAAAGTATTCTTCAATGAAGAGCTAACGAAAGAATGTGATACAAAAAAATTGTGCAGAAATGATTTCAAATTTACTCAACACACCTTGACCTAGTTGCTTCTTCACATTGCAATATTTTTTTCAAGAGAAGAAATCTAGCAGCAACATTTAAGTAGCCAAAATTTCTCGCAAATTTCACAAGGATGTATTTTTGTATGGATCACTTGAATTACTTGAATCCAAACAATACTCTATCCATATGGAATAATATTAACGTACCATTGACTGTAATTTTAATACAGCTACTTGGGGTTGAATGTTTTGAAACTATGGTGCATGATACATCAATATTAGTTTTGACCACGAATATAGTAACTACTTTCTCCACTTATTTATGCTTGTTAGTTATATGGAGTAATTTCCTGATAAATTTCACAAAAAATTCACTTTGTCTTAAAATGTGGCATTTTTTCAAAATTTGGTGCAGCTCTTTGGGCTTGAATGCATGTTTTGAAATAATATGTTGAACATTCTCCACTTGTTTATGCCCTATTACTTATCACTGGCAAAAATATCATGAAAAATTACACAAGAACATTCTTGTCAAGATGAAGGCACGTGGCGTGTTTTGCAAAATCTGACGCAGTTATGTATGTGGTTGATATTTTCATACCTATTCACCATCTATAGATTGACATATAGTCTGATCAATCTATAAGTTTTTGATCAATAATTTAATGGTTTTGAAACATAATCAGAATAGCAAACAAACAAAATCATGAGAAATTTCACAAAAAAAAAAAAAAAACTAAAAGTAAAAGACCGAAGGAAACGAATTACCAAATTTATGAACCACTTAAAAGTATTGAATCCTTCCTTAAAAAAAGTATTGAATCTAATATTTACAATCTTAAACATAAAAGAAACGAATTGCCAAATCTGTCTTCACTTAGCTATAAGCTCTGTAAACTTCTTTCTACTGTGTCTCACGAATAATTCCTTATCCATCATCCCTATATCCATCAGAATGTATAATGCAAAAACACTAGCACAGGAAGGAAATATCAAAATCATCATATATAACTAAAAAAATGAATACTGACTATTACATTCAAATATTTCATAAAGTACGTTCACCGAGAATAAACTCGTGAAATTTCTTAAAACATATTGTACATCCAATGGATTGTAGAACATTGATACCTACAAATTTTGAACTTTAAAAGATATGACTTATCATCCTCGTTCAGTGTGGAAAGTGCATAAAATTCAATCATCATATACAGCTAGAAAATTGAATTTTGACTAGCAAATTCAGGAATACCATCAAGTACATTCACAAAGACTAAGTTCGTGAAATTCCTTAAAACATTCATAGAAACAAATTATGCATCTAACAAATTCTAGTACATTGACACCTACAAAGAACAATGAGCCTACGAACAATCGTTCAAAGACATCATATACCATCTTCAATCAGTGTGCAAAACTTACAAAATGCAAATCGTCAATGATTTCAGAGACTGTAATTGGTGAAATTTCTCAAACATTCATAGAAACGAAAAACTTATCAAAGTACGATTTTCATAAGAAAAGTTAATCAAAACATGTCAAATTAGGAAAATTATCGAATGAAATAAAAAAATTCTATGAACACTGAATCAATACTGTTCAAAACATACAAAATTAAAACAGCAAAATTGAATACACAAGGCTGAGCAAACCAAAACCTAATGCAACATTTCAGTTTGCATAAAAAGTTTAGATTTATACTCACATTTTTCATATTTCACAGTGTTGAAAACTCAAAAGAAAAGTAGAGAGAATACAGTTGAGGCAATTTGAATTGTAGATATATGGAGCAAGTTCTAACCATAAGTGAAATTCCACAAAACAAATTTTGTGAAATTGCAAATAAAAATAATTTTGTGAAATTCCACAGAACTAATTTTGTAAAAATTCACAAATTATTTGATTAACCATATCCAAACAGTCCAAACAAGTGTTACAACCAACATAGCAATTCTGCAGATTACATTGTATATGTATTTATATATATATATATATATCTTTATAAATATATAGAGAAAGATCACAAAAGAGGCCTCCAATTTTGGGTCTATAGTAGTTATTACCTTCTAGAATGGTTGCCTAGATTTAATTGCATAAAAAAGAAACACTATTTAAAAAAGATTTGACAGACCAAGTAGGATCAACCGGTAGGCATTTTGCTAGTTGGGGAATGAGAAGACATGGATCTTTGTGCTTCATCATCATTGCCGGCGGAATCCTTAGATCTCCTCTCTCTTTAACACTGCTTCGTCGACGACGGTATCCTCCAATCTCCTCCATCTCTGCGACAACATCGTCTTTGCTGGTGCAATTTCCGATCTCTTCCATCTCTGACAATGCTTCATCGTCGTCGGCATGTCCTCCGATTTCTTTCATCTCAAATTGTTAAGGGTATAAATGTCCACATAACTTGTAAATAACTGTTACCAAGGACTGTTGCTTGCAAATTCCTTATACTAGGGAGCTTTTGAAACATAAGAATCTTCTGTGTCTAACCAATTCATTTCTATAAATGAGGATTTAATGCTAAATTTCTATAAAACTTTTTAGTACTATTTCTAGGCCTTTATGTCAATTGTTGGCCAAAGACACCTTTTGAATGGACTAAAGAACGTCAAAACTCCTTTGAGTAAATAAAAGAGCATCTCATAACTGCACCTATTATGTAGTCTCTTGATTGGAGCTTACCATTTGAATTACTGTATGATACAAGCGACTTTGCCATTGGAGGTGTCCTAGGGCAGAGAAAGGATAAAAAGCCATCAGTTATATACTGCGCTAGTAGAACTCTGGATAGTGCTCAAATGAACTACTCAACTACTGAAAAAGAATTGCTAGCCATAGTATTCGCCCTTAAAAAATGTAGGCAATACTTGATTGGTTCCCCTATTGTTGTTTTACTGACCATTTAGCTCTTAAATACCTCCTTTCAAAGAAAGACACTAAGCCTAGGCTTATTAGGTGGATGCTCCTACTACTGGAATTTAATTTAATAATTAAAGACAAAAAAAGAGTAGAAAATGTGGTAGCTGATCACTTATATATCCCGCCTCACCTTTGAGGACAATACCAGTGAACCCTTACCTATTCAAAACTCTTTTCCTGAAGAATAGTTATTTTTTGTGACTTCCCTACAATGGTATGCTGATCTTGTTAATTATTTAGTAACTGGAAAAATACCAAGCAATTGGTAATCATCAGATAAAAAGAGATTCCTAGCTATTGCTAGGCATTTCTACATTGATGACTCATATCTGTTTAAATATTGTGCTGATCAGGTAATTAGGAAATGTGTTCCTAATGAAGAAATCGAAAATTTACTCTTCATGTGTCATTCGTCCTTTTGTGGAGGACATTTTTCATCCCGATTAACTACCATAAAAATTTTACAAAGCAGTTTATATTGGCCCACTATATTTAAAGATTCATATTTATGCTGTAAAGCTTGTAACTGCTGCCAAATGAGTATTACAAAAAGAAATCAAATGCCAATGACCCCTATAATTACAATTGAAATCTTTGATTGTTGGGAATATATTTTATTAGCAGTCCAATATGTTTCAAAATGGGTAGAAGCTATTCCTACAAGAAAGAATGATCGTCGTACAATTATTGCATTTTTAAAAGATAATATACTTTCTCGATTTGGAACTCCAAAAGCAATAATAAGTGATCAATTAAGGAACTCATTTTTGTAACAAGCCATTTGAAGTTAAATAAAAGAAATGGAGTGACCCATAAGGTGTCGTGATTGCATACCATCCACAAACAAATAGATAAGCTGAATTAGCTAATAGGCAAATTAAGCATATTCTAAAAAAAAACTGTGAATTCCAAGCGTAAAGACTGATCTTCAATACTTACAGATGCTTTATGGGCATATAAAATTGCTTATAAGACCAATTTGGGGATGTCTCCATATAGACTTGTCTATGGAAAAGCTTGTCACCTACCAGTAAAATTAGAACATAAGGCATATTGGGCTACTAGAACTTTAAATTGTAATATTGAGGAGGGCAGAATTTTAAGAAAATTACAATTAAGTGAGTTTGAAGAAATTTGTAAAGATGCATATGATAACGCCCGAATTCATCAAGCAAGAACTAAAATGTATCATAATAAGAATCTTTTACGCAAAAGATTTACCCCCACGCAAAAAGTTCTATTATATGACTCCAGACTACATCTTTTAGAAGAAAGATGAAATCTCGATGGACTAGTCCGTATATAGTCAAAAATGTTTATCCTTATGGAACTGTCGAGATTGAAGACCCTAAAGATGGAAATACATTTAAAGTTAATGGGCATAGACTAAAGCCATTTTTAAAAGGATTTGTCACAGCCCGGTCCCACAATAGTGAAATCGAATCCCGTAGCACGCCACCGAGGCTACTCCAATTCATTAACATAAAATGGCAGTGGAATAAACAAGAGTACAAATCCATAAATTCAAGATATAAAAAGAATTCTCCGTTTTAAACACTTAAAGGAAACAAATTAACCATTTTGAAAATAGCAGTCTAGTCGACTGATCAGGGGTCCGGTCGACTGGAAATGCAAGATACAGAGAGTTCCCAGTTCCAGCATCCAGTTTAGTCGACTGACTCCCATGTCCAGTCGACTGGGGTGTTAAACTTCTAGTCGACTGGTACTGTCCGGTCGACTAAATGCCAGCCTGAGTAAAAGATCTGATTTCTGAAATACTGTCTAGTCGACTGTGTTGGGGGATCCAATCGACTGTTTTTCCAATAATTGATGCATTGTCTAAACATCAAAGATTTCTAATCGACTGGACTGGGTCCAGTCGACAAGTTTCCCTGCAGCAGAACATTCTGCAGAAATTTCAAGTTTAAAAGCTTTCTGAAATCAACCATCGACACTAGGGGTGGGCATTCGGTCGGTCGGTTCGGTTTTGGGTAAAACTGCCAACCGAACCGATGTAATCGGTTTTCTCAGTACTAGAACCGTCAACCGACCGTTATTGTCGGTTTTCGATCGGTTTGGTTTGTGTCGGTTGGCGGTCGGTTGGCGGTCGGTTTGGTCGGTTGGAGAATTACTGTTATAAAAAAAAAATTTACACTATTATCAAAATGAAGCACGACTGTTGGATGGTGTTGTTGACACTTTTATAGTTTTATGATCATTTTATGTTATATATTATTATTATATCTATACAATTACTCAGTAGTCTAGTAGAACTGTAGAAGTAGTCTAGTAGAAGTGTAAGTATTGAATAATAATTCGGTCGGTTCGGTTTTGTCGGTTTTTTAACCTTGTCAACCGTGAACCGACCGTGGAACCGAAGAAATCACATACATTCAACCGATTTCGACCGCCAACCGAATTTAAACCGACCATGTTCGGTCGGTTCGGTCGGTTTGCGGTCGGTTCTTCGGTTCGGTTCGGTTTTTGCCCACCCCTAATCGACACACCTACATTCCAAACTTATTCCAAAGTAATCCTAGTTGTATTATAACATTATGAAAATATAATTACAGAAGATTCCTAACTATTACATCATTATGAATCCGTTCAATGAATCTAAGTTAAACATAGAATATAAGTCATAAATTCTCATTACAACATTTCTATTAACAAAACTACAAGGTGTACATGATGAGTTGTCTCTTAAGTGAACTCCCAAACCCACGTGATCACTTCTGCGATTCCTCGCCGGCATTAACACCTGAAATGGTTATTTAAATAACCACACATATTCGATATGTTTAAGTTAACGCTTAGTGAATAAAACAACCATGCACATAAATGATAAACATTCTCGCATTCACATCTCTACATTTTATACTAGTCTTCGGAGATCCCACATATACGGTCGACACTCCTAATCTGCGACTCCTCACCAATAAGTCCACGCGAAAAGGTAAGACCCACGTTTCTTTTCTTCAAATGTGCGACCTTATGCCTATAATGGCTCCACAACGATGGCTTTATACACGCACTCCTTTGACCCAAATAGCAACTCAACATGCTCAAATACATTTCACCGTGCTATTGACATAATCAAAACATTCCACCGTACAATTGGCCTACTTATCAATATAGACGCCCAATATGAACTACACAATATATAGCTATGAACTAACACATGCTTTTCATACAAAAAATGAATATAAATGTCAAGAAATCATTCCAAAACACATAGTTGAATCACTCACCTTCGAATAACACTCTTAAAATTTGTTGCAAAGAAAACCCATGCACAAAGATCGTGTAGAAGTCCGTCTAGCACAATTCTTATCGATCAAAAGTTCGATTAACAACTTTCTATGAAAATTTTAGAAAAGGAGTTTTCAAAAAACTTATCTAAACAAGACCTAATGGATATCAAATCGTAGGCCTTACCTCGAGAAGTTCGAATATCCGATAAAATATTTTGATCAAATGACAGATCGTCGAGAATATCAAATCTCCGTTTACTCTCTATTCTCTCTTTAGAAGTCAAATTGGATTTTGCTTTGTCAAAATATCTCACACTTGTGTATTTATAGTCAAAACTTCTCAAAATATCATTTAACTCCCCTCAAGGTCTTAAACCTTTGATATAGCAGCCCTAGTAGAAAATATCTAACTTTATTAGTTTTTCACTAAGTTGCGTTTGGTTGCTAAAATGCAGTCTCACATGATTTTATGAAATTGCTAATTAACCTACCAATTTAGTAGCGTGTTAATTTGTCCTCACCAGGATACTAAAATTAACAACAGAAATATATTCTAAACCAGAATATAATGCAGACAGTGAAATACATAGGTAAACATTAATTTCCAGATAAACATTTAAGGTATTCCACAATGACTGTCTCAATCTGGAGAGACGTCACGACATCAAAAAACTCATTCACCACAGTCTCAGAGGGTTGTCTAACACAGACACTCATATCAACTTGTGAGTCAAAACTCATCCACACATGGGCCAAAATGCACAACACATCACATTATCATGCATGACAATGTAATAAAATGTAATAACATAATTTCGGGTGTTATAATACTCTCCCCCTTAAGAGATGTTTGTCCCCAAACTTGTACCTCATGTATCGAAAAGGTGCAGATACTGAGTACTCATCTCATCTTCAATTTCCCATGTCATCTCTTCTGTTGTTTGGCTATGCCATAACACTTTCACCTTCGATATCACCTTATTTCGCAAGACTTGATCCTTCTGATCCAAAATCTTTATGGGATACGTAACATACGTCAAATCACTTTGAATCTCATTCGGCGTTGCAGTCATTACTTGCTCTTTATCTTCCGCTAAATGTTTCCGTAACAATGATACATGAAACACGTTATGAACTTGAGCATACTCATTCGACAACTCCAATTGATATGCTACGAGTCCAACATACCTCGGATTGAGTTTTCCGTATCTCCCAAATCTAGTAATCCTCTTTGAAGGTGTCACCTTCAAATAGACTAAATCACCCATGTCAAATTTCAACGGTCGTCTATGCTTGTCGGTATAACTCTTATACCTACTCTGAGATGTCAGTAACCGTTGTCGAATTACCTTTATCTTATCCGTCATCTCTTGCACAATTTTTGGCCCTTCATTCATTCTTTCTTTGACTTTTGTCCAACTAATTGGTGAACAACATACGCAATCATACAAAGCTTCATAAGGAGCCATCCCAATACTCGACTGAAAACTGCTGTTATATGCGAACTCAATCAATGGTAATTGGTCTTCCCAATCACCCTAAAAATCATGTACATATAACCAAAGTATGTCTTCCAACATCTAGATTACTCTTTTCGATTGACCATCGGTCTGAGGGTGAACAGTGGTACTGCAATGCAATTTGGTACCCATTGCTTCTTAAAAGGATCTCCAAAACTTTGATATAAAACTACAATCTCTATTCGAAATGATAGAAACTAGTATACCATGTAGTCTCACAATCTCGCAGATATATAACTTAGCTAACATCATCGGCTTAGTCATTTGAAGTAGTAGGAAGTGCGATGACTTCATCAAACAGTTAACGATCACCCAAATAATAGTATTCGATTTCTTAGACCTCGAGAACCCACTAGCAAAGTCCATTATAATGTGCTCCCATTTCCATTCGACTACCGGTAAAGGTTGTAACAATCCCAAAGGTACTTGGCGTTTGGCTTTCACTCGTTGACAACTCGTACATTATAAAACATAGCATGCTATTTCTTTCTTCATTCTTGGCCACCAATAAACATGTCTCAAGTCCCTATACATCTTGGTGTTTCCCGGATGAACGGTGTACTTCGTATTGTGATGTTCTATTTTAACTCTTTCTCATTATGTACAAAAATTCTACTCCTCAATCTCAAAACATCATTTTCAAAAGTAAATCCTGGTTATTTTCCCATCGGAATCTCATCACAAATCTTCTCTAAAGCCACATCTTGAAGTTATTTCTCCGTGATCTCATGAATCAAGAGTGGTTGTGCCATAATTGTCGACATCAAGCCACTATCAATCCTTGGAATCACTTCAAGTTCCAAGTTCTCCATATCTTGAATCAACTCTCTCTGAGAAGTCACGTTCAATGTTGCATTGCTTGGTACTTTGTGAGTAAGAGCATTGATGACTACATTCGCCTTGCCCGGATGATACTGAATTGATAAATCATAGTCCTTCATCACTCTAACCATCTCCTTTGTCTCATGTTCAAATCTCGTTGCGTAAACAAGTACGTTAAACTCTTATGATCTGTATATATCTCACATTTCTCCCCGTATAGAGAATGACGCCAGATCTTCAATGCAAAAATCACAGCAGCTAATTCTAGGTCATGTATCGGATAGTTCTTCTCTTACGGTCTAAGTTGTCTCGACGCATATGCAATGACCTTGTTACCTTGCCTAATTAAGAACGTAACCTAAACCTCTATATGAAGCATCACTATAAATGACAAACCCTTCAGTCCCCGTCGAAACAACTAATATTGGTGCCTTTACTAGTCGACTCTTCAACTCTTGCAAACTTTCATCACATTCTAGACTCCATACAAAAGCAACGTCTTTTCTCATTAACTGCGTCATCGGCATTGCAATACGTGAAAAGTCTTTTACAAACCTCCGATAATAACCAGCTAATTCTAGAAAACTTCAGATCTTTGTCACATTTGTTGGTCTCACCCAATTGGTAACTGCTTATATTTTTTGAGGATCTACTGAAATTCCTTTCGCCGACACTATATGTCCAAGAAAAGTAATCTCTGTCAACCAAAACTCACACTTCTTCAATTTTCCAAACAATCTCTTCTCGCGTAGTTGTTGTAAGGCTAATCGTAAATGGTGTTCATGATCTTCAACACTTTGGAATAGATTAGGATGTCATCTATAAATACGATAACAAACTCATCTAAGTAGTCTTTGAAAACATGATTCATCAAGTCCATAATAGTGGCTGGTGCATTAGTCACTCCAAACGGCATAACCAAAAATTCAAAGTGACCATATCTAGTCCTAAAAGCCATCTTCTCAACGTCTTACTCCTTAACTTTCAACTGATGATAATCGAATCTCAAGTCAATCTTCTAAAATACCTAAGGTCCTTGCAACTGATCAAATAAGTCATCTATTCGCGACAACAGATACTTGTTTACGACAGTCAAGTTATTCAACTCTCAATAATCGATGTACATACGCATTGTCGCATCCTTCTTCTTCACAAACAAGACTGGAGCTCCCTAAGGCGAAACTCTAGGTTGAATGAAAACCTTCTCAAGTAGCTCCTACAACTAAACTTTCAATTCTTTCAACTCTACAAGTGTTATTCAGTATGGTGCATTGGATACTGGTTGTGACCCTGGCACTACCTCTATCGTGAACTCAAGCTCTCTTTCCATTAATACGTCGGGTAACTCATCGAGAAAAACATCTGAGAATTCTCGAACTACGGAATGTCTTCTACTAGTGGTCCAAGAACTCGTGTGTCAACAATCGAACGTAAAAAGCCCGAACAACCTTTCTTCAACATCTTACTGGCTTGAATTGTCGATATCAAATATGGTGGTACGGTTACACCTTTACCCTAAAAAGTAAACTCTTCTTGACCTAACGGATAGAAACTAACCTATTTATGCCCATAATCAATTCTAGCTTGATTGACCGATAACTAATCCATGCCCAAGATAACATCAAAGTAGATCACTGTCAACGGAATCAAATCGACGCTCAAGACCTTATCACCCATCTTGGTCTCACATAACTTGAACACTGAAGAAGTTACTAAAGGTTCACTAGTGGTTAATGATACATACAAAACATATTCTAACGGTTCGGACTTAACAGTTAAATACTTAACGAAATCACGGGACACAAATGAATGCATTGAACCAGAATCCATGAGTATACGTGCAGGATATGAATAAATAGGAAGAATACTAGATATGACTGTATCATCTGTATTCCTCGGTCTGAGCTAGAAATATCGCCCTTGTTGTTGCGCGACTCCCTTCCCTTTATCTACTCGTGGTTCTGTCCTTGATCCGTTTGGCACACTCGATGCTCCGGTACTCATTCCCAGTTGTCTCTTACTCGGATAGTTCTTCGCTATATGCCCCGGTTGTCCACACTCGAGATATTTTCCCCTCATCTCTGGGTTATAGCTCTTGGTGTTTGAGGTTATATTTGGTGTGGTCACATTCGTATTCAAAGGACAATTCCTAGATATGTGTCCTAGTTGCTTATAAAGGTATTAGGTGCTCAATTGATAGCAAGTCCCTCTGTGTTGCAGGTTACATGTCGGGCATAACGGTCTCGAGTCTCCGACGAACGTACTCCCTCCTTTGCGTGAATGGTTTCTTCGTATTCCCTTGAGTCTTACCCCTATTCTCATTTTCTCTTTTCCCTTGTTGCCCTTGTCGATATCGTTTGACACTTTTCTCAGTTATGCGGGCAGCTTCCTCTACTAGAGAAAGGTCAGGTGTTGCAACATGTCCACACAGCTACATATGTTCTCCCTAAGCCCTTCCTCAAACTTACAAGCTTTATCCTCATTAGTCGAAACTATAGATTTCTCAAAACGCAACAAATCATTATACCAAGAGACATACTCACCCACAGCCATATCTCCTTAAACCATACTTGCAAACTCTTGACACTTCTAAGTATGCACTAATCGCAGAAAGAATCGCTTGTTGAACTCATCTTTGAATGCTTCCCATGTAGTTGACTTAATGTATTGGATGCACACCAAATTTTCTCCTCTATAGTACATATCACAGTAAGAAAATGTCTTTCCATGTCCATCATCCAATGATCGGCCAAGTCTATGTCAACTTATCCATGGTACAAAGTCAGTTTTCGCTTATGGAATTGTTCCACGATTGTGTGCTGAGGTCGCGGTACTGGTGGTGCATTAATGTAACGAACTTCAACTGGTGGGACATGAACGTTCATCTGATCTCATTCACTTACGGCTTGAACAAAATTTCCCACCATGTTCACTATTTGGGCCATCTGCGAATTCGGTGACAATTCTCTTATCGACTCAATCATAACGTTTCAAGTACTCATCCTGATAGGTTCAATGCATAAACACGATGCACACCATGCCATAATATATATAGGGTGATGCTAATGCCAAAGCAGAAGTGTCGCTAAAAGTTTCAACGACACTTAGGTAACTGTCGCTAAAACTTTTAGCAACACTTTCTGCTTTGGCATTAGCACTAGCCATATATATATATATATATATATGCACAGACCATCATCACAATCAATAGATACTAATATATGAGCATTTCTACAATGATACTAACATTACCGTCACAATCATACACTCCACTCGATGTCACTCAACATATATTGTCACTCGTTCCCAAGGCTCTAAACCTATTGCTTTGATACCACTAAATGCAATAGCCTGGTCCCATAATAGAGAAATTGAAGCTCGTGGCACGCCATCGAGGCTAGTCCAATTCATTAACGTAAAATAGTAGCGGAATAAACAAGAGTACAAATCCATAAATTCGAGATATAAAAAGAATTCTCCATTTGAAACACTTAAAGGAAACAAACCATTTTGAAAATAGTAGTCTAGTCGACTGATCAGGGGTCCGGTCAACTGGAAATGCAAGATACCGAGAGTTCCCAGTTCCAGCAGCCAATCCAGTGGACTGACTCCCATGTCCAGTCGACAGAATCCCAGCTTGAGCAAAAGATCTGATTTTTGAAATGCCGTCTAGTCGACTGTGTCGGGGATCCAGTCGACTATTTTTCTAATAATTGATGCAGTGTCTAAATATCAAAGAGTACCAATCGACTGGACTTGGTCCGGTCGACAAGTTTTCCTGTAGTAGAACATTCTGTAGAAATTCCAAGTTTACAAGCTTTCTGAAATCAACCACGGACCACCCACATTCCAAACTTATACCAAAGTAATCCTAGTTGTATTATAACATTACAAAAACATAAATGCAGAAGATTCCTAACTATTACAACATTATGAATCCATTCTATGAATTTAAGTTAAACAAAGAGTAAAAGTCATAAATCCTCATTACAACATTTCTATTACCAAAACTACGAGGTGTACATGATGAGTCGCCTCCTAAGTGAACTCCTAAACCCACGTGCTCACTTATGCAATTCCTCGCCGACACTAACACTTGAAATAGTTATTTGAATAGCCTCACATGCATATTCGATTTGTTTAAGCTAACGCTTAGTGAATAAAACAACCATGCACATGAATGATAAACTTGCTCGCATTCACATCTCTACATTTCATACTAGTCTCCAGAGATCCCATGTGTACATTCCATACTCCTAATCTGCGACTCCTCGCCAATAAGTCCACGGGAAAAGGTAAGACCCACATTTCTTTTCTTCAAACGTGCGACCTTATGCCTATAACGGGTCCACAATGATGGCTTGATACACGCACTCCTTTGACCCAAATAGCAACTTAACATGCTTAAATACATTTCACCGTGATATCGACATAATTAAAACATTCCACCGTACAATTGGGCCTACTTATCAATATAGACGCCCAATATGAACTACACAATATATAGCTATGAACTAACATATGTTTTGCATACAAAATATAAATATATGTCAAGAAATCATTCCAAAACACAGTTGAATCACACACCTCCGAATAATGCTCTTAAAATTTGTTCCAAAGAAAACCCATGCACAAAGATCGTGCAGAAGTCCGTCTAGCACAATTCCTATTGATCAAAAGTTCGATTAACAACTTTCTATGAAATTCTAGAAAAGGAGTTTTCGAAAAACTTATCCAAATAAGACCTAATGGATATCAAAACGACGGCCTTACCTCGAAGAGTTCGAATATCCGATAAAATATTTTGATCAACAGATGGATCGTCAAAAATGAGCATCGTAAGCTCGAAGATCAAATCTCCCTTTTCTCTCTCTTCTCCTCTTAGAAGTCAAATTGGATTTTGCTTTGTCAAAATATCTCACACTTATGTATTTATAGCCAAACTTCTCAAAATATCATTTAACTCCTCTCAAGGTCTTAAGCCTTTGATTTAGCACCCCTAGTAGAAAATATCTTACTTTAGTAGTTTTTCACTAAGTTGCGTTTGGTTGCTAAAATGCAGTCTCACATGATTTTACGAAATTGCTAATTAGCCTACCAAATTAGCATGTTAATTCGTCCTCACCAGGATACTGAAATTAACAGCAGAAATATATTCTAAACCAGAAAATAATATAGGTAGTGAAATACATAGGTAAACATTTATTTCCAGATAAACATTTAAGGTATTCTAGAATGACCGCCTCAATCTCGGAGAGACGTCACGACATCAAAACACTCATTCAACACAGCCTCAGAGGGTTCTCTAACATAGACACCAAAATTGACTCGTGAGTCAAAATTCATCCACACATGTGCAAAAATGCACAACACATCACATTATCATGCTTGACAATGTTATGGAATGTAATAACACAATTATGGGTGTTATAGGATTTGAACATGAGTTGGAGTCCATTCATTTAGAGGACCCCATCTATAATGCTCCTTAATATCTTAAATCATAATTAATATAGGACATAATGTATTAGAGTATTTATGTTCTCATAGTCCTATACTCCTATTTTAATCGCTTTATATATATAAGTTAATTTTGTCATTATTATTCTATCTTTTCTTTGTTTGTTTCTTTTTATTACATGTGTTATCTTTAACTTCTCCTTACTTTTTCTCATCACACTTATTGAGGACAATGTCAGACTCAGTTGGGGGGGGGGGGGGGGGGGGGGGGGGGGGAGGACGGTTTCACGATTAACATCTGTATGTTTGTTTTATCTTTATTTCTTAAATTATTTAGCTAAAAAAATTTAAAATTAAAAAATATGATAAATTTTTTTTATGGAGAGCTACACTAAAAAAGAAAAAAATGGCTATATATAGGACTTTAAACCCGAAAAACTTTCCCCATCTCTCTTATTTCTTTCTTTTTCTTCTTCATTTCTCTTTCCTCTCTCGTGGCGACTCTCTGTCTCTCTCTCGATCGCCCCTGATCTCTCATTTCTCCCATTTTCTTTGATTTCTTCGATCCAAAATCAAGATCTACTCTATCGATCACTAAAGGTGACATCTATAATCTAGAGAAAAGCTTGATTTTGATTTTACTTTTCTTGTCCTAATTTTGCTTAAGTTTTGATTTTTGATTTTTGATTTTTTTTCTATTTTCCATTATATAACAAAAAAAAAAGAAATCCATAAGTTGTAGGTACTCGCCAAAGAAGCTTGGAAATACCACTCGATCCACAACCCTACCAAGTTCTCAGATCTCTGTGGGGCAGGTGATATTTTTCCATTTCAACTTTAAACTACAAAAATGGACGACGCACTTCTTACCAGTCTTACGTATTTTGAACTTTATCTTGTTATTTTCCAAAATTTTGTCATTGTAATGCTGCGTTGCCCTTAAAAAAAAATAAATAAAAAAGAGAGAAAAATGTAGTTTTTCTTTTCTAGTTTTTTTGTTTGAAAAAAAAGTAGTTCTCAGAATTTGAAAAAAAAACTAAGTTTTTTTAGTTTATGAAAAAAATATAAATCTATACACACATCTCTTAATATAAATATAGTTTTTAATAAAATTCCCACCGACCCCCTCTAAGCTCTCTTTAATTAGATCTTGGTTGATAGTTGGAAGGAGTGGAGGGTAGAGTCTAGCCTCTCTTGTTGGCTGAGAGTATAAAAAATGGATCCAACCGTCGGTGACCAGATGTTAATGGGTAGCTCACTTGTTTCTGAGCAGAAGAAACCCTTTGCTGGCACTAGCCTTTATGCCATCAAAAGGAAAGCTAAAAGGCTAGGATGGTGTTTGAATTGTTATAGAGAAAAATGTTCTGGTTTAATTGCTCACAATGACATTTGTTTTAAAGTTTACTACTATTACAAAAGACAATTCAAATCGAAACAAACAAAAATTTTGGTTGAGAAAGAGTACTGGATCCTTTGATACCCAAATGAACTTTGGTTTTCCAATCCCTTATTTTATTTTTAAAATTTATTTTTAGTAGATTCAATAGTTTCCAGTCAGGTCAAACTTTAAAATGATCCTACGTGTACATCTGGCTTTCATTAGCTGGTTCGATAGGAGTAATTTACACAAACCCAACGTCACCAGATATTGTCTAGTGCAGTGATTGACTCTGGAGGTAGCGAAAAACTATGTAAAGACAGAGTTATCTCCTAGCCTCTTACTGGCATTTTAACTTGTTAGTGGTTCTAGACCCATCTCTTTTATTAGAGGAGGATGGTGATCGTGACAACTTGGATACTTCGGATTGCATAGCCTCTTTTGTATAGGTGCAGAGGATACTAGTCGCATCATATATGTATCCAACCTAGTAGATGCGCTTAGGATTTTTCAAAAGTTTTTCTTTTACTTCTATATAGGATAAAATTGGCACGTTACTGTTATTTTGGGTATGTTAATAGCATACAACACATTGTCACATGTTTAACTAGTTTCAAATGTTAAAAACTCTTTAAACATTAAACATTTTGAAACAGTGTAAGAATATTTACTAAATCCAAATGGATGAGTAAACATAAACTATGCAATTTAAAGACAAGTAGTGGAAACTAATTAACCCATGTGAGCCTTTGTACTAATCTTTCTTTCTGAGAGTTATTGGTCCTTTCAGTCTTATTCTTTTTGTCATATTACTCATTTATTATTCTTTTTGACTGATCATTAGAAGAGAACATTCAAGATTTACCAAATTTAGAACTTCTAAATTGCTTGAATGAACAAAGTCAATCTATTTTGAAAATGATTTAGGCCATCTTTTCTTTCAAACGCACCTCCCTTCACCTTATATTGCATTATTCTCTGTTCTCTCCAAATCATGCCTTGCTCCACCTAGGAATACAAACCTCACTTCTATGTTTAGATACGTGATTGGACTGTACTGATATTGCAAGAAAAGAAAGAAGTGGTAAAAAAATAAATCAGTGGTAAAAAAAAAAAAAATGAGAAATTGACAAAAGATGATATAAATGATAAAAAGGAGAAGAAGAAGAGATTGGAAAGGAATTGCGCCAACACTTTGCTTAGAACAAATACACTCCAAATTTCCTAATCATCTTAATTTCTACCCAATACCAGTCAAAGTCCTGATGATTTGAAAGAAATTGATTTTTAAATTTAAGTGATAAAAATGTTCTCCACGGTAGATCGCTCTTCTAGTGCTAAGTATCTTTTCATGAGACTTATTATACTCCAAATGTCTATATATTGAGTCACCAAAAATTGGAAGCAACTTCCCTGTATTTGCTTTCCTACCATGTGAGATGTTCTCTACATTGGTTTTTTGAGAGTTTCTCATTAAAAGAGTGAAATCCCAATGAGATTTGAGTTAAAACTACAAGTTTTATGACTGTTGTTGGTTATGTAAACTTAGAAGTTAAGATCAACTGTTTGACTTTTCAAGCACACACTATAAGTTTAAAGAGTATAAAAAAATGTTGCTATTGACAAACTATGTGTGTGTGTTGCATTACTATTACGTACTTGGAAATTTCATTTTATTGCCAAATTTAATCCTATCTATTGTAAAAGGAGAAAATCTACCTTTATTTTTACATTTTGAAATTTAAAATTGAATTTTATGGGTATATTCATTGCAAACCCTTACGAGACAACACTCGTCTACTACGTGTAACCTAGGGGTTTAACGGCTTATTGCATATGCTAAATGCAATCGCGATTCCTGCGACAGTGAGTTAAGGTTTTATTTTCCTTAGTCTACTCTTACTTTTAAATAAAACTTTTTAGAACAATCTCTCTTTCACTTCATTGCTAGGGACTAGCAATAAGCTAGTTGAGGGGTGTGACAAGCCATGAATATTGCATATTCATGTACTAATATAATAGATACAGTGCTCATTTAATCCCCAAATCGCTAGTTTTACATGCACTTTGGAATTAATATGTCACTCAAATGTGTGTAATTATGTGCTTTTACACATTTTATATGCTTAGGTGAAAATGAAGTTAAAATAATGCAATAAAAGGAAGGAAAGAAGCAACAAACACATTGGATTATCTCCCATGCTCATTTGTGCTTATTATCTTTTCTTAACTCCCAACTAATTGTCAACAAAGAATCCAAAAGTAAAAAAGACAAAGGGAGAAAAGAAGAGGAAAAAAATAAGAACAAGGCATTTAATGCCTTGAAAATGACATCTATATGTACGTATACATCTTTACGTAGGAAATTTTGGAGTTTTTCCTCTCTCTCTCTCTCTCTCTCTGTAGATTAATTCAAAAGGGTGTCAGAATAATTTGAAAAAAATGAACCAAGACTCACTCTCAGCTCCAACGATTACTCTGTTTAAATGAAGAACTCAATGACATCTTCAGAGCATCTTCATCTTCACCTCCGTCTATAAATACTAACCATTGGAAGAAGAAGAGGAGGGAGCCAAAAACAGAGAGAGCCAAGCCACAGGGTGACACAAACACAGAGACACAAAAGAGAGAAAATCATAGGAAGAATTCCATAGCTAAAGTTACCATGTAGAATTTTAAGCCTTTCTTTGTTTAATTTTGTTCTAAAAGTTGTAAAGACTTTCTTTTTTGTAATTGATGAATTCGTTTAAAAAAATTCTATAATAATTTTCATCTATTGTATAAAAAATTTATTTTCAAATTTTAGTTTTATTAATGTTTTTAGTATAATTAGTAGTTGTAGATGTTCCCTAAAATAGTTTGAAACCCCAAATTTCCTATTTTTGTAACAAAATTCCATTCACTGTACGGCACAATTTCCAATTAATTTATAGATTTCTTTGCCACGTAGTTGTTATAATCACCTATTAAAACCCCAAGCATATGCTACCTATATTCCATTCCCAAATTAGATTGATTTGGTTTGGCCTTGTTTGTGTTTTTGGAGTTTGTCCACGGTGACCCAGCAGGAATTTAAAGTCAAAGGTTTAGTATCTTATTTTTGGTTCAGTATCAATTTATTTATGTTTTATTAGCTTAGTGGTACTAAACTTTGTTATTTTGCAGATTCCAAGAATTCAATCCCAACTATTATTAAGAAAGAAAAAGAGTATTAATATTAGTTTTCACTCTTACCTTGGTGTTATGACCTTAATCTTAATTGGACAATGATTGTGTACATCTATTCAATTTATCTTTAAAGGTTATTTCGAAGACAGTTTCAATTCCAAAAATGGTAGGCTAAAACTTTAATTAGGAATATGTAATAAAAACTTAGAAATCACAACTTCTGTGCACTAATCTTAAATGGGCAGATTTATCTAGATGAGTTGTTTTTCCATTTCTGGCAAAAAATATCTACAGTTTATGACTATTTAACATATTTATAGACTATGGATATATTGGACTTTAAAAGATTACGTATTTGAAATAAGAATTTAATTATGTGAATTATCAAACTATGCTTTTTGTCATAAAAAAACACCTAGCATACAAAACAATTTATTTAACAAAGTTTATATTTCAAGTATGTGTGTATATATATATATTTCTATCCATTAATGGACATGCAATCGTGTAGTGGCAGAGTGGTGGAGATTGCGCGTCGAATAACCCACGTCCGCGGGCTTGAGTTCGAACCTGTCTACTGCCCGATTGCCTATTTATTTTTCCTTAAACCAAATGACGTCGTTTTCATATCAAACCTGACACACTTGATATGACTTCAACTGGTATAAGTTTATTTTCAAATAGAGAATTACTCTGCAGTCTAAAATGCCCAATCCTTTTCAAAAGCATAGAAGTTGTTTGATCTAGTGTTGATTTGCATATTCCCAATCCATTTAAATCATTTCTCCTAAGTTAATTAATATTTCCTATTTTTAGATTACTTAGATTAAATATTTGTATTATTTCCATCTTTCTCTATAATAAAATCTAAAAAGTTCATTTCATGTGAATCTAGCTATTATTTCTTTTTCTTCCTTTTCTTACTTGCATCTTAGTTAGTTTATTTTGTACTGTTAAAATCTTTACCGTAAACTACTACAAAAAATAGCTTTTAATTAGTTTTACTCCAAAAAAATAAGAACTAGTAGTTTAGGAAAAGCCCCAAAAATTCACCATCTTTTATTTTCTTTTTAGGGACAAAATAGTTACTTCCTATCTTAAAAATCTTTTTACTGTTCCCTGTGGATTCGACCTGGTCTTACCAGAACTTTATTACTTGTACGATCACCTACACTTGGGTGTTAATAAGAAAACACGTTAGTAGGACGTCGTCAATCATCATATATAAAAATACTTAAAATTATTTTATAACATAGTCGGGTCGGGTCGGTTTCATCGGTTGAACACCCCCAAGACCCGTGACTCCACCCGAATTGATCAGGTTTCCACCTCAAGACCCGTGATTCCACCCACTATGTTTAAAAACTGAAAAAAAAGGGCTTGGGTGAGTTAGGTGGATGGGTAGATTTTGAGCAGCCCTAGCCACATTCACTTTTGGTTGCAGACTTTGAGCTCAGTTTGGAGTATTTTTGGCGATTTTTCAAAGCACAAACAACGTGTTAATATTATAGACCCCCTGAGTTTGTTGGCCAATAGATAACTATTAATAACCCAGTTGTCCCTCCCCTCCATGGTCTATAAATAGCCTT